>OY731404.1:13540109-14165266 GCA_963425845.1 Sphenostylis stenocarpa | reverse complement strand
AACACCTTCCCCACACGTAACTAACTCCCTTACCCAACTCCGGTTATAATGGCCAAGTGCGGTTTTTCTTAAAATCAACATTTTTTCCTTTTCCAATGTTTATGGTCAAAACATTGGTGGCGACTCCATAAGAACCCCTTTTCGAAAACCTTTTAAAATAAATACGCGAGTCCAAACCATCTTTTCGCGACCGCTCGCATAAACGTTTCGAGACGTCCTCCGGACGTCGGAAAGGGACGGCGGCGACACCTACGATAGGCCGTCTTATTTTATTGATAAACTAGAAAAACACACTTTCGCCCTTTTTATTCTGCGGAATTTAAAAGTATGACTACATGGCCCTACCGTCTACCGCATAATTTAAAATAAAAGCGGTAAAGGTGGAAGGAGAGAATTTGAACCTCCGAAGCACGCTTTTTTATATTAATTCTCTGGAAAAATAGGGTGCTTTATGGCAGCCCTTCACTCTACAAGACGTCTGAAACCTCTCGAACACCGAAAATCACTCTTGAAAACACTCGAAACTCCGGAAATGCGTCGGAGGGATTCTAGAGAGAAGTTTTAGAGAGAAGGGAGAGCTATGCAGCTGTGGTGTGTGGAAATGAGGGGTGGAGAGCCCCTATTTATAGGTTTTCGCGTCGTCAGTGGCGAGACCGCCGGTCTCGCTCGACAGCAACGAGACCGCCGTCTCGCACAACGAGACCGCCGTCTCGTTTGACACAAGCAACGAGACCGGGTCCAGGTGAACGAGACCGCCGTCTCGCTTTCGCAGTCAACGAGACCCCGGTCTGGGTGAACGAGACCGCCGTCTCGCTTTCGTAGTCAACGAGACCCCCCGGTCTCGGTGAACGAGACCCCGGTCTCGTTTTCGTAGGCAACGAGACCCCGGTCTCGTTTTCATAGGCAACGAGACCCCGGTCTCGTTAGACGAGACGGCGGTCTCACTTGCTACGCGAGGCGAAACGGCGGTCTGGGTCATCCAGAAGGTGGTCTCGTCCCTTCGAGGCGAGAAAACTTATCTTTCGGCCCAAAAAACCTTCCTATCTTGGTACGGGAGCCTAATAGTCTCTCCTAGTGGCTTGTTAGGCTTCGACCGTCTTCAAATAGGGGATCTTCTGACTTTATTTGGAGCCCGGGCAAGATTTGGGGTCTACAAGCGTAATTTCTCTTAATCTTTACTTTATGAATTAATCCGTCATAGGGAACCCGAAAGGGGCGTTGTGGGGGTGCTAACACCTTCCCCACACGTAACTAACTCCCTTACCCAACTCTGGTTATAATGGCCAAGTTTGGTTTTTCTTAAAATCAATGTCTTTTTATGCTTTTCCAATGTTTATGGTCAAAACATTGGTGGCGACTCCATAAGAACCCTTTTTGCGAAAACCTTGCTTTTATTAGAGGATAGTTCCGTTGTTGAGCACCTCGAAGCAATGAACAAATTTTTAAAATAAAACGCGAGTCTAAACCATCTTTTCGCGACCTCTCGCATAAACGTTCGAGATGTCCCTAGACGTCGAACGGACGGCGGCGACATTTCTTATTTTCCATGAGATCAAGTTACCACCAATCAAGTTGCCACAATATCCAGATGTAGATCTTCTATCCAAAGGAGATCCTGTCCAATCAATATCTCGAGTAACAAACAACTCTTCTATGGTTATTAGAACCATATAACAATCCTTTTCCAAGAGATCCTTTAATATACTTCAAGATATGAATGAATGCATTTCAATGATCTTCACATGGGGAATTAAGAAATTGGCTTACCACACTAACCGCAAAAGAAATGTCAAGATGAGTAACCGTAAGATAATTCAATTTTCCAACCAATCTTCTATATTGCTCCGGATCGATATAGGCTCCCTTATTTGGAAGAAGTTTAGTATTGAGATCCATGGGTGTATCAACAAACTTTGAACTCATCAACCCAGCTTCCTCCAAAATATCCATGGCATACTTGCTTTGAGATATAATAATACCATCATTGGACCGTGCCACCTCAATACCCAAGAAATATCTAAGTTTGCCAAGATCTTTGGTCTCGAAAATGATGACAAAGATGTTTCAATTGAGAGATGTCATGATTGTCACTACCTATAAGAACGATGCCATCAACATATGCTATCTGAAAGTGATGAAGATCTTATTGAAATACTCTGGCAGAGATCTTATTGATTTGATGAAGTCAAAGATAAAGTCAAAGTCAACTTTGTAGCGGTCAACAATCACTAAGATAAAAGAATAGAGGGATTAGTGTGTCCGCAACTATACTTAGGTATAATCATTTTTATCTTTTCTGCTGCATGAGGTTTCTTCACTTAAAAGATTTTGCAAAATGCCTCTAAAAACGTTTAAGCAGCTTAAAAACAAAGTATTTTAACAAAAACTTTCTTAATCAAGTTTTTAACCGATATAATTTCGAAATAACCGATTGTTTTCATTAAAGAAAGTTTTGAAAACCTTCGTTAGTGTTTTAACTGATAAAGCTTCGAAATAACCGATTAAAATCACTTAAAATGTTAAGAGAATTATTTTTGCAGTATTTTAATCGATACAACTTGGTTTTAATCGATTAAATCCACTTAGTGTTCGGGATGATCAATTAGAATGCAACTATGACCGATCAGAATCAGATATGATCGATCGAATTGAGTTATGACCGATCAGAGCTTTTTCAATCGATTAAAACACGTTTCAATCGATTAAAACAACTTAGAAAATTTCTACACAAGCGTTTTAATCGATTAAAACTTATTTTTATCAGCTTAAAATCACTTGGAAAAACTCACAATAAAGTTTTGCAGTATATTAATCGATTGAAACACGAAACAATCGATTAAATCAAATTAGAAGATTTTTTGTAAAGAGTTTTAATTGATACAAACGTTGTCGTATCAGCTTAAAACAAATCGTTAAAGAATCAAGAACGTTTTAATGGATTAAAAGAAGTTTTAACAGATTAAAACTACACTTTTAACAGATTAAAAGATTATTTTAACAGATTGATTAAACCAAGCAGTTTTGAAAATCTTCTATAAAAATAGTTTGGCTTGAACTTTTTAAACATCATCGAATATCAATCTTTTACACATCCTTTAGCAATCAAGCAAGAAAACTTTAATACTCTTTCAAGAAAGATTTGCGCTAGTTTTTGTGAAGTTCTTTGAAATTCTTTCTTGAGGCAAATTGCTTTCTTTTGGAGAAGAAACACTTACTCGCAGAATTGCATAAAACTGGTTTGAGCATTCTAGTTTCTTCTTATCAATTATTTACATTCTTTTTGTATTGTTTGGTGCCTGGAATTGTGGGCATTGGTTTCTCTGCAGACTGGAATTTGGTTGTAGAGGTTGTCAAGAACTGGAATTTGGTTCTTGGTGAAAGGTTAGGTGCAGGAACTGGAATTGTGGTTCTTGTGGTAGATTAAGTGTAAGATTGTAATCTGTAAAACACTTGATCTAGTGGAACCCAACTGGAATTTGGCTGGAGACTGGACGTAGCCCTGGTATTGGGTGAACCAGTATAAATACCGGTGATATCTTTCTAAACCTTTCTCTTCTTTAATTCTGTTGCTGCGTTTATTTTTTGATTGCTTGCTTTGTGATTCAAGAACAGATCTCGAAATCTTATTTTTACAAATAGATAATCTGTTAATTGCGAAAATCTTTCAAAGATCAATTCACCCCCCTCTCTTGATCTCAGCCTTCTTTTCTAACACTATCAAGTAAACACATCCAGAGACTCGAGTGTCGATTGTAGACCCCAAATCTTGTCTCGACCTCAAAATAAAGAGCAGAAGACCTTCAATTTGAAGATGGGCAAGGCCTAAAAGGTCCCTAGGATAGACTAATAGGCCCCATATTAGAGTAGGAAGGTTTTTTTGCACGAAAAAATAAGAAATTCCACCTGGAAGGCCGAGACTGTCGTCTCGTTTAGCGAGACAACCTTCTCGCCATTTGTCAAGGGCGAGATCGCCGTCTCGTTTGGCGAGACAACGGTCTCGACCTTGTCAGGCGAGACAACGATCCCGACCCGACAAGCATGAATTCCTATAAAAGGGGAGTGTGACCCCCTCCATTTCACAAAGCATTCTCCAACTTTCCCTTCTACAACTTTCTCAAATTCTTCTCCTATGATCCCTCCGAAGCATTTCCGGAGTGTCTTAGTATTCTTAGAGTGTATTCTATAGTGTTGCGAGGAAGAGTGACCAATGTCGTAGAGCTGGGGATTGTCAAAAAACATCCTTTACCAAGAGTATTAAATACAAAAGCTTGTTTCGAAGGTTCCTACACTTTCTCTCTTATTTTATCGCATCTATCTGTGCATTAGCTATTAGGGCCATGTAGTCAATAATTTAAATTCCACAAATAAATAAAGGGTAAAAGCGTAATTTTAGAGTTTTTATTTATGAAATAAATGGTCCATCATAGGGAATCCGAAAGGGGCGTCGTAGGGAAGTTAACACCTTCCCTACACGTAACTAACTCCCTTACCCAACTCTGGTTATAATGGCCAAAGTTGGTTTTTTAAACCAACACCTTCTTTTTCTTCCTTTTCCAATGTTTCCAGATAAAATATTGGTGGCGACTCCCGAACCCTTTTTCAAAAACCTCACCTTTAGGTCCAGCCCTGATTATCGGACAACCTAAAGGTGTTGTACCACACTTTTAAAATGCGAGTCGAAGTCGAAGCCATCGCGTGCCGCTCCGACCGCCTCTTTTGATGGCGGTGATGGATGGCGACTCCACTAGGGAAGCCTATAGAGTTGATCCCATTTAGTGATGGGCCAACTTAATAAATAAACTTAAAAATTTCACTTTTACCCTACGTTGTTTTGTAACATATTTTATTTGCTTGGCTTTAATAACCGTTGTTTGCTTATCTTACGCAATTGATTGAAATACAAATTGTACACAAACCTTTGCACACAACAGCTTCTCCCTATACCCGGGGAAAGTGGGAAATCCATAGGGAGTGGGTGACAGTACGATTTGCCGTAGTGAGGGCCATGAGCCCACCGGTATGGTCAAAAACCACCACTCAAGGTGATAACCTTCCTCTTTTGGCACAAAGACCGACTACGGCCTTAGTGTCATGCATTGTCGGAAGGCCTGGAGAGTGGGGACCCTATAATGGGGGCACCTTGGGGGCCTGGCCTTGGTGAGGAAAATTAGAACTACCCTGAATATGCACTCTTGTGCAGGAGACCCCTACCTCATAATTAAAAATATCATCCTACTTGTTCGCAGATGAGTGAAATTGTGTGTGGATTTTGTTTGTGTTCATTTGATTGCATAGCATAACCATACAACAGATAAAAATAGAAAAACCACAAAAAATCTCTTACAATAAACACCCTTATCTCGGACAGTCTTCCTTTTAGCTAGCCTGGTTTCAGGTTCTTTGTAAGCTAAGTAGTCACGCAGTCCGACAAAAGGGATAAGGGACGTTAAAATTATTCTTTTACAATAAACACCCTTATCTCGGGCAGTCTGCCTTTTAGCTAGCCTGGTTTCAGGTTCTTTGTAAGCTAAGTAGCCATGCAGTCCGATAGAAGAGATAAGGGACGTTAAAATTATTCTTTCGCAATAAACCATTTTTTATCTCGGACAGTCTACCTTTTAGCTAGCCTGATTTTAGGTTCTTTGTAAGCTAAGTAGCCACGCAGTCCAACAGAAGAGATAAAAGGTTATAAAATACACCACATAAAAACCAAATAAAACAAAATAAGCCCAATAAGATAAAAATGGGATCTTGTTCATAAAACATTAAATTCATAAAACATCCATATAGGTAGTTTATCTTCCTTTTGAAAAAATGAAAAAAACCAAACACTATCATGCATCATGTAGAAATAAAACATGATAATGTTTAGGAAAAATAGACACTCGCATGCATGCCTTCATTAAGCATCATATTCATAGCATGCATTTTGGTTTCTAGAAAATGGAGAGGACCAGTAGACAATTGAAAAAAGTGGATATTCCTCGATACCATGCCGAGAAGTTAGAACAACTTTGCACGTTGATGCCATTAGAGGTCCGCTCCAACTTTGAAAAATCCTACGGACGGATTCTTGACCTGCTGAAGATCTGTGTCAACCCTATTTTCATCAAGATTCTAGTCCATTTTTGGAACTCTAGTCTGCACTGCTTCAAATTCCCGCAGCTTGATATGGTGCCCACTTTGGAGGAGTACGAGATTATGCTAAAATGGCCCAAGTCAGCTGGGGTCCATATTTGCCATGAGGCATATACTCCTGCAGCCCAAGTCGCTGCCATCAGCCGATTTCCATCTCGGCATACTACCCTGATAGCAAAAGGGAATGTCCAGGGTTGGAAAGTCTCAATGTTAGAAGATCATCTATCCTCTTTGGCTGAAAGGGCAGACTGGTATGCTTTTAACAAAATCCTATCTTTAATCATGTTTGGGACGATACTGTTTCCCTTCCACCTCGAAACAGTAGATCAAGCCGTCATGGATGCCTTCTTCGCCTAGGACGTGAACTCGAAGAGTCTCTTGCCTGCACTTCTTGCCGACACCTTGCTTTCGGTATAGAATTTTGTCACCAGAAGCAAGGGAGAACACTCAAATGCTGCTCTTCACTGCTATTTGTGTGGGGTATCACACATTTCTATGCCTCTAGTCACATGGGGATGTGTCCCCGATCCTTTGAAAAGCTTCTCCAAAATCCCTCTCCACCGACGCCTAACCTTGGAGTGGAAGTCGAGTTGGAACAATGGGACGCCAATTGTTTATCTTGGACATGTCCTTGGTTCCGACCTGGCCCAATCCTCATCAGATGTGGGGATTATCCGAGCGTACCCTTAATAGATCTTAGGGGTTGCATAGCCTATTCTCTCAAAGTGGCTATGAGACAAGTCATGAGGACCCAAACCGCATTATCACGGGAAGAGCTCGGAGGACTATGTTTCTTCGGAGACCCATGCATTGTTGCTAATTCACTTGTTGTACGAAGAGCGTGGGAGAAACCAATCTTCATGGGAGATAGAGAGCTAGGAAAAGCTCGAGTGGCTGTTTCTAGTGACTATGAGGAGTGGAGGAGAATTAGAGGGATGACACAACCATCCACCCCACCTGCTACGCCTTCAACCAGTGGAGAGCTTCAAAGCCAAATCGATGCCTTGACCGAGAGGATAGAAATCATGGGAGCCCAAATGAGGGCCCTTATGGAAAAAGAGCAAGAATCTATCCTCACCATAGACGATCTACAGAGGCAATGCAAGAAGAAAGATCATGAGATAGAGCGCCTCAAGAACCAGTGCACTTATTCCAATGAGCAGGTTATCCGAGCATCCAAATCTGCCAGAATCAACTCGGATTACCAACTTCAAGAAATAACCGCCAAGTCAGCATGCCTTGAGGTCGAATGTGCAAAACAGGCTCAGACGATCAAGGGGTTGCTACAAGACCTCGCAAGGACTTGGTCTGAAATACGTCAAGGATAGGAGACTACCCAAAGACTTAACAGAAGCCTTACTGAGCTGCACTGCAAGGAAAGAGACGGATTAACTCGGTATGCCCAAGTGCTACGAGAAAGAGACCGAGCCCTTGAGAAACTCGATAAGTTACAAGCCTTGGTCGTTCATCAAGAGGCGAAGATCAAAGAGGCTCAAAAGTACAACAAAGATATGAGTCAGGCGGTCCATAAGCAGACCAAAGCACTCGCCCAACACGTCTGGGAAGCTGAAAAGGAATTACATAGAAATCAGAGCCCACCTGTGGGTTTCTTTAGGCTTTTCTGTTTCTGTCAAAAAGTGCTTCGTAGCATGGAGTAGGGAATGTACATTTTCTACAAATAAATAAAAATTCCTTTTATTCAACAATTGTCTACTTGCATGCATTTCATTCATTTTCTTATTTGATTTCCTCTCCTTCACTTTTAATAAATAAGATAATAAAAAGGAAGGATTAACTGATATGTCTTCCAATCAGAAGGATGGAGCGAAAGCCGCTCATAATCAAGCTCTCCCCAATGATCGATTCACCACAAGAGGATAATAAGCCTCGGCCGTTGGTTATCAAAGTCAATAAAGAAGAGGGGGCAAGGATGTTTGTGCGATTATTTGTGCCTCGTCCTTTCCCCTATGAATCAAATAAAGTTGTACCGTGGAGATACGGGGAATCTTCACCAATAAAGGAAGACATCTCCAACATAGTCGACATTGGAGAAATGACCAGAAGCAGAAGGATATACTCCCCCAAGGAGTTACAAGAAGACGCCCCCAAGAATAAAGGGAAAAATAAACAAACCGAAGAAAGAGAAAATAAAGAATCCTAGGAGGAGACCGATGAAATACTCCAGTTCATAAGACAAAACGAGTATTCCATCATCGACCAACTCAATCATAAACCTACAAAAATAACTTTGTTATCTCTAATGATGAGTTCGGAACCGCATAGAAACGTCCTGATGAAAGTTTGAGCAAAGCACACGTACCTCATACTATATCCCAGGAAAAAGTTGAGAGGATCGTCAGTCACATCACGACTAGCGATCACCTCACCTTCATAGATTAAGAACTCCCCCTAGAGGGGTCGAGCCACAACAAGCCCTTGCATATTTCCATCAAATGTAAGGAGTATCTCATCGCTAAAGTTCTTGTGGATAACGGGTCATCCTTGAACGTGATGCCCAAATGTACGCTTGACAAGTTAACTATTCAAGGAACCCGCACGTGCCCAAGTAGCACTATTGTTCGAGACTTCGACGGATCTAAATGAGAAGTAGTGGGGGAAATCAATCTGCCAATCCAAGTTGGACCCACTATCTTCAACGTTGATTTCCATGTGATGGACATTACTTCATCATATAGTTGTCTCCTTGACAAACGTTGGATTCATGACGTTAAGGCAGTACCTTCAATGCTCCACTAGAAAGTCAAGTTCATAGTGGATGACAAACTGGTCACGGTCCAAGCAGAAGATGATATCCTGATCAGTGGACCGTCTACCCAACCTTATGTGGATGTGGCTGAAGAGGCCCTTGAAACATCTTTTCAAGCGCTTGAAACTGCCAATGTAGAGAGACTTCCCGGTAATACGAAGGTAGCCTGCATGATGATGAAGCATGGTTACCATCCCGGCCAAGGACTCGGGGGTAGACTCCCAAGGAATAAAGGAACCCCCGGAATTCAAAGATAATCCTTTAAAGTATGGCCTAGGATATGACCCTACAAAGGGCCAAGCGTGAAAAGAGAAAAGGGAAGTCTCCCCACCGAACTCTAAAGGAGATGTTTCGAAGCGGAGGAATACAAGCGTCAAGAGATACCCTAGTCATTAGGAGTTCTTTTTCCTTTCTTAAGGGATGTAAACGCGAGTGATTGTTAGAGATTATCCCCGGGGCTAGCCCGACCCTCGGACATCTTTTGGGCACATATTCCCTTACTAATTAATAAAGAATACATTTCTTACCTTTCGCTTCTCTTCTTACTACTTCATGTCTAAACCTCATAATAACCATGTTTAAGCAAACGAAAAAGAGAAGAAGAGAAATGCGTCAAAATAATCAAAATGTATCATCGCCATAATAATCGAAGTTGATCGATTAGAAACACAAAATAAGGTTTTGCCTCACCATAAATAAAATTGTGTTTCGCCAATATTGTGATAAAAAACACACGAAATCAGAAGAGAAAAGCCCATAGAAGCCGAAGCCCAAAAGAGAAAGGGCAAAATACCCGGTAGGAAACCCACTAAGGGGGCTATGCAAAAGATAGGGTCAACCCACTAGGACACCCGAACAAAAATAAAGGGTAGCCTAGGCAAAAGTTAGGGTTACAAAATAAGGTCCGCTAAGGATTCTCTAAACAAAAAGAAAAGGAAGGAACCTAAGACAAAAGATAGGACCAAAACACAATATCCTAGTTCGAAAACCCAAAGGGCGTTTTAGGGAAATCGATCAGCCATAAAAAGCAATGGAAATAGGCTAAGGCGCATGTCGCCGCTGTCCGTTCCGACGTCTAGGGACATCTCGAACGTTTATGCGAGCGGTCATGAAAAGATAGTTTAGACTCACGTTTTATTTTTAAATGTGTTCATTGCTTCCGAGGTGCTCAACAACTGAACTATCCTCTAATAAAAGCAAGGTTTTCGCAAAAGGGTTCTTATGGAGTCGCCACCAATGTTTTGACCATAAATATTGGAAAAGGATAAAAAGGTGTTGATTTTAAGAAAAACCAAACTTGGCCATTATAACCAGAATTAGGTAAGGGAGTTAGTTACGCGTGGGGAAGGTGTTAGCACCCCACGACGCCCCTTTCAGGTTCCCTATGACGGATTAATTCATTAAGTAAAGATTACGAGAAATTACGCTATTACCCTATTTTATTTATACAATATTTAAAAATGGCTATGTACATGATTTTATTTTCTATTGCATACATAAAGCAATAAAAGAGAAGAGAAGTGAAAAGAACCTCCGTAGCAAGCTTTTTATTTCAAATCTTTAACTGTGAGGATGCGTTTTGGCAATCCCCCGTTCTATAAAGACTCTCCTCCCCGAATACAAGATCGACTCTACTAAAATTTTAAGAAGAATCGAATGCTGGAAGAATATTCCTTAAACGATTGTTACCTTTTTTAGGCAATCTGAGAGTTCATTCGACAGAGGGAGAGAAGACAAGTGTCTGGAGTGTGAAAACTGCTCAAATGAGCTTCCTATTTATAGTTTTCGTAGCCTGGCAGCTCGGGACGATCGTCTGGGGTGCAGAAAACAGGGATGGCCATCTAGGGAGGCCGGGACGACCGTCTGGGATCTGGGAAGTCCGTCCCAAGCAACAAAATTGGCTGAGACGGTCGTCTGACATGTGGGACGGTCGTCTGGGCTGACTGGGACGACCATCCCAACTTCTGGGACGGCCATCTCGACTGTTTTGGCCAGATTTTGTGTTCTGGGACTCCCGAGAAACTTTCCTTTCTATATTCGGAAGTCGATTGATGCCGATAGACGTCCACCGAAGCTTTATCTTCAGATAGGAAGTCTTCTTAGCCTTTATTGAGAGGCCGGGCAAAATTAGGGGTCTACAGCTGCCCCCCCTTCACCTGCCTGACTAATTGTTGGCCTAATGTGCCCACAAAGTTAGTTGGTAGGTGAAGGAGTTAACCCTTTTTACCCGGTCATCCTTTGAATGCTCCTTTGCTGAAGTTTGTTGATCCTCCATATGATAAATATTTTTGATAGGTACCAACCCCTATCTGGTTTGAACCTTCTTTTATAAGGCTCTGGTGAGTACTTACCCTCACCAGGTATGAGTCTGCATTTTACTAGACTCTTGTGGGTACCTACCCCCACCAGGTATGAATCTGCTTTTTGCTAGATTCTGATGAGTACCTACCCTCATCTGGTACGAACCCTATTTCATAAGGCTCTTGTGGGTACCTACCCCCACCTGGTCCGAACCTTGTTTTGCAAGGTTCTGGTGAGTACCTACCCTCACCTGGTATGAACCCCGTTCTGCAAGGTTCTTTGTGGGTACTTACTTCTGAGGTGCTCAACAACTGAACTATCCTCTAATGAAAATAAGGTTTTTTGCAACTCATTTTGTAAGGCTCTCATAAGTATCTACCCCCACCTGGTACGAATATGCATTTTGCTAGATTCTGATGAGTACCTACCCTCATCCGGTACAAACCTTATTTTATAAGGCTCTGGTGGGTACCTACCCCCACCTGGTACGAACCCTGTTTTGCAAGGCTCTGGTGAGTACCTACCCTCACCTGGTACGAATCTGCACTTTGCTAGATTCTGATGAGTACCTACCCTCATCCGGTACAAACCTTATTTTATAAGGCTCTGGTGGGTACCTACCCCCACTTGGTATGAATCTGCATTTTGCTAGATTCTGATGAGTACTTACCCTCATCCGGTACAAACCTTATTTTATAAGGCTCTGGTGGGTACTTACCCCCACCTGGTACGAATCTACATTTTGCTAGATTCTGATGAGTACCTACCCTCATCCGGTACAAACCTTATTTTATAAGGCTCTTGTGGGTACCTACCCCCACCTGGTACGAACCCTGTTCTGCAAGGCTCTGGTGAGTATTTACCCTCACCTGGTACGAATCTGCACTTTGCTAGATTCTGATGAGTACCTACCCTCATCCGGTACAAACCTTATTTTATAAGGCTCTGGTCGGTACCTACCCCCACCTGGTATGAATCTGCATTTTGCTAGATTCTGATGAGTACCTACCCTCATTCGGTACAAACCTTATTTTATAAGGTTCTGGTGGGTACCTACCCCCACCCGGTACGAACCCTGTTCTACAAGGCTCTTGTGGGTACCTACCCCCACCTGGTACGAACCCTGTTCTACAAGGCTCTTGTGGGTACCTACCCCCACCTGGTACGAACCCCATTCTGCAAGGCTCTTGTGGGTACCTACCCCCACCTGGCACGAACCCCGTTCTACAAGGCTCTGGTGGGTACCTACCCCCACCTGGTACGAACCCCGTTCTGCAAGGCTCTTGTGGGTACCTACCCCCACCTGGTACGAACCCCGTTCTGCAAGGCTCTGGTGGGTACCTACCCCCACCTAGTACGAACCCCGTTCTGCAAGACTCTTGTGGGTACCAACCCCCACCTGGTACGAACCCTGTTCTACAAGGCTCTTGTGGGTACCTACCCCCACCTGGTACGAACCCCGTTCTGCAAGGCTCTGGTGGGTACCTACCCCCACCTGGTACGAACCCCGTTCTGCAAGGCTCTTGTGGGTACCTACCCCCACCTGGTATGAACCCCGTTCTGCAAGGCTCTTGTGGGTACCTACCCCCACCTGGTACGAACCCCGTCCTGCAAGGCTCTTGTGGGTACCTACCCCCAGCTGGTACGAACCCTGTTCTGCAAGGCTCTGGTGGGTACCTACCCCCACCTGGTACGAACCCCGTTCTGCAAGACTTTGGTGGGTACCTACCCCCACCTGGTACGAACCCCATTTTGCAAGGCTCTTGTGGGTACCTACCCCCACCTGGTATGAACCCTGTTCTGCAAGGTTCTTAACGAGCCCCGTTCTACAAGGCTCTCAGGATGCTCTTTTTGTAGTCAATCCTATGTTTGATGAGTACAAACCCTCATCTAGTTTTGGAGATGTGTTGGCGGCTTACTGTTTCTGATCATGCGCCCATTCCATGGGGAATGATTGATTTTTCTGTTCGACTTTTCTGTTTTAGTCATCCGGCTTTATCGGGGGATTCTAGTTTTTGGGCTTTTCTGTTTAGCCATCTGGTCTAGCCGGGGATTCTTTTTTTTGGCTTTTTTGTTTTAGCCATCCGGTCTTGCCAGGGATTCTTTGTTCTTGGCTTTTCTGTCTAGCCATCCGGTCTAGCCGGGGATTCTTTGTTTTTGACTTTTCTGTTTAGCCAGCCGGTCTTGCCGGGGATGATTTGTTGGTTGCCTTTTATTTGGGCAGGAATCCATTGGGGATTTTTTTTATTATTATTGTGCCTTTTTATGTAGGAAGATGCTTCACTGATGAAGGCTTTATGCTTTGGGCTTGTATTGCCTTTTGCATAGGTTGATTTCCCATTTCTTGGGGATATTGGCTCTTTGCTTGCCTCTGAGTAGGCAGAGGCTTCATTGGAAGTGAAGGCTTTGCATTCCACTGGGGATATCCATATTGGGCGTTACAGGTAATTAACTCCCTGAGGATATAAATTTGTAGTTTTGCCTTTGCTGATAGGCTTACTGGGGATAGTTTTTTTTCTTGATGATTCGCCGGGGATTTGATTGTTTTCCCAGAGATCTATTTTGACTTGCCCCCTAGGGAGGAATGGAGTTTTGACTCCTTGTTGGATACTGTTATTTTGAGCTGGCTTTGCCTATGCTCTTATTCCGATGGGGAATGAGTTTTTACCTTTTTCTCGCGATTTTATCTCTTTTTTGCGATTTTGAAAATTTAGCTTTCTTAAATGCGTGCGCCTTTTTTAGTTCTTTTATGCACACATGATTTTTTATTATTATCTGCTGGGGATGAAGAGATTTTCTTCTTTTTCTCTTTTTTGGCGATTCACCAAGGAGTTTGTCGGCTTCCTAGGGATCCAAATTTGATTTGATTTTTCTGATGATGAAGTATTGAGCTCCTGACTTTTGTGAAGCTCTTTATTGAGCGGGAGGATGGGAATTTTCTCATTTTCCCTATTTTGTAGATTTTTCTGAGATGCTCTATTTGGAGATTTTTATTCGACCCTTTTTTCGTGGCCTCTATTAGGGAATGAAAGGTTTTTCTTTTCTTTCTTTTTGTTGAACCCCTGGGGATATGGAGATCTTGACTCTATATCTTCTTTGATTGATCTTTGTGTAGTCCTTATTCTCCTTTAGGGAAGTGGCGGAGATTCTGGATGAGTGTGCTCGATGACTCATGTGGTGATGAAGCTGAGTCGTGAGGTATTCTTTTTGTTTTGCCTTTAGATTAGGCAAAGGTTCGCTTGGGGATGATCAAGCCTTTCTGTTGGCTTTTCTATGTTGATGGCTTCCTTTTTCTTGGATGGAAGGATGGTGGTTGGAGCTTCGAATGACTATTTTTGACGACTCATGTGGTGATGCTGAGTCGTGGAGTAATATTTGTTTTGCCTTTGGAATAGGCAAGGATCCGTTTGGCGATCATCGAGCCTTTCCGTTGGCCTTTTTTCGGTGCACCCTCTTTTATTGGGATAAAAGGAGAATGATTGGAGCTATGATCTTGAAGCTCTTTATTCTGCTGAAGTGGTTTTGATTTCGCCTTTTCTTTCATGATTTTAATTTTTATTTGGAGACTAGATTCTGGCGCCTTCTATTTTCAATCACAAGCATGGAGACTATCCTCCTTATATGCATGTTTATTATTCTTATTTGAAGAAAATTATTTTTTCTTGATTTTGACAAAGTCGTATTGTGCATCTACTTTGTGTGTGGATGTTCTAGATGCAATCTATATGTTTATTTATTTTTGATGCATTTAGAAAGTAAATGGCCTTCTCCCATTGGCTTCTTATGAATATGCCGATGGGCTCCTCCTTTGTGACCATGATGATGGGCTCCTCTTTTATTCATCTTTTGGATTTAGCCCTTATCTTTTGCCTAGACTGCCCTTTACGGGTTTTTGATCTAGCGGGCTGCCTTAATTTTTGCCTAGAATATCTTAGGGGGCTTTTGCCTTATCTATTGCCTAGACCATTCTTTTGAGGTTTTCGATCTAGCAGGCTACCCTAATTTTTACCTAAGAATATCCTAGTAGGCATTTATTCTTTTCCTATTTTTTATGCTTCCTCTTTTTTAGATGCATGCTTGATCTTTGATTTAAAGGTCTTTGTGCATATTTATAATTTATCAATAAAGAGGCATTTTCATAATATTTGGTCAAGAGAAAGGAAATTAAAAGGAGTTTTATTGATAAATGAGCAAAATTTTATTTCTTTTATAGAAGGATTTCAAGGGTATTTAGAAGAATGGGTGGTTAAGGTTGGCTATACTGTATAGGCTTAAACAGTCATGTCCATGATATCTGCCCCCTGGTTCTCTTAATTGCTTCAGTTGAGATGCCTAAGCTCAGAGTGAAGACTATGCAGACTGCTTGCTTCTAGAAGAATGTTACCTTAGTCGCCTTTCGATTTTCGACTGAGGTAACCATTGCTCTTAATTTTTTATTTTTTTTTATTACCTCTACTTTTTGCCTAGGACGTATCCTAGCGAGGGATATAGACCCTATCTTTTGCCCAGGGATGCCCTTTGCGGGTTTTCATTCCTGACAGGTCTTGAGCAATGTCTTCAAGCATAATACTTCTTCACCGTATCGGAGTTGATTAGGTATTGAAGTTCTTTTCCATTCATATCGGCAAGGATAATAGCTCCTCCCGGGAAAGCTCGTTTGACCACAAAGGGTCCTTCATAATTTGTCACCCATTTTCCAATTTTATTCTTCTGGGCCGGAAGCACATTATTTACCATTAAATTCCTCTTATGGTAAATATGAGGGAAGAACAATCATTTTGAATGTAGAGCAACTGCCATGTCAATGCCCCTCTTCCTTTCCTTAGGGATTTCAATCCTCCTATTGATCACTATATTTCAACATTTCCCAGTCAATTACTTGAATGCTTTGTGGTGAAGGGTCAAGAGAATAGAAAGAAAGGGATTTATTGCAAAGGCTTGTGTTTTAGTGAGATTTTTTATGAAATAGTAGTTTCTGTAAGAATGGCTAGCCAAGGTTGGTCGGTGTTTAGGCTAGTTTAACCAAACGTTTTGTTTTAATGAGATGGCGTCTTCAACTGATTACTTTATGGCACCTATTTGTGACTGATTAACTTTCCTAGTTTGCCCTTTTGGGTTTTCAACCTAGGATTTTGCCTTTTTATCTTTTTGTCTTGGCCTTTGACCTTGACGGGCTTCTTTTAATAATAATTTCTTTTCTCAAAACAATGTCGAAACACGATTTTCTTATTTGTGTCTCTAGCTAATGAATCATGTTAACTTTGGCTTCATTTTGTCTATGTATTTTGGAACAAAACGTTTGTCTAAACATGGTTATTTATGGGGTATAGATACGATTAGCAAGAAGAGAAGCAGATAGTAAGAATAGCATTATTTTGTAATTTCAGGGAAAATGTGTGCCCTAAAGATGCTCGGGGGTCGGGCAAACCCCGAGGAGTGATCTCTAATAGTCATTGGGTTTACATCCCTTAAAATTGGAAGAAGGACATCTAATGACTAATGCTACCCTTGACGTTAATATCCCTCCTTTTCGGAAGATCGTCTTTAAGGTATGGAGGGGAGACTTCTCTTTTCTTTGTACGACTTGATCTTTTGTAGGGTCGAACTTTAAAGGATTATCCTTAAAATCTGGTGGCTCTCTTATTCCTTGAGCATCCTTTCCAAGCCCTTGTCCTAGGTTGTATCCATATCTCTTCATTATATGAGCCACTTTCATATTACTAAGAAGTCTTTCCATATTTTCAAATGTCCTCTTCAGCTGCATCCATTTAAGGTAGGGTAGACAACTTGCTGATTCGAATGTAGTCTTCAGCTTGAACCATGATCAACTTGTCGCCTACCACAAATTTGATTTTTCGGTGGAGCGTTGAAGAAACTATCCTAGCACCATGAATCCAAGGTCTACTTAATCTTCCCCTTGGATTCTTTTTTCCTTTTCCTCTTCGGTTTCTTTATTTTTCCTTTGTTTTTAGGAGCATTATCTTGTAGCTCCTTAGGGAATAAATTCTTTCGCTTCTCGTCGTGCCCCCAATGCTGTCTATATTGGAGATATCTTTACTAACAGACGATTCTTCTATGTATCTCCACAGTACAACTTTATCTGATGTATAAGGGAAAGGACGAGGCATGAATAAGCGCAAAGGTGTTATTGCCCCTTCCCTGACATTATCAATTTGGGTACCGACATTTACTTCTTTCTTATTATCTCCTTGTCCCAAATTGATGGCCTTAGTTTTCTCCTGATGGGGCTGTATCAATTGAGCTTATTTTTCCAACAGTCTTTGCATGTCCGGGGAAACGGTCCCCTCCTCACTGTCTGACTCAATCCATTCGCCTTCGGCTTTCAGATCCCGTAGAGAGTTTTCAATCATAGACATGACTGTTTATATGGTCCTTATTTGGGTCTAGATTTTATTTAATTATTTTGGAGTGAGAGAGAAAAGAATGAGAAGAATATGAACATTATGAAAAATGCCTCGTTGTATTGATGAAAAGAGAAATATATATAGAGCCTCTTTAATCAAAAGATCTTGCGCCCATGGGCAGAGACCGCAAGAGATGCATCAGAAGCTTTTTATTGTTATTTTTTATTTATTTATACTTTTTATTTATTTATATTTTTTTTAATGAGGAGCCCTAATCAGTTGGTCTTCCCTGTCATTCCGGTTGAGACAGAGGCGTGACGTCCACCTAAGGGTCGGGAGCATTGAAAGTAATCCACCCGGCATTCAACAATTCTTGAACCCTATATTTTAAGTTGATGCAATCTTCCACGGAATGCCCAGGAGCGCCTGAGTGGTAATCACATTTTTCATTGAGCTTGTACCAACCGGGGTAAGGTGGATCTTTCTTCTTCAGAGGGATACGTGTTAGGAGCTTGGCCTCTAACAACTTTGGCAGCAGACTCCCATAAGAGGTTGGAATAGGGATGAATTTCTTCTCTTGTCTGCGTGACTGCCCAGCTGGTGGCGAAGAGGGAGAAGGAGTAGCAAGGTTGATGGCATTTATGTTTCCTTCCTTCTTCTGGCCAAAGGACTTATTGAATGATGCGTTAGAAGAGGAAGGTTGTGCAATCCTTCCGCTCTTTAGTCCTTGCTCTACTCTTTCACCGATAGTTACCACATCTGCGAAAAGGGTTGATGTGCTCCCTATCATCTTATCATAATAGGGGTCCGTCAACGAATTGATGAATATGGATATGGTTTCTTTGTCAGATAGAGGAGGTTCTACTTGGGCTGCTAATTCCCTCCAACACTGAGCATATGCCTTGAAGGGTTCATCGTTTCTTTTATTCAGAGCTTGTAGATCTGACCTATCCGGAGTCAGATCGATGTTGTACTTGTAACAGCGAAGGAAGGCATCTGCCAGCTGTCTCTAGGCTTGGACTTGTCCCCCTTTCAACTGCATATACCAGCTCAAGGCCGAATCGGCCAAGCTTTCCTAAAGGTAGTGGATTAGGAGTTTCTCATTATTGGCATATGGAGCCATCTTACGACAATACATTGTAAGGTGGCTCTTGGGACAGGTCATTCCCCTGTATTTTAGGAAATCTAGAACCTTGAACTTAGGGGGAAATTGAATGTTCTTTACGAGGCACATGTCAGCCGCTTCTTTAATATTGAAATCATGTCCCTCCATGGCCCTTAATCTCTCTTCGAGGGTAGTAATCTGTTGCTTGGAAACCTCAGGAGTATTGATGTGTACTGCCCTCTTCTCAGACTGCCATGTTCATGCTCAAAGATGGGTTCCTCTTCTTCCTCATGGTGGGAGGCATGTTCACTGTGAGGACCCTCTTTGTGGAGATGTTTTTGACTCATTATTGTCATCATTTGTGCCATTTGTTCCCTTAGAGAGTTAATCTCGGTGGTGAGTTTGAGATTTTGCTCCTCAAATTGTTCCATCCTTTTGGCTTTTTGAGGGCGAGTGCGAACAGGGAGAAGATCAGCCACTTTCTAAATGATTTAAAGATTTTTATTATTATTTTTTATGAATGATCAGTGTGGGATAGATATGCCTTAGACCATAGCTTTGGTGTTTTCCTAAAAGCTTATGCTTTAGGCAGTACCATACCCACCTTGGTGTGATGGTTCCCTTTTTTCAAAGGTTACCATCATACCTTAGCGCACTTATCTCTTCTAGGAAGGTTATAAACACACTTGGGTCTCTTTCGCTATTATATAAGGATATCTAATGCATCATAGAATGAATGTGTTTATGCATGTACTACAAAAATATTTTTTATGATAGCAGATATTGAAAGTGGAATAACTTTTGACTGGCATGTCCGATTTGGACGCACAACATATCAAAACGAAGAGAAAAAGGTGAAGAACCAGGTTGCAAATTTCCGAAGGGGATTTGGCCCAGTAATTTTTCCAAAAAACGCTCCTAAGACCCATTTTTTGGAGGTTTATTAAAATGATGTGTATGCATGCTGCATTTATTTTCTCTCTTAGTTTTATCTTATGAAATGATGTTTTATGAATGATACGACTTTATCAAGAATCGTTTTATTGTAAGAGGTATTTTTATTGCTTTAAATTGTTTTTTTTATTTTTTATAACCCTTTATCTCTTCTGTCGGTCAACGTGGCTACTTAGCTTACAAAGAACCTGAAACCAGGCTAGCTTAAATGAAGACTGTCCGAGATAAAGTTGGTTTATTCTTATCACTTTTATGATTTTTTAGAATTTTTACTATTTTTTGTCTGTTGTATGATTACCCTATGCTAATGCATCAATACAAATGCAGCAAACGAATGCACACACAATTCATTCATCCACGAGCAGAGCCACGCTATTTTCGAGGTGGGGTTTTCCTGCAGAAATGTGCTTGGTTAAGGCGGTTCTAAACTATTCTCACCAAGGCCAAAGGTCCCCAAGGTGCCCCCATTATAGGGACCTCTCAATCTCTCATTCTTCGAATCATGCACAGAACTCCGTGTCGACATCCTTGGACCAAAGGAAGAGAGTTATCACCTTGAGTTGGTGGTTTTCCGACAACGGTTGTAGCCCCGTGTGCCAACAAGCCGGTCGTATCTGCCACCCACTCCCTATAGGTATTCACTCTTGCCCCCGGGTATAGAGGGACTGTAGTGTGCAAGGGTTTTTTGTGTACAGTTTATATTTCAGACAATTTGCAGAAAATAATCATACAACAATTATTAAAGCCATACAATAAAACATACAACGGAGGGTAAAGGCGTAATTTCAAATCTTTACTTAGTTTGAATTTATCCGTCACTAAATGGGATCAACTCTCTAGCTTCCCTAGTGAAGTCACCATCTGTCGCCGCCGTCCGTTCCGACGTCTAGGGACATCTCGAACATTTATGCGAGCGGTCGCGAAAAGATGGTTTAGACTCGCGTTTTATTTTTAAATGTGTTCATTGCTTCCGAGGTGCTCAATAACTGAACTATCCTCTAATAAAAGCAAGGTTTTCACAAAAGGGTTCTTATGGAGTCACCACCAATGTTTTGACCATAAACATTGGAAAAGGATAAAAAGGCGTTGATTTTAAGAAAAATCAAACTTGGCCATTATAACCAGAATTAGGTAAGAGAGTTAGTTACGCGTGGGGAAGGTGTTAGCACCCCACGACGCCCCTTTCGGGTTCCCTATAACGGATTAATTCATTAAGTAAAGATTACGAGAAATTACGCTATTACCCAATTTTATTTATACAATATTTAAAAATGGCTATCTACATGATTTTATTTTCTATTGCATACATAAAGCAATAAATAAAGCAATAAAAGAGAAGAGAAGTGAAAAGAACCTCCGTAGCAAGCTTTTTATTGCAAATGTTTAACTGTGAGGATGCGTTTTGGCAATCCCCCGTTCTACAAAGACTCTCCTCCCCGAATACAAGATCGACTCTACTAAAATTTTAAGAAGAATCGAATGCTGGAAGAATATTCCTTAACCGATTGTTACCTTTTTTAGGCAATCCGAGAGTTCATTCAACAGAGGGAGAGAAGACAAGTGTCTGGAGTGTGAAAAATGCTCAAATGAGCTTCCTATTTATAGTTTTCGCAGCTTGGCAGCTCGGGACTGCCGTCTGTGGTGCAGAAAATAGGGATGGCCGTCTGGGGAGGTCGGGACGGCCGTCTGGGATCTGGGACGTCCGTCCCAAGCAACAAAATTGGCTGAGATGGCTGACTAAGACGACCATCTCGACTTCTGGGACGACCATCTCGACTGTTTTGGCCAAATTTTGTGTTCTGGGACTCCCGGGAAGCTTTCCTTTCTTTATTCGGAAGTCGATTGATGTCGATAGACGTCCACCGAAGCTTTATCTTCAGATAGGAAGTCTTCTTAGCCTTTATTGAGAGGCCGGGAAAAATTAGGGGTCTACAGCGCAAATCCAAACAAAAGAAAGAAAAATGTTTGCTTAGACAAAAGCCTAAACACCAAGACCTAACCTTAGCCAACCATTCTTACAAAATCTTTTCTGAAAAAAAATCAACCATCTAAAACACAAGCCGTTGAATTTACCCTTTATTTCTTTTCTCTTGACCCTCACAACATTATTCTAACAATTAGTTTGGGAATATGGAGGCGTATAGTCAACAAGAGGATTGAAACCCCTAAAGTGAAGAAAAAGGGACACCAACATAGCAAAGCGTGCTCTCCGAAAAAAAGGAAGAAAAAGGAAAAAGAAAAAAAAGAAAGAAAAAAGAAAGAGAAAGTCATTCTTTGGTCACATTAAGTCCGGAACGGTACAACCAAATACAGTAGAAGAACGAAGATCAGAGGGCATCCGTCTCTACAAGACGCACTAGTTAATCCTTCTGAAAAACTAATGAAATAGGCATTATAGGACATCAAACATGAAAACATTGCATGTATAAAATGTTTTTGAACAAGGTCCTATTTTCTTAAAAAAAAAAAAACTTCTAAAAATTGAGATCGTCGTGTCGTCATTCCAGACCGCCGTCTCGACTCGAGCTAAAACAAGACCGTCGTCTCGACATCCGAGACCGCCGTCTCGATTTGGACAAAGACGAGACCGCCTTCTCGCTTGGTGAGAGGGCCGTCTCGACTTAGGACCAAAACGAGACCGCCGTCTCGAAGATCCAGACAACGGTCCCGAACTCCGCAAAGTCGAGATCGCCGTCTCAACTTCCCAGACGGCGATCCCGAATCCTGGCAAAATCTCTATATATAGGGGGCCTTGGAGGGGGTTCTTAAACACTCTCTCCTGCACTCTTACACCCCTTTCTCCCACATTTGAGCATTCTACTACCAAAAATGCATAGAAGTGAGGCATCTAGAAAGAGAAGGGGTTCTTCTAGCCCAAGTAGTTCCACGGCCCCAGCTCCGCAAGATCCAACTCAACTGTCGCCCCTACACCAGGCCCGCTTGGAACACATTCAGGGGTACACTTGGCACCCTATGCTGAGTCTGGACTTCAGCATTCTCGCCGAGTTCGGTTAGGAAGATGAGGTTCGCGCCTACCTTGACAGCATTGGATGGCGTTTTCTCCTTCAGTCTCCCCCAACCTACGTCTACCCATAAGCAGTGATGGAGTTCCTCGCCTCCATCGCATACTGCGAGCTTCCCACCATGGTGTCGGGCCTCCTGCCGACGAAGATGGTGTCCTACTTTATGAACGGGTTGTACCGGACGACAACCCTCGACGAGTTCAACGTATCCATTGGATTCGTCCAGCCCGAGGATGTTCTGACTCAGGAATACCAGGAGGCCATCTGCGAGCACCCCACTACCCTCACCGCCGGCAAAATGTGGGAAGAACTCACGGGGATGCGCACCTTGCCATCCCTACTGAAGGGCTCCGCACTCACCCCTGCCCTCCGCATTTTCCACAAGCTGCTGGTTGGGACTGTCCACGGGAGGAAGGAGAGTCAGGGTAAGGTCACTTACCCAGATCTCTTTGCCCTCTACTGCATGAGCCAAGGGCGCCGGTGCAACCCTGACTACTTCTTCGTGAAGGCCCTCAAGGACTTCGGGAGCCGTCCCGTGGGAGCCATCCTCATGGCTCCTCTCATCACCTAGCTGGCAGAAAAATGGGGGTGCAGCGGCAGAGAGGACCTCTCCTCCAACCTTCGACCCGAGACCATCAACGGGTTCATCCTGGTAAGCATGGGGATGCTGCTCCGCCAAGGGTCTCGGTTGATCCTCCACCCCTCACTAGACATAACCCTAGACCCTCCGGGACATAGTGGCGATGCAAGATCTCCCGACACCCCTGGAGTTCCATAAATAACAACAACAAAACAACAGCAACAGCAGCAGTACACAGACGACTTTGCTGGCATCAACTGTAACATCTACAACTTGCACCAGGAATTCGACCAAATGTCCTTAAGACAACACCAGATGTCTCAAAGGCAGGACACCTTTGATACAAGGATGGAGACATTCGGCCAGATACAAGAGGGAATGAGGCAAGACCTGGCGATGCTCCGGCAGGAACACCTCAACGCAATTCGAGACCAGGCAAAATTTCAGAGGCACATGTACTAGCAATTCCCTCCTCCCGGATCGTCTCCCAGCTCAAGTCCACCGTTAGGGATGGCAAAATGGGCTAGGCCCGGCGGGCCGGCCCGTCAGCTCGCCATAATATGGTGGGACGGGTTGGTGTTTTCAGCCCACCAGCCCGCTTTGGCCCGCCCCGCCAAGCCCATCAACCCGTCGGGCCAACCCGCGGGACGGGCGGGCCAGCCCGCGGCCCGCCTAATTAATAAAAAATAATTTTTTATTTTAATAAAATTAATTATAAAGATCATATATAAAGTTAAAAATTTTAAAAAGAGAATTAAAAAAGTTTCATTCTCACGAGAAAATATTCTCCTTCCTGAAACATAACTTTCTCTCCTGTTCTCCTTGTTTATCCTAAGCACCGATTATTTTTATCCTTATTACTTGAATTAAAGGTGTAAGAATTACTCAACCAAGAATAATATGAAGTTTTATCAAATAAAAAAGATATAGGTATTTAAATTTTTCAATATAAAAAATATAAATTTTATAAGTTTAAAGTTATATATATATATATATATATATATATATATATATATTTGTTATTATTTATTATTATGTAAATTTTATTATTGTTCTAAATTATAATTTCTTAAAATAATATATTGATTTATATTATTAAATTGAAATAATATATATATATATATATTGAATTATTGACAAACAAATAATAATTTTATTTTTAAATTTATTAAAAAAAATTATTTAAAAAAAATTTATTTTTTCTAAATTATGGCGGGTCAGCCGCCAGCCTGCCTTAGCGAGGCGGGCCAAGGTCTACAGATCCGTCATAACTATATCGGGCCAGCCCGCCCCGCCCCGCTTTTGGTGGGCCAAAGGTGGGACGCGCCAAAACGGGGCGGGCTGGCCCGTTTTGCCATCCCTATCCACCGTCTTAGGGGTAGTACTCAAAAATAAATGCTGTAACCAAAATTTTATCATAAATAAAATATTTATTTCATCCATTTTTGCTCTCTTTTTTGAAAAATTCAGCGTAGCGAAAAAAAACTAAAAGTAAAATGACTTACGCTCAATCCCGGAAAAGCCAAAATCTGAAATCACGAGAAAAGAAATAACCGCGAAAAAAGGCAGGATTAAAAGACAAGGCAAGTCAAAACCACATTGATCAAGAGTCTTCGACGACCAAAAGTCGAACTACAAAACAAAGACTCCCCAGCAACCAACTAGCTGGATGAACCGAAAATCAAAGAAATCCCCGGCACAAACCGGACGACTACTCCAGAAAAACCAAAAGACAAGAGAACGCATCTCACATCGGTGCATGAGCGAATGAGCAGTAAGCCGCCACCACCACCAGTCCTACGCAGTGGACTGTACCAGTTTGATGGGGGGTTCATACCCATCAACTTGCGCACGAAGTGCGCTTGATCTTCACACGAGCCGGATCAGTAAGTCGCAACTACCAGCCTGATGGGGGGTTTATACTCATCCAGTCTGATGCACAGTGGACTGCAACTATCAGCCTAATGAGGGGTTTATAATCATCTAGCCCGACACACAGCGGACTGCAACTACCAGCCTGATGGGGGGTTTATACCCATCAACTGAAGGATCAGCTACCATCAGAAGGAGTATCCTGAGGTTCTACCACGTGTCAACCAAAGGGATCGACTACCACCAGAAGGAGCATCCTGGAGGCGCACAACATACTTTTTCCCAAAAGATCAACCGCCGCAAGACGGAACGTCCGAAGGGTAACCGGGCAAAAGGGTCAACTCCTTTACCCTCCAGTCGATCTGTTTGGCACGACAGACCAACAGTCGACTAGTCAGGTAAAGGGGGGGCAGCTGTAGACCCCAAATCTTGCTTGGCCTCAAAATAAGACCCCAAATCTTGCCTGACCTCAAAATAAGACCCCAAATCTTGCCTGGCCTCAACAGTCGATGAAGCCTAAAAAGCCACTAAGAGAGACTATTAGGCCCCATATTAGAGTAGGAAGGATTTTCTGTATAAAAATAAGGGTTTTCGCCTTTAGGAGTCGAGACCGCCGTCTCGCTTTTCGGGACCGCCGTCTCGCTTAAGGGCAAGTCGAGACCGTCGTCTCGTTTGGCGAGACGGCTATCTCGCCACTTACCCATGGCGAGACCCCCCTCCTGTTTGGCGAGAAGGCCTTCTCGCCACTTGGCAAATCGAGACCGCCGTCTCGCCAAACGGGACCGCCATCTCGCCATTGATTCAAGGTGAGACCGCTATCTTGACCTGATAGGCGCGAATCCCTATAAATAGTGAGCGCTCCCCCTTCATTTCACACAGTTCTTCCACTTTCCCTTCTACACTTTCTTCAAATTCTCCTCCTAGAGTCCCTCCAAAGCATTTTCAGAGTTTCTGAGTGTCTTAGAGAGCTTTTTATAGCATTTCGAGAGCGATTTTCTGTGTTGTAAGAGCGAAGGGCTACCAAAACGCACCTTATTTTCAAGAGAATTAATCAAAAAGCTTGCTTCGGAGGTTTCTTCACTCTCTCCCTCTCTTTTACTGTCCTTTTATTCATAACTAAATTGCGGAATAGATATTAGGGTCATATAGTCATTATTTTAATTCCGCAAATAAAAGGGTAAAAGCGTCTTTTCAAAAGTTTATTTATAAAATAACTGGCTCATCATTGGGAACCCGAAAGGGGCGTTGTAAGGGAACTAACACTTCCCTTACACGTAACTAACTCCCTTACCCAACTCTGGTTTTAACGACCAAAGTTGGTTTTCAAAAAACCAACGCCTTTCCTCTCCTTTTTCGATGTTTCTGGTAAAAACATCGGTGGCAACTCCATAAGAACCCTTTCAAATTAGCTCTTAGGTCAGCCCGGTTATCAGACGATCTAAGAACACCCTTTCGAAAACCTCGCCCTTAGGTTCAGCCCGATTATCAGACAACCTAATGGCGTTGTAACACCACCCATAAAAATGCGAAAAATGGAAAGTTGGAACCATCTCGTCGCTCCGACCGCCTCTTTTTTATGGCGGTGACAGGAAGGTATTGATTATGATGAAACTTATGCTCATGTTGCCAGGTTAGAGGCTATACGCCTACTTCTTGCTTATGCCTCATTGATGAAATTTAAATTATATCAAATGGATGTTAAAAGTGCTTTCTTAAATGGGTTTCTCAAAGAAGAAGTTTATGTGGAACAACCCCCTGGATTTGAAGACTTTAAATATCCCAATCATATTTTTAAATTGAAGAAAGCCTTGTATTGTTTAAAACAAGCTCATAGGTCTTGGTATGAAAGATTAAGTAGTTTTCTAACTTCAAATGATTTTTCTAGAGGAAAAATTGATTCCACTTTGTTTATTAAGAAAGTAAAAGAACATATCTTATTAGTTCAAGTATATGTTGATGATATCATTTTTGGATCAACTGATAATTCCTTGTGTATAGAATTTGCTAAGATAATGCAGGGAGAATTTGAAATGTCAATGATGGGAGAATTAACATTCTTCCTTGGACTTCAAATTAAACAACTTAAAGATGGCATTTTTGTGTCTCAAACTAAATACTGCAAAGAGATTCTCAAGAAATTTGGAATGGACACTTCAAAGGAAGCTAACACACCCATGGGAACTTCATGCTATTTAGACAAGGATGAATCAGGTTTGGAAATAAATCAATCTATGTATAGAGGTATGATAGGTTCACTGTTATACTTAACTGCAAGTAGACCTGATATTATGCATTTTGTTTGTGTGTGTGCTAGATTTCAAGCATGTCCAAAAGAATCTCATTTAACTGCAGTTAAACAAATTTTAAAATATTTAAAAGGAACTACAGGATTTGTTTATGGTATCCATCTGAAGCTTCTCCTAGTTTAATAGGTTATTCTGATGCTGATTATGATGGATGTAAAATAGATAGAAAGAGTACTAGTGGAACATGTCATTTGTTAGGATCATCCTTAGTGTCTTGGCATTCTAAGAAACAAGCGTGTGTTGCTTTATCCACTACTGAAGCTGAATATATTGCAGCTGGTAATTGATGTGCTCAAATTTTATGGATGAAACAACAATTAGAAGAATATAATATCTTTCTAAGTGATATTCCTTTGATGTGTGATAATACAAGTGCATTAAATCTTACTAAGAATCCAGTAATGCACTCTAGAACTAAGCATATAGAGATCAGACATCACTTCTTAAGAGATCATATTAGTAAAGGAAATTGTAAAATAGAATATGTTGATACAAAGCGTCAATTAGCATATATTTTTACTAAACTTCTTCCCAAAGATAGATTCTATGATCTTAGAAGAGACTTAGGAATTTTAGAAATAACCTAAATTCTGCTTAACTAATCAATTTTTGCATGATTGTAGTGTAATAATCGATTATGTAGGGTTTTAATCGATTATCATGTGTCTAAACCTTAAAAATTTGATGATCTCTCTGGAATAATCGATTATTTGAAGCAATAATCGATTACCTGAACCTAAATGTCCAAAATCTGAAGTTTCTCTCTAGAATAATCGATTATTTCAAGCAATAATCGATTATCTACTCATTTAATCGATTAACAGCATCAGTTAATCGATTATCTGGTTCAATTGATGGTTTAATCAATTAACTGAAGCTTTAATCGATTAAACTGGGTCATTTTCATGGACTAGCCGTTTCAAACGGCTATTTTGGCTCTCTTTCACCCACATATGACCGTTTATGACCGTTTCACTTGTTCCCTATATATAGGAAGCCTTCATTTCACTTCTCCACACCTCAAATTCTTGAATCCAAGAATTCTAGCATCATTCAAGCCTTCTTGCTTTCTCCCAACCTTACTTGCCTTCAAAACTCTCTTGTTTTCTTTCCTTCTAATCCTAATGGCTTCCTCATCTCGTGCTAAGATCCCCACAAGAAGAAGATATGCCCCTGCCTCTCATCCCCGTCCAAATTCTATTGAAGGATAGATCTCAGACGATGAGGGTAGACAAGAATTTCTCACCTTCTGAAAGGAAAGGGGGATCATCACTCCAAATTACATTATTGGTGATCAATTAATCAATAGGGGATTTAATTTTCCAAATCTTCTTGAAATTCAAGGTGTTCTTCCATTTATCCAAATGCAAGGTACTTACTACCCTGATCTAGTTAAGGTATTCTATTCTTGTTTTAAATTTAGAGATCATGTAGCTACTTCTCATGTCAAGGGTGTGACTATCATCCTTGATGATGATATATGGGAAAATGTTGCCCATTTTAATGTGAGAGAAGATGTTATCAATATTTTTGCGAAATTAGAAGACTTTGATAGAATTATGACTTACCGTTCTTTTCTCTGCAACCCCTCCATGGAGATTGGGCGTCTTCTATTGGTCGGACCATTAAAGAAGGAGGAACGCTTGCTACTGCATCTTATTGTCTGGATTTTATGTCCCCGGGCAACCAACCATGCCCAATGCTCATCTATTGATCTTCGCATTATTCATGTCATCATGAATAATGAGCCAATTGACTGGGGTAGTCTAGTCACCATGACAATGCTTAAAGCTAAGCGTCATCCTACTTTCAAAATTTCATATGCTCTTATCATTTCTCGTATTTTAGAATACAAAGGAGTGAATGTTGCAGGAGAGCAAACTGTAAGGACGATAAATTCAAATAGAATGTTTGACAGCATGCTAACTCAGTTACAAATGGTGCGTGTCAATGGAATCTATGTGCACAAAATTGACGCTTCCAACATGGCTGAAAATGCTGATGATTCTGATGAAGAGATGCCTGCAGCTGCTGAAGTTCCTACTGAAAATATACATACTGTTGGGACATCATCTGCCCCTCCTACATCCCGCCAATAAATGGAAGATATGTTCTTTGATATGAATGAAAGAATGCAAGAATTCTTCACAATCTCTCAAGAACAACATGAGGAAATCATTCGCAGTATCTCAGATGTAAATGATAGGGTCTATAACTTAGAGGATAGATTTGATGCTCAATTCAATAGCGATGCAAGTGAAGACTTTTAATCGCTTCCTCATATTTTCTTTGTTGTAATTACTTTAATTTATGGAATAAAATTGGTAATTTTGCTTCGTTTGAGGGGGAGTTATTTTTAAAATTATGCATTTATTGAGGAGGAGCTTTCATTTTTTTTATCATAATCAAAATAGGGGGAGAAATTATTTAAAGCCTCTTATGTTTCTTATAGTTATTAAATTTAAATGTTATCTGTTGTGTTTAATGTTTTTGTTAGTTATGACAGATAAAACAGGTTATTACAAAGGGTTTTAAAGGAAATTTTGATCATCATCAAAAATGGGGAGATTGTTGAAACATACAAGGATATGAGTGTTGAACATATATGGATATGTAGCTTGTTGATTTTGATGATGATTCAAGAACAAAGGACTTAAAGATTTGAAGACTTGTAATGTTATGTAATAACTCTATTTTTATGATTTTGAGTCTGTAATATTAGAGTCCAAGATAGCCAGCACATAGTCCACTTTTTAAATGCTTTAAAAACTCATTTTTATCAAAAACATACTGGATTAATCGATTAAATGACAAGATAATCGATTATTATAGAGAGAAAACCATTTTCAGCATCTGCTCTCTGGAATAATCGATTAAACCCCCTGTTAATCGATTAATTGGGTTGCTAATCGATTAAATGCCCAGTTAATCGATTAAAATGAGTTGTTTTGGGTTCCCTGTGAATTTGGCTCTGGAATAATCGATTAACACTCAAGATAATCGATTATTTCAGTCAGATATGTGTTTTGAACTTCAGAATTAGACCAAGTTTCGAAAACCCTATTCCCAATTCATCTATTTTCGAAAATCCCCAATTCCCAAACCCTAATTTTTCTACTTAAGGTTCTCTACAAAGTGAACAACCTTTTTCAAACAAAAGTTAAGAGTTGTGACTGCCAGAGAACTGTTTGTTAGGAGGAAAAAGGGGCTTTTGAAACCTAGTGTGGGCTAGAAGGGATAAGAATCACTGAGTGGGTTTTCTTGGTGGATTGTGTGTTGTTCCGTCTCTAGGGAAAGATGTTCTTCATCCTTTGTGGATTCAAAGGAGGTGTTCATCTCTTGTGTGACTCAAGAGAGGTGTATTTTTTACCTTGTCTTTTCAATTGTTATCTGTTTGTAAAATTGTGATTATAGTGACAGCGTTAATCCTCTATTTGAGTGATTAGCAACTGGACGTAGGGTCTTTTGATCCGAACCAGTATAAATCGACTGTGTAATACTCTATCTCTTCTCTATTTACTTTACACAGCATTTTAATCGGTGAAATTTGGTAAAAATTTTAAAACCCTAATTTTTGTTTAAGAAACCAATTCACCCCCCTCTTGGTTTTTGTCCGTAAACGCAAATATTCCACTGCGCGATTCTAACAATTAAGGGCTTGTATGCCCCAGTTAGAGCCAACATAGAGAGGAAAATAGGTTAGTATAGCAAGCATGCCAATAAGGGAAGGAAGGAAGTCATCTTCCAACTTGGAGATTGGGTTTGACTTCACTTGAGAAAGGAGAGGTTCCTGACTCAAAGGAAGTTCAAACTCAACCCCTAGGGTGATGGACCTTTCCAAATAGTTAGAAAAATAAATAATAATTCATGAATTAGATCTACTAGTTGATTATAACATTAGAAACTCTCTTAATATTGGTGATCTTACTCATTTTCATGTAGGTTTCGCAAATTTGTGGATAAATTCTCTCCAAGGAGGGGAGGATGATGAGTTCCTAGTTGCCCTAGAAGCGAGAGAATTCATACCTAGGAGGATTACTAGGAGCATGACTAGAAGAGAGACCTCCTTCTCATCCTTTATTTTAAATTTACTTAGTATTTTTGTTTCTTAAAATTTTGGACTCATTTTCGCTTTCTTTTTGTAGGACCACTTTTTACACTTTTCTTTTGAAGAATACCACCTCTCTTTTGTGAAAAAGAAGCCTTGGATCCATAGGATACATGCATGTGTTAGAAAAAGAGGCTGAGATCAAGAGGGGAGGTGAATTGATCTTTGAAAGATTTTCGCACTTTCTTGATACAAATTATCTATTTCAAAGATTTTGAATTTTGATCACTTTTTGAATCAAGAAAAACAAGCAATTCAATATAAAGCAGAAGCAGAATTAAAGAGAGTAAGGTTTAGATAAATGCAACCAAGATTTATACTGGTTCACCCAAACCACAGGGCTACATCCAGTTCTCAGCCAAATTCCAGCTGAGTTCTACTGTTGAAACATACAAGGACATGAATGTTGAAGTTACATGGACATGAAGCTTGTTGATTTTGATGATGATTCAAGAACAATGGAATTAGAGAGTTGAAGACTTGTATTCTTGTGTAATAACTCTGTTTTGATGATTTTGAGTCTGTAATATTAAAGTCTAAGATAGCTAGCACATAGTCTACTCTTTAGAAGCTTCAAAAACTTATTTTTATCAAAAACACACTAGTTTAATCGATTAACACGCTAAATAATCAATTATTACAGAGAGAAAAACCATTTTATGTATCATCTCTCTGGAATAATCGATTAACAGCTGAAATAATCGATTAACAGGGTTGTTAATCGATTAACAGCCCAAATAATCGATTAAGACAGTGCGTTATGGGTTCCTGTTGATTTTGACTCTGTAATAATCGATTAACACTTGAGATAATCGATTATTTCAGTCAGATATGCATTTTGAACTTCAAATTGAACCAAGTTATGAAAACCCTAGTCCCAATACACCAAGTTTCAAAAATCCCCAATTCCCAAACCCTAATTCATCTACTTAAGGTTCTTTAAGGCTCTCTGCAAAGTGAACAACCTTTTTCAAACAAAAGTTGAGAGTTGTGATTGCTAGAGAACTGTTTGTTGGAGGAAAAAGGGGATTTTGGAACCTAGTGTGGGCTAGAAGCGATAAGAATCACTAAGTGGAGTTCTTGGTGGATTGTGTGTTGTGTCGTCTCTAGGGAAAGTTGTTCTTCATCTCTTGTGTGACTCAAGAGAGGTGTTTTCATTACCCTATCTTTTCATTTGTAATCTGCTTATAAAACTTTGATTATAGTGACAGTGTTAATCCTCTATTTAAGTGATTAGCAACTGGACATAGGGTCTTTTGATCCGAACTAGTATAAATCTTTTGTGTAAGACTCTATCCTTATCCTATTTACGTTTACACAACATTTTAATCGGTAAAATTTGGGGAAAATTTTTAAAACCTAATTTTTGTTAAGAAACCAGTTCACCCCCCTTCTTGGTTTTTGTCCGTTCATGAAAACATTCCGCTGCACGATTCTAACATCTACAAGATTGAATGTTTTACAGATTACAATTCCGAATCACACAACACTCAATCTATCCCAAGAACCAAATTCCAGTTCTTGCACCTAAACCTTCACAAAGAACCAAATTCCAGTCATAGAAATCATGCCCAACAATTTCAGACACTCACAATACAAAAAAGATTTACAGAAAACAAAGGAGAAGAAATCAAAACACTCAAACCCGATTATGCAGCTCCTGCAATATGAGTTTCTTCACCAAAAGAAAGCAAAAATTGCCTCAAGAAAGAACTTTGAAAAACTCCACAAAACTTGTGCAATTATTTCTTGAAAAACTCTCTTATGATTGCTTGATTGATTGCTAAAAGATGTGTATTAAAACGTTAAAACAATTATGTTTATATAGAGTTATTTTCAACTGCTGGTTTAATTAATCTGTTAAAACGTTCTTTTAATCGATTATAAATCTTTGATTAATCGGTTAAACATCTTTTAATATGTTAAAATGTTCTTAATCATTTTCTAGATTTATTTTAACTGATGCGACGATGTTTTAATCGATTAAATCAGTTATATAAAAATTCTCCAAGTTATTTTAATTGATTATTTCGAAGTTTAATCGATTAATATTCTACCAAATATTTTCACAAAACTTCCTAAGTAATTTTAATTGATAACAACAAGTTTTAATCGATTAAAACACTTGGCATAAATTCCCTTAAGTTATTTTAATCGATTAATTTGATTTTACATCGATTAAAATTCTGACAGAACATCTTTCAAAACATCTCAAGTTATTTTAATCGATTAATTCGAAGTTACATCGATTAAAATACTATCATAATACTTTTCAAAACATCTTAAGTGATTTTAATCGATTATTTCAAAATTGCATCGATTAAAATATTGACAGAACACTTTTCAAAACATCTTAAGTGATTTTAATCAATTATTTCGAATCTATATCAGTTAAAATATTGGCAGAAGGTTTCCAAATACTCCTTTAATGAAAATAATCGATTATTTCGAATATTTATCGATTAAAACAGCTTCAACAAATATTTTAAATGGTTTTAATCGATTATTTTGAAAACATATCAGTTAAAACTATTTCTTAAAAACAATTTAACCGATTACTTTGGTTTTTAATAGATTAAAAACATCTTGAGAGGTATTTTTGAATTCTTTCAAATGATGAAACCTCATGCACCAGAGAGATGTGAATGAATATCTATTGATATTGATGATGACTCACTAATCACTTTACCCTTAAACCCAAGCAGTCTTTGACTTCATCAAATCCACAAGATCTTCATTTTAACAAATGATCCAATAAGATCTTCATCACTTTCAGTCTCCCTCTATTTGATGAAGAAAAACATCTCTTTGAAAGATCTTGATCTGCAAAAGAAATCACTTGGATATATATAGATTAGTGAGTATTCAATATTAATCATTTCTCCCCCTTTGACTTCATCAAAAATAGGGAGAAAAAAGGTATATAACAAACATGTAAAATATTTTGAGATGTATTCAGATCATAACAAATATGAAAGACCAGAGAGAAATCATATTTAAAAAAAAATATTATTTTATCAAGGACAATTAAAGTTGATTCAATTTTATCTTCCTTAACACGTTTGTGATGAACATAATTAATATGTGTAAAGATAAGGGAACATTGTTTTAATAGCATGTTTACAAAAACAACCATTAACTAAAGCCTTTAATTTGTTTTGCAAAATAATAATCGATTAAAAACAGGGCATAATCGAATAAATTGATCCTCTTAATGAATTTAATTGATACATATGAAGTTTTAATCGATTAAAACAGTAATCACAAATGTATATTAAAAACTTGAGATCATTTAATCGATTGAATCGAAATTTAATCGATTAAAACGAGTATAATCGAGTCTCATTATAAGTAATTTTAATCGATTAAAGTTGATTTTTATCAATTAAAATACTCAAAAACAAAAATTAAGTGATGTTTGATGCATCTAAAATACCTATTTCAGTTCGAATTTTATAAAAGCGATCACGAGCAAGAGGTTTTGTGAATATATTTGGCTGTTTGTTTTAGCTCTTCCGAGAAAATTTGCAAAAACTTTAAAGTCAATTCAAGTAAGCTAAAATCCAATAATTATATGATGTTTAAGAAAAATCGAGAGATCATACTGTCGATGAATTTTGACGGACCAAGAATTGGGGAAAATTTGCACTATAACATAATATAATAACACAGTTAGTGAATTTAATTGATGTAAATCACTTTTAATTGATACAGTTCCACATCCAAGAACTTTTAATCGATTAATTCGTAAAATAATCGATTAAAACAATACGAATTGTCTATGTGAATATGTTTGTGAATGGAATTAATTGATTAAAATGATTTTATATCAGCTAAAACTATCAGAATATGTATTATTTGATCTGTCTAAAGTCTCTAACTCAGTCTTTGCTTTTCAAAACACCATCATCATATTAAAGGTATTTCAGGTAGTATTTCTGGTCAAAGACCAGTTAATTATACAGACCAAATAAAGATATAGATGAAACATCAAATGAAAGAAAAACAATAAATAAAAAACAGAAAAACCTTATGATAGAAAGGACCCTTCTTGATGAGATTAGTCATCCCAATTTCCTTGATTCAGCTGCATATCCTCCATTTTGGTATAAAGATCCGCAATCTGGTTTCCTAGGTTGGTGAATTGAATGTTGGTTTGTTGGAAATGCTGATAAGACATTTGCATATGCTTTCTTTGGTTTTCTTGTAGTGTATTCATTTGGGAAAGCATAGTCTGCTCAAATTGTGAGAGAGGAGTTCCTCGGTCAGGTTTCTCAATGTACGGTATGATTTCCATGTTCTCATATGAGGATTGACCTCTAATGGACTCAGGAACCTCACCAACTGGAGGAGAATTATGTTCAGGTTCATCTTCATCTTCTTCCTCATCTTCATCTTGAGACATTCCAGCCTCAGCCTTGGAGATCCATTCCCCATCAATTTTGATGAATCTCATCTTCCTCAAAGTGGAATCATCAATCTCATTTGAGGTTTTGGGAGTCTTAACATATTCCCCTTCTAGATCCACTACAAAATGTCTAAAAAACTTGTTGATTAACAAGACATAAGGCAGTTTATAATCAGCAAGCCTCTTGGATTTTATCATGTGATCTTTAATAACATAGACCCAATTTACATGAATCCTATTTTCAATGTAGTACACGAGAGCCAAATCACCCTCATTAAGTAAAGCATGATTACTCCCCCTTGGAGTAAGCATCCAGGCAATAATGAAGGCAAGAATTCTTGGTTCAATCCTCATCTTTCCAGCATTAAGAGTTCTTACTGAGTCATTCTGATCTTTAAGACAGGTGCGAAAGAATTGAATTTTATTAAAATCTGGTAACTCTACAATGTTACCTCTAGAAGCCTTTACACCATCATCATGAAGTCCGGCCACTTCCTCCCATACCTCAGGGGTAATAACCATATTAACACCTTTTATCTGGGATCTAATTGTAGAGCCACTGACCGTGAGGTTGGCATAGAAGACCCTTACAAGATCAGGTTGGATGTTGCCGGTGTACTCTAAAAAAGTTTTCAACTTTTGTCTTTTCAATTTTATCCTCAGTGAAGTGAAGCCTTCTTCATCCAACCATGCAAAATTTATGAATTTGGGAATCACCAGTTGCTTTTGACTGAAGTGAGTAATGAAATTATACATTTTGTCAATGTCTCCATTGAACCATGCTTCAACGTGACCACCAGCGTTACCAGCAGCAGATGAAGATTCCCCCTTTTACTTCTTCCTTGATTTTGATCTTTTAAACATTTTGTAGTAGAAATTTGAGAAGGAATTTGATTGATATCACAACAAAATATGAAAGTGAGAGAAGAGAAAAGAGTGTTGAACATTCAAGGACTTGATGTTGCAAATAATGATCATGAAGAATGTTGATTTTGATGATGATCCAAGAGCTTAAAGACTTAGAGTATTGAAGATTGAAGATTGATGTTTTCTGTATTGTAATAACTCTGTTTTAGTTTGATTGAGTCTGTAATTATAGAGTCTAAGATAGCCGGTACATAGTCTGTAACTTAGAAGCTTCAAAATGCTCAAATTTATCATGCAGGCTCGGCTTTAATCGATTATATAGGGAAATAATCGATTAAAACAGTGAGAAAACCATTTTCAGCATATACTCACTGTTTTAATCGATTAAAACATCAAAATAATCGATTAAAAGGTCAAATAATCGATTATTTCACCAAATAATCGATTAAACCAGAGAGGATTGGGTTCTGCGTATTTGGCTCTGTTTTAATCGATTAAAACTCCATTTAATCGATTATTTCAGTCTGTTTTTGTTTTTAAATTTCAAATTAACCCTATTTTCGAAAACCCAATTACCAAGAACCCTAGTTTCGAAATCTCCAATTCCTTAACCCTAATTTCCCTACTTAAACTCTGCTTTGGCACTCAGAAAAGAAGAACAACTCTTTCCATACAAAAGTTAAGTGCTGTGAGTGCCAGAGAACTGTTTGTTGCAAGGAAAGGGGGCTTTTGGAAACCTGGTGTGAGGCTAGAAGCGATAAGAATCACTAAGTGGAGTTCTTAGTGGATTGTGTGCTGTGCCGTCTCTAGGGAAAGCTGTTCTTCATCTCTTGTGGATTTCAAGAGAGGTGTTGTCTTTACTTTATCTCTTTGATTTGTAATCTGTTTATAACAATTTGTTCTTAGTGACAGCGTTAATCCTCTTTTGAGTGATTAGCAGACTGGACGTAGGGTCTTTTGATCAGAAACCAAGTATAAACCTCCTGTGTAATCTTCTCTACTCTTCTCTATTTACATTTACGCAGTTTTTAATCGGTAAAATTTGGGGAAAATTTTGAAAACCTAATTTTTATTAAGAAACCAATTCACCCCCCCTCTTGGTTTTTGTCCGACCACGCGAACATTCCGCTGCGCGATTCTAACAAGTGGTATCAGAGCTTGCTTTGATAGTCATTCAAACTTTTCGAAAATGGCCGGACAAAATCAAACTTTTGCCGAAGGTGCGTCTATCAACAGACCCCCACTTTTTGCGGGTCAAAATTATCCTTTTTGGAAAGTACGTATGCAAATATTTTTAGAGTCTGTTGATAGAGGTGTTTGGGACGCAATTTTAAACGGTCCATTTGTTCCTAAAATTACAGAGAACGGTGTTGACGTTCTTAAACCTTTTGATAGATGGACTGCAGACGAAAGTCGAAAAGTACAATTTGATGTTAGGGCTAGAAACATTATTTCATCTGCTCTAACCCTTGATGAGTTCTACAGAATTTCTATTTGTAAAAGTGCACAGGAAATGTGGAAAATGCTTAGAGTAACCCACGAAGGAACTGACGACGTCAAAAGAGCACGTAAAAATTCTCTAATTCAAGAGTACGAAATGTTCCGGATGCAACCAGGCGAAACGATATTTGACGTACAAAAACGTTTCACTCATATCGTGAACCATCTCACCGGACTAGGTAAAATTTTTGACGTTGATGAATTAAATGTTAAAATTTTGAAATCTCTGGATAGGAAATGGCAACCAAAGGTGACGGCCATCTCGGAGTCACAAAATCTTGCCACTATGTCTATGGCGGCGTTGTTTGGAAAGCTTAGGGAGCATGAACTTGACCTTGGAAGACTAAATGAGGAAGAGGGTCAATATCAAAAGAAGAACCTTGCTTTCAAAACCGAGATTTCAAAAAGCAAAAATAAGAAAGAAGAAGAAGAAGACTCCGAAATTGATGAAGAAGAGATGAGTCTTTTTATAAAGAAGTTCACCAAGATGATGAAAGCAAAAGGAAGACATCCTTTCAAAGGTAAGGGAAAGGTAAAAGAAAATTCTTCCGTTAATATAAAATGCTTTGGTTGTGGTGAAGCAGGGCATATGAAGACCGAATGCCCAAACAAGAAAAATGATGAACATAAGGGCAAAAAGCAATTCAAGAAGAAAGCATATATTGCTTGGGATGACAGTGATTCAAATTCAGAATCAAGCGACTCAGAAATTGAAGCAAACATTTGCTTGATGGCAAATAACAACAATTCTTCGGATGTTGAGGTTAGTGATTCCGATTCATCCTCTTGTGAAGAAAATGATCATGATGAATTACAAAATGCTTATAATGAGTTATTTACTGCATTTATGGATATGAAAAAGGAATATAAAGTAGTAAAGAAGAATCTAAGAAAATCGGAAAAGGAAAATGAGTCCTTAAAATTGAAAATTGCATGTTTAGAAGAAAAGGAGGTAGCTAATACGAAAATTGTATGCTTAGATGAGAATAAGGACTTAGCTTGTGCAAATTGTAAAGAGCATGAATATGACATAGATATTCTTAACCATTTGCTTGACAAAGCGAAAAAGAAATTGATGATCTTAGGAAGAATGAAATGGTTTTTGCTCAAAATAATGTAAATCATAGAGTTCCTTTGAAAAAGAGTAAATCTAAAAAGAAAAGAATATGGGTAGAAAAAGGAACTAGAGCATGTCATGTTAATAATGTATCTTATTCTAAAGCTACTCCAAATGCATGCTTCTATTGTATGAAACAAGGTCACACTTCAAATAAGTGTAAAATTAAACATTTTGGTATTCCAAAAGGTAAATATATTTGGGTTCCAATAGTTAAATAAATCTGTTTGTCTCTTTTATTTATTCAAAGAAAATGGATCATTTTGTATGTTTTAAACAAAATGCTTAGGTAAAATCATTTTATCTTTTCTACTGCATAAAGATTCTTCTCTTAAAGATTTTTGCGAGAAGCCTCTAAAATTGTTTTAAACAGCTCAAAATAAAGTATTTTTACAAAATCTTTCTTAAAACATGTTTTTAACTGATGCAGTTTTGAAAGAACCAAATAAAATCACTTAGAGTGGTCAAAGAAGTGTTTTTACAGCATTTTAATCGATACAACTGGTTTTTAATCGATTAAAACCATTTAGAACTCATTTTGACCGATCAGATTGTTATTATGAGCGGTCAGAAACGTTTAAATCGATTAAAAACACGTTTCAATCGATTAAAATTACTTAAAGGGTCTGGATGATCGATCAAAATCAAATTATGACCGATTAGAAGCAAATGTGATCGATCAGATTTTAATTATGAGCGGTCAGAAATTTTTCAATCGATTAAAAACACGTTTCAATCGATTAAAATCACTTAAAGGGTCAGGATGACCGATCAGATTTTTATTATGACCGGTCAGAGTCAGGATGACCGATCAGATTTTTATTATGACCGATCAGAACTCTTTTAATCGGTTAAAAACTCGTTTCAATCGATTAAAACAACTTAAAAACTTTTTCTACACTGCGTTTTAATCGATTAAAAGATGTTTTAACAGATTAAAACTGCACTTTTAACAGATTAAAAGAAACTTTTAACAGATTAATTAAACCAGCAGTTTTTGAAAATCTTCTATTGAAAACAGTTTGGCTTGAACTTTCTAAACTCACATTGAATATAAGTTTTCACACATCCTTAAGCAATCAATTGAGCAAGCTGCGGTGCAAACACTTTGGAGATCAAAGATGTGTTACTTGTTGATATATTATTGGATCAACTGATAGTTTGTTATGTGTAGAATTTGCTAAGATAATGCAGGGAGAGTTTGAAATGTCTATGATGGGAGAATTGACATTCTTCCTTGGACTACAAATCAAGCAACTTAAAGATGGCACTTTCATCTCTCAAACTAAATACTGCAAGGAAATTCTCAAAAAGTTTGGTATGGACACCTCTAAGGAAGCTAACACACCCATGGGAACTTCATGCTATTTAGACAAGGATGAATCAGGTTTGGAAGTAAATCAAACTATGTATAGAGGTATGATAGGATCACTATTATACTTAACTGCTAGTAGACCTGATATTATGCATTCTGTTTGTGTGTGTGCTAGATTTCAGGCTTGTCCTAAAGAATCTCATTTAATTGCAGTAAAACATATTTTAAAATACTTAAAAGGAACTACTGGATTTGGCTTGTGGTATCCGTCTGATGCTTGTATTAGTTTATTAGGATATTCTGATGCTGATTATGGTGGATGTAAAATTGATAGGAAAAGCACTAGTGGGACATGTCATTTGTTAGGTTCATCCTTAATATCATGGCATTCTAAGAAACAAGCATGTGTTGCTTTATCTACCACTGAAGCTGAATATATTGCAGCTGGTAGTTGTTGTGCTCAAATTCTGTGGATGAAACAACAATTAGAGGATTATAGCATATATTTAAATGACATTCCATTAATGTGTGATAATACGAGTGCAATCAACTTAACTAGAAATCCAGTAATGCACTCTAGGACTAAACATATTGAGATTAGACATCACTTTTTAAGAGATAATATCAGCAAAGGAAACTGTAAGATAGAGTATGTAGACACTAAACGTCAATTAGCAGATATATTTACTAAGCCTCTACCCAAGGATAGATTCTATGATCTTAGAAGAGACTTAGGGATACTAGAAATAGCTTAAATTCTGCTTAATTTGAATGATTTTGGATGATTGTTATGATTAAATTCGTGATGCAGGATATTCATAGGTTATAATGTGTAAAAACCTTAAAAAAACTTAATATAGCCTCCGGAATAATCGATTCCTGGAAGTGATAATCGATTATTTTTCCTCAAAACGTCCAAAACAGGGTATTCTCCTTCTGGAATAATCGATTATCTCGTGAAATAATCGATTAAATGCCTCTAAAAATCGATTATTTACTGGAAATAATCGATTAAAGTTGTCTAATGTAGAGATAATTGATGAATTTTCTTTTGTTATTGTCTTGATGTTGTAAAATATGATGTTTCTTTCATGCTATGATTGAGGGGGAGCTTTCTCTAACTTATGCATATTTTGAGGGGGAGCTCTTATGATTGATGTTGCAGAGTTCTTTTGATTATAATCAAAATAGGGGGAGAAAAATTTAAAGCCTATGATTCAATATTAAATGTTATCTGGTATGTTTAATGTGTTTGTTAGTATGACAGATGAAACAGGTTATTACAAGGGCTTTAAAAAGATAATTTTGATCATCATCAAAAAGGGGAGATTGTTGAACATTCAAGGACTTGATGTTGCAAATAATGATCATGAAGAATGTTGATTTTGATGATGATCCAAGAGCTTAAAGACTTAGAGTATTGAAGATTGAAGATTGATGTTTTCTGTATTGTAATAACTTCTGTTTTAGTTTGATTGAGTCTGTAATTATAGAGTCTAAGATAGCCAGGTACATAGTCCGTAACTTAGAAGCTTCAAAATGCTCAAATTTATCATGCAGGCTCGGCTTTAATCGATTATATAGGGAAATAATCGATTAAAACAAGTGAGAAAACCATTTTCAAGCATATACTCACTGTTTTAATCGATTAAAACATCAAAATAATCGATTAAAAGGTCAAATAATCGATTATTTCACCAAATAATCGATTAAACCGAGAGGATTGGGTTCTGCGTATTTGGCTCTGTTTTAATCGATTAAAACTCCATTTAATCGATTATTTCAGTCTGTTTTTGTTTTTAAATTTCAAATTAACCCTATTTTCGAAAACCCAATTACCAAGAACCCTAGTTTCGAAATCTCCAATTCCTTAACCCTAATTTCCCTACTTAAACTCTGCTTTGGCACTCGAAAAGAAGAACAACTCTTTCCATACAAAAGTTAAGTGTCGTGAGTGCCGGAGAACTGTTTGTTGCAAGGAAAGGGGGCTTTTGGAAACCTGGTGTGAGGCTAGAAGCGATAAGAATCACTAAGTGGAGTTCTTAGTGGATTGTGTGCTGTGCCGTCTCTAGGGAAAGTCGTTCTTCATCTCTTGTGGATTTCAAGAGAGGTGTTGTCTTTACTTTATCTCTTTGATTTGTAATCCTGTTTATAACAATTTGTTCTTAGTGACGACGTTAATCCTCTTTTGAGTGATTAGCAACTGGACGTAGGGTCTTTTGATCCGAACCAGTATAAACCTACTGTGTAATCTTCTCTACTCTTCTCTATTTACATTTACGCAGTTTTTAATCGGTAAAATTTGGGGAAAATTTTGAAAACCTAATTTTTATTAAGAAACCAATTCACCCCCCCTCTTGGTTTTTGTCCGACCACGCGAACATTCCGCTGCGCAATTCTAACAAAGAGGAGAAACTGAAAATGTTCAAGAATGTAAAACCTGGTTTTTCATTGATGAATAGAAGTTCGGATTCCAAATTTGTGAATTTCGAATGACAGACCTGCAATGTTTCAACTTTAATTAAATGTGTTCCCTTGACTGAGTGCAGAGGCGCATGATTTGGGCAGTGGGCACATCAGCTAATTTGTTCATTTGATAAGTATTGACTAGGTCAAAGTGGTACAGTAAATGCTTTTTATAGATCTAATAGAAACTAATCTTGAAAAGTTAACTTTTGATTTGTTGAAAATTCAATAATTAAACCATATTATAGCGATTTCCAAGAGCGAATTAATTGATTAATTATCAAATCAATTAATTAATTTGATCTGGAATCGTAGGTCAGAAGTAGCAACAGTGTAATAATCGATTAAACTAGAAAATAATCGATTAATTTTGTACTGAATATGTTTAATGAAATGATCACAGAATTTTAATCGATTAAAATGAAAAAGAATCGATTAAATTTAACTCATTAATGATTTTAACTGATGTAAATCCTTTTTAATCGATTAAAACAGTGATCTGGAATATTAGTTGTAAACCTGAGAGGTTTTAATCGATTAATTCGATGAATAATCGATTAAAACTATACAGACAACTTTTCAAAAATTCTCTGTAAGTGAATTTAATTGATTAAAACAGTTTTATATCAATTAAAACAACCAGTTCTTGAAATTTGTTGACCAAGTACTGATATATCTCCAGATTTTTGTTTCTGCAAAAAAAAAATTAGCACAATCTGGTACCCTTTTTATAATAATAGGGTCCTATCGAGTTATTTGAAATAAATTCTTGGGAACCCACTTCATTCTTCCTTTTGGTACACTATATTTCTTAATTCTGCAGAATTTAACTGAGTGACCTCTTTTCATGACATTTGATAAAAGATGATGAGTATGATTTTCTATATGTTGTTTTTCTAGTTTTTAAGCTTGATTTAAAACCAATACCAGTTTTATCAAGAACAAGTTTTTGTGAACCAAGAAGAACATCAAGATTGGTTTTGCCTTGTGTAAACTTTAAAATAGTTTGTAAAAGATAGTCAATTTTCTTTTGTAGATCTAGACATTCTTCACAAGGTTTGATCATGTTACACATACAATCAGAATTATCATGAATTAATTTCAGGTAACCAAGATCAACTTCATTCTCAAGAGTTTTCTTTTTAAGAGAATCGACTCTATTTTCTAGCCCGTTGTTCATACCTTTTAGCCTATCATTTTTCTTTTAAGTTTATTGGTTTCTTCATACATTTCATTAAATGCTTCTTGCAGTGAGTTATAATTCTTGAAATTAGAAGAAGAATTAGAACTTACACTGCTGGTTTGATAATTCTAATTAGCCATTAGACACAAGTTAGCTTCTTCATCATTAGAATTTTATGTTGATGAGGTATCATTGTCATCCCATGCTATGTATGCTCTTCTTTTGATCTTTTCTTCTTTATTGTCATTGTGCTTGTTCTTTTCTGGACACTCCATCCTTACATGACCCTGCTTACCAGAACCACAACACTTATAGTTAAAAGAATAAGATTTTTTTTCATACCTTTTGTGTATTTCTTTATCTTGGATTTTTCTCTTAAGAAACTTGTTGAACATTTTGATCAGCAGTTCAAGATTCTCAATTTCTTCTTCTAATTCTTGATCTTTCTCTTCAACTTTGAGCGTTATGCTTCTGCCTTTCTTTTCAGAAATCTCTTGCTTATTAAACCTATTAATTTCCATCTCATGTTATCTAAGCTTTCCAAATAAGGAGGTTGTTGTCATGATGGACAAGTCTTTTGACTCTGATATTGTTGTGACCTTAGGCTGCCGTGACTTGTCAAGACATTTCAAAACTTTTATATTCAATTCCTCTTTATCAAAAGTCTTACCTAAGCCCATTAGAGATTGATGATGTAAGTAAAGCATTTTTGCACATCTACAATGCTTTCTCCGATTTGCATCTAAAACAACTCATATTCTCTTATGAGAGTATGCTTTCTAGCTCTCTTCACATCAGCAGTTCCCTCATGAGTAACCTTAAGAACCTCTTACATTTCCTTGGCAGATTTGCATTGAGATACCTTGAAAAATTCATCCATGTTAAGTGCAGAAGTAATTATGTTCTTAGCAGTACAATCACTTTGAACTTTTCTTTTCTCTTCATCATTTAAGTTGGACCATTCTTTTTCTATAACTAATGGACCATTAATAATTACATCCCAAACATTTCTATCAACAGATTCAATAAAGATATTCATCCTTATCTTCCAAAGTGGATAATCTGTACCAAAAAATAGTGGAGGTCTATTAATAGAAGCACCCTCAAAAAAAGGTAATTTGTTTTCAGCCATGAAAAGATTTGGACTGAAAGTCTTGAGTGATTTTCTAGACCCTGCTCTTGATATCAATTGTTAGAAAAAGAGGCTGGATCAAGAGGGGGGGGGGGTGAATTGATCTTTGAAATATTTTCGCACTTTCTTGATACAGATTATCTATTTCAAAGATTTTGAATTCTGATCACTTTTTGAATCAAGAAAAACAAGCAATTCAATATAGAGCAACAACAGAATTAAAGAGAGTAAGGTTTAGAGAAATACAACCAAGATTTATACTGGTTCACCCAAACCACAGGGCTACATCCAGTTCTCAGCCAAATTCCAGCTGAGCTCCACTAGATTGAATGTTTTACAGATTACAATTCCGAATCACACAACACTCAATCTATCCCAAGAACCAATTCCAGTTTTTGCACATAAACCTTCACCAAGAACCAAATTCCAGTTCTTGTACAAACCTGCAACCAAATTCCAGTTATAGAAACTGTGTCCAACAATTCCAGACACTCACAATACAGAAAAGATTTACAGAAAACAAAGGAGAAGAAATCAGAACACTCAAACCCGATTATGCAGCTCCTGCAGTATGAGTTTCTTCACCAAAAGAAAGAAAAAATTGCCTCAAGAAAGAATTTTGAAAAACTCCACAAAACTTGCACGCTTCTTTCTTGAAAAACTCTCTTATGATTGCTTGATTGATTGCTAAAAGATGTGTATTAAAACGTTGAAGCAATTCTGTTTATATAGAGTTATTTTTCAACTGCTGGTTTAATTAATCTGTTAAAACGTTCTTTTAATCGATTATAAATCTTTGATTAATCGGTTAAAACATCTTTTAATCTGTTAAAATGTTCTTGATCATTTTCCAAATTTATTTTAACTGATGCGACGACGTTGTAGTAGATTAAAACAGTTATATAAAAATTTTCTAAGTTATTTTAATCAATTATTTCACGAGTTTAATCGATTAATATTACGCCAAATATTTTCACAAAACTTCTTAAGTGATTTTAACTGATAACAACAAGTTTTAATTGATTAAAACACTTGGCAGAAATTCCCTTAAGTTATTTTAATCGATTAATTCAAAGTTATATCGATAAAAATACTGCCAAAATACTTTTCAAAACATCTTAAGTGATTTTAATCGATTATTTCGAAATTGCATCGATTAAAATACTTCCAGAACACTTTTCAAAACATCTTAAGTGATTTTAATCGATTATTTCGAATCTATATCAGTTAAAATACTGGCAGAAGGTTTCCAAATACTTCTTTAATGAAAATAATTGATTATTTCGAAGATGTATCGATTAAAACAGCTTCAAAAAAGTTTTTAAATGGTTTTAATCGATTATTTCGAAAACATATTTGTTAAAACTATTTCTTAAGAATAATTTAACCGATTACTTTGGTTTTTAATAGAATTAAAACATCTTGAGAGGAATTTTTGAATTCTTTCAAATGATGAAACCTTATGCAGTAGAGAGATATGAATGAATACCTATTGATATTGATGATGACTCACTAATCACTCTACCCTTAAACCCAAGCAGCCTTTGACTTCATCAAATCCACAAGATCTTCATTTCAACAAATGATTGTCGCCGCCACAAAAAGCGATCAGAGCGACACGATGGTTTTGATGACACGCGTTTGTTTTAAAAAATATGGGCATCGCTCTTAGGGTGTCCGATAACCAAACAACCTTTAAGAGCGAGGTTTTCGTAAATAGGTTCTAGAGTCGCCACCAATGTTTTTACCATAAACATTGGGAACAGAAAAAAGAAGGCATTGGTTTAAGAAAAACCAACTTTGGTCATTATAACCAGAGTTGGGCAAGGGAGTTAGTTACGTGTGGGGAAGGTATTAATACCCCACAACGCCCCTTTCGGGTTCCCTATGATGGAATATTCTTAAAATAAAGACAATAAAATTATGTTTCTACCCTATTTATTACACAATATTAAAAATGATTATCTACATGATCCTATCTCTATTGTATATAGGAAAGCAATAAATAAAGCAATAAAAGAGAAGAGTAGTGAAAAGAACCTCCGAAGCAAGCTTTTATAAAAATCTTCAACTCTGAGGATGCTTTTTGGCTATCATCTCGCACTATAGGGACTCTCCTCTCCCGAATACAAGAAAAACTTTAAACTATCGAATGTCGGATATCTCAAAAAGAGATTTCCTTAACTGATTGTTACCTTATAGACAATCAGAAAGATCATTTGAGTACTAGAAGTTTAGAGAGAAGTGACTATGAGTCAAGGTGTGTGTAAAAGCTGCAAATGAAGCCCCTATTTATAGTTTTCGCAGTGTCAGGACGTCGGGACGACCATCCCAACTCCTATCAAGTGGGATGGTCGTCCCAAGTGCAGAAATGGGTTGGGATGACCGTCTATACTTTGGGACGACCGTCCCAAGTGCAGAAATGGGTTGGGACGTGCGTCTGGCTTTTGGGACGTGCGTCTCAGCTTGAAAATTCACTTTGGGACGACCATTTGGAATGTGGGATGGCCATCCCAAGTGTTTTTTCACATTTTCACCTTTTATTTCTTCAGAAGAGCTCTCGTTTCCTTGGACGGAAGCTGGTTGATGATGCTAGATGCCCAATGGAGCTTTACCCATCTTCTGATCTTTATTGAGAAGTCGAGCAAGATTTGAGGTCTACAATGATCCAATAATATCTTCATCACTTTCAGCATGGGTAGCCCAAAGGTATATGACACTCCTTTTTCATACCCTACATCCCTTTTTGAAGAGGTAAATGTTTGACTTGCGGGTTTGATTGACTTTGGACAACCCATAGGGGATCTCACCTCCTTTTCATGTCCTCCGCACCCTTGAAAGGAGTTTTTGATGAATTTAGAGAGGGAGGGCATCTTATGGTCGAAAATTGCATGGCCCATAGCTTATAGGTCAAATCATGTCCCCCCTTTTGTTATTCCCTCCATGTCCCCTCTCCCAAAGCTTATAAATAGAAGACTTCCCCTCTTGCATTTAGATGAAGATTAATGAAAAGTTTATGAAAGCACTTTGAGTGTTGTTATTCTCTTTGAGTCTTATCTCGAACTTTGGTTCAAGTGGCGACAATCTTACTTATCTAGAGTAGTTTCCTCCCTCTAGTGGCATGCTACTACCACCACCCTTTCCCTACTTACTAAGTATAAATTGGCTAGTAGATAATATGTTTGGCTATGAGGTTCTTAATTTATTAGATGTGCCCTAAAACTATAATCAAATAGAATGTACCTACTTGATGAAGAAAAAAATTACCTTCATTACAGAGGGAACTAACTTTTGCTTATGGCATTCAAATTAAAAAATCTTGGTGTAACATATCAAAGGTTGATGGACAAAATATTTAAAGACTTGATAGATGATTTAATGGAAGTTTAGGTAGATAACATGGTTTTTAAATCTAAAAAAAAACTAGTTGTCACTCGTAACATTTTTTTAAAAACTCTTTGTCGAGGTTAGGAACATAGACTCAACCTAAAAAAGTGTGTATTTAGGATAAGTGGAGGAAAATGATTAAGATTCATGATTACACAAAAAGAATAAAAGAAAAACATGTGACTATCCTAGCCACATAAAGTCATTATAAAAGAAATACAAAGATTAAACAGAAAATTAATCTCACTAACCTAGTTCAATCAGAAGTTCGTCGAGAAGACAAAACAATATTTTAAATTGTTAAAAACAACTTAAAATCACCTATTAAACTCTCCAGACCTTATCAGTAGACTTTGAGGAAAATTTCTATTTTATTGTTGATTCCCATCCATCTCTATTTTTGTTGTTATACTTTTTATTCTTTATAATTAACTAATGATGACAATAACTCTTTTACTTTTTAAAACGTATTTTAGAATTAATATTTTGTTCTTTTAATTTTTAGTTTTATTAAAAGTAAAACATTTATTAAGTTATTTTGCTAAGAAAAGTAATACCTTTTAGGCTAAGAAAAGAAACTAAATTAGAAGATAAAAACAACAAATAACATTACACATAACAAATAATATTTATTTTTATTTATTTAATTATCTAGATATTGTTGTTATTTTATTTATTTATTCAAAAATAGTAAAAAAATTATTAAACTCTTTTGCTAACAAAAGTGAATATACTTTTAGGAACAAAACAGTAACACTTCAATGTTCTATATGAATGTTAACTTTAATCATAATTTGTCACAAGCATACATAGACATGTGTCTTATTTTTTACATTGGATAGTTACTTATGATTAGAAGGTTCTTTTAACATTTCATTAATTGATATTAAACATAATGTAAATAATATTCAATATCATTGTCATGTTAATTTTTTTAAATCTTGTTTACTTTAATAATGTTCTCTTAATTAGATAATGCACGTTTTAGGTGTGAACAGGATTGCATTTTCAATTCTTCTTTTTATTCTTATTTTTTTCTTCTTTTACATAAATATTTTATTATTTTTAATTATAGTTTCTCATTCTTCTCCTTAATATTTCTAGAACTACTTTTTATTGTTCTTTCTAGAATTTTTTTTTTTTAACTAATACAATTTCAAACTTTACCTCTTTTAAATCACTGGTCCTCGTATGTTAAGAAACAAACTAAATTTGTACATTCCTCCTTTCAAAATGATCTTTGACTTATTGATCTTTCATTTGCTTGAGAAGATTAATATGATTTTTTTATCCTCTGACTTATTTTTCTTTTTAAAATAACATTAATAACAAATTTAATAAATTATCTAAAAAAATAAAATATAATAAAATATTTTATATTTTTAATTATGAAATCCAATAGGAAAAGAATTACATAGTTATCTTAATTTTAAATATTTATTATTTTACAATTTTAAATTTATTTTAAATATTTATAATGTTTAATACTAAAAAACAATTTGAGTTTCAATAAATATCTTTATTTTTTGATATTGATCTAAATGGTATTCATTTTTCAATCATACATACCATTTAACAAACAAATTTTAGTTAAAATAATTTTTTTTACAATGGTAAGTATAATCAATATTTTTTAACATGTACATTAAGCATTTTAGCATAACAAAGAAAAGTCTTATTTTCCTCACATTCTTAAAATTGTTATAACATTATAAAGCATGGCAGAGAAAAAGAGTATGTACAGGTTCTTTGGTCTGGCTGGCTAGTTATAACATTCAAGTCTGAACAATATTTTGTTACTTTTGAGGTGCTCTTTTTCCTCTCACCTGTCTTCTCTCACCCTGTGCTTTTTCCCAAGAGCTGTAACCCTTCCCCACTCTCCCTTCAAAACAAACCTAGCAGACAATGTTGTCATAACCCTACTTCTCTTATCTTTTTACCTATTTCCCATGTTTTTCTTATATTTACTTTTTAAACGCACATTTTAACTTATTATTATTAGTTAATTAAAAATCAAAGTCATGTGTAATATTTCTTTGAATGTAATTGTTCAAAAAAATAATTAATTGACAATATTAAAAAATTAAATATATTTTAATTAAATTCTTAAATAATTTAAAAACCCAAAATACAATAAAACCATGGGGAAATTATAATAAATTTGTTAAGGTTTTCACACTAAAAAATTTTCAATTTATAAAAAAAAATATAATCACATCTTACAAGATAGTATACAATTTTTTTTTTAATTTTAATAATTTTATTAAATTTATATATTAGACGAATACAAATCTCAATTATAATAATAATAAAATATAAAATATAATTAATAAAACTATTAAAAAATCAATCTTTAAATTAAATTGATAATTTATCTTCATTCAATTCATATGTTAAATAAATTATTATATTTAAAAAATCAAATTAAATATTATTAAATTATTTTATTTAAATTTAAATTAACTTTACTAAAAAAATTTCATATAGAACCAAACTAAATTTAAAAAAAAAAATACAATCCACAACATAATTGAATCATTAACTATCAATATTTAATGTACATGCCCATCTACAAAGTGGAAAGATCTCACAGTAATAGATATCAAAATTATTGATAATAAGATACGAAGTGTACTTTCTATAACATAAAACTATTTTTGTTTTCTATATAACAATGGAGTGTTGAGATATAAAAAAAGTCCAGAAGTCCTGTCATTAAGATAGCAACGTCTATTATCTTAATTAAACAAAATAAAGAATTATATGTCACTTAATTAAACAAACATAGAAGAGGAATGTTTGCTTAAAATTCAGGAAAATATGAATATTAAAAGAAAAAAAATCTCAAGAGACATCATCTGAAACCATAATTTTGACTGCAACATGATTTTTTCAAGATAAATGACAACTACACTACAGTCTAAATTAAAGGTGCATTTATTTACAGCGTCAAAAATCAAACCGCTGCCACAATTTATAATCTCTTAAAAGATAAAGGTAATTTTCCTAAAATAATATTCCACTTTAGTTATATATAAAGGATTTTGCAGGAAATATTATAAAGGAAGGTAAACAGGCAGAGCACTTTGCAAAAGTCTTACAAACCTGATCTGCCCATGTCCAAAGTTTTATTAGCCGACCAAACCAAAAGCAACACAAACAAAACTCACTACCCTCTCACTCACTCTATCTCTCTCCATGGACTTGCAGTTGAAGCAATGGAGAAACCAGCATGAATCAGAGCAACAACTACATTCCCCAAACATGCCAAAATTTCTCCCTCAACACCCTCCACCACCTGCCTCTGCGGCACTCCCTCTCTTTCTACCTCAACCCAACACCGTAGTCAGCACCCTGCCACGGTTTTTTGATTCCTCCTTACCTTCTGCACCTCCCAGATTTCCCAGTAAGATTTATCACATTCTCTTTTGTTCTTGTTGCTAAAGAAACAGACTTTGATTGATTGGCTTATAGTATTTGTATGCTTACTTTTCAAGGGCTGTTTCTTTTTGTTGTCTCATTTGGTGGGTTCTGTCATGTCTCATCAGGGATGGAGAGTTGTTTCAGCTTTGCACAATGGCAAGAGCTTGAGTTGCAGGGTCTGATATTCAGGTACATGCTGGCCGGTGCTCCTGTTCCTCCTCAGCTGCTTCAACCAATCAAGAAAAGTTTCCTTCATTCCCCTCCCCCTTTCCTTCAACATTATCACCCTGCATGTAATTTCTTACCCCATTTTCATTCCAGTTCTAAATTTTCCCTTTTGATAATATAAAACGGCCATTTTTAAATTGTAGTCAATGAAGTAAATGACCCGTTAATGTTTTACCACATTTATTATTTATTTTGTTATCTGTGCACCAGGAACATAACATAAATGCAGCTTAATGATAGTTTTCTGTTTTCATTTTTTTTTTTTAACTCATTCTGTTTTTCAATAAGGTGTAGATTTTATTGCTATAGTCTATATTACCATTAACTATAAACCTTATAAGGAAAAATATTGAAGTGAAATTGATTACAAATAATATCAAATTTAGCTAAAAAAATGTCTTAAGTTCCTTTGATAGAACGATGAAAGATATTCTAAAAAAAAATGTATTTAAGTTTAATCCTTATATTTTTAAGATTAATATCAAAGTGAAGTTGTTTCAGTGCAATTAATAATATAAAGTTCGAATTTTGAATATGCAAAATGTTTTAATTTTGTTATTCATAATCATCAAGTTGAGTGTAGTTAGGATTTGCTTTTAATGGAATACAGAAAGTTTATGGTAAAACAAGATCTTCTGATATTTCTTTTTGTTACTTTACTTTTTAAGGTGTTGGCTCTATAAGGGTAGTAGAATATGAAAGGTTCTTTCGAAGGCCATAATGTTTTATGCCCATTAAAGTTAGACCATTTGGGTGAAAATTTTGTGATGAAAGTTGTGATTTTGGGCAGCAGTGTTGGAATCAGGTTACTATTGGGGAAGAGAAGCAGTGGATCCAGAGCCGGGGCGGTGCCGGAGGACCGATGGGAAGAAGTGGCGGTGCTCGAGGGAGGCGGTGGAGGGTCAGAAGTACTGCGAGCGGCACATGCATCGTGGCAGAAACCGTTCAAGAAAGCCTGTGGAACAACCCCGTGCATCTTCTTCTTCACCCTCTTCCTTCGAAAATCATAACCTTCACCTCCATCAGAGGTATGTCTTTCTATCGTGAACTTTGTTGGTTTTCTATTTGAGTTTGATGTTGAACCCTGGAACAGTTTGTCAATTGGTCAACCACCATAGCTTAGAAAAGGGTTGCTACTTGATAGTGCAACCAATGAGCTAGCGCTGATTTGGTGGCACATCCTATTAATCTCTCGTTATATTTGTGATTTAAGAATATAAAAAATAGAAACAAATTTATATTTTCATATTTATGAATTTGATTCATGATTAAAAAAAAAGCCAAAGAGAAATGGCATAACTCCCAATTTTTCTTTTATACTTACAATTTTAACTTCCAATTTAATAATTATTAAATATATTTATTTTAATATTTGTACGTTGATTTCAATTTTTTAAATATTAAAATAAATAATTAAATATATCAAATAAAAAATATTTGATTATTTTTTATAATTTTTTTATTTATTAATAATATATTATTTAATATTCTAAAATCATTAGGCGAAATCCTTTATCAAAATCCGTTGCCCATGTAGATTTAATTACTTTTTCAAATATTTGATCATATTTTTAATATTAGAAATTTCAAAATGTATATTTTTTCGAAGTACCTAATTCATTGTTTGACCGAAAGTGAAGGTATTAAAAACACAATTTATTTAATTTTGAAGTAACGGTTCTAGAGAAGTATATACAATCTATGATTTACCAAATATCTTTTCAACAATCATCTTTACATTTTTATATTATTATTTATTTATTCTACTTTAAACTGTTTTCCATCAGTCAAGAAAAAAATTATTATTTTAAAATGTTAGTAAGATATTTGTAAAATTTGCAGTATCAATTCATAGAATTAGATAAAAGATTGTACTTCATTCAAACCTTATAACATGAAACCGTAATTTTCTGATTTTTATTTTTTTATTTGGATTGGGAAAGTAAAGCTTAACTTCTCATTTCATTTAATGGTTGTGGTTCTTAATAGAGAGAATCGAACCATTTTGTCACTTATACAAAAGAACATATTAATTATTTTCTAAAATAATACCTAAGAAATAAGTATACAAATATTTATAGCTATAATATGTCTAAACCCTATTCCCTAAATCTTAATTGTATAAGATATTTAAATAGGAACAGTTAGTAGGATGGAAAGATAGGAATTAATTGACATCCAAAAACTTGAGATTGAAAATGACTTCCTATTGGGTAAAAAATCAACCGTTATATGTGATATGCATAATTGGTAGGGAACACTGATGAGGAGGATCTAGCTGTTATGTGAATGCATACTTTGAAAAGGGTAAAGCTTTATTGTGCATAAGTAGGCCCCAAAAGTTCTTGTTAGACCAAATTTAGGAACAATGTTACTCTTGTTTGCCGTAGCCACATATTTTTTGTTCCTTCTTCGTGCAATGCCCTTTCTTGATAACTAAGCTGTTTATTACCCGTTTCCCTGTAGTTCCTCTGGGAGAAAGGGTGACAACAAGAGGTTGTCTGAAAACCTTGATCATGTGGATGGGGATGACAGATCTGGTGGCCATGTCCTTAGGCATTTCTTTGATGATTGGCCAAAGACACAGGAAGAGCCTGACCGTGGTGAAACCAATGGTAGCCAGAACAACAACGCTGAAACATGTCTTTCTATGTCAACACCAGGAATCACTTCCTCGGATGTATCATTGAAACTGTCCGCTGGTCATGCTCAGGATACATGCCACGTGGCTTCATTGGGAGGACCACTTGCAGAGGCATTGAGATCATCCACGTCCTCGTCTTCACCAACCAGTGTTCTGCTACAGTTGCCAACTAGTTCTGCTTGTGAGACCAGCTTTATTAGCATTTAAGAGTTGTAGGTGTACTTTTGGAGAATTCTTGGATATATGTATGTGACAAAGACACAGACCCTTAAAACTTTGGTGTAACGTCCGACTATGGAGCTCAGTTTGAATACTCCCAGCTGAGTGAAAATAAAAGCTAGTAAACATGCACAAATTTTCGGACGAGTTATGAGAATCACAGTGTACGTGATGTGTTCAGCAATCTATTGAAGCTATTGAAGTTTAATATCAAGGTCTACATTGAGAAAAAAAATTATTAGTACTTTTAGGAAAAAAAAAATTAATCATCGGCATCAAGTCCTCACATGTTATCATCCATAGATGAGAAATAATAATCAATTAATGTTAGGATAACGTTAAATTAAGGAATAATATTAGAGGCAAGCAAAATATATGAGACTCTCCTAAATCTTTACCAAGTGCTGAAGGACCTGATCAAATTCTTGCATCCCCTGGTTAAACAAAGCAGAAGGTAAATTATCGGACATTTTAATTATTTCCTTCTCAATTTGAATGGTGGATATAACTCTATGATGAGAAAATCACTTATCTAAGTACAAAAAAAAAAAGAGGGAAGGGGAGACAGGCACAAAATAATAAACAACAAAAATTGAAGACTAGTCAAGGGGTTGGATGTGAGCTACTAGAAAAGGAGAAGCAAAATAAGAAATGAAGAAAAAAAAGAAAGCAAAGATGGAAGAGGGGAGGGGCAAAAGGTGGAAGGTGACATGCTACTTGGGAGATGGACTAACCGAAAATAATAGTAATTGTTGTCACTTGAACTAAAATTTAAGATAAGATTAAAAGTGTGAAAAACATTTAAGAGAATACTTATCAAATTTTCATTCAAATTTTAATAATTTAAAAGAGGTGGAGAGCCTTTTACATGTAGACATGGGTGAGGGAATTAAAAACAATTACACTAGGGATTCTAGAAAGTACATATTGCCTTAATTTTAACCTAGAAGGAATGACTCCCTTGCCTTGTCGTCCAAGGTCATGACCTTTCTCATCTTGAAGGTCAAGGGTTGACCTTCTCTTCCCTTATGGGTCGTCCATGTTTCAAAGGCTTAGGTCTAAAACTCATTCCCTCCAAAGAAGGTGGTGGACTTCAATAGAAGGGTGTCATTAAGTAATCCTACAAAATCAAGATTAAAATGAGTTTAGGAAATTTAAGGGAAGAAAAAGTATTAAATAAAATAGGAGGAGACTTCCCTTATAGTCATGCTTCTGGTGATCTCTTACGGATTCTCAAGGTAACCTAGGGACTCATTAATGATTATGATTTTAATTAAAATTGTAGTTACCGATCTACTAGCAAAGTTGCAGGTAATCTAAGACATTTGAGCCTACGATTACAAGTGCAATATTGTACTGAAAATCTTGTATCTGCAATTAAAAATATAACTTTTATATAGTAATTTGAATAGTATTAAAAAAATTATTTTGCAAACAAATAAGTAAGGAATGCAATATGTAAAATAAATGAGTTAAGAAGATAAGAATGTTGGATGTATGCTAGTTTACCTAATCATGGATTACATCACTTTTGTTAAGAATATTCAAAATTCTTTACCATAATCAACAACATTATTTCAAGTACCTCAAGTTACACATGAGTACATTAAGTCATTCCTAAGTATAGATGAGTATATCAAGTCAATCTTGATTATAGACATGTATATCAAATATTATTTGGTTGTCACTATTGATTACAAGAATGATTGTATAGTTGTTAATGGTAAAATACAAATGTGTCGAAAGGAATGAATCGATAAATGGGAAGAATTGTTAAAAGACTGTATTGATAATTAGAGATATTAAGGAGTTGATGATCAATATTAATTAAAGGGAGTTGTAAAGAAAAAGATAAACTTAACATAATTTATTAGATTGAATGGATCGAGGTACATGTTATGAATAATTGGGAAGTGCTCAAAGGAACATGTCATCAAAAAGGGGTTGAGATATATATTGAGAAATAAAGTGGCATGGTTTGATTAGTCGAACATTGAAAGTTGAAGACATCGAAGATAGTGGTGCAAATCGACAAAGATAGGATATAGAGAGGGAGTAATGCAATCGAGAGATATGCAGAGACAATTATTATCTCATTATGACATGCGCACTAACAAGTGGTATGTGACGACAACGTGGGTCGAAGAAAGGAAGGACAGTTATAATAAAGTAACCGTTCGTGGATGTCGCCGCCGTCCCCTATGGGGAATAAAAAATACGAGTGGTCGTGATGCGATGACTGGAACTCGCGTTTTCGTAAAATAATTTGGTCATCATTTTTAGGATGCTCAATAACCGAACTAACCTTAAAAGTTAGGTTTTCACAAAAGTGGGTTCTATGGAGTCACCACCAATGTTTTAACCAGAAACATTGAAAAAGGAAAGAAAAAGACGTTGGTTTAAAAAAAACCAACTTTGGCCATTATAACCAGAGTCAGGTAAGGTAGTTAGTTACGTGTGAGGAAGGTATTAACACCTCATAGCGCCCCTTTCAGGTCCCCTATGATGGATTAATTCAGAAAATAAAGATTTTTAGAAATTATGCTTTTACCCTATTTATTTATTTGCAATATTTATTTAAATATCTACATGACCCTAATTTCTAATGCACACGAAGGAAAACAATAAAAGATTAAGGGATTGAGAAGAACCTCCGAAGCGAACTTTTATAAATCTTTAAAATTGAGGACGCTTTTTGGCAGTCTCCTCCCACTACATGAGCACTCCTCCCTCGAATAAATAAATCTTAAACTACCGAGAGCCAGATGTCTCAAAGGAGACTTCCTTAACCGATTTTTGCCTAAATGGGCAATCGAAAAGATCACTCGGTGTGTAAAGGTATTTAGAAGTGTCTGAGAGTCTCTGAATGTGTGAGAATGTTTGTAAGAGTGTGAAAAACCGTGAGGACTGACATCTTATTTATAGGCATGCTCATCAAGAAAATCAGGACGATCGTCCCAAGTTTTGTCAGGCGGGACGACCATTTGGGATTTGGGACGACCGTCCTAGGCCACTAAGGAGGGTGGGACGACCGTCTGGGATTTGGGACAGTCGTCCCAGGCCACCAAGGAGGATGGGACGACCATCTTGGATTTAGGATGGCCATCCTGGATCTTTTGACAAAATTTGATTTTTTTTATTTCTTACTTTCTCTAAGAAAACTCTCATTTTTTTACATGGAGCCTAGTGAACACTACTAGGGGCCTGATGAAGCCTTGTTGAGGATTTATGAAATTTGTTGTAAGGTCGGGTAAGATTTGGGGTCTACAGCTGCCCCCCTTCACCTGACCGACCGGTTGTTGGTGAATGTGGCGTAAGACCGGTTGGCGGGTGAAGGAGTTAACCATTTTGCCCGATCGTCCTTCAGATGCTCCTTTAATGCGATAGCTAACCCTCCAGACGATTAATGTGAATGTCTTCGTGTTTTCTTCAAGGTTGTCCACAGGATATTCCCTTCAATCCTGTAGTGATAAGTATTGTAGACCCTTAATCTTGGCCGACCTAGCAATAAAGTCAGAAATCCTCCATTTGAAGATGGACAAGGCTTCATTAGGCCCCTAGGCATGTTCACTAGGCTCCATGCAAGCATAGGAGGGCTTTCTGTACGTGAAAAATATAAGAAAATAGAAAAACGCTGACAGGGAGCTTGAGACGGCCGTCTCGTTTGGCCAGACGGCCGTCTCGCTTTCCTTTGAGGTCGAGACAAGCGTCTCGTTTTCCCTGATGCACGTCTCATCTTCTTCTAAGGTCGAGATGACCGTCTCGTTTTTTTAGACGCACGTCTCGCTTTTCCTTGAGGGCAAGATGACCGTCTCGAAATCCCAGATGGTCGTCTCACCTATCAGAAAGACAAACAGCCGTCTCGGCTTAACTGGCATGATTTCCTATAAATAGGAGCCTCCCCTCCCCCATTTTCACACACTCTCACACCCTTCTCTCATCCCAGAAGCTCTCCTAAGACTTTGGGATAACTCTGAGCACTTTCCAGAATTTGAGTAAGCTTTTCGATTTCCGTTTAAAGTAGAAATCGGTTAAGGAAGTCTTCTTTTGAGACATCTAGCTCTCGATAGAAGGGTAATTTCTATTTTGTTGGTGAGGAGCGTGCTTGTAGAGTGAGGGGATTGTCAAAAAGCGTCCTCAAGTTTGAAGATTTAATAGAAAGCTCGCTTCGGAGGTTCCTTTCTTTACTCTCTCTCTTTTACTGCTTTCTTTTACTTTTTTCCTTGTATGCATTAGATACCAGGGTCATGTAGACATTTAATTTTTGCAAGTAGATAAATAAATAGGGTAAAAACATAGTTTCTTTCAGTCTTTATTTTATGAATTAGTCCATCATAGGGAACCCGAAAGGAGCATTGTGGGGTGCCTAACACCTTCCTCACACGTAACTAACTCCCTTACCCAACTCTGGTTGTAGCGGCCAAAGTTCTTTTTTCTAAACCAACGCCTTTTATAAAATCTTGAAATTATGCTTTTACCCTTCCTTGTATTTACAACATGTTTTATTCTATGGCTTTAATAACTTTTGTATGTTTATCTTCTGTAATTGTTTGAAATAACAACTGTACACAACCTTTGCACACAACAGTTCTCTCTATACCCGGGGGCATGTGGGATAACCTTAGGGAGTGGGTGACAAGTATGATTTGTCGGAGTGATGGCCTTGAGCCCACCGGTATGGTCGAAAACCCTATAATGGGGCACCTTGGGGGCCTGACCTTGGTGAGGATAATTAGAACCACCTTGAAAACACACTTTTCTGCAAGATACCCCTATCTCGTAATAAAAACGTTATCACTCTGTTCGCAGATGAGTGAATTGTTTGTGCATTTGTTTGTTTCATTTGTTTGTTGCATAGCATAATCATACAACAACAAATAAAACAACAAAAATAACATTATACAAATAAAATAGCATCATAAAAACCCTTTTGTAATAAATAACCTTATCTCGAACAATCTACATTTTAGCTAGCTTGGTTTCAAGTTCTTTGTAAGCTAAGTAGCCATGTGAACCGACAGAAGAGATAAGGGGTTATAAAATCAAATTTTCATAATAAACAACTTTATCTCGGATAGTCTACATTTTAGCTAGCCTAGATTCAGGTTCTTTGTAAGCTAAGTAGTCACGTGAACCTACAAAAGAGATAAAGGGTTAAAAAAAAAAAATAAGAACAATCTAAAAAAATAAAAATTATTTGTACAATAAAAAGAGCTTTTGATAAAGTCAACCATTCATATTCGCATCATCTCATAAGTGGTAAAACCATGAGAGAAAATAAATGCATGTAGACCCCAAATGTTGTCCGACCTCAAAATAAAGAGCAGAAGACTTTCGTTCAAAGATGGGTAAGGCCTAAAAGGTTTCTAGGATTGATCAATAGGCCCCATATTAGAATAGGGAGGACTTTTGTACGCGAAAAATAAGAAATTCCACCTAAAGGGTCAAGACCGCCGTCTCGCCATCGGCTAAGGGCGAGACCGCCGTCTCATTTGGCGAGACCACCGTCTCACCACTTGCCAATGGCGAGACCGTCATCTCGTTTGGCGAGACCACCGTCTCGCCAATCGCCAATGGCGAGACCGTCGTCTTGTTTGGCGAGATGATCATCTCGCCACTTGTCGAAGGCGAGACCGCCGTCCCGTTTGGCGAGACGACGGTACCAACCTGACAGGCGCGAATTTCTATAAAGGGGGGGGGGGACTTCCTTACCCTTTCCACAACATTCTACCACTTTCCCTTATCTACTTCTTTCGAATTACTCTCCTAGGATCCCTCTGAAGCATTTCCAGAGTTTCTTAGTATTCTTAGAGAGCGTTTTGTAGTGTTGCGAGGAAGAGCAACCAACATTGTAGAGCGGGGGATTGCCAAAAAACACCATATTTCAAAGAATTCATATAAAAGCTTGCTTCGAAGGTTCCTATACACTCTCTTCTCCACTTTACTGCTTTTTGGATAGTATTGTTGTGCATTAATTACTTAGGGTCATGTAGTCAATATTTTAATTTTCGCAATAAATAAATAAAGGGTAAAAGTGCAATTTATAGTTTTTATTTCTTCATATAAACAGTCCATCATAGGGAACCTGAAAGGGGCGTCGTAGGGAAGCTAATACCTTCCCTACACATAACTAACTCCCTTACCCGACTCTGGTTGTAATGGCCAAAGTTGGTTTTTCTAAACCAATGCCTTTTTTTTTCTTCCTTTTCTAATGTTTCCGGTAAAAACATTGGTGGCGACTCCTCGAACCCTTCAAAAACCTCGTCTTTAGGTTGTCCGATAACCGGGCTAGACCTAAAGGCGTTGAACCATTTCTTTAAAAAACGCAAGTCGAACGAAACCATTGCGTCGCTTCGACCGCCTCTTTTGACGGTGACGACAGATGGCGACTCCGCTGGGGAAGCTAGAGAGTTGATCCCATTTAGTGATGGACCAATTTTAAGAAATAAAACTTAAAATTGCGCCTTTACCCTTCCTTGTTTTATAATGTTTTATTTGCTTGACTTTAATAATTGTTGTTTGTTTATTTTATGCAATTGTTTGAAATAAAAACCCTTGCACACAACAATTCCCTCTATACCCAGGGACAAGTGGGTGGCAGGTACAATTTGCCGTAGTGAGGGCCATGAGTCCATCGGTATAGTCGAAAACCATCACTCAAGGTGATAACCTTCCTTTCTTGGCCCAAAGACTTACTAAGGCCTTAGTGTCATGCATGGTCTAAAGGTTGGGAGAGTGGGGACCCTATAATGGGGGCACCTTGGGGGCTTGACCTTGGTGAGGAAATTTAGAACTACCCTAAATATGCACTCTTCTGCAGGAAAACCCTACCTCGTGATTAAAAATGTCATCCTACTTGTTCGCAGATGAGTGAATTGTGTGTGTATCTATTTGCTGCATGTGATTGTTGCATAGCATAAACATACAACAGATAAAAATAGAAAAAATCTTAAAAAATCTTTTCACAATAACACTACAAGAAAAACACCAAATAGTGACCGAAAATTCGGTCACTAAATGTGCAAAATCAGTTACTAATTAAAATAGTGACCAACAAGAATCGGTCACTATTTCCTTGGTCACTGATTTTAGTGACCGAATCAGTGACCGATTATATATAACCAAATCGCTCACTGAATCGGTCACTAAATCAATGAAAAAGTTAATCAATAACAAATTTAATTATTTTTATTTATTTACATTTTTATTATATCTATTATTTATTTTCCCTATCTCTTAATTATATTATATTTTGCTTATTTAAGTTTTTATTTATATTTATTTCCCCTATCTCTTAATTATATTATATTTTTTAGAAGTTTAACTTATTATTAGGCGGTTTATTAAACTCCAACCATCGAGCTACTAGGATCTTTTAATAATAATTTACAAATAAATTATATTTATATACAAATAAATGTATATCCGTATAAATATATAAATATAAAATCTATAAATAAAAATATATTTATATATTTTAATATATATTTAAATATTGATATATTTAAATATTGATATATTTATATATTGATATATTTATATCTTTATATTTTTACATATATTTATATTTTTATATATTTATATCTTCATATTTTTACATATATTTATATCTTTTCATATTTATATATAAAGATATTAGTTTTCTATACAAATAATATTATAATATAGTATATTATACTATTAGTATAGTATACAAATAATATATTAGTATAGTATAGTATACAAATTATTAATTTTGTAATTTATATACAATGAAAATAATATAATGGTATATTAGTATAGTATAGTATATTTGTATTCTAATTTTTAATTAAATTAAAATTATGCTAATAATGTATATTAATATATGAGGGGATAATATTGATATATTGATATATTTGTATATATATATATATATATATATATATATATATATATATATATATATATTTATATATTTATATTTTTATATATTTATATTTTGATATATTTATATATTGATATATTTATATATTTATTTATATCCTTATACATTTATATCTTTATATATTTATATATTTGAAAAAAAAAATATTAAATTTTAAAAAAATATTAAATTTTTAAAAATAAATATTAGAAAAAGATTTAAAAATATATATAAATTATATTTACATTTACAAAATATTAAAGATATATGTTTATATCTTTACATATTTATATATATTTATATGTTTATATTTTTACATATATTTATATCTTTCCATATTTATATATTTATATATAAAGATATTAGTTTTGTATACAAATAATATTATAATATAGTATATTATACTATTAGTATAGTATACAAATAATATGATAGTATAGTATAGTATACAAATTATTAATTTTGTAATTTATATACAATGAAAATAATATAATGGTATATTGGTATAGTATATTTGTATTCTAATTTTTAAATAAACTAAAATTACGCTAAATGTATAATAATATATGAGAGGATAATAAATTTAATCCAATTACTTTTATAAATATAAAATCTATAAAATATTAAAAATGATATTATATTTTTAAAAACAAATATTAGAAAAAGGTTTAAAAACTAGTATTATCTTAAATTTATTAAAAGTATAATTAAATCTCTATTTTTTTTTTTAACTTCTCAATTTTACATTTTTGTAAATTCTATCATTATATTATCATACTCATTATATCAAAATGTTAAATACTTTTAAATATTAAAATTAACTTTATCAAAAATTAGGAAAAAAAATTAATCAAAAAGAGTTCAAAAATATATTATAATATTGTCAATTTTGAGTTTAATTATATTGTTCATTCTCAAAGTAGAAAAATATATTGTAATTATTTTAATTTAATAAAATATAATTTAAAATTTTAATACTAAAATTAAAAGATTAAATAATAATAAATTTAATTCTTTAAATTCAGTAGCTAGAAACTAAAATTATAGTTTCTCTGTTTTAAATAATTAAAATAAATATTTAAAAATAAAAATCAAAACTAGTATTATCTTAAATTTATTAAAAGTGTAATTAAATATCTATTTTCTTAATTTTATTTGTTTCAAACTTCTCAATTCTACATTTTTGTAAGTTCTATCATTATATTATCATCCTCATCTCCTCCCATGTTCTACTTTATCTTTACAATAGTCAATATTCTTAACTAATTTATAGTTTTAATTATAATTTTTTAGTATATATTTCAGAAATTAATCAATTCTAATCTATTATTTGAAAAACTAATCAATTCTAATCAATAATTTAGAAAACTAATCGATTATAATTAATTATTTGAAAAAATTATCAAATATGATCGATCATTTCAAAAATCTAATCGATCAGAATCAAATATCGCTCGAGCGAGACTAGAGTCGCTCAAGCGAAATACAACCCGAGAATACCAATTTTGTGCAGGGGCGTTTCACTCGAGCGAGAAGGTTGTCGCTCAAGCGAGATACAGATTTAGATAGCGGTTACACAGGAACCGCTCTTAAAATCTCACTTAGATAGCGGTTAACCTGGAACCGCTATTATATGGTTTCAATTATGATCGATCAGAATGCAATTATGACCGATCATAATGAAAACTTACATTAACTATTTTTTTTATATTATGTTTTTAAATTTTCTATTAGAGAAAACCTTTCAGAATTCAAAATGTTAAATACTTTTAAATATTAAAATTAACTTTATCAAAAATTAGGAAAAAAAATTAATCCAAAAGAGTTCAAAAATGTATTATAATATTGTCAATTTTGAGTTTAATTATATTGTTCATTCTCAAAGTAGAAAAATATATTGTAATTATTTTAATTTAATAAAATATAATTTAAAATTTTAATACTAAAATTAAAAGATTAAATAATAATAAATTTAATTCTTTAAATTCAAGTAGCTAGAAACTAAAATTATAGTTTCTCTGTTTTAAATAATTAAAATAAATATTTAAAAATAAAAATCAAAACTAGTATTATCTTAAATTTATTAAAAGTGTAATTAAATATCTATTTTCTTAATTTTATTTGTTTCAAACTTCTCAATTCTACATTTTTGTAAGTTCTATCATTATATTATCATCCTCATCTCCTCCCATGTTCTACTTTATCTTTACAATAGTCAATATTCTTAACTAATTTATATTTTTAATTATAATTTTTTAGTATATATTTTGAAATTAATCAATTCTAATCTATTATTTGAAAAACTAATCAATTCTAATCAATAATTTAGAAAACTAATCAATTATAATTAATTATTTGAAAAATTATCAAATATGATCGATCATTTCGAAAATCTAATCGATCAGAATCAAATATCGCTCGAGCGAGACTAGAGTCGCTCAAGCGAAATACAACCCGAGAATGCCAATTTTGTGCGGGGCGTTTCGCTCGAGCGAGAAGAGTGTCGCTCAAGCGAAATACATTTTAGATAGCGGTTACACAGAACCGCTCTTAAAAGCTCACTTAGATAGCGGTTAACCTGGAACCGCTATTATATTGTTTCAATTATGATCGATTAGAATGCAGTTATGACCGATCAGAACTATTTTAATCGATTAAATCTCGTTTCAATCGATTAAAACAATTTCTGCACAAGCGTTTTAATCGATTAAAACTTATTTTTATCAGTTAAAATAACTTGAAAAGTTTTACGAGAAAGTTTTGCGAGTATTTCAATCGATTGAATCGCGAAACAATCGATTAAATCAACTTAGAAGATTTTTTGTAAAGTGTTTTAATTGATATAAATGTTGTCGTATCGCTTAAAACAAATCTGTTAAAGAATCAAGAACGTATTAATGGATTAAAAGAAGTTTTAACAGATTAAAACTGCACTTTTAACAGATTAAAAGAATCTTTTAATAGATTAATTAAATCAGCAGTTTTGAAAATCTTTTATAAAAACAGTTTGGCTTGAACTTTTTTAACATACATTGAATATATCATCTTTTACACATCCTTGAGCAATCAATCAATCGCTAATTGCGACCGAATTAAAGTGGGGGTTGGCTCGAGGTTAGAGTTTGACGTCACTAGGGTATGTGTTAGGGTTCGAGCACCGCTGGGTTTGCGTTGGGTTTCACAGCATGACAATTGGGTTTGGCTTGACATTGGGGTTCGATGTCGCCAGAGTTGGGGTTCGGCCTCGAGTTCGTCGAGGTTGAGGCTGGGGTTGAGATTCGAAGTTGCTTGGGTTTTGATTGGGTGTTTTGGTCACTCAGATTTGAGATTCAAGGTCACTGGGTTGGATTTCAAGCTTGAGGTCAGGTCATGCATGCTGAGTTAAAGATCTTCGAAGCTGAATAGAAGGGTGGAGGATTGGGGTTGGAGAGACGAAGGTGATTAAGCTCGAACAATGGTGGATAGTCACTGGTACAAGGTCACAAAGAGGGAGTGAAATTGTGAGCGGGAAGGTGAATTTGGGAGGGCTGTCAGCATGAAGAACACAAAATTTTGGAGGATTATCAGTGCGAAGAAGATGAAAGTTGGAAGGGTAACAGAGAGGGAGTGAAAATTAGATACTAATTAGAATAATTAAAAAAATTAAAAAATTAAATTAAATAATAAAAAAGTAAATTAAATAATAAAGTGGCTGAAATAGTAACCGATTTATTGTGACCGAAAATTTAGTTACTATTTCAGTTACTAAATTAAAAAATAATAATTTGGTTACTGATTCAGTCACTAATAGTAACTAACTTTTTCAGTCACTGATTTCGGTTACTATTTGACATTTTTCTAGTAGTGTAAATACGCTTATCTCGGACAGTGTGCCTTTTAGCTAGCCTGGTTTCAGGTTCTTTGTAAGCTAAGTAGTCACGCAGTCTGATAGAAGAGATAAGGGGCATTAAAATTTTTCTTTTGCAATAAACCATTTTTATCTTAGACAGCTTTTCCTTTTAGCTAGTCTAGTTTCAGGTTCTTTGTAAGCTAAGTAGTCACGCAGTTCGACAGAAGAGATAAAAGGTTATAAAAACCAAATAAAACAAATAAATCAAAATAATAAAAATAATGAATAAAATGATTTTTGACAAAGTCAAAACATTCATGTCGCATCATGTCATAAGTGGAAAAACCAAGAGAGAAAATAAAAGGAAAGTATGCATAAACATCATTCTAATGAAAATCTCTCATGCATAAAACACATTCATGCTAGGGGGCATTAGATATCTCTAAGACAAAGACGAAAGAGGCCCCGAGCACATTTGTAACCATCCACAGGGAAGGGACAACTGTACTAAGGTATATGGTGACCTTCGTTATACTTGTCAAATCCATGACGGGGAAGGAACCATTACACCCAAAGTGGGTATGGTACTCTGCAAAGCATAAGCTTTTAGGATGATACCTAAGTCATTGTCTTAGAAGATATCAATCCCACACCTATCATTCATTTGCATTAATAAAATTCATTCTTGGGCATCTTAGAAAGTGGTTGGTCCTCTTCCCATTTGAACCCGTGCACAAAAGGCTAGAGCTATGGAGCATCTAGAGGAACAGAACCACAAACTTACTGCTGAGGTTAGCGCCCTCCGAGAGCAAATGGCGTAATTAATGGAGGTCATGCGCCAACAAAACCTCAATAAGGGGGAAACTCATGGCGACCGGGCCTCTCGCCATGAGGAAGAAGAAGATGAGGAGTTCTTCTTTGAACAAAAGGCCCCTGGCAGTCTGACGCCAGGGCAATGCACATTCACACCCTTGAGGTGTCCAAGCAACAGATCTCTACCTTGGAGGAAAGGCTGAAGGCCGTCGAGGGACATAACTTCGACGTCAAGGAGGCGGCAGACATGTGTCTGGTTAAGAACATCCAGTTCCCGCCAAAATTCAAGGTCCCAGACTTCCCCAAGTATGTTGGACTGACTTGCCCTAAGAATCATCTTACGATGTACTGTCGTAAGATGGATGCACACGCTGAAAATGAGAAACTCTTAATCCACTGCTTCCAAGAGAGCATGGCTGACTCAACCCTCAACTGGTACATGCAGCTAGAGAAGGGGCAAGTCCAAAATTGGAAGCAGCTAACGGATGCTTTCCTCCATCGTTACCGATATAACATCGATCTGACCCCGGATAGGTCAGATCTTAGGACTTTAAGCAAGAGGAACGACGAGTCATTCAAGGCATACACCCAAAGGTGGAGGGAGATGGCTGCCCAGATAGAGCCCCCGCTAACAGACAAGGAGATAGTGGCTATGTTCATAGATTCATTGACAGGAGCTTACTATGACAAGGCGATAGCCAGTACATCCAACCTTTTTTCGGACATAGTCACCGTGGGGGAGAGAGTGGAACAAGGGTTAAGAAGCGGGAAGATAGCACAATCTTCCCTTTCTAGCGTCTCATTCAGAAAGCCCTCCAGCAAAAAGAAGGAGGAGGCTATGCATGCAATTAACCTTGTTACTCCTTCTTCTGCTTCGCAAACTATTCGGCAGCCGCGCAAAAAAGAGAGAAAATTCACCCCTATTGCAACCTCCTATGGGAAGCTGCTGCCCCAGCTGCTAGAGGCCAAGCTCCTAGCCCGTGCCCCTCCCAAGAAGATAGAGTCTCCTTATCCCGAGTGGTACAAACCAAATGAGAAATGCGACTACCACTCGGATTCACCCGGACATTCAACTGAGAACTGCTTGACCCTAAAATATAGGGTCCAAGAGCTAATCGATGTCGGGTGGATAACCTTCGACGCCTCCACCTCTGATGTAGATGCCAAGCCTCTGACGAAGCCAGAGTGAAAGGAGGGAAGGATTGGGAGGATCAGCTCTTAGGGCTTCTTTTTCCTTTTTTTTCAAAGTTTTTTCTTGTATTTCCTGCGGTCCCCGCCCGTGGCCGTGGGAACACTGATTAAAAGGGCATGTAAATACACTTTTCTTTTTTTAATGCATGAGGCATTTTTCATATTCATTCTCATTCTTTTCCCTCTTCTATTTATTATTCTTCCAAAAATAATTGAATAATAAAATCTATGACTAAAATAGAACCTAAAAAACAATCATGTCTGTGATTGATGAATCTCTGTGGGACCCAGAAGTCGAAGGCGAATGGGTCAAGTCCAATAGTGAGCAGTGGACCATTTCTTCGGACATGCAAAGAATGTTAGAGAAAGAAACTCGTATCATACAACCGCGTCAAGAGGAGATGAAAACTATCAATTTGAGACAAGGGGATGATAAGAAAGAGATAAATATCGGCACCCAGATTGATAATGACATCAGGGAGGGATTGATACAACTTCTGAAAGAATATGTGGACATTTTCGCTTGGTCTTATCATGACATGCCCGGACTCGATACAAGCATAGTGGAGCATCGTCTACCTTTAAAAAAGGGATTTCGGCTTGTGAAACAAAAGATCAAGAGAATCAAGCCGGATTGGTCCTTAATGATCAAGGAGGAAGGAATGGCTAGCAAACATAGTGCCTGTCATCAAGAAAAACAGCAAAATTAGAGTATGCGTAGACTATAGGGACCTAAATCGAGCGAGTCCAAAGGACGACTTTCCCCTACCACACATTGACACATTAGTGGATCACACCGCTACAAACACTCTTTATTACTTCATGAACGGATATGCGGGGTATAATCAAATCAAGTTGGCTGTTGAATATAGGGAAAAAACCTCCTTCATCACACCGTGGGGTACCTTTTGCTACAGGGTAATGCCTTTTGGGCTAAAAAATGCAGGGGCTACCTATCAGAGGGCTATGGTCACATTGTTCGACGTCATGATCCACAAAGAATAGAAGTATACGTGGATGACATGATTGCCAAGTCCATAAATGAGGTGGACCATATTCAATATCTTAAGAAGCTGTTTGATCGACTACGAAAATATCAGCTTAAACTAAACTCAACAAAATGTATTTTTGGAGTACGATCAGGAAAACTCCTAGGGTTCATCGTCAGTCAAAAGGGAATCGAGGTAGACCCTGACAAAACAAAGGCAATCTTGGAAATGCCCCCACCAAGAACAGAAAAAGAGGTCAGAGGATTTTTGGGTCGAATAAACTATATTGCTAGGTTCATCGCACAGCTGACAGACAAATGTATACTCATCTTCAAGTTGTTGCGTAAAAACCAGCCAACGGTGTGGAATGAAGAATGCCAACAAGCGTTCGATAAGATCGAGATTTGCTTGACCAATCCACTAGTATTGGTGCCACCCGTTGAAGGAAAACCTCTAATCTTATATCTGTCAATACTTGAAGAGTCCATGGGATGTGTGCTCAGTCAGCAAGATGAAACGGGGAAGAAAGAGCGAGCCATATATTTCTCAGTAAAAAGTTCCTAGACTATGAGACCTGTTACATGCCATTCGAAAAAATATGTTGTGCATTGGTGTGGGCAACTCAACGTCTCTGACAATACATGGCTCGACACACAACATGGTTGGTCCCGAAAATGGACCCAATCAAGTACCTCTTCGAAAAGCCCATCTTGACTGGAAGAATAGCTAGGTGGCAAGTGCTCCTCTCAGAATTCGATATCATTCATGTCACCCAGAAAGCTATTAAAGGTAGTCCCTTAGCGGACTATCTAGCACATGGATCGACAAACGAGTACCAATCCCTACAAGATGACTTTTCCGATGAACATATCATGCACATTGCACACGAAGAGACCAAAGAAGATGCATGGACTATGTTTTTCGATAAAGCCTCGAACATGCTTGGACACGGGATCAGAACCATCTTGATATCCCCAGAAAAGAAATATATCCCAGTAATGACCAAGTTAAATTTTGACTATACAAATAATATGGTCGAATACGAAGCCTGTGCATTGGGAATGCATTGGGAATCCAAGCAGCTCTAGATCATGGGGTGACCAAACTAAGAGTTTTCGGTGATTCATCCCTTGTCATCTATCAACTCAAGGGTGAATGGGAAACCTGAAATTCCAAATTAATCTCATATCTAAAGCATATTCGTGATTTGATTTCAAGGCTGGAAAGTGTCACTTTCAAGTATATCCCTCGGGAAAATAATCAGTTTGCAGACGCCCTCGCTACTTTATCATCCATGTTCTCTTTGGATCAAGAACATGAGATGTCGGCTATTCAAATCAATCTGCATGACAAACAAGCTTTTTGCATGACAGTAAATAGCGAGCAAGACAGAAACCCTTGGTATCATGACATTAAGCGATACCACACGACGGGTGAATATCCCCAAGAAATCAGTGATAATGACAAAAGGACCATCTGAAAGAGGGCCACGGGGTTTGCACTGATTGGAGAAACCCTCTATAAAAAGAAATTTTACTCCACCCAGTTAAGGTGTGTGGATCATGAGGAGGCTCAAAACCTGATAAAGGAGATTCATAAAGGAGCTTTTGGGACTGTCGCCACCGTCAAAAGAGGCGGTCGGAGCGACGCAATGGTTTCCGACTTCGACTCGCCTTTTAAAGTGATGTTACAATGCCTTTATGTTGTCCAATAACCGGGCTGGACCTAAAGGCGAGGTTTTTGAAAATGGGTTATGGAGTCGCCACCAATGTTTTATCCGGAAAGATTGGAAAAGGAGAAAAGAAGGCGTTGGTTTTGAAAAACCAACTTTGGCCATTATAACCAGAGTTGGGTAAGGGATTTAGTTACGTGCAGGGAAGGTATTAGCTTCCCTACGACGCCCATTTCGGGTTCCCTATGATGGGCCGTTTATTTCATAAATGAACTTTTAAAATGACACTTTTACCCTTTATTTACGTGCAAAATTTTAAGGTATCGACTACATGACCCTAACAACTAATGCACGTATAAATGTAAATAGAAAGTGGTAAAAGAGAGAGAGAGAGAGAGAGAGAGAGAGAGAGAGAGAGTGCGGAAACCTTCGAAGCACGCTTTCATAATTAAAATTTTTGGAGTAGGACGCCTTTTGGCAATCCTTCACTCTACAACGTTGGTCGCTCTTCCTCGCAACGCTACAGAATAACCTCTAAGAAAACTAAGAAACTCCGAAAATGCTTCGGATGGATCCTATGAGAAGAATTAGAAGAAATGGTAGAAGAGAAAGTTGAAGAAATGTGTGAAAAGAAGGGGAGCGCGCCCTCCTTTTATAGGATTTGCGTCTGTCAAGTTGAGATGGTCGTCTCACCTGGCAAGGTCGAGACAACCGTCTCGCCAAATAGGACGGCGGTCTCGCCTTTGACAAATGGCGAGACGGCCGTCTCGCCAATCGAGAAGGCGGTCTCGATTCGATAAATGGCGAGAAAGCCGTCTCGTTAAACAGGAAGGCCGTCTCGCCATTAGCAAGTGGCCAGAAGACGGTCTCACCCTTTGCTAATGGCGAGACGACGGTCTCGACCTTTCAAGTGGAATTCCTTATTTTTTTCTGTAAAAAAAACATTCCTACTCTAATATGGGGCCTATTAGTCTATCCTAGGGACTTTTTAGGACTTGCCCATCTTCGAATTGGAGGTCTTCTGCTCTTTATTTTGAGATCGGACAAGATTTGGGGTCTACAGGGACCCACACACCTAGGCATGTCATGGTAAAGAAGATCCTGAGGGTAGGGTATTTCTAGTCCACAATGGAAGGCGACTGTCACCAATATGTTAAAAGATATCACAAGTGCCAAGTCTATGCCGATAATATTTACGTTCCACCTGTACCTCTCAACACCCTAGCTACACCATGACCATTCTCCATGTGGGGCATGGACGTTATTGGACCCATCGAGCCCAAAGCATCTAATGGTCACCGTTTTATCTTGGTGGCCATTGACTATTTTACCAAATGGGTAGAGGCAGCATCATACGCATACGTGACTAGAGAAGTGGTGACCACCTTCATCAAGAGGAATATTCTATCTCATCGGCTCATTACTGATAATGGGACCAATTTAAACAACAAGATTATGAAAGAATTATGCCAAGATTTCAAGATTCAACACCACAATTCCTCTCCATACCGACCTAAGATGAACGGTGCAGTAGAGGCAGCCAACAAAAACATCAAAAGGATCATCCAAAAGATGGTAATAACATACAAGGATTGGCACGAAATGCTACCCTTCGCCTTGCACGGATATCAGACTTTCGTGCGGACCTCCACCGGGGCCACCCCATTCTCCCTCGTATACGGCATGGAGGCTGTATTGCCAGTAGAAGTTGAAATACCCTCCCTAAGAGGCGGTCGGAGCGACGTGATTGTTCAAACTTCCCATGTTTCGCGTTTTAATATGGGTGGGGTTACAACGCCTTTAGGTTGTCCGATAACCAGGCTGAACCTAAGGGCGAGGTTTTCAAAAGGGTGTTCTTAGGTCGCCCGATAACCGAGCTGACCTAAGAACAAATTTGAAAGGGTTCTTATGGAGTCGTCACCGATGTTTTTACCAGAAACATCGAAAAAGGGAAGAAAAAGGCATTGGTTTTTTTAGAAAAACCAACTTTGGTCGTTAAAACCAGAGTTGGGTAAGGGAGTTAGTTACGTGTAAGGGAGGTATTAGCTCCCTTACGACGCCCCTTTTGGGTTCCCTATGATGGGCCAATTATTTTATAAATAAACTTTTGAAATGACTCTTTTACCCTTTTATTTGCGGAATTTAAAAAAACAATGACTACATGGCCCTAGTAGCTATTGCACAATTTAATGTAAGTAAAAAGGACAATAAAAGAGAGGAAGAGAGACGTCTTCTGCTCTTTATTTTGAAGTCGGGCAAGATTTGGGGTCTACAGGTCTAGAGTCGGTACGACCAGATTAACCTGATCGAAGAAAAACGGTTGGACGTCATATGTCATGGGCAGACCTATCAAAAGAAGATAGAAAATGCCTACGATAAGAAGATCAATCTTTGCGCTTTTCAAGAAGGGGATTCAGTAATAAAGAAAATGCTTCCTGCCCAGAAAGACAAACTTGGAAAATGGGCAGCAAACTACGAAGGACCTTTTGTAGTCAAACGAGCTTTCTCAGGAGGAGACCTTATCCTCACTAACATGGACGGAGAAGAGTTTCAGCACTCGGTCAACTTAGACGCGGTGAAAAAGTACTACGCTTGAAGACATTGCTCATGACCCGTCAGGACGAAAACTCGCAAAGAGCGCCCTGGGTAAAAAATAGGGTCTATATTCCTCGCTAGGACACGTCCTAGGAAAAAGTTAGAGGTTTAAAAAAAAGGGACAAAAAAAAGGAGAGCAATGATTACCTTAGCCGAAAACCGTAAGGCGACTAAGGTAGTATCCTTCCAGAAGCAAGCAGACTTCGCATGGTTTTCTCTCCGGGCTTGAGCATCTCAACTGAAGTGACTGGGAGAAACAGAGAGACAAATTTTAGGGACATGATTGTTATAGCTTATACAGTGTAGCCAACCTTGGCCAGCCATGCTTCTAAATCCCTTTGTAAATCCTTCTGTAAAAATAAACAATTCGTTTATATCAATAAAGCTGTCTTTTACTCCTTTTCTCTTGACCAATTTATGAAAATGCCTCTATATTAATGAAGCATGAACATGCATAAAGAACCAATACAAGAAAGCGTAAGAAAGGAAAAGGAAAGGAAAAATAAAGATAAAAAAGAATGATGCCTACTAGGAGATTCTTAGGCAAAAATTAGGGCATCCTGCTAGATCAAAAACCCGCAAAGGGCGGTTTAGGCAAAAGTTAAGGCACTCGTAAAAAGGAAAAATCCCGCTAAGATATCCTAGGCAAAAACTAAGGCAGCCTGCTAGATTGAAAACCCTAAAAGGGCGGTCTAGGAAAAAGACAGGGCTTTATAAAAAGAAAATGGATGAAAGGAAGAGCCCATCAGAGTAATCATGAACGCTCAACAGAAGAATACCAGTCACTTTCTAGATGCATCAAATAAAAGTATATTGCATTTAAGGCATCCACACTAATAGTCGCACAAAACGACTTTGTCAAAATCGAAAAAACAAAAATAAAGAATCGCTTCAGATAAATAACAAAAAACGAAAAAATATTCATGCATATAAGGAGACTAGCTCCATGCTTGCGTTTGAAAATAGGAAGCACTCAAAAGCAAGCCTCCTCAAGAAAACAACGCGAATCGAAAGCCTTCACTTCCGATGAAGCATCTGCCTACTCAGAGGCATTACCAGAACCTCAATAAATGCTCTCCTGTTCAAAGGCGTCGCCCAAAATCACCATAAATCCCCGACAACCAGCAAAGTTGGATGACCACTACAAAATATCAAAAACAAGGAATTCCCATCAATCAACAAGTTGGATGGCTATCAGGAAAAGCCAAAAATCAAAGAATCATCGGCACACCAGAAGACTTTACCAAAAAAGTAAAAAACATTTACCAAAGAAAAAATCACTCCCCATGGAGTCGACGCATGAGCTAGAGAAGTAAGCCGCCACCACCGATCCTACAAAGTGGACTGCACCAGCCAGATGGGGGATTCATACTCATCAACCGGCGCATAAGCTAGAGCAGTAAGCCGCCACCACCAGCCCTAAAAAGTGGATTACACCAGCTAGATGGGGGGTTTATACTCATCAACCGACGCAAGAGCTAGAGCAGAAAGCCGCCACCACCACCAGTCCTACAAAGTGGACTGCACCAACTGGATGGGGGTTCATACTCATCAACCGAGGTGTCGGCTATCGTAAGAAGGAGCATCCTGAGGTTCTACCACTTGTCAGCTGAGGAGTCGGCTACCATAAGAAGGAGCATCCCAAAGCTACAAGCAACCGGATGGGGGTTCATACTCATCAACCGAGAGGTCGGCTACCGCAAGAAGGAGCATCCTGAGGTTCTACCATTTGTCAACCAAAGGGGTCGGCTATCGCAAGAAGGAGCATCTCAGAGGTTCACACCTTTTTCGTCCAAAGGGGTCGACTACCGCATGAAGGAGCATACTGGAGGCACACACATGTTTTTCGTCTGGAGGGTCGGCTACCGCAAGAATGAACATTCGAAGGATAGCTGGGCAAGAGGGTTAACTCCTTCACCCTCTAGCCGATCATTTTGGCATGACGAGCCAACAGTCAGCTAGTCAGGTGAAGGGGGGGGGGCAGCTATAGACCCCAAATCTTGCCCAGCCTCAAAATAAAGAGAAGAAGACTTCCGTTCAAAGATGGGAAAGGCCTAAAAGGTCCCTAGGATTGATCAATAGGCCCCATATTAGAATAGGAAGGACTTTTGTATGCGAAAAATAAGAAATTCTACCTAAAGGGCCGAGACCGCCGTCTCGTTTGACCAGACCATTGTCTCGCCATCGACTAAGGGCGAGACCGCTGTCTCGCCACTTACCAATGGCGATACCGCCATCTCGTTTGGCTAGATGGTCGTCTCACCACTTTCCGAAGGCGAGACCGCCGTCTCGTTTGGCGAGACGGCGGTCCTGACCTGACAAGCGCGAATTTCTATAAAAGGGGGGACTTCCTCACCCTTTCAACAACATTCTACCACTTTCCATTCTATACTTCTTTCAAATTACTCTGCTAGGATCCCTCTGAATCATTTCCAGAGTTTCTTAGTATTCTTAGAGAGCGTTCTGTAGTATTGTGAGGAAGAGCGACCAACATTGTAGAGCGGGGGATTGCCAAAAGGCACCATATTTCAAAGAATTCATATAAAAGTTTGCTTCGAAGGTTCCTATACACTCTCTTCTCCACTTTACTTCTTTTTAGATAGTATTGTTGTGCATTAATTACTTAGGGCCATGCAGTCAATATTTTAATTTTCGCAATAAATAAATAAAGGGTAAAAGTGTAATTTATAGTTTTTATTTCTTCATATAAACAGTCCATCATAGGGAACTCAAAAGGGGCGTCGTAGGGAAGCTAATACCTTCCCTACACGTAACTAACTCCCTTACCCGACTCGGGTTATAATGGCCAAAGTTGGTTTTTCTAAACCAATGCCTTCTTTTTTCTTCCTTTTCCAATGTTTCCGGTAAAAACATTGGTGGCGACTCCTCGAACCCTTCGAAAACCTCGCCTTTAGGTCCAGCCTGGTTATCGGAAAACCTAAAGGTGTTGAACTATTTCTTTAAAAAACGCGAGTCAAACAAAACCATTGCGTCACTCCGACTGCCTCTTTTGATGGCAACGACAATGCATAAGGAAAGCATGCATACACATCATCGTAATAAAATCTTTCATGCATAAATACATTTATGCTAGGGGGCATTAGATATCCCTAAGACAAAGGCGAAAGAGACCCAAGTGTGTTTGTAACCTTCGTTATACTTGTCAATGACAAGGAAGGGGCAAGTGTGCTAAGGTGCGGTAACCTTCGTAATACTTGTCAATCTATGATGGGGAAGGAACCATTACACCAAAGTGGGTATGGTACCCCGCAAAGCGTAAGCTTTAAGGATGATACTAAAGTCATTGTCTTAAGGCATTTCTATCCCACACCAATCATTCATTTTAAGTAATAAAATTTTTTTTGCATCCTAGAAAGTGGTTGGTCTTCCTGTGGTCCGAACTTGTGCACAAAAAGCCAATGCGATGGAGTAATTAGAGGAGCAGAACCGTAAACTCACTACTGAGGTCAACTCCTTAAGAGAACAAATGATGCAAATGATGGAGTTAATGCGCCAACAAAACCTCAACAAGGGTGATACTCATGGCGATCGCACTTGTAGACCCCAGATCTTGCCCGACTTCTCAAATAAAGCCAGAAAACCTTTGTTCGAAGATGGACAAGGCTCCTTTAGACCCCTAGGCATGTTTACTAGGCTCCATGAAAGAATAGGAGGGCTTTCTGTACAAAAAAAATAAGAAAAATAGGAAAATCTATCAGGAGATACGAGACGGTCGTCCCGTTTGGCGAGACGACCGTCTTACTTTCCCTAGGGTCGAGACAACTGTCTCGTTTGGCCAGACGATCGTCTCGCCATTCAAGGAAAGTGAGACAGCCATCTCAAAATCCTAGATGGTCGTCTCGCCTGACAAAGTCTAGACGGTCGTCCCAACCTATCTGGCACGATTTCCTATAAATAGGACTTCCCCCCCCTCATTTCACACGATTCCACATAGTTTTCGCCCCTTCTCTCATCCTAGAAGCTCTCTTAAGACTTCAGGATAACTCTGAGCACTTTCCAGAGTTCGAGAGCCTTCTGATTTTCGTATAAAGTTGAAATCGGTTAAGGAGGTCTCCTTTTGAGACATCCGACACTCGGTAGAAGGGTAGTTTATTTTATTGCGGGAGAGAAGTGTGCTTGTAGAGTACGGGGACTGCCAAAAAGCGTCCTCAAGTTTTCAAGAGTTAATAAAAAAGTTCGCTTCAGAGGTTCTTTTCCTTATTCTCTCTCTTTTACTACTTTCCTTTATCGTTTTTCTTGTATGCATTAGATATTAGGGTCATGTAGACATTTAAATTCTGCAAGTAGATAAATAAATAGGGTAAAAGCATAGTTTTGTAGTCTTTATTTTATAAACTAGTTGTAGACCCCTAATCTTTCCCGGCCTCATAATAAAGACCAGAAGACCTTCTATTCGAAGATGGACGAAGCCTAAGAAGCCACTAGGAGAGACTATTAGGCCCCATACTAGGATAGGAGGGATTTTCTGCATGTAAATAAGGATTTTTTTCCTTTAGGGTCGAGACCGTCGTCTCGGTTCTCAGGACCGCCATCTCGCCACTTCTGCAAGTCGAGACCGCCGTCTCGTTTGGCGAGACGACCGTCTCGCCACTTGCGAATGGCGAGACGGCCCTCTCGGTTGGTGAGACGGTCGTCTCACCATTTCGGCAAGGAGAGACGGCTGTCTCGACCTTGTCAGACGAGACGGCCGTCTCGACCTGACATGCGCGAATCCCTATAAATAGCCGCGCCATTCCCCTCATTTCACATAGTTCTTCCATTCTCTCTCTTGTCACTTCTTAAAATTCTCTCCCTAGAACCCCTCCGAAGCACTTCCGGAGTTTTCTGAGAGTTTCTAAGAGTTTTTATAGCATTTTTGAGAGGTTTCCGGCGCTGTAGAGAGCGAGGGGCTGCCAAAAAGCATGCTAATTTTCAAGAAGTTAATATAAAGCATGCCTCGGAGGTTTCTACATTCTCTCTCTCTCTTTACTGCTTTATCTTTAAATTGCACAGTAGATATTAGGGCCATGTAGTCGTAACTTTAAATTTCGTAAATAAAGAGTAAAAGCGTATTTTCATCGGTTTACTTATTTAAATAGTTGGCTTATCATAGGGAACCCGAAAGGGGCGTCGTAAGGGAACTAAAACTTCCCTTACACGTAACTAACTCCCTTACCCAACTCTGGTTCTAATGACCAAAGTTGGTTTTTCGAAAACCAACGCCTTTTCACTCCTTTTCCGATGTTTCCGGTAAAAACATCGGTGGCGACTCCAGAAGAACCCTTCAAAATTACTTCTTGGGTTAACCCGGTTATCGGACAATCCAAAAACACCTTTTCGAAAACCTCGCCCCTAGGTTCAGCCCGGTTATCGGACAACCTAAAGGCGTTGTAACCACACAAATAAAAATGCGAAAATCGGAAAGTCAGAACCATCGCGTCGCTCCGACAGCCTCGTTTTGACGGCGGCGACAAATGGTGACTCCACTGGGTAAGCCTAGAGAGTTGATCCCATTTAGTGATGGGCCAGCTTAAAATAAATAAACCAAGAAATTACGCTTTTACCCTACCTTGTATTATAACATGTTTTAATGCTTGGCTTTAATAACTATTGTTTGTTTATTTTACGCAATTGTTTGAAATACAAATTGTACACAAACCCTTGTACACAACAGTTTCCTCTATACCCAGGGGCAAGTGAGAAATCCATAGGGAGTGGGTGGCAGGTACGGTTCGCTGTAGTGATGGCCTTATGCCCACCAGTGTGATCGGAAACCACCACTTAAGGTGATAACCTTCCTCTTTTGGCACAAAGACTGACTATGGACTTAGTGTTAAGCATGGTCGGAAGGCTGGAGAGTGGGGACCCTATAATGGGGGCACCTTGGGGGCCTTAGCCTTGGTGAGAACAGTTAGAACCTACCTTTGCCAATGCACTCTTCTGCAGGAAAACCCTACCTCGTGATTAAAACGACTTCTCGCCTGTTCGCGGATGATCGAATTGTGTGCGCATTTGCTTGTTGCATTTGTTTGTTGCATAGCATAACCAAACAACAGAAAAATCACAAAAATATTTTTGCAATAAACACCCTTATCTCGGACAGTATGCCTTTTAGCTAGCCTGGTTTCAGGTTCTTTGTAAACTAAGTAGCCACGCAGTCCGTCAAAAGAGATAAGGGACGTTAAATATTCTTTCGTATAAAGCCATTTTTTATCTTGGACAGTCTGCCTTTTAGCTAGCCTGGTTTCAGGTTCTTTGTAAGCTAAGTAGCCACGCAGTCCGACAGAAGAGATAAAAGGCTATAAAATAGAAATAATCAAAATACAACTAGAAAATAAATCAACTTCTGACAAAGTCAAATCATTCATATTACATCATATCATGAGTGAAGAAGAACCAAGAGAGAAAATAAAAAGAGAAGCACAATTAGCATCATCTAAACAAAATCTCATACATAAACATATCCATGTTAGTCCAACACTCAACATGCATTAATAAATTCCTTTCGGGCATTCTAGAAAGTGGCTGGTCCTCTCCCCATCCGAACTCATGCACAGAAGGGCACAACTTTGACGTCAAGGAGGTGGCGGACATGTGCCTGGTGAAGAACATCCATTTCCCTCCCAAATTCAAAATCCCGGACTTCCCCAAGTACGCTGGGCTGACCTGTCCAAAGAACCATCTTACGATGTATTGTCGTAAGATGGTCGCACATGCCGAGAACGAAAAACTCATGATCCACTGCTTCCAAGAGAGTCTGGCCGACACAACTCTCAATTGGTACATGCAGTTGGAAAGAGGGCAGGTCCAGAACTGGAAACAATTGGTTGACGCTTTCCTTCGTCGTTACCGATACAATATCGATCTAACCCCTGACAGGTCAGATCTCAGAACCCTAAGCAAGAGGAACGACGAACCCTTCAAAGCGTACGCCCAAAGATGGAGGGAAATGGCAGCCCAGATAGAGTCTCCTTTGACGGATAAGGAGACAGTGGTTATGTTCATAGATTCACTGACTGGAGCGTACTACGACAAGGCAATAGCCAGTACCTCCAACCTTTTTTCGGACATAGTCACTGTGGGGGAAAGAGTAGAGCAGGGACTGAGGAGTGGGAAGATAGCACAATCTTCCCAAGCAGGTGTCTTATTCAGAAAACCTGCTGACAAGAAGAAGGACGAAGTTGTGCATGCAATCAACTTTGCCACTCCTTCTTCTGCTCCGCAAACGGCTAGGCAGCCTCGCAAGAAAGAGAGGAAGTTCACTCCAATCTCAACTTCCTATGGTAAGTGTAGACCCCTAATTTTGCCCGGCTCTTTAATAAAAGAAAAGGAGACCTCTCGTAACAACATAGAGTTCACCCAGTCACCCGACGAAAGCTAAGGAGACTCCCTACATGAAGATAAAGCTCGCCCGGCATCTTAATGAAGGCCAAGAAGACTTCCTATATGAAGATAAAGCTTCAACGGACACATATCGGCATCAACCAATGTCCGAAAAAAGCAAGGAAAGCTTCCTGGGGTCCCAGAACGCAAAAACTGGACAAAACAGGTCGAGACCACCGTCCCAGAGTTGGGATGGTCGTCCCAACTAACCTAGGACAAGTGAGACGCGCGTCCCAAATGTGGGACGGCCGTCCCAAGTCCCAGGGGGGCTGGCTCTGTGTAAAAAATTTAAGTGGGACGGTCGTCCCAACCCAGACGGCCGTCCCAGATGTGCCAGGCAGCGAAAACTATAAATAGGAGGCTCATTTGCTCATTTTCCACACCCCAGACAACTTAGAACACTTGTCTACTTCTCTCCCTCTTTCGAATGATCTTTCTGATTGCCTTATATAGGTAACAATCAGTTAAGGAATTATATTCCGGCATTCGATTCTTCTATAAATTTTAGTCGAGTCGAGACTGCCGAAACGCGTCCTTATTGTAACAGAGTTGATATATAAAGCTTGCTACGGAGGTTGTTTTCAAATCTCTTCTCTTTTATTGCTTTATTTATTGCTTTATATATGAAATGTAAATAAAATCATGTAGATAGACATATTTAAATGTTGTACGAATAAAATAGGGTAATAGCGTAATTTCTTGTAATCTTCACTTAAAATGAATTAATCCGTCATAGGGAACCCGAAAGGGGCGTTGTGGGGTGCTAACACCTTCCCCACACGTAACTAACTCCCTTACCCAACTCTGGTTATAATGGCCAAGTTTGGTTTTTATTAAAATCAATGCCTTTTTATCCTTTTCCAATGTTTACGGTCAAAACATTGGTGGCGACTCCAAAAGAACCCCTTTTTGAAAACCTTGCTTTTATTAGAGGATAGTTCAGTTGATGAGCACCTCGGAAGCAATGAACATATTTTAAACATAAAACGCGAGTCTAAACCATCTTTTCGCGACCGCTCACATAAACGTTCGAGATGTCCCTAGACGTCGGAACGGACGGCGGCGACAGATGGCGACTCCACTGGGGAAGCTAGAGAGTTGATCCCATTTAGTGACGGATAAAATTCAAACTAAGTAAAGATTTGAAATTACGCCTTTACCTTTTTCCGTATGTTTTATTGTATGGCTTTAATAATTGCTGTATGATTATTTTCTGCAAATTGTCTGAAATATAAATTGCACACAAAAAACCCTTGCACACAACAGTCCCTCTATACCCGGGGGCAAGAGTGAATACCTATAGGGAGTGGGTGGCAGATACGACCGGCTTGTTGGCACACGGGGCTACAACCGTTGTCGGAAACCACCAACTCAAGGTGATAACTCTCTTCTTTTGGTCTAAGGATGTCGACACGGAGTTCCGTGCATGACCCGAGGACCGAGAGATTGAGAGGTCCCTATAATGGGGGCACCTTGGGGACCTTTGGCCTTGGTGAGAACAGTTTAGAACCACCCAAACCAAGCACGTTTCTGTAGGAAAACCCTACCTCGTGATTAAATAAGCGTGGCTCTGCTCATGGGTGAATGAATTGTGTGTGCATTCGTTTGCTGCATTTGTATTGATGCATTAGCATAGGGTAATTATACAACAAACAAAAAAATGAAAAACCCTAAAAATCAAAAAGTGATAAGATAAGACCACCTTTATCTCGGACAGTCTTCAGTTAAGCTAGCCTGGTTTCAGGTTCTTTGCAAGCTAAGTAGCCACGTTGACCGACAGAAGAGATAAAGGGTCATAAAAAACATAAAAACAATTTAAAACCATAAAAATACCTTCTACAAAATAAAAAGATTCTAGATATAAGTCTTACAATTAATACAACTTTTGTTCATCAAAATAATAAGAGAAGAAAATAGGACTCTCTTCATCAAAATTCATAAACGTCCATATAGATAGTTTTGTTTCTTAAGAAAAACCAAGTACTATCATGTATCATATTTGGAATAAAACATGATAATACTTAAAGAAACAAACACTTACATGCATGCATTTACAAGAGCTCATCCTCATATCATGCATTTTTCATTTCTTTTAGATAATGGAGGGATCCAGTAATAGACAGTTAAAGAAAGTGGAAATCCTTCTATGCCGTGTAGAGAAGTTAAGGCAGTTGAGTACATATATGCCGCCGGAGGTCATTGCTAATTTTGAGAAATCTTATGGAAGAATTCTTGACCTCCTGAAAGTCAGCATAGATCTGATCTTTGTTAGAGCATTGATCCACTTCTGGAATCCCAATCTGCACTGCTTCGAGTTTTCGCAGTTTGACTTAGTACCAACCTTAGAGGAATATGAACTCATGGTTAGATGGCCTCAATCAGTCGGGGTCTATGTCTGCTCAGGAGTATATGTGGTCGTGAGTAAGGTTGCTACTATCATACGACTGCCTCCTCATCAATCCATCCTAGAAGGGAAAGGGAACATCCGAGGTTGGAAAATGGCTATAATAGAAGACCACTTAATCTCTTTGGCTGAAAAGAAAGATTGGTCTACTTTCAACAAAACTCTAGCATTAGCAATGTTCGGAATCATGCTATTCCCATTTCATGTGAACATTGTGGATCATGCTGCAATAGATGCATTCTTTGCCTGGGATGTATATTCTAAGAGTCCTATACCTGCAATTCTTGCTGATACCCTGCTTTCAATAGACTTCTGCCGACAGAAACAGGGGAAAACACTTAGATGCTGCACTTCATTGCTATACGTATGGGGCGTCACTCACTTCTACACTTCAAGTCACATGGGCGTATTCCCCGATCCTTTAAGGAGTTTTTCAAAAATCCCTCTTCAACATTGTCAAGCTTTAGAATGGAAAACCGAGTTGGAAAATTGGAGCATAGAGCATGTATCATGGGTTTGCCCTTGGTTCCGACCCGATTATATTCTTGTACGATGCGGAGATTACCTGAGCATACCATTATTAGGCCTCAGGGGTTGTATAGCTTACTCTCCTAAAATAGCTATGAGACAACTCATGAGAACCCAGACTGTGCCAACTCAAGAAGAACTCAGAGGGCTGAGTCTATGTCATTACTCCCATAACTTTGAAGAAATATCCGCTGTCCGGAAAGTATGGGAAAGACCAGTCTATATGGGAGATAAAGAACTCGGAAAGGTTCAGGTATCTACGTCCCAGGAATATGAAGAATGGAGGAAAAATAGAGGGATACCCCGACCATCTGCTACAATCACTACAACGTTAGTAAATGAAGAGCTACAGTTGCAGGTTAATGCCTTAAATAAAAGGGTTGAAGTCATGGAAGCTCAGCTGAGGGCCTTCGAAGAAAAAGAGCAAGAAGCAACCCTTATAATAGACGGTCTAAAAAGGCAATGTAAAAAGAAGGACCATGAAATAGAGCGCCTTAAGAATGATTGTGCTGATTATCAAGAAGAGACTAAACAAGCAATGAAAATTCCAAGGCTTGAACAAGATAGTCTATTCCGGGATATGAGTGATGAAATAGCACATCTTGAGAGTGCGCTTGCAGAACAGGCAAAAACGATCAAGTTAATACAGGATGACCTAGCAGAAACTCGGTCAGAAGCACAAAAGTGGTGGGAAACCGCTGAAAAATACAGAGAAGACCTAGAGGAGCTACATGATAAAGAAAGAGATGGATTAGCTCAATATGGTCAATTGCTTCGTGAAAGAGACCAAGTAATAGAGAGGTCTGACCAACAACATGCCTTGATCGTTCATCAAGAAGAAAAGATAAAAGAGGCTCGTCGATATAATGAAGATATGAGCCAGGCGGTACATGAGCAAATCAAGACGCTCAGAAGCCATGTGAGAACAACTGAAGATGAATTACGAAGAAAGCCTAATTTGTCTATAGGATTCTTCAAGCTTCTCCATTTTTGTCAACACTTGCTTCAAAGCATTGTATAGAAGGATAAACACTTTCTAGTTGAAATAAAAAGTTTTTTTTCTCTTTAACTGTCTATTGCATTCATAAGTTGCATACATTCATACATCCCTCCTCATTTTAATAACAAAGATAATAAAAAGGAAGGATTAATTGATGTGCTTTCCACAAATCAGAATAAATGGAAAAGAAGCCTTTCGTCATCAAAATCTCTACAACGGTCGATAGACCCAAAGATGTTAATAAACAAGCACCAAAGGGAAGGGGCAATAACACCTTTACGTTTATGCATGCCTCGTCCTTTCCCTTATTCATCAAATAAAGTTGTACCATGGAGATACTCAGAAGAATCGTCAGCCAATCAAGATATCTCCAACATAGCCGGTATTGGGGGCATGACAAGAAGCGGAAGAATATACTCCCCCAAGGAATTACAAGATAATATTCCTAAAGATAAGGTGAAAAATAAAGCCGAAGAAGAAAAGGAATCCAAGGAGGAGACAGATGAGTTACTCCAGTACATAAGACAAAGCGAGTACTCCATCATCGATCAACTCAATCGTACTCCTGTCAAGATAACCTTGTTATCACTCATAATGAGTTCGGAACCACATCGAAACGCCCTGTTAAAGGTTTTGAATGAATCTTTCGTTCCGCATGCAATATCCCAAGACAAATTTGAAGGGATCATTGGTAATATTACAGCCAATAATCATCTTACCTTCACCAATGAAGAACTCCCTTTGGAAGGGTCAAATCATAACAAGCCCTTGCATATCTCTGTCAAATGCAAGGAATATCTCATTTCCAAAGTTCTTGTGGATAATGGGTCATCCTTAAACGTCATGCCTAAAAGCACACTTGACAAGATAATAGTGCAAGGAACCCACATGCGCCCGAGTAATACAATTGTTCGAGCCTTTGACGGGTCAAGACGAGAAGTAGTAGGAGAGATTAGTCTACCAATTCAAATTGGTCCTACTATTTTTAACATAGACTTCCACGTGATGGACATCACGCCAGCATATAGTTGTCTCCTTGGTAGACCTTGGATTCACAGCGCTAAGGCAATACCTTCAACGCTTCACCAGAAAGTCAAGTTTGTGACAAATGATAAACTAGTCACAGTTCAAGCTGAAGAAGACTTTCTAATTAGCAAACTGTCTGTCCAACCATATGTGGATGCGACTGAAGAGGCTCTTGAAACATCTTTTCAAGCGCTCGAAATTGCCAACATAGAAAGACTCCCTGGTAATACAAAGGTGGCCCATATGATGAAAAGATATGGATATCGCCCAGGACAGGGGCTCGAAAGAATGCTCAAGGAATAAAAGAGCCACCAGATTTCAAAGATAATCCTCTAAAGTATGGTTTAGGGTACGACCCCACGAAAGATCAAACCATACGGAAAACAGGGAAGTCTTACCCCTCGAAGATGATATTCCGAAAAGGAGGGGTATTAGCGCAAAGGGTAGCGTTAGTCATTAGGTGTCCTTCTTCCAATTCTAAGGGATGTAAACCTAGTGACTATTAGAGATCACTCCTCGGGGTATGCCCGGCCCCCGAGCATCTCTAGGGCACACATTTCTCCGAAATTACAAAAGAATGTTATTCTTACTATCTGCTTCTTTTCTTGCTAAATATGTCTATACCCCATTTTTAATAAACAAAGTTTAGATAAACGTTTTGTTTCAAAATGCGTCAGAACAATCAACGCGTCACAAAGCAAAGTCAAATACGATTGATTAACTAGAAACACGGATAAAATTTATCTCAATAAAATCAAGTTTCAACAATGTTGTGCAAAAAAAATAATATATGTATACAAAAAAGCAATGCCCGTCAAGGCCAAAGGCCAAGACAAGAAAATAAAAGGGCAAAATACCCGGCGGGAAACCCACAAAGGGGGCTGCACAAAAGTTAGGGTAAACCCGACAAGAAACCCGAACAATAATAAAGGGTAGCCTGGGCAAAAGTTAGGGTTATGAAAAGTCCGCTAGGTATTCCTAAAAAATAAATATAAAAAGGAAACCTAGACAAAAGTTAGGACATAAGCACAACATCCTAGGCTGAAAACCCGAAAGGGCGGACTAGGGAAGTTAGTCAATCACAAAGGGCGTCATAAATCAGTAAACAATGACGCCACATCATAAGAATGAAATGTTTATCTAAACTAGCCTAAACACAAACTAACCCTGGCTAGCCATTCTTACAAAAACCTCTATTACAAAAAATATCCCTCTAAAACACAAGCCTTTGTTGTAAATCCTTTTCTTTCTCTTCTCTTGACCATTTCACTATAAAGAATTCAAGTAATAAAGGGGAATGTGGAAACATAGTGATCAATAGGAAGGTCGAAATCCCTAAGGAAAAGAAGGAGGGCAGTGATATGGCAGTTGCCCTACGAACAAAAGATTGCTCTTCGGCCATAGCAAGAAAGGTCCATGACGGCAAATTTGTACAGCTTAGCTTGTTGATCAAGAAACAAGATGACATGAAGGCACAACAGCAAGAATGCGCCCGAAGTCAAAGCACATCAGTTAAAACTTTCGAAATATTAACTGAAATAGATCATAGGATGCATATCATGAAACATTACATGCATTAAAGCATAAATGAAGGGAATCCTATCTTCAATTTCATCAAAAAACACGAAAATTAACTCAAAAAAACAAAAAACCAGTCCAGGAAGCTCGAGACGGCCGTCCCAAAGTCGAGACGGCCGTCCCAAGTGGCCCAAGTTCAATTGGGACGCGCGTCCCAGGTGAGACGGCCGTCCCACGTTTCAGCTGGTGACCCATGTGCAGAAAATTCAATTGAGACGGCCGTCCCAACCCAGACGACCCTCCCAAACCTCCATGCACGGCCTATATATGTGGGACGCAGGTTTTGGCTCTAGAACCCCATTCCAAGCTTCCTATCTTGCTCTTCCTCCCTTTCTACACTCTCCTAGCACTCTTAAGCAAGTAGAACTGACAATGGAACGAGGAGAAGCCTCATCCAGGAGAAAGCGCACCAGACCTGTTGCCAGAGGAACTACTATTACCAACAATTTGTTGGCAGAGCCACATCAACAACGATTGGCAAATATCCAGCAATCCTCCTGGTATCCCATGCTGCGTCTGGATTTTGAAATCCTAGCTATGTTTGGCTGGGATCAGGACATCAGAAGGTTCATCCACAACATAGGATGGGACTTTCTGCTCTACGAGCCGCCTACCCGGATCCATCGTACTGCTACGATGGAATTTCTTGCTTCGGTTAGTCTAGCCGAAATGCCTTCTACTATGCCCGGAGTGCCGCCCACTCAAGCCGTCTCTTACTGGATGGATGGTGCCTACCGGACCACTTTCCTAGATGACTTCAATGTCATCATGGGCTTCTGTCAGAGGGCAGACACCAGGACGCCGGAGTATAGGGCGACATATCTCGAGAAGCCAACTACCCTCACCACCACCAACATGTGGAAAGAGGTCACTGGAGCTCACACCTTGCCAACACACTTGAAAGGGGCATCCTTCTCTCCCCCACTTCGCATATGCCATAAGCTGCTAGCCGGGACCATACATAGCAGGAAAGAGAGCCAAGGGAAGGTAACATTAGCCGACCTTTTCATCGTCTACTGCATGCATCAGGGGCATAGGTGCAACCCCGGCTATGCTTTTCTGAAAGCTATTAAGGACTACGGAACTCGTGGTCCAGCAGGAGCCATCATAATAGCTCCTTTTCTCACCCCTCTAGCTGAATATTGGGGCTGTACCGACGGAGAAGACATCCCGACTAGCCTCCAACCAGAGCCGATCAATGGCGCGATGTTGGCCCACATGAACATCCTCAGCAGGCAAGGAGCAGGGTTTATCTTAAACCCCATCATCTCATTTTCAGTGGATATGCGTGACTTCAATACACCGCAAGACATCCCTACGACTTCGGAGTCCCATCAGCAGTCCTACGATCCTGACTTCGCCAGCCTGTACCGACGCCTGGATGATGAGCACGCCTATATGGAAGGAGAATTCCAGTTCATACGTCAGCAGTTTAGCCAGCTGACTATGAGGCAAGACAGGACGGACCGCCAGATAGAAGGCTTGGTCCAGACTCAGGCGAGGTTCCAGCGCCGCTTGCTCCGCCGCATTCCTTCACCAGCACCGTCCTCCCATTCCAGCCCCGAGGCAGAGGACTAGGAGTAGTTTTTTAATAGCTTTTAGTATTTAAAAAAAATGCTTGAATGTACCACAAAAAGCGAAGTAATAAATAAAAGTTGTTATTTCTGTTTACATTCCAAAAAGCCCACGTGTACAAAATTAAAAAGGCACATGTGATATATTAAAAAGCCGGATTTCAAATAAATCGCGATAAAATCGCAAAAGAAAAAGGCGGAATCAAAATCATTCTAGCAGAATAAAGAGCTTCAAGAAAACTAGCTCCAACCTTCTACACCAATAAAGAAGGTACATCGAAGAAAAAGGCCAACGGAAAGGCTCGATGATTCCCAAGAGGATCCTTGCCTACTCCAAAGGCAAAATAAAAAATTACTTCGTGACTCAACACCACCACATGAATCGTCAAAAAGAGTCAGTCGAAGCTTCAATCAACATCCTTCCATATAAAGAAAAGGAAGTTATCAACGTAGAAAAGCCAAAGGAAAGGCTTAATCATCCCCAAGAGGATCCTTGCCTACTCCATAGGCAAAACAAAAAAGATTACCTCGCGACTCAGCTTCATCATCACATGAGTCGTCAAAGCAAATTCATCAAGAGTCTCTGCTTCATTCCCCGAAGGAGAATAAGGACTACACAAGAGTCCATCAAAGAAAACGAAGTCAAACCCTCCATATCACCAGGGGGCAATTCAAAATAGATCTCCGAAATGAAATCGATTCCCCAGTGGATCATCAACAAGAAAACTACACCAGTGAGCCTACAACAAAGGCAAACTATCAAATTATTTCCACAGGGAGTTAATCGCTCATAACGCCCAAAGACGGATATCCCTAGTGAAACGTAAAGCTGTCACTTCCAAAAAGCATCTGCATGCTCTAAAGATGAGCAAAGAGCTTCTATCCCCAGGGAACGGGAAATCAACCTATGCAAGAGGCAATACAAGCCCAAAACATAAAAGTCTTCATCACTAGTGAAGCATCCGCCTAATCAAGAGGCACAACCAACAAAAATCAACAAAATCTCCCAAATGGATTTCCGCCTACTCAAGAGGCACAATCAATAGAAAGTCCAAATCCCTAGAGGATTCCTGCCTAAAAGAGGCAATCAACAAAAATCCCCGGCAAGACCGGATGGCTAAAAAGAAAAGCCGAAATCAAAGACTCCAAGACCGGATGGCTAAAAAAGAAATAGCCAGAAACAAAAATCCCCGGCAAAGCTGGATGACTAAGACAGAAAAGTCAAAAAGAAAAATCAAATCATTCCTCATGGAATAAGCGCATGATCAAAGACAGTAAGCCACTGCCACTCCTCCAAAAATTCGATAAGGATTTTTTTTATTTTTTGAGAACATCTCAAGAACCCTATAGAATAAGGTTCGCACCAAGTGGGGGTGTAAAAACCACTAGAATCTAGCAAAATGCAGATTCGTACCGGGTGGGGGTAGGTACCCACAAGAGTCTGTCAAAATGCAGATTCGTACCAGGTGGGGGTAGGTACCCACAAGATTCTGTCAAAATGCAGATTCGTACCAGGTGGGGGTAGGTACCCACAAGAGTCTGTCAAAATGCAGATTCGTACCAGGTGGGGGTAGGTACCCACAAGAGTCTGTCAAAATGCAGATTCGTACCAGGTGGGGGTAGGTACCCACAAGAGTCTGTCAAAATGCAGATTCGTACCAGGTGGGGGTAGGTACCCACAAGAGTCTGTCAAAACGCAGATTCGTACCAGGTGAGGGTAGGTACTCACCAAAGCCTTATAAAAATAAGGTTTATACTAGATGAGGGTAGGTACTCATCAGAAAACTTAGCAAAATGCATCGGGTAGAGTAAAATACTCACCAGAAGCATTACAAAAAACGAGTGCAAAAACCTTGCTTCTATTAGAGGATAGTTCAGTGTTGAGCACCTCGGAAGTAAGTACCCACAAGAGTTTAGCAAAATGCGAACTCATACTAGGTGAGGGTAAATACTCATCAAAACCTTGCAGAACAAGGTTCATACCTAGTGGGGGTAGGTACTCACTAAAGTCTAGTAAAATACAGACTTATACCTGGTGAGGGTAAATACTCACTAGAGCCTTATAAAAGAAGGCTCAAACCAGATAGGGGTTGGTACCTATCAAAATATTTATCATCCGGAGGATCAGCAAGGAGCAGCATCCGAAGGATGACCGGGCAAAAGGGTTAACTCCTTCCCCTACCAACTAATTTTGTCGGCATATCAAGCCAACAAATTAGCTAGGAAGGTGAAAGGGGGGCAGCTGTAGACCCCTAATTTTGCCCGGCTTCTTAATAAAAGAAAAGGAGACCTCTCGTAACAACATAGAGTTCACCCAGTCACCCGACGAAAGCTAAGGAGACTCCCTACATGAAGATAAAGCTCGCCCGGCATCTTAATGAAGGCCAAGAAGACTTCCTATATGAAGATAAAGCTTCAACGGACACATATCGGCATCAACCAATGTCCGAAAAAAGCAAGGAAAGCTTCCCGGGGTCCCAAAACGCAAAAACTGGACAAAACAGGTCGAGACCACCGTCCCAGAGTTGGGACGGCCGTCCCAACTAACCTAGGACAAGTGAGACGCGCGTCCCAAATGTTGGACGGCCGTCCCAAGTCCCAGGGGGGCTGGCTCTGTGTAAAAAATTCAAGTGGGACGGCCGTCCCAACCCAGACAGCCGTCCCAGCCCAGACGGCCGTCCCAGATGTGCCAGGCAGTGAAAACTATAAATAGGAGGCTCATTTGCTCATTTTCCACACCCCAGACAACTCATAACACTTGTCTACTTCTCTCCCACTTTCGAATGATCTTTCTGATTGCCTTATATAGGTAACAATCAGTTAAGGAATTATATTCCGACATTCGATTCTTCTATAAAATTTTAGTCGAGTCGAGTTTTGTCATGAGGAGAGTCGTTGTAGAGCGAGGGACTGCCGAAACGCGTCCTTATTGTAACAGATTTGATATATAAAGCTTGCTACGGAGGTTCTTTTCAAATCTCTTCTCTTTTATTGCTTTATTTATTGCTTTATATATGAAATGTAAATAAAATCATGTAGATAGCCATATTTAAATGCTATACGAATAAAATAGGGTAATAGCATAATTTATTGTAATCTTCACTTAAAATGAATTAATCTGTCATAGGGAACCCGAAAGGGGCGTTGTGGGGTGCTAACACCTTCCCCACACGTAACTAACTCCCTTACCCAACTCTGGTTATAATGGCCAAGTTTGGTTTTTATTAAAATCAATGTCTTTTTATCCTTTTCCAATGTTTACGGTCAAAACATTGGTGGCGACTCCAAAAGAACCCCTTTTCGAAAACCTTACTTTTATTAGAGGATAGTTCAGTTGTTGAGCACCTCAGAAGCAATGAACATATTTTAAACATAAAACGTGAGTCTAAACCATCTTTTCACGACCGCTCGCATAAACGTTCGAGATGTCCCTAGACGTCGGAACGGACGGCGGCGACAGTAAGCTGTTGCCTCAGCTATTGGAGGCCAAAATCTTAACTTGCGTTCCTCCCAAGAAACAGATAGAACCTCCCTACCCCGAGTGGTATAAACCAAACGAGAAATGTGATTACCACTCGGGTTCACCCTGGCACTCAACAGAAAACTGCTTGACTGTAGACCCCAAATCTTGCCCGGCCTCCAAATAAAGACCAGAAGACCTCCTATTTGAAGATGGACGAAGCCTAACAAGCCATTAGGAGAGACTATTAGGCCCCTGTCGCCGCCGTCCGTTCTGACGTCCTGGGACATCTCGAACGTTTAATGCGAACGGTCTCGAAAAGATGGTTTAGACTCGCGTTTTTTGTTAAAATCATGTTCATTGCTTCCGAGGTGCTCAACAACTGAACTATCCTCTAATAAAAGCAAGGTTTTCGAAAAGGGGTTCTTTTGGAGTCGCCACCAATGTTTTGACCGTAAACATTGGAAAAGGATGAAAGGCGTTGATTTTATTAAAAACCAAACTTGGCCATTATAACCAGAGTTAGGTAAGAGAGTTAGTTACGTGTGGGGAAGGTGTTAGCATCCCACAACGCCCCTTTCGGGTTCCCTATGATGGATTAATTCATTTAAGTAGAGATTACGAGAAATTACGCTATTACCCTATTTTATTCGTACAATAAATATGGCTATCTACATGATTTTATTTATATTTCATAAAGCAATAAATAAAGTAGTAAAAGAGAAGAGATTTGAGAAGAACCTCTGTAGCAAGCTTTATATAGCAACTCTGTTACAATAAGGACACGTTTCGGCAGTCCCTCGCTCTGTTGAACATTCAAGGACTTGATGTTGCAAATAATGATCATGAAGAATGTTGATTTTGATGATGATCCAAGAGCTTAAAGACTTAGAGTATTGAAGATTGAAGATTGATGATTTCTGTATTGTAATAACTCTGTTTTAGTTTGATTGAGTCTGTAATTATAGAATCTAAGATAGCCGGTACATAGTCTGTAACTTAGAAGCTTCAAAAAGCCCAAATATATCATCCAGGCTCGGCTTTAATCGATTATATAGGGAAATAATCAATTAAAACAGTGAGAAAACCATTTTCAGTATATACTCACTATCGTTTTAATCGATTAAAAGCAAGAGAGGTTTTGGGTTCTGTTTTTTGGCTCTGTTTTAATCGATTATAACTCCATTTAATCGATTATTTCAGTCTGTTTTTCATTTTAAATTTCAAATTAACCCTATTTTCGAAAACCCAATTACCAAGAACCCTAGTTTCGAAATCCCCTAATCCTAAACCCTAATTTCCCTACTTAAACTCTCCTTTGGCACTCAGAAAAATAAGAACAACCTTTTCCATACAAAAGTTAAGTGCTGTGAGTGCCAGAGAACTGTTTGTTGCAAGGAAAGGGGGCTTTCTGAACCTGGTGTGGGCTAGAAGCGATAAGAATCACTAAGTGGAGTTCTTAGTGGATTGTGTGTTGTGCCGTCTCTGGGGAAAGTTGTTCTTCATCTCTTGTGGGTTTCAAGAGAGGTGTTATCTTTTACTTTATCTCTTCCATTGTAATTTGTATTGTAACAATTTGTTCTTAGTGACAGCGTTAATCCTCTTTTGAGTGATTAGCAACTGGACGTAGGGTCTTTTGATCCGAACCAGTATAAACCTACTGTGTAATCTTCTCTACTCTTCTCTATTTACATTTATGCAGTTTTTAATCGGTAAAATTTGGGGAAAATTTTGAAAACCTAATTTTTATTAAGAAACCAATTCACCCCCCCTCTTGGTTTTTGTCCGACCACGCGAACATTCCGCTGCGCGATTCTAACAAGTGGTATCAGAGCTTGCTTTGATAGTCATTCAAATATTTTCGAAAATGGCCGGACAAAATCAAACTTTTGCCGAAGGTGCGTCTATCAACAGACCCCCACTTTTTGCGGGTCAAAATTATCCTTTTTGGAAAGTACGTATGCAAATATTTTTAGAGTCTGTTGATAGAGGCGTTTGGGACGCAATTTTAAACGGTCCATTTGTTCCTAAAATTACAGAGAACGGTGTTGACGTTCTTAAACCTTTTGATAGATGGACTGCACGAAGAAAGTCGAAAAGCACAATTTGATGTTAGGGCTAGAAATATTATTTCATCTGCTCTAACCCTTGATGAGTTCTACAGAATTTCTATTTGTAAAAGTGCACAGGAAATGTGGGAAATGCTTAGAGTAACCCACGAAGGAACTGACGACGTCAAAAGAGCGCGTAAAAACTCCCTAATCCAAGAATACGAGATGTTCCGGATGCAACCCGGCGAAACAATTTTCGACGTTCAAAAGTGTTTCACTCATATTGTGAATCATCTCACCGGATTAGGTAAAGTATTTGACGTTGATGAATTAAATGTTAAAATTTTGAAATCTCTGGATAGGAAATGGCAACCTAAGGTGACGGCCATCTCGGAGTCACAAAATCTTGCCACTATGTCTATGGCGGCGTTATTTGGAAAGCTAAGGGAGCATGAGCTTGACCTTGGAAGGCTAAATGAGGAAGAGGGTCAATATCAAAAGAAGAACCTAGCTTTCAAGACCGAGATTTCAAAAAGCAAAAATAAGAAAGAAGAAGAAGAAGACTCCGAAAATGATGAAGAAGAGATGAGTCTTTTTATAAAGAAGTTCACCAAATTGATGAAAGCAAAAGGAAGACATCCTTTCAAAGGTAAGGGAAAGGTAAAAGAAAATTCTTCCATTAATATAAAATGCTATGGTTGTGGTGAAACAAGGCACATGAAGACCGAATGCCCAAACAAGAAAAATGATGAAAACAAGGGCAAAAAGCAATTCAAGAAGAAAGCATATATTGCTTGGGATGACAGTGATTCAAATTCAGAATCAAGCGACTCGGAAATAGAAGCAAACATTTGCTTGATGGCAAATGACAACATTTCTTCGGATTTTGAGGTTAGTGATTCCGATTCATCCTCTAGTGAAGAAAATGACCATGATGAATTTCAAAATGCTTATAATGAGTTATTTACTGCATTTATGAATATGAAAAACGAATTTAAAGTTGTAAAGAAGAACCTAAGAAGATCCGAAAAGGAAAATGAGTCCTTAAAATTGAAAATTGCATGTTTAGAAGAAAAGGAGGTAGCTAATACGAAAATTGTATGCTTAGATGAGAATAAGGACTTAGCTTGTGCAAATTGTAAAGAGCATGAATATAACATAGATATTCTTAACCATTTGCTTGACAAAGCCGAAAAAGAAATTGATGATCTTAAGAAGCATGAAATGGTAATTGCTCAAAATAATGTAAATCAAAGAGTTCCTTTGAAAAAGAGTAAAACTAAAAAGAAAAGAATATGGGTAGAAAAAGGAACTAGAGCATGTCATGTAAATAATGCATCTTATTCCATAGCTACATCAAAAGCATGTTTTTATTGTATGAAACAAGGTCATACCTCAAATAGATGTAAAATCAAACATTTTGGTGTTCCTAAAGGAAAATATATTTGGGTTCCTATAGTTAAATGATTTGTTTGTCTCTTTTATTTATTCAAAGAAAATGGATCATTTAGTATGTTTTAAACAGAATGCTTAGGTAAAATCATTTTATCTTTTCTACTGCATGAAGGTTCTTCACTTAAAGATTTTGCGAAATGCCTCTAAAATCGTTTTAAACAACTAAAAACAAAGTAATTTTACAAAAGCTTTCTTAAACATGTTTTTAACTGATATAGTTTTGAAAGAACCGATTAAAATCACTTAGAATGTTCAAAGAAGTGTTTTTACAGTATTTTAATCGATACAACTTGTTTTTAATCGATTAAAACCATTTAGAACTCATTATGATCGATCAGAATACAAATATGACCGATCAGAATCAAATGTGATTGATCAGATTTTAATTATAAGCGATCAGAAATTTTTCAATCGATTAAAACACGTTTCAATCGATTAAAATCACTTAAAGGGTCAGGATGATCGATCAGAATGCAATTATGACCGATCAGAATCAGTTATAATCGATCAGAATTTAGTTATGACCGATCAGAACTCTTTTAATCGATTAAATCTCGTTTCAATCGATTAAAACAACTTAGAAATTTTCTACACAACGTTTTAATCGATTAAAACTTATTTTTATCAGCTTAAAATAACTTGAAAAGTTTTTTGAGAAAGTTTTGCAGTATTTAAATAGATTGTTATGTCTCTAACCCCAAGGACCCAAAAGTTATGGGGACCTAAGTTTACTATGTTCTTGTTTTGTAGGAAACTTCCAAATCAAAGAAGTCTATGTGGTATCTTGATAGTGGATGCTCAAAACATATGACTGGAGATAAAACGAAATTTGTAAGTTTCAAAGCCAAAGAACAAGGATATGTGACTTATGGGGATAACAACAAAGGAAAGATTCTTGGAATTGGAAACATAGGTGGTGCAAACACATTGGAGATTAAGGATGTGCTTCTTGTTGATGGACTAAATCATAACCTTCTTAGCATAAGCCAATTGTGTGACAAAGGATTCAAGGTAACTTTTGAAAGCAAATTTTGCACCATACATTTAATAGATTCCGAAAAAGTAGAATTAAAAGGCATTAGGCATAATAATATATATTTAATTGATTTGGATTGTTTACATGAGTCTAGTATAACATGTTTAGTTGCTAAGGAAGAAAACCCTTGGTTATGGCATAAAAGAGCAGCTCATATAAATATGCATCACTTGAATAAATTGATATCAAAAGACTTAGTTATTGGATTGCCTAAGTTAAAATTTGAAAAAGATAGATTGTGTGATGCATGCCAAAAAGGTAAACAAGTAAAATCATCTTTTAAATCAAAGAATGTGATTTCCACTTCAAAACCCCTAGAATTATTACATTTAGATTTATTTGGACCTTCTAGGATAAAAAGCTTTGGTGGAAATTATTATGGACTTGTAATTGTTGATGATTACTCTAGGTACACTTGGACATTTTTCTTAACTACGAAAAGTGAAGCTTTTAAGGTCTTTAGAAAGTTTGCTAAACAAATACAAAATGAGAAAGACCTAAGAATTAAAGTTTTAAGAAGTGACCATGGTGGTGAGTTTCAAAATGAAAAGTTTGAGAATTATTGTGAGGAAAATGGTATATTACATAACTTTTCTGCTCCTAGGACTCCCTAACAAAATGGTGTAGTTGAGAGGAAAAATAGGTCATTAGAGGAACTTGCAACAACTATGTTAAATGAATCTAATGTTCCTAAATATTTTTGGGCTGATGCGGTTAGGACTGCATGTTATGTTTTAAATAGAATGCTCATTAGGTCAATTATAAAATCTACTCCATATGAATTGTTTAATGGTAGAAAACCTAATGTTGCACATTTGAAAATTTTTGGTTGTAAATGTTTTGTACTAAATAATGGAAAGGACAATCTAGGAAAATTTGATTCAAAAGCCGATGAGGGCATTTTTCTAGGTTATTCTTTAACTAGCAAGGCGTATAGAGTATTTAATAGGAGAACCTTAAATATAGAAGAATCTATACATGTTACCTTTGATGAGATTGTAGACCTTGGGGGAAATCCTCTTGAGTCAAATAAAGAACTTGCAGGTGATGATGAGTATATAAGAGAGGCTCTTGATGAATTATATTTGGAAGAAAATGTGCCTTCTCAAACTCCTCAATTAGCAAAAGAATGGCAATCACCTAGAGGACTCTCATTGGACAACATTATAGGTGACATCTCAAAAGGGGTAAGAACAAGAAATATGAATAATTTTTGTATGTCTGTTGCTTTTGTGTCACAGATAGAACCTAAAAACATTGAGGAAGCACTTAAAGATGATCAATGGTGCATAGCCATGCAAGAAGAACTTGACCAATTTGAAAGGAATCAAGTCTGGGAATTAATTCCAAGAGAAGAGTCATATCAAGTCATTGGAACTAAATGGGTATTTAGAAATAAGCTTGATGAAGATGGTAATATAACAAAGAATAAAGCCAGACTTGTTGCAAAAGGCTATTGTCAGGAGGAAGGTATAGATTATGATGAAACTTATGCTCCTGTTGCCAGGTTAGAGGCTATACGCCTACTTCTTGCTTATGCATCTATGATGAAATTTAAATTATATCAAATGGATGTTAAAAGTGCATTTTTAAATGGTTTTATTAAAGAAGAAGTGTATGTAGAGCAACCCCCTGGATTTGAAGATTTTAATAATCCTAATCATATTTTCAAATTAAAGAAAGCATTATATGGGTTAAAACAAGCTCCTAGATCTTGGTATGAAAGATTAAGTAGTTTCCTAACTGCAAATGATTTTTCAAGAGGAAAAATTGATTCTACACTCGTTCATTAAGAAAGTAAAAGAACATATCTTATTGGTCCAGGTATATGTTGATGATATAATTTTTGGATCAACTCGATAATTCGTTATGTGTAGAATTTGCTAAGATTATGCAGGGAGAGTTTGAAATGTCTATGATGGGAGAATTGACATTCTTCCTTGGACTACAAATCAAGCAACTTAAAGATGGCACTTTCATCTCTCAAACTAAATACTGCAAGGAGATTCTCAAAAAGTTTGGTATGGACACCTCAAAGGAAGCTAACACACCCATGGGAACTTCATGCTATCTAGACAAGGATGAATCAGGTTTGGAAGTTAATCAAACTATGTATAGAGGTATGATAGGATCACTATTATACTTAACTCGCTAGTAGACTCGATATTATGCATTCTGTCCGTGTGTGTGCTAGATTTCAGGCTTGTCCTAAAGAATCTCACCTAATTGCAGTAAAACATATTTTAAAATACTTAAAAGGAACTACTGGGTTTGGCTTGTGGTATCCGTCCGATGTATTGTATTAGTTTATTAGGATATTCTGATGCTGATTATGGTGGATGTAAAATTGATAGGAAAAGCACTAGTGGGACATGTCATTTGTTAGGTGCATCCTTAATATCATGGCATTCTAAGAAACAAGCATGTGTAGCTTTATCTACCACTGAAGCTGAATATATTGCAGCTGGTAGTTGTTGTGCTCAAATTCTGTGGATGAAACAACAATTAGAGGATTATAGCATATATTTAAATGACATTCCATTAATGTGTGATAATACGAGTGCAATCAATCTAACTAAGAATCCAAGTAATGCACTCTAGGACTAAACATATTGAGATTAGACATCACTTTTTAAGAGATCATATCAGCAAAGGAAACTGCAAAATAGAGTATGTAGACACTAAACGTCAATTAGCAGATATATTTACTAAGCCTCTACCCAAGGATAAATTCTATGATCTTAGAAGAGACTTAGGGATATTAGAAATAGCTTAAAATCTGCTTAATTTGACTATTTCTGGATGATTGTTATGTTAATATTCGTGGTGTAGCATGTTCATAGGTTATTATGCATATAAATCTCAAAAACTTGATATAGCCTCTGGAATAATCGATTACTGGAAGTGATAATCGATTATTTTCCCTCAAAACGTCCAAAACAGGGTATTCTCCTCTGGAATAATCGATTATTTCGTGAAATAATCGATTAAATGCCTCAGATAATCGATTATTTGCTAGAAATAATCGATTAAAGCTGTCTGATATAGAGATAATCAATTATTTTGAGATATAATCGATTAAATGCGACCAGTCTTGCCTCCTAGCCGTTGCCAACGAATATTGAAGTGTGTCGCTTAGAGAATAGATTTGATGCACACTTTAATGATCATGATAGTGAAGAATTTTAAATTCGTTATGTATTTTCTTTTGTTATTGTCTTGATGTTGTAATGGATGAATGATTATGAAATAAAATATGATGCTTCTTTCATGCTATGATTAAGGGGGAGCTTTCTCTAAATTATGCATATTTTGAGGGGGAGATCTAATGTTTGTTCTTTCAGAGTTCTTTTTGATTATAATCAAAATAGGGGAGAAAAATTTAAAGCCTATATTCAATTTTAAATTTTATCTGGTATGTTTAATGTGTGTGTTAGTATGACAGATAAAACAAGGTTATTACAAGGGCTTTAAAAGATAATTTTGATCATCATCAAAAAGGGGGAGATTGTTGAACATTCAAGGACTTGATGTTGCAAATAATGATCATGAAGAATGTTGATTTTGATGATGATCCAAGAGCTTAAAGACTTAGAGTATTGAAGATTGAAGATTGATGATTTCTGTATTGTAATAACTCTGTTTTAGTTTGATTGAGTCTATAATTATAGAATCTAAGATAGCCGGTACATAGTCCGTAACTTAGAAGCTTCAAAAAGCCCAAATATATCATCCAGGCTCAGCTTTAATCGATTATATAGGAAATAATCGATTAAAACAAGTGAGAAAACCATTTTCAAGTATATACTCACTGTTTTAATCGATTAAAACATCAAAATAATCGATTATTAGGTCAAATAATCGATTAAAACTTCAAATAATCGATTAAAACAGAGAGGTTTTGGGTTCTATTTTTTTGGCTCTGTTTTAATCGATTATAACTCCATTTAATTGATTATTTCAGTCTGTTTTTCATTTTAAATTTCAAATTAACCCTATTTTCGAAAACCCAATTACCAAGAACCCTAGTTTCGAAATCCCCTAATCCTAAACCCTAATTTCCCTACTTAAACTCTCCTTTGGCACTCAGAAAAATAAGAACAACATTTTCCATACAAAAGTGAAGTGCTGTGAGTGCCAGAGAACTGTTTGTTGCAAGGAAAGGGGGCTTTCTGAACCTGGTGTGGGCTAGAAGCGATAAGAATCACTAAGTGGAGTTCTTAGTGGATTGTGTGTTGTGCCATCTCTGGGGAAAGTTGTTCTTCATCTCTTGTGGGTTTCAAGATAGGTGTTATCTTTTACTTTATCTCTTCCATTGTAATTTGTATTGTAACAATTTGTTCTTAGTGACAGCGTTAATCCTCTTTTGAGTGATTAGCAACTGGACGTAGGGTCTTTTGATCCGAACCAGTATAAACCTACTGTGTAATCTTCTCTACTCTTCTCTATTTACATTTATGCAGTTTTTAATCGGTAAAATTTGGGGAAAATTTTGAAAACCTAATTTTTATTAAGAAACCAATTCACCCCCCCTCTTGGTTTTTGTCCGACCACGCGAACATTCCGCTGTGCGATTCTAACACGCTCTACAATGACTCTCCTCACGACAAAACTCGACTCGACTAAAATTTTCTAGAAGAATCGAATGCCGGAATATAATTCCTTAACTGATTGTTACCTATATAAGGCAATCAGAAAGATCATTCGAAAGAGGGAGAGAAGTAGACAAGTGCTCTGAGTTGTCTGGAGTGTCTGAGGTGTGGAAAATGAGCAAATGAGCCTCCTATTTATAGTTTTCGCTGCCTGGCACATTTGGGACGGCCGTCTAGGCTGGGACGGCCATCTGGGTTGGGACGGCCGTCCCACTTGAATTTTTAACACAGAGCCAGCCCCCCTGGGAAGTGGGACGGCCGTCCCACATTTGGGACGCGCGTCTCACTTGTCCCAGGATAGTTGGGACGGTCGTCCCAACTTTGGGACGGTGGTCTCGACCTGTTTTGTCCAGTTTTTGCGTTCTGGGACCCCGGGAAGCTTTCCTTGCTTTTTTCGGACGTTGGTTGATGCCGATAGGTGTCCGTTGAAGCTTGATCTTCTTATAGGAAGTCTTCTCGACCCTTATTGAGATGCCAGACGAACTTTTATCTCTGTTATAGGAGGTCTCTTTGGCCTTTATCGAGAAATTGGATGAACTCCGTGTGGTTGTGGGAGGTCTTCTTAGTGTTGTTAGAATCGCGCAGCGGAATGTTCGCGTGGTCGGACAAAAACCAAGAGGGGGGGGTGAATTGGTTTCTTAATGAAAATTAGGTTTTCAAAATTTTCCCCAAATTTTACCGATTAAAAACTGCGTAAATGTAAATAGAGAAGAGTAGAGAAGATTACACAGTAGGTTTATACTGGTTCGGATCAAAAGACCCTACGTCCAGTTGCTAATCACTCAAAAGAGGATTAACGCTGTCACTAAAAACAAATTGTTAAAACAGATTACAAATGAACAGATAAAGATCAGAATACACCTCTCTTGAAATCCACAAGAGATGATCAACAGCTTTCCCTGGAGACTGCAGACAAGACACAATCCACTAAGAACTCCACTTAGTGATTCTTATCGCTTCTAGCCTCACACCAGGTTTCCAAAAGCCCCGAAGAACAGCTTTTCCCTAGAGACGGCACAACACACAATCCACTAAGAACTCCACTTAGTGATTCTTATCGCTTCTAGCCTCACACTAGGTTCCAAAAGCCCCCTTTCCTTGCAACAAACAGTTCTCCGGCACTCACAAGCACTTAACTTTTGTATGGAAAGAGTTGTTCTTACTTTCTAAGTGCCAAAGCAGAGTTTAAGTAGGGAAATTAGGGTTTAGGATTTGGGGATTTCGAAACTAGGGTTCTTGGTAATTGGGTTTTCGAAAATAGGGTTTGTTTGAAGTTTAAAATCGAAACAGATCGAAATAATCGATTAAATGGAGTTTTAATCGATTAAAACAAAGCCAAATACGTAGAACCCAATCCTCTCCGGTTTAATCGATTATTTGGTGAAATAATCGATTATCTCATGACTGAACAGTACGAAATAATCGATTATTTTGTTGTTTTAATCGATTAAAACAGTTGACTTAGTATAGAAAGTGGTTTTCTCACTGTTTTAATCGATTATTTACCTATATAATCGATTAAAGCCGAGCCTGCATGATAATTTTGAGCATTTTGAAGCTTCTAAGTTACAGCACTATGAACCAGCTAACTTTGACTCTATAATTACGGACTCAATCAAACTAAAACAGAGTTATTACAATACGTAAAACATCAATCTTCAATCTTCAATACTCTAAGTCTTTAAGCTCTTGGATCATCATCAAAATCAACATTCTCCATGATCATTATTTGCAACATCAAATCCTTGAATGTTCAACAATCTCCCCTTTTTGATGATGATCAAAATTATCTTTTTAAAGCCCTTGTAATAACCTGTTTTATCCGTCATACTAACAAACACATTAAACATACCAGATAAAATTTAATATTGAATCATAGGCTTTAAATTTTTCTCCCCTATTTTGATTATAATCAAAAAGAACTCGCAACATCAATCATAAGAGCTCCCCCTCAAAATATGCATAAGTTAGAGAAGGCTCCCCCTCAATCATAGCATAGAAGAAACATCATAATCATGCATCCATTACCACATCAAAAGAAAATAATCGATTTTCTCTATATCGATAGACTTTTAATCGATTATTTTTAGCAATTAATCGGTTATCAGAGGCATTTAATCGATTATTTCACGAAATAATCGATTATTCCAGAGGAGAATACCCTGTTGTGGATGTTTTGATGAAAAATAATCGATTATCACATCCAAGAATCGATTATTCCGGAGGCTATATCAAGTTTTTAAGGTTTTGGCACATTATAACCTATGAATATCCCGCATCACGAATTTAATCATAACAATCATCCAAAAACAGTCAAATTAAGCAGAATTTAAGTTATTTCTAGTATCCCTAAGTCTCTTCTAAGATCATAGAATCTATCCTTGGGTAGAGGCTTAGTAAATATATCTCGCTAATTGACGTTTAGTGTCTACATACTCTATCTTACAGCTTCCTTTGCTGATATGATCTCTTAAAAAGTGATGTCTAATCTCAATATGTTTAGTCCTAGAGTGCATTACTGGATTTTTTGTTAAGTTGATTGCACTCGTATTATCACACATTAATGGAATGTCATTTAAATATATGCTATAATCCTCTAATTGTTGTTTCATCCACGTAATTTGAGCACAACAACTACCAACTGCAATATATTCAAACTTCAGTGGTAGATAAAGCTACACATGCTTGTTTCTTAGAGTGCCATGATATTAAGGATGAACCTAACAAATGACATGTCCCACTAGTGCTTTTCCTATCAATTTTACATCCACCATAATCAAGCATCGAATATCCTAATAAACTAATACAAGCATCGACCGGATACCACAAGCCAAATCCAAGTAGTTCCTTTTAAGTATTTTAAAATATGTTTTACCGCAATTAAATGAGATTCTTTAGGACAAGCCTGAAATCTAGCACACACACAAACAGAATGCATAATATCGGGTCTACTAGCAGTTAAGTATAATAGTGATCCTATCATACCTCTATACATAGTTTGATTTACTTCCAAACCTCGATTCATCCTTGTCTAAATAGCATGAAGTTCCCATGGGTGTGTTAGCTTCCTTAGAGGTGTCCATACCAAACTTTTTGAGAATCTCCTTGCAGTATTTAGTTTGAGAGATGAAAGTGCCATCTTTAAGTTGCTTGATTTGTAGTCCAAGGAAGAATGTCAATTCTCCCATCATAGACATTTCAAACTCTCCCTGCATAATCTTAGCAAATTCTACACATAACGAATTATCAGTTGATCCAAAAATTATATCATCAACATATACCTGGACCAATAAGATATGTTCTTTAACTTTCTTAACAAACAAGTGTAGAATCAATTCTTCCTCTTGAAAAATCATTTGCAGTTAGGAAACTACTTAATCTTTCATACCAAGATCTAGGAGCTTGTTTTAACCCATATAATGCTTTCTTTAATTTGTAAATATGATTAGGATTATTAAAATCTTCAAATCCAGGGGTTGCTCTACATATACTTCTTCTTTGATAAAACCATTTAAAAATGCACTCTTTACATCCATTTGATATAGTTTAAATTTCATCATAGATGCATAAGCAAGAAGTAGGCGTATAGCCTCTAACCTGGCCACAGGAGCATAAGTTTCATCATAATCTATACCTTCCTCCCGACAATAGCCTTTTGCAACAAGTCTCGGCTTTATTCTTTGTTATATTACCATCTTCATCAAGCTTATTTCTGAATACCCATTTAGTTCCAATAACTTGATGTGACTCTTCTCTTGGGATTAGTTCCCGGACTTGACTCCTTTCAAATTGGTTAAGTTCTTCTTGCATGGCTATGCACCATTGATCATCTTTAAGTGCTTCCTCAATGTTTTTAGGTTCAATCTGTGACACAAAAGCAACGGACATATAGAAATTATTCATATTTCTAGTTCTTACCCTTTTGAGATATCACCTATGATATTGTCCATTGAGAGTCCTCTAGGTGATTGCCATTCTTTTGCTAATTGAGGAGTTTGAGAAGGCACATTATCTTCCAAGTATAATTCATCAAGGGCCTCTCTTATATATTCATCATCACCTGCAAGTCTTTTATTTGACTCAAGAGGATTCCCCCCAAGGTCTACAATCTCATCAAAGGTAACATGTATAGATTCTTCTATATTCAAAGTTCTCCTATTAAATACTCTATACGCCTTGCTAGTTAAAGAATAACCTAGAAAAATGCCCTCATCGGCTTTTGAATCAAATTTTCCTAGATTGTCCTTTCCATTATTTAGCACAAAACATTTACAACCAAAAATTTTCAAATGTCCAACATTAGGTTTTCTACCATTAAACAATTCATATGGAGTAGATTTTATAATTGACCTAATGAGCATTCTATTTAAAACATAACATGCAGTACTAACCGCATCAGCCCAAAAATATTTAGGAACATTAGATTCATTTAACATAGTTCTTGCAAGTTCCTCTAATGACCTATTTTTCCTTTCAACTACACCATTTTGTTGGGGAGTCCTAGGAGCAGAAAAGTTATGTAAAATTCCATTTTCCTCACAAAAATTCTCAAACTTTTCATTTTGAAACTCACCACCATGGTCACTTCTTAAAACTTTAATTCTTAGGTCTTTCTCATTTTGAATTTGTTTAGCAAATTTTCTAAAGACCTTAAAAGCTTCACTTTTCATAGATAGGAAAAATGTCCAAGTGTACCTAGAGTAATCATCAACAATTACAAGTCCATAATAATTTCCACCAAAGCTTTTTATCCTAGAAGGTCCAAATAAATCTAAATGTAATAATTCTAGGGGTTTTGAAGTGGAAATCACATTTTTTGATTTAAATGATGTTTTAACTTGTTTACCTTTTTGGCATGCATCACACAATCTATCTTTTTCAAATTTCAATTTAGGCAATCCAATAACTAAGTCTTTTGATATCAATTTATTCAAATGATGCATGTTTATATGAGCCGCTCTCTTATGCCATAACCAAGGACTCTCTTCCTTAGCAACCAAACATGTTATACTAGACTCATGTAAACAATCCAAATCAATCAAATATATGTTGTTATGCCTAATGCCTTTTAATTCTACTTTTTCGGAATCTACTAAATGTATGGTGCAAAATTTGCTTTCAAAAGTTACCTTGAATCCTTTGTCACACAATTGGCTTATGCTAAGAAGATTATGTTTTAATCCTTCAACAAGAAGCACATCCTTAATCTCCAATGTGTTTGCACCACCTATGTTTCCAATTCTGAGAATCTTCCCTTTGTTGTTATCCCCATAAGTCACATATCCTTGTTCTTTGGCTTTGAAACTTACAAATTTCGTTTTATCCCCAGTCATATGTTTTGAGCATCCACTATCAAGATACCACATAGACTTCTTTGATTTGGAAGTTTCCTACAAAACAAGAACATAGTAAACTTAGGTCCCCACAACTTTTGGGTCCTTGAGGTTAGAGACATAATAATCTATTCAAAATACTGCACAAACAATCTATTCTTTGGGTATTTAAGAAGTTCAAGCAAAACTGTTTTTATAGAGAATTTTCAAAACTCATTGGTTTAATTAATCTGTTAAAAGATTCTTTTAATCTGTTAAAAGTGTAGTTTTAATCTGTTAAAACATCTTTTAATCGATTAAAACGCAGTGTAGAAAAAGTTTTTAAGTTGTTTTAATCGATTGAAACGAGTTTTTAATCGATTAAAAGAGTTCTGATCGGTCATAATAAAAATCTGATCGGTCATCCTGACTCTGACCGGTCATAATAAAAATCTGATCGGTCATCCTGACCCTTTAAGTGATTTTAATCGATTGAAACGTGTTTTTAATCGATTGAAAAATTTCTGACCGCTCATAATTAAAATTTGATCGATCACATTTGCTTCTAATCGGTCATAATGTGATTCTGATCGATCATCCAGACCCTTTAAGTAATTTTAATCGATTGAAACGTGTTTTTAATCGATTTAAACGTTTCTGACCGCTCATAATAACAATCTGATCGGTCAAAATGAGTTCTAAATGGTTTTAATCGATTAAAAACCAGTTGTATCGATTAAAATGCTGTAAAAACACTTCTTTGACCACTCTAAGTGATTTTATTTGGTTCTTTCAAAACTGCATCAGCTTAAAAACATGTTTTAAGAAAGCTTTTGTAAAAATACTTTATTTTGAGTCGTTTAAAACAATTTTAGAGGCTTCTCGCAAAAATCTTTAAGAGAAGAATCTTTATGCAAGTAGAAAAGATAAAATGATTTTACCTAAGCATTTTGTTTAAAACATACAAAATGATCCATTTTCTTTGAATAAATAAAAGAGACAAACAGATTTATTTAACTATTGGAACCCAAATATATTTACCTTTTGGAACACCAAAATGTTTAATTTTACACTTATTTGAAGTGTGACCTTGTTTCATACAATAGAAGCATGCATTTGGAGTAGCTTTAGAATAAGATACATTATTAACATGACATGCTCTAGTTCCTTTTTCTACCCATATTCTTTTCTTTTTAGATTTACCCTTTTTCAAAGGAACTCTATGATTTACATTATTTTGAGCAAAAACCATTTCATTCTTCCTAAGATCAACAATTTCTTTTTCAGCTTTGTCAAGCAAATGGTTAAGAATATCTATGTCATATTCATGCTCTTTACAATTTGCACAAGCTAAGTCCTTATTCTCATCTAAGCATACAATTTTCGTATTAGCTACCTCCTTTTCTTCTAAACATGCAATTTTCAATTTTAAGGACTCATTTTCCTTTTCCGATTTTCTTAGATTCTTCTTTACTACTTTATATTCCTTTTTCATATCCATAAATGCAGTAAATAACTCATTATAAGCATTTTGTAATTCATCATGATCATTTTCTTCACAAGAGGATGAATCGGAATCACTAACCTCAAAATCCGAAGAATTGTTGTTATTTGCCATCAAGCAAATGTTTGCTTCAATTTCTGAGTCGCTTGATTCTGAATTTGAATCACTGTCATCCCAAGCAATATATGCTTTCTTCTTGAATTGCTTTTTGCCCTTGTTTTCATCATTTTTCTTGTTTGGGCATTCGGTCATCATATGCCCTGCTTCACCACAACCAAAGCATTTTATATTAACGGAAGAATTTTCTTTTACCTTTCCCTTACCTTTGAAAGGATTTCTTCCTTTTGCTTTCATCATCTTGGTGAACTTCTTTATAAAAAGACTCATCTCTTCTTCATCAATTTCGGAGTCTTCTTCTTCTTCTTTCTTATTATTGCTTTTTGAAATCTCGGTTTTGAAAGCAAGGTTCTTCTTTTGATATTGACCCTTTTCCTCATTTAGTCTTCCAAGGTCAAGTTCATGCTCCCTAAGCTTTCCAAACAATGCCGCCATAGACATAGTGGCAAGATTTTGTGACTCCGAGATGGCCGTCACCTTTGGTTGCCATTTCCTATCCAGAGATTTCAAAATTTTAACATTTAATTCATCAACGTCAAAAATTTTACCTAGTCCGGTGAGATGGTTCACGATATGAGTGAAACGTTTTTGTACGTCAAATATCGTTTCGCCTGGTTGCATCCGGAACATTTCGTACTCTTGAATTAGAGAATTTTTACGCGCTCTTTTGACGTCGTCAGTTCCTTCGTGGGTTACTCTAAGCATTTCCCACATTTCCTGTGCACTTTTACAAATAGAAATTCTGTAGAACTCATCAAGGGTTAGAGCAGATGAAATAATGTTTCTAGCCCTAACATCAAATTGTACTTTTCGACTTTCGTCGGCAGTCCATCTATCAAAAGGTTTAAGAACGTCAACACCGTTCTCTGTAATTTTAGGAACAAATGGACCGTTTAAAATTGCGTCCCAAACGCCTCTATCAACAGACTCTAAAAATATTTGCATACGTACCTTCCAAAAAGGATAATTTTGACCCGCAAAAAGTGGGGGTCTGTTGATAGACGCACCTTCGGCAAAAGTTTGATTTTGTCCGGCCATTTTCGAAAATATTTGAATGACTATCAAAGCAAGCTCTGATACCACTTGTTAGAATCGCGCAGCGGAATGTTCGCGTGGTCGGACAAAAACCAAGAGGGGGGGTGAATTGGTTTCTTAATAAAAATTAGGTTTTCAAAATTTTCCCCAAATTTTACCGATTAAAAACTGCGTAAATGTAAATAGAGAAGAGTAGAGAAGATTACACAGTAGGTTTATACTGGTTCGGATCAAAAGACCCTACGTCCAGTTGCTAATCACTCAAAAGAGGATTAACGCTGTCACTAAAAACAAATTGTTAAAACAGATTACAAATGAACAGATAAAGATCAGAATACACCTCTCTTGAAATCCACAAGAGATGATCAACAGCTTTCCCTGGAGACGGCACAGCACACAATCCACTAAGAACTCCACTTAGTGATTCTTATCGCTTCTAGCCTCACACCAGGTTTCCAAAAGCCCTGAAGAACAGCTTTCCCTAGAGACGGCACAGCACACAATCCACTAAGAACTCCACTTAGTGATTCTTATCGCTTCTAGCCTCACACTAGGTTCCAAAAGCCCCCTTTCCTTGCAACAAACAGTTCTCTGGCACTCACAGCACTTAACTTTTGTATGGAAAGAGTTGTTCTACTTTCTAAGTGCCAAAGCAGAGTTTAAGTAGGGAAATTAGGGTTTAGGATTTGGGGATTTCAAAACTAGGGTTCTTGGTAATTGGGTTTTCGAAAATAGGGTTTGTTTGAAGTTTAAAATCAGAAACAGACTGAAATAATCGATTAAATGGAGTTTTAATCGATTAAAACAGTGCCAAATACGTAGAACCCAATCCTCTCTGGTTTAATCGATTATTTGGTGAAATAATCGATTATCTGTACGGAACGGTACGAAATAATCGATTATTTTGCTGTTTTAATCGATTAAAACAGTGACTTAGTATAGAAAGTGGTTTTCTCACTGTTTTAATCGATTATTTACCTATATAATCGATTAAAGCCGAGCCTGCATGATAATTTTGAGCATTTTGAAGCTTCTAAGTTACAGACTATGAACCGGCTAACTTTGACTCTATAATTACAGACTCAATCAAACTAAAACAGAGTTATTACAATACAGAAAACATTAATCTTCAATCTTCAATACTCTAAGTCTTTAAGCTCTTGGATCATCATCAAAATCAACATTCTCCATGATCATTATTTGCAACATCAAATCCTTGAATGTTCAACAAGTGTTTATTGATTAGCTGGGCGATCTTTATCTTCGTGTGAAGTTTCCCTAGCTTTTATTGAGAAGCCGGGAAAAATTAGGGGTCTACAGCTGCCCCCCCTTCACCTGCCTAGCTAATTTGTTGGCTTGATATGCCGACAAAATTAGTTGGTAGGGGAAGGAGTTAACCCTTTTGCCCGGTCATCCTTCGGATGCTGCTCCTTGCTGATCCTCTGGATGATAAATATTTTGATAGGTACCAACCCCTATCTGGTTTGAGCCTTCTTTTATAAGGCTCTGGTGAGTATTTACCCTCACCAGGTATAAGTCTGTATTTTACTAGACTTTAGTGAGTATCTACCCCCACTAGGTATAAACCTTGTTCTGCAAGGTTTTGGTGAGTATTTACCCTCACCTGGTATGAGTTTGCATTTTGCTAAACTCTTGTGGGTACTTACTTCCGAGGTGCTCAACACTGAACTATCCTCTAATAGAAGCAAGGTTTTTGCACCCGTTTTTTGTAATGCTTCTGGTGAGTATTTTACTCTACCTGATGCATTTTGCTAAGTTTTGATGAGTACCTACCCTCATCCGGTATAAACCTTATTTTATAAGGTTTTGGTGGGTACCTACCCCCACCTGGTACGAATCTGTATTTTGACAGATTCTGATGGGTACCTACCCCCACCTGGTCCGAACCCCATTTTGCAAGGCTCTGATGGGTACCTACCCCCACCTGGTCCGAATCTGCATTTTGACAGATTCTGATGGGTACCTACCCCCACCTGGTCCGAATCTACATTTTGACAGATTTTGATGGGTACCTAGCCCCACCTGGTCCGAACCCCGTTTTGCAAGGCTCTGATGGGTACCTACCCCCACCTGGTCCGAATCTGCATTTTGACAGATTCTGATGGGTACCTACCCCCACCTGGTCCGAATCTGCATTTTGACAGATTCTGATGGGTACCTACCCCCATCTGGTCCGAACCTTGTTTTGCAAGGTTCTTAGGATGCATTTTTTTGGTAGTCCATCCTACGGTTATCTGGTTTTGGAGATGTGTTGGCGGCTTATTGTTTTCTTTTCATGCGCCTATTCCGTGGGGAATGATTGATTTTTCCTTTTTGACTTTTCTGTTAGTCATCCAATTTTACTGGGGATTCTTTGTTTTTGGCTTTTTTGTTTAGCCATCCGGCTTTGCCAGGGATTTCTGATTTTTGGCTTTTCTGTTTAGCCATCTGGCTTTTGCCGAGGATTCTTGATTTTTGGCTTTTCTGTTTAGCCATCCGGCTTTGCCAAGGATTTATGATTTTTGGCTTTTCTGTTTAGCCATCCGGCTTTGCCGGGGATTCTTTGTTGGTTGCCTCTTATTTAGGCAGGAATCCATTGGGGATTTTTGGTTTGATTGTGCCTCTTGATTAGGCAGATGCTTCAATAGTGGTGAAGGCTTTTTACTTGTTGTTTTTCACCTCTGACAAGGCTGATGTTCTACTTTGAGGATATTTGTTCTTGATAATACCTCTGAGTAGGCAAATGCTTTTTTGAAAGCTTTGTGCTTGTATTGCCTCTTGCATAGGTTGATTTCCCATTTCTTGGGGATATCAGCTCTTTGCTTGTTTCTGATTAAGCATAGGCATTCTTGGGAGTGAAGGTTTTGCCTTTCACTGGGGATATTCATATATAATCGATTAACTCCCTGAGGATATGAATTTGTATTTTGCCTTTGCTGATAGGCTTACTGGGGAAAAAATTTCTTTTTGGTGATCCACCGGGGGGGAGGAATGGAGTTTTGACTCCTTGTTGGATGTTTGCTGTTTTGAGCTGGCTTTGCCTATGCTCTTATTCCATTGGGGAATGGGTTTTTGCTATTTTCTCGCGATTGTGCTTTTTTCGTGATTTTGGATTTTTGATTTTAAATGCGTGTGCCTTTTTCCTTTTGTACACGCAGGCTTTTTATTATCCGCTGGAGATGAAGGGGTTTTCTTTTCTTCTCTTTTTTAGCGGCCCTGGGGAATTTGTTGGCTTCCTGGGGGTATGATGGAGTCTTGGCTCCTGATTTTTTTTTTAAAAGCTCTTATTTGAGCGGAGTGAAGATATTTTCTTCTTTTCTTCCTTTCTTTTTGTAGATTTTTCTTGATATGTTCTTCTTGGGGATTTTCGTGTGGCCTTTTTCTGTAGTGGCCTCCATTAGGGGATGAAAAGTTCTTCTTTCTTTTCCTTCTATTGCCCCCTGGTGATGTGGAGGTTTTGACTCCGTATTTTCTTTGATGGACTCTTGAGTAGTCCTTATTCTCCTTTGGGAAATGAAGTGGAGATTCTGGATGAGCTTGCTTGTTGACTCATGTGGCGATGTAGCTGAGTCGTGAGGTAGTCTTTTTGCTTTGCCTCTGGAGTAGGCATGAATCCTCTTGGGGATAATCGAGCCTTTCCATTGGCTTTTTTATTTTGATGGTTTCCTTCTTTCTTCGGATGGAAGGATGTTGATTAGAGCTATTTTCTTTGAAGCTCCTTATTTTACTGAAATGGTTTTGATTTCGCCTTTTTCTTTCGCGATCTTGATCTTTATCGCGAGTTATTTGAAATCTGGCTTTTTAATATATCACGTGTGCCTTTTAAGTTTGTACACGTGGGCTTTTCGGAATGTAAACAGAAATAACAACTTTTATTTATTACTTCGCTTTTTTGTGGTACATTCAAGCATTTTTTTTAATACTAAAAGCTATTTAAAAGAAACTACTCCTACTAATCTACCTCAGGGCTGGAATGGGAGGATGGTGCTGGTGAAGGAATGCGGCGGAGCAAGCGTCGCTGGAACCTCGCCTGAGTCTGGATCAAACCTTCTATCTGGCGGTCCGTCCTGTCCTGCCTCATGGTCAGCTGGCCGAACTGCTCTCTCATGAACTGGAACTGCCCTTCCATGTAGGCATGTTCGTCGTCTAGGCGTCGGTATAGGCCAGCATAGTCAGGATCATATGACTGCTGCTGGGATTCCGAGGTCGCAGGGATGTCCTGCGGTGTGTCGAAATCCCGCATATCCATCGAGATCGAGACGATTGGGTTTAAGATAAACCCGGATCCTTGCCTGCTGAGGATGTTCATGTGGGTCAGCATCGCGCCATTGATCGGCTCTGGTTGGAGGCTAGCCGGGATGTCTTCTCCATCAGTACATCCCCAATATTCAGCTAGAGGGGTGAGAAGGGGAGCTATTATGATGGCTCCTGCTGGACCACGAGTTCCGTAGTCCTTAATAGCTTTCAGAAAAGCATAGCCGGGGTTGCACCTATGTCCCTGGTGCATGCAGTAAACGATGAAAAGGTCGGCTAATGTTACCTTCCCCTGGCTCTCCTTCCGGCCATGTAAGGTCCCGACTAGCAGCTTATGGCATATGCGAAGCGGGGGAGAGAAGGATGCCCCTTTCAAGTGTGTTGGCAGGTTGTGAGCTCCAGTGACCTCCTTCCACATGTTGGTGGTGGTGAGGGTAGCTGGCTTCTCGAGATATGCCGCCCTATACTCCGGCGTCCTGGTGTCTGCCCTTTGACAGAAGCCCATGATGACATTGAAGTCATCTAGGAAAGTGGTCCGGTAGGCACCGTCCATCCAGTAAGAGACGGATTGAGTGGGCGGCACTCCGGGCATGGTAGAAGGCAATTCGGCCAGATTGACCGAAGCAAGGAATTCCATCGTAGCAGTACGGTGGATCCGGGTAGGTGGCTGACGGAGCAGAAAGTCCCATCCTATATTGTGTATGAACCTTCTGACGTCTTGATCCCAGCTGAACATAGCCAGGATTTCAAAATCCCCTACCACATATAGACACGCTAGTAGACCATACTGCTACCAACACACTTTACTCCTTCATGGACGGGTACGCGGGGTACAACCAAATTAAGTTGGCCGTCGAGGACAGAGAAAACACCTCCTTCATTACACCATGGGGCACCTTTTGCTACTGTGTAATGCCTTTTGGACTCAAGAATGCAGGGGCTACTTATCAAAGGGCTATGGTCACTTTGTTCCATGACATGATCCACAAGGAAATAGAGGTATATGTGGATAACATGATTGCCAAGTCCAGAAATGAGACAAACCACATTCAATATCTTAAAAAGATTTTTGACCGACTTCGAAAGTATCAACTTAAACTAAACCCGGAAAAATGTACTTTCGGATTACGTTCAGGAAAACTATTGGGGTTCATTGTCAGCAAAAGGGGAATTGAAGTGGACCCCGACAAAACCAAGGCAATTTTGGAAATGCCTCCACCAAGCACGGAAAAGGAGGTCAGAGGTTTTCTAGGCCGGATTAACTACATTGCCCATTTCATCGTGCAGTTAACGGATAAATGTATACCCATCTTTAAACTGTTGCGCAAAAATCAACCAACGGTGTGGAATGAAGAATGCCAACAAGCGTTCGATAAAATCAAAACATGTTTAACCAATCCACCAGTATTGGTACCACCCATTGAAGGGAGACCTCTGATCCTATATTTGTCAATACTCGAAGAGTCCATGGGATGTGTACTTGGCCAACAAGATGAAACCGGGAAGAAAGAACGAGCCATTTATTATCTTAGCAAGAAATTCCTGGACTATGAAACCCATTATACACCATTCGAAAAGACCTGTTGTGCATTGGTATGGGTCACCCAGCGTCTCCGACAATACATGGCTCGGCATACAACATGGCTAGTCTCCAAAATGGACCCAATCAAATACCTCTTCGAGAAGCCCATTCTGACTGGAAGAATAGCTAGGTGGCAAGTACTCCTCTCAGAATTCGACATCATTCATGTCACCCAGAAAGCTATTAATGGTAGCCCCCTAGCGGACTATCTAGCCCATGGATCAACCGATGAATATCAATCCCTACAAGACGACTTTCTCGATGAACATATCATGCACATCGAGCACGAAGAGACCAAAGAAGAGACATGGACCATGTTCTTCAATGGGGCCTCAAACATGCTTGGACACGGGATAGGAGCTATTTTGATATCCCCTGAAAAGAAACATATCCCCGTAACGGGCAGGCTTAATTTTGACTGTACCAACAACATGGCCGAATACGAAGCATGCGCGATAGGGATCCAAGCAGCTCTAGATCATGGGGTTACTAAACTCAAAGTCTTCGGTGATTCATCCCTTGTCATCTACCAATTTAAAGGTAAATGGGAAACCCACAACTCTAAATTAATCCCATATCTAGAGCACATCCGAGATTTAGTCTCAAGAATGGAAAGCGTCACCTTCCAGTATATTCCTCGGGAAGACAATCAATTTGCTGACGCTCTCGCCACTCTATCATCCATGTTTTCTTTGGATCAAGAACATGAGATGCCAATCATCCAAATTAAGCTGCATAACAAGCAAGCTTTCTGCATGGCAGTAAATGGCGAGCGCGACCAAAATCCCTGGTATCATGACATCAAAGAATATCTCATGAGGGGCGAATATCCCGAAGGAATTAATGACAATGATAAACGAACCATTCGTAAAAGGGTCGTATGGTTCACGTTGATTGAAGGAACCCTCTACAAAAGGAGTCTCGATTCCACTCTCTTAAGGTATGTGGACCAAGAAGAAGCCCAAACCTTGATAAGAGAAATCTACAAAGGAACTTTTGGGACCCACGCACCTGGGCATGCCATGGCAAAGAAGATCTTAAGGGCAAGATATTTTTGGTCCACAATGGAAGCCGATTGTCACCAGTATGCTAAAAAGTGTCACAAGTGCCAAATCTACACCGATAATATTCACGTGCCGCCCGCACCTCTCAGTACCCTGGCTACACCATGGCCATTCTCTATGTGGGGCATGGACGTCATCGGGCCCATAGAACCCAAAGCATCTAATAGCCATCATTTTATCTTGGTGGCCATTGACTATTTCACCAAGTGGGTTGAGGCAGCGTCATATGCACATGTGACTCGGAAAGTGGTGACCACCTTCATCAAGAAAAATATTATATGTCGGTACGGTATCGCTCATAGGCTCATTACTGATAATGGGACCAATCTCAACAATAAAATGATGGAGGAACTATGTCAAGACTTCAAAATTCAACACCACAATTCTTCTCCGTACCGACCAAAGATGAAGGGTGCAGTAGAGGCAGCCAATAAGAATATTAAGAAAATCATCCAGAAAATGGTAGTAACCTACAAAGATTGGCACGAAATGTTGCCCTTCGCCCTACACGGCTACCGAACGTCAATACGAACCTCCACAGGGGCTACTCCGTTTTCCCTTGTATATGGAATGGAGGCCGTACTACCAGTAGAAGTTGAAATACCCTCCCTGTGAGTTGTTATGGAAGTAAAGTTGATAGAAGCCGAATGGGTCCAAAGCCGATACGATCAGCTGAACCTAATAAAAAAAAATGGCTGGACGCCATATGTCGGGGGCAAGTTTATCAAAAGAAGATCAAGAAAGTCTATGACAAGAAAATCAATCCCCGCATCTTCCGAGAAGGGGATCTAGTAGTAAAGAAACTGCTTCCAGCCCAGAAAGACAAAATCGAGAAATGGACAGCAAACTATGAAGGACCCTTTGTGGTCAAGCGAGCCTTCTCAGGAGGAGCCCTTATCCTCACCAACATGGACAGAGAAGAGCTTCGACATCCTGTCAACTCAGATTCGGTAAAGAAATACTACGCCTGAAGACATTGCTCATGACCCGTCGGGATGAAAACTCGTAAAGAGCGTCTTGGGCAAAAGATAGGGTCTATATTCCTCGCTAGGATACGTCCTAGGCAAAAATTAGAGGTTTCTACAAAAAAAAAATAGAGAACAATGATTATCTTAGCCGAAAACCGCAAAGGCAACTAAGGTAATACCTTCACAGAAGCAAGCAGACTTCGCATAGTCTTCACTCCGAGCTCGAGCATCTTAATTGAAGTGACCAGGAAAAACAGAGAAACAGAAATCACGGGCATGATTGATCTATCCTATACAGCTTAGCTAACCTTGGCCAGCCTTGCTTACAAATTCCTTTGTAAATCCTTATGAAAAAATAGACCATTTGTTTATATCAATAAAAATTGTCTTTTCTTCTCTTTACCTACTTGCGAGAATGTCTCTGTATTAACAAAATATGAGCATGCATAAACAAGCAATACGAGAAAACATAAGAAAAACAAGACAAACAGCGCCTGCCAGGACCGTCCCAAGCAAAAATAGGGTAGCCTGCTAGATCGAAAACCCGCAGAGGGCGGTCTAGGCAAAAGTTAAGGCCTTCATAAAAAAGAAAAAGCCCACCGAGACATCTTAGGCAAGAATTAAGCCCGCTAGATTGAAAACCCACAAAGGGCGGTCTAGGCCAAAGATAGGGCTAAAACAAAAATTCAAAAGAATAATCACAGGAGAACGGAAAAGAAAGTACCGGTCACTTTCTAGATGCCCCTAACTAAATAGATTGCATCAAAAGCATCCACACACAAGTAGTTGCACGAAAAGGACTTTTTCATAATCAAAACAAACAAATAAACTTCAGATAAATAAAAGACCAAAAAACATTCATATAAAAAGATCAGCTTTGTGCTTGCATTCGAAAATAGGGAGCACTCAGGAGTATCCTGGTAAGACCTTGTCGACTATGTACTAACCAAGAGTTTCTCCAACAACCAACAATTTTCGATGACCAAGCACAAGTCGAACAACAAACAAAGACTACCCGACAACCAAGTCGAGTGACCACCACCAAAAAGTCAAAAATCAAAGAATCCCCAGCAACCAACCAAGCTGGATGAACACCAAAAAAATCCCCGACACAACCCGGACGACCATTCCCAGAAAAAGACAAACAAAGACAAGAAAGCACATCTCAATGCACGGCGCATGAGCCACCTAAGCAGTAAGCCGCTGCCACCACCAGTCCTACGTAGTGGACTGTACCAGCCTGATAGCGGGTTCATACCTATCAACCTGCACACGCAGTGTGCCTGATCTACGCTCGAGCCAGATCAGTAAGTCGCATCCACCATCTTGATGGGGGGTTCATACTCATCCAGTCCAACGCACAGCGGACTACAACTACCAGCCTGATGGGGGGTTTATACCCATCAACCGAAGGATCGGCTACCGTCAGAAGGAGTATCCTAAGGTTCTACCACGTATCAACCAAAAGGATCGGTTGTATCCTGGAGGTGCACAACACAAATTTTTCCCAGAAGATCAACCGCCGCAAGATGGAACATCCGAAGGGTAATCATGCAAAAGGGTCAACTCATTTACCTTCCAGTCGATCTTCTTGGCACAACAGGCCAACAGTTGACTGGTCAGGTAAAGGAGGGGCAACTGTAGACCCCTAATCTTGCCCGGCCTCATAATAAAGACCAGAAGACCTTCTATTCGAAGATGCACGAAGCCTAAGAAGCCACTAGGAGAGACTATTAGGCCCCATACTAGGATAGGAGGGATTATCTGCATGTAAATAAGGATTTTCGCCTTTTAGGGTCGAGACCGTCGTCTCGCTTCTTGGGACCGCCGTCTCGCCACTTCTCCAAGTCGAGACCGCCGTCTTGTTTGGCGAGATGGCCGTCTCGCCACTTGCTAATGGCGAGATGGCCCTCCCGGTTGGCGAGACGGCCGTCTTGCCATTTTGGCAAGGCGAGACGGCCGTCTCGACCTGACAGACACTAATCCTTATAAATAGTCGCGCCATTCCCCTCATTTCACACAATTCTTCCATTCTCTCTCTTGTCACTTCTTAAAATTATCTTCCTAGAACCCCTCCGAAGCACTTCCGGAGTTTTCTAAGAGTTTTTATAGCATTTTTGAGAGGTTTCTAGCGCTGTAGAGAGCGAGGGGCTGCCAAAAAGCACCCTAATTTTCAAGAAGTTAATATAAAGCTTGCCTCAGAGGTTTCTACATTCTCTCTCTCTCTTTACTGCTTTATCTTTAAATTGCGCAGTAGATATTAGGGCCATGTAGTCGTAACTTTAAATTCCGTAAATAAAGAGTAAAAGCGTATTTTCACCGGTTTACTTATTTAAATAGTTGGCTTATCATAGGGAACCCGAAAGGGGCATCGTAAGGGAACTAACACTTCCCTTACGTGTAACTAACTCCCTTACCTAACTCTGGTTCTAATGACCAAAGTTGGTTTTTCGAAAACCAACACCTTTTCACTCCTTTTCCGATGTTTCCGGTAAAAACATCGGTGGCGACTCCAGAAGAACCCTTCAAAATTAGTTCTTGGGTTAGCTCGGTTATCGGACAATCCAAGAACACCTTTTCGAAAACCTCGCCCCTAGGTTTAGCCCGGTTATCGGACAACCTAAAGGCGTTGTAACCACACCAATAAAAATGCAAAAATCGGAAAGTCGGAACCATCGCGTCGCTCCGACCGCCTCATTTTGACGGCGGCGACACTAGTCCATCATAGGGAACCCAAAAAGGGCGTTGTGGGGTGCTAACACCTTCCTCACACGTAACTAACTCCCTTACCCAACTCTGGTTGTAATGGTCAAAGTTGGTTTTCTAAAACCAACGCCTTTTTGTTCTTTTTTTTATGTTTATGGTAAAAAAATTGGTGGCGACTCCATCGAACCTTTTTGTAAACCTCGCCTTTAGTTGTGGAATACCTTCTTTAAAAAACGTGAGTCAAACAAAATCATCGCATCGCTCTGACCGCCTCTTTTGACGGTGGCGACAGCGCTTCTTGCCATGAGGAGAAAGAAGAAAAGGAATTTTTCTATGAACAGAAGGTCCCATGCGCAGTCCAAAGCAAGGGCGGTATTCATCTAGCCCCCTGAAGTCTCCAAACAACAAATCTCCGCTCTAGAAGAGAGACTTAGGGCCATGGAGGGGCATAACTTCGACATAAGAGAGGCGACTGACATGTGCCTCATCAAGAACATCTGCTTCCCTTCAAAGTTCAAGGTTCCAGACTTCCCAGAGTACATGGGAATGACTTGCCCCAAAAGTCATCTTACTATGTACTGCCATAAGATGGCTTCGCACGCCGATAACGAAGAACTCCTGATCCATTATTTTCAAAAAAGCTTGGCCGATTTAGCTTTGAATTGGTATATGCAGCTGGAAAGGGGACAAGTCCAGAGCTGGAGACAGCTGGCAGACGCCTTTCTTCATCACTACAAGTATAACATTGATTTGACCCCGACAGGTCAGATCTTCAAACACTAAGCAAGAGAACAGATGAGTCTTTCAAGGCGAATGCTCAGCGTTGGAGGGAGCTGGCCGCCTAGGTGGAACCCCTGCTATCGGACAAGGAGACCGTGTCCATGTTCATAAACACGTTGACTAGGCCCTATTACGACAAGATGATAGGGAACATGTCAACCCTTTTCGCGGATGTGGTCACCATTGGCGAGAGGGTGGAGTAGGGATTGAACAGCGGAAGGATAGTGTAGCCTTCCTCCTCCAACGCGTCATTCAAGAAGTCCCTGGGCAAGAAGAAGGAGGGAAGCATAAACACCATCAGCCTTACCACTCCTTCTTCTTTTGCAAAGCCAGCTAGGCAAAGACAGGAAAGGAAGTTTACTCCCATTCCAACCTCTTATGGGAGTTTACTGCCTAAGCTGGTAGAAGCCAAGCTCCTGGCATACGTCGCTCCAAGAAAGGTGGATCCACCTTACCCTGAATGGTATAAGCCCAATGAAAAATGAGCATACCATTCAGGTGCTCCCGAGCATTTAGTAGAAACTTGTCGAGCCTTAAAATACAAGGTCCAGGAACTAATAGATGTCGGGTGGGTCACCTTCGATGCTCTTGCCCTTAGCATAGACGTCAAGCCTCTGTCGCAACAAGAAGGATAAGGTTGGATAGGGAGGACCAGCTGTTAGGGTTCCTTTTATTAAGCTTTCTTTGTATTTCTTGTAGTCCCAGCCCGTGACTGTGAGATCATCGATTAAAAGGGCATTTGTACATATTCTTTTTTTAATACATGAGACATTTTTCATCCATATTCATTCTTTTTCCTCTTCTATTTATTATTCTTTCAAATTAACCGAATAATAAAGTCTATACCTAAAACAGAACCTTAAAAAACAATTATGTCTGTGATTGATGATTCTCTGCGGGATTCGGAAGTCGAAGGCGAATGGGTCGAGTCCGACAGTGAGCAGGAAACCATTTCCTCGAACATGCAAAGACTGTTGGAAAGGGAAGCTCGCTCCATACAACCCTATCAAGAAGAAACAAAGGCCATCAATTTGGGTCTAAGAGACGATAAAAATGAAGTAAATATCGGTACCCAGATTGATAGTAACATCAGGGAAGGGTTAATATACTTATTGAAAGAATACATGGACGTATTCGCATGGTCTTACCATGGCATGCCTGGGCTCGATGCAAGCATAGTGGAGCATAGATTACCCTTAAAAGAGGGTTTTCAGTCGATAAAGCAAAAACTAAGGATGAAACCCGATTGGTCCTTAAAAATCAGGGAGGAAGTACAGAAACAACTAGACGCTAACTTCTTAATAGTATCTAGATACCTCAAATGGCTGACCAACATCGTACCAGTCATTAAGAAGAATGGAAAGATTAGAGTATGCGTGGACTACAGGGAATCTTGCAAGCCCAAAAGACGATTTTCCCTTACCACATATCGATACGTTGGTAGATCACACCGCCATGAACACACTATATTCCTTCATGGACAGATATGTGGGGTATAACTAGATTAAGTTGGCCGTTGAAGATAGAGAAAAAACCTCCTTCATGGGGAACATTTTGTTACAGAGTCATGCCCTTTTGACTCAAGAACGCAAGGGCTACCTATCAAAGGGCAATGGTAACGTTATTCCATGACATGATCAACAAATAAATAGAAGTATATGTGGATGACATGATTACCAAGTCCAAAAATGAGATGGACCACATCCTATATTTGAGGAAAATTTTCGATCGGCTTCAAAAATATCAACTTAAGCTAAACCCAGCTAAGTGTACATTTGGAGTGTGGTCGAGTAAACTCCTTGGGTTCATCGTTAGCCAAAAAGGAATAGAGGTAGACCTCGAAAAAGCCAAGGCAATTTTGGAAATGCCCCCACCAGAAAATGAAAAGGAGATCAGAGGGTTTTTTGGACGAATAAATTACATAGCAAGGTTCATTGCACAACTCACGGATAAATGTGTGCCCATTTTCAAGCTGTTGCGCAAAAATCAACCAATAGTTTGGAATGAGGATTGCCAACAAGATTTCGAGACAATTAAGTCGTGCTTAACCAATCCACCAGTATTGGTGCCGCCCACTGAAGGGAAACCTCTGATCCTTTATCTTTCAGTACTCGACAAATCAATGGGATGTGTGCTCGGTCAACAGGATGATACGAGAAAGAAGGAACAAGTCATATATTATCTCAGCAAAAAATTATTAGACTATGAGACCCGTTATACACCACTCGAAAAAATGTGTTGTGCATTGGTGTGGGCAACTCAACGTCTCGGACAATATATGGTTAGACATACGACTTGGTTGGTTTCCAGGATGGATCCAATCAAATATCTGTTCGAAAAACCTGTCTTGACCAGAAGGATAGGGAGATGGCAAGTGCTTCAAACCGAATTTGACATCGTCCATGTCACTCAAAAATCTATCAAGGGTAGTCCTCTAGCAGACTACCTAGCACAGGGATCAATAGACGAATATCAATCCCTATAGGACAATTTTCCAGATGAACACATCATGCATATCCAACACGAAGAACCCGAAGACAATGCATGGACCATGTTCTTCGATGGAGCCTCGAATATGCTTGGACACGGGATAGGAGCTATTTTAATATCCCCTGAAAAGAGGTACATCCTTGTGACCGCCAGGCTAAACTTCAAATGCACCAATAATATGGCCGAATATGAAGCCTGTGCCTTGGGAATCTAAGCAGCTCTAGATCATGGGGTAACCAAGCTCAAAGTTTTCAATGACTCATCCCTTGTTATCTACCAACTCATGGGTGAATGGGAAACCAGAAATTCCAAATTGATCCCATATTTAGATTACATTCGTAATATGATATCAAGATTGTAAAACGTCATTTTCGAGTACATCCCTTGGGAAGACAATCAGTTTGCAGATGTCCTCGCTACTTTATCATCCATGTTCGCCTTAGATCAAGAACATGAGATACCGATTATCCAGATTAGGTTGCATGACAAAAAATCTTTTTGCATGGAAGTAACCAGCGAGGAAGACAAATCCCTTTGGTATCATGACATCAAGCGATACCTCATGAAGGGTGAATATCTCGAAGGAATTAACGATAATGATAGGAGGACCATTCAGAGGAGGACTGTAGGATTTGTGATGATTGGAGAAACCTTCTACAAGAAAAATTTTGACTCCACTCTATTGAGGTGTGTGAACTCAGAAGAAACTGAAATGTTGATTAGAGAAACCCATGAGGAAATCTTCGGGACTCATACAACAGGGCATGTCATGGCTAGGAAAATCCTCAGAGCAGGATACTTTTGGTCCATAATGGAAGGTGATTGTCATCAATACGCTAAAAGGTATCACAAGTGTTAAGTCTACGTGGACAACATTCATGTCCCACCGACACCTCTCAACATCTTGGCTAAACCATCATCGTTCTTCATGTGGGGCATGAATGTTATTGGACATATCGAACCCAAAGCATTCAATGGTCATCGTTTCATCTTGGTGGCCATTGACTACTTTACCAAATGGGTAGAATAAGTGTCCTACACACATTGTTAGAATCGCGCAGCGGAATGTTCGCGTGGTCGGACAAAAACCAAGAGGGGGGGGTGAATTGGTTTCTTAACAAAAATTAGGTTTTCAAAATTTTCCCCAAATTTTACCGATTAAAAATTGTGTAAATGTAAATAGAGTAGAGATAGAATCTTACACAGGAGATTTATACTGGTTCGGATCAAAACATCCTACGTCCAGTTGCTAATCACTCAAACAGAGGATTAACGCTGTCACTATAATCACAATTGTTACAAACAGATTACAATGGAAAAGATAAAGTAAAGAAAACACCTCTCTTGAGACGGCACAACACATAATCCACTAAGAACTCCACTTAGTGATTCTTATCGCTTCTAGCCCACACCAGGTTCCAAAAGCCCCTTTTTCTTGTAACAAACAGTTCTCTGGCACTACAGCACTTAACTTTTGTATGAAAAAGGTTGTTCTTTTTTTTTGAGTACCATAGAGAAGCTTAAGTAGAGAAATTAGGGTTTGGGAAATGGGAATTTCGGAATTAGGGTTCTTGGAAATAGGGTTTTCGAAAATAGGGTTGATTTGAAGTTGAAAATCAAAATCTGACTGAAATAATCGATTAAATGAAGTGTTAATCGATTATTACAGAGCCAAAATCAACAGAACCCCAAAACTCTCTGTTTTAATCGATTAAAAGACCTGTTAATCGATTAACAGGGGTGTTAATCGATTAAAACAGTGAACAGATACAGAAAATGGTTTTTCTCACTATTTTAATCGATTAATTCACCAAATAATCGATTAAAGCTGAGCCTGGTTGATAAATTTGAGCTTTTTGAAGCTTCTAAGGTGCAGACTATGTACCGGCTATCTCAAACTCTAATATTACAGACTCAATCTAATCAAAACAGAGTTATTACAATACAAAACAAGTCTTCAACACTCTAAGTCTTTGTGTTCTTGAATCATCATCAAAATCAACAATCTTCATGTCCATCAAGTGCAACATCAAGTCCTTGAATGTTCAACACACATGTGACCAAGAAAGTGGTGACCACCTTCGTTAAGAAAAATATCATGTGTCGGTACGACATCCCCCATCGTCTAATTACCAATAATGGGACCAATCTGAATAATAAGATGATCGAAGAGTTATGCCAAGATTTCAAAATTCAACATCATAATTCCTCTCCATACTGACCCAAAATGAACGGTGTAGTAGAGGTAGCCAATAAGAACATTAAGAAAATCATCCAAAAGATGATAATAACATATAAAGATTGACATGAAATATTGCCCTTTGCCCTTCATGGATATCAGACTTCTGTACAGACCTACATAGGAGCTACTCCATTTTCCCTTGTATATGGCATGGAGGTCGTACTTCTAATAGAAGTCAAAATACCCTCCCTGCGAGTTATTATGGAAGCAAAGCTGATAGAAGTAGAATGGGTCTAGAATCGGTATGATCAGTTGAACCTAATCGAAGAAAAACAACTAGATGCCATATGCCACAGACAAGCCTACCAAAAGAAGATCAAAAGGGCTTATGACAAAAAGGTCCACCCTCACACTTATCACGAAGGGGATTTAGTGATAAAGAAATTGCTTCCGACTCAAAAGGACAAAGTAGAAAAATGGGCAGTAAACTACGAAGGGCCCTTTGTGGTCAAGCGAGCCTTCTTAGGAGGAGCATTTATCCTCACCAACATGGATGGAGAAGAACTTCAACACCCAGTCAATTCCGATGCAGTGAAGAAGTATTATGCTTGAAGACATTGCTCAAGATCCGCTAGGATGAAAACCCGTAAAGGGCATCTTGGGCAAAAGATAGGGTCACATTCCTCGCTAGGGTATGCCCTAGGCAAAATTTAGAGGTTTTAAAATAAATAAATAATGATGATAATAATAATAATAATAATAAATAAATAAATAAATAAATAAAAAGAGCAATGACTATCTTAGCCGAAAACCGCAAAGCGACTAAGTTATCGATCTGCAGAAGTATGCAATCTTCTATAGTCTTCACTCCGAGTTCGAGCATCTCGACTGAAGCGGCTATGAAAACAAGGGGGCGAGATATTAGAGGTATGATTGTTATAGCTTATACAGTTTAGCCAACCTTGGCTAGCCATGTTTCTAAATTCCTTTGTAAATCCTTCTGTAAAAATAAACCATTTGTTTATATATATAAAATTGTATTTCATTTCTTTTCCCTTGACCAAATTATGAAAATGCCTTTGTGTTAATAAATCATAAACAAGCATAGAAGAACAAATGAAGCAAAAAGAAAAAAATGCCTGCTAGGAAATTCTTAGGCAAAAATTAGGGTGGTATGCTAGGTCGAAAACCCACAAAGGGCGGTCTAGGCAAAAGATAAGGTAATTATAAAAAGAAAAAAGTCCGTTAAGATATCCTAGGCAAAAAATAAGGCAACCTGCTAGATCGAAAACCCCAAAAGGGCGGTCTAGGCAAAAAATAGGGCTAAAATAAAAATACGTAAATAAAAAGGGAGCTCGTCGGCATCGAACAAACAGAAAGGGTAGTCAACTTCTAGATGCACTAAAAAATGGATTTCATTTAAGGCATTCACACATAAATAGTCGAACAAAACGAATTTGTAAAAAAAAAATTGTTTCCAATAAATAACGATAATCATGCATATAAGGAGACTAGCTCCATGTCTATGATTGAAAACAAGAAGCACACAGACTAAGTCTCCAAATAAAACTCTCCCTTAAGAAAGTGGAGCAAGTCGCCACCAATAAAGCGACTCAAGCGAAATTACATGAGAGCTTCCCAGAACCAAGAGCTCCAAAAGCCACTATTTGTCCATCAAATAAAAAGAAGGTAATTTAAACACAAATAATGTTGACAAAAAGGCTCAATCCCCAAGCAGATCATTGCCTACTCCAGAGGCAAACAAAATATCTTCGCGCGACTCAGCATCACCGCCATATGAGTCAGGAAGCATATTCACCCATTCTCCACCACCATCAAAGGAGAATAAAGGCTATGCAAAAGCCTATCACCAATACAATCAAGGAGCCAAGACTCCATTCCCCAGAAAGCAACCAAAATTTGACCCTCGGGAAGTCAACCAAGTCCCCGATGGATCAACCAAAAAAGAAAGAACAAACTCCCCAGTGAGCCTACTGCAAAGACATTCTTCAAAGACATATCCTGAGTCAGTCGTTCGCCTGCGCATAAGCAAAACGTGGCAAGCAAAGAGCCAACATCCCCGAAGGGAATATCAGCCTAATCAGAGGCAAAACAATACGAGTCGAAAGCCTTCACTTCTGATGAAGCATCTGCTTACTCAGAGGCACCATCAAAATCAGTAAATCCCTAGTGGGTTCCTACCTACCTAAGAGGTATTCAACAAAAAATCCCCGGAAATCAATAAACTGAGTGGCTACATAGGAAAGCCAAAAATATACTTTCGAAACGGAAACCACTCCTCACAGAGTCGGCGCATGAGCAAGAGCAGGAAGCACTACTTTCTCTGTCGAAAGGATCAGCCACTATAACAAAAGGGACATCCAGAAGACACAGTTCCATACATCGTCCGAAGGATCAGCTCCATTACAAAGGAGTATCCTGAAGATAATACCTTCATATCCATCGCCAGAAGGATCAGCTCCGTTGCAAAGGAGTATCCTGAAGGCAGTGTCGTCGTCGTCAAAAGAGGCTATCAGAGCGACGCGATGGTTTTGATTGACACGCGTTTTTTATAAAGATGGTCGACATTCTTAAGATGTCCGATAACCGAACTGATCTTAAGAATAAAGTTTTCGAAAAAGGTTCTATGGAGTCGTCATTGATGTTTTTACCATAAACATCGAAAAAGGAAAAAAAGAAGAAGGCATTGGTTTTAGAAAAAACCAACTTTGGTCATTACAACCAGAGTTGGGTAAGGGAGTTAGTTACGTGTGGGGAAGGTGTTAGCACCCCATAACTAGTTTAGAAAATAAATACTTAAAGAAATTATGCTTTTACCCTATTATTTTACCTACTCGCAAAATTTAAATGTCTACATGACCATATTATCTAATGCATACAAAGAAAGCGATAAAGAAAGCAATAAAAGAGAAGAGATATGAAGGAGAACCTCCGAAGCGAGCTTTTATAAATCTAGAACTTGAGGACGCTTTTTGGCAGTCCCCGCACTCTACAGAGTCACTCTTCCCTCAAACAAAAAATAAGAGTACCACCCTACCGAGGGCCGGACAACTCAAAATAAGACTTTCTTAACCGATTTCTACCTTAAACGAAAATCGGAAAGCTCACTCAAACTCTGGAATAATGCTCAGAGTCACTCTAAAGTACCAAAAAGCTTCATAGAGAGTGTAGGAGTAGAGAGGTGTGTGGAAAAGTGAGAAATGAGGGTCTATTAATAGGGAACCATGCCAGGAAAAGTGGACGACTGTCTGGGCTAAGTGGACGGCCGTCCATGGCAAAAAGTGGCCATGGACGGCCGTCCATGTAGGGTGGATGGTCGTCCATAGCCAAAAGTTGCCATGGACGGTCGTCTGAGCCAAGTGGACGGCCGTCCATTGCCTTAAAGTAGGCATGAACGACCATCTGACTGTCCTGGACGGCCATCTGCTATTCCCGACAAAATTTTTTATTTTTATTGCCTCTAAAAAGCCTTCCTATCTTAAATGGAACCTAGAAAAAGCTATTAGGGACTTAACAAAGTCTTGACCATCTTCGAAATGGGTTATCTTCGGCTTTATTGGGGAGTCGGGCAAGATTTGGGGTCTACAGCTGCCCCCCTTCACCCGACCAATTGACTATGGGCTAATGTACCATAAGGTCGATTTGCAGGTGAAGGAGTTAACCCTCTTGCGCGGTTATCCTCTGGATGCTCCTCTTGTCATGGTAGCTGCACTCGGGACCATGAATGCAGTCTAGTGCTGTCTACATGATCCTTCCTTGCTGCGAAGGCTGACCCTTCGAACGATATGTTGTCAGGCTTCAGGATGCTCATTTGATGCGGTAGCTGAAGATTTCCCTTTGGGATGCTCCTATGTTGCAGAAGCTGGCCCTTTAGATGGTAGATGTGTGGTTAATGGGTATGAACCCTCATCCAGTTTGAAGTCCTCTTCTGCAAGATTTGGTTGGAGTCCCCTTTTGTAAGACTCGATGAGTATAAACCCCCATCTGGTTTGAAGTCCTCTTCTAAAAGACTTGGTCAGAGTCCTCTTTTGTAAGACTCGATGAGTATAAACCCACATCCAGTTTGAAGTCCTCTTCTAAAAGACTTGGTCGGAGTCCCCTTTTGTAAGACTCGATGAGTATAAACCCCCATCTGATTTGAAGTCCTCTTCTGAAAGACTTGGTCGGAGTCCCCTTCTGTAAGACTCGATGAGTATAAACCCCCATCCGGTTTGAAGTCCTCTTCTGAAAGACTTTGTCAGAGTCCCCTTTTGTAAGACTCGATGAGTATAAACCCCCATCCGGTTTGAAGTCCTCTTCTAAAAGACCTGGTCAGAGTCCTCTTTTGTAAGACTCGATGAGTATAAACCCACATCCAGTTTGAAGTCCAATTCTAAAAGACTTGGTCGGAGTCCCCTTTTGTAAGACTCGATGAGTATAAACCCCCATCTGATTTGAAGTCCTCTTCTGAAAGACTTGGTCGGAGTCCCCTTCTGTAAGACTCGATGAGTATAAACCCCCATCCGGTTTGAAGTCCTATTCTAAAAGACTTGGTCAGAGTCCCCTTTTGTAAGACTTGATGAGTATAAACCCCCATCTGGTTTGAAGTCCTCTTTTGAAAGACTTGGTTTGAAATGATGTAATAGCGGCTTAATGATCTTGTTCATGCATTGACTCCATGGGGAGTAGTTTTTGTTTGAAGATTTTTTTCTTGACTTTTTGTTGTAGTCATCTGGTATGTCGGGGATTATTTTCTTTTGGCTATTTTGATAGCCATTCAGTTTTTTGGTTGCTGGGGATTTTTATGAATGCCTCTTAGGTAGGCAGGAATCCACTGGGGATTTTTCGATTTTGGTGATGCCTCCGAGTAAGCAAATGCTTCAATGGAAGTGAAGATTTTTGGTTGCATTTCTTTTGCCTCTGAACAGGCTGATAATCCTTTCGGGGATGCTGGCTCTTTGCTCGCCAGGTCTTGCCTATGCGCAAGCAAGCGACTCTCAGAGGATGTGAATTTGTAGATTTCCTTTGTAGTAGGCTCACTAGGGATGATGTTTTCTCCTTTTTTATGATCCACCGGGGATTGATTGCCTTCCCAGGAAACTGATTTTTTGTTTGCCCCCTGGGGGATGGAGTCTTGGCTCCTTGATTGATGGTGGTGTGACCTGCCTCCGTAAAACTTTTATTCTGCTGAGGAAATGGAATTTTTGATTCCTTCTCTTTGTAGACTTTTCTGAGGAGATTCTCTTGGGGATTTTATTGATTACCTAAAAGTTAGGTTTTTTTATTCAATTTCGCATTTTTCCGCGATTTATCTCTTTTTTTATCGCGATTTTGAAATTTGGCTTTTTTTGTGTCTTTTTACTTTTTAGTTTCTTTTATGCACACAGACTTTTTCTTCTTTTTGGGTGTAGACCCCTAATTTTGCCCGGCCTCTCAATAAAAGCTAGGGAAACTTCACAAGAAGATAAAGTTTGCCCGGCTTCTTAATAAAATCCAAGGAGACCTCCTACAACAAACTCGGAGTTCAGACGGTCTCAATAAAGGCTAAAAAGACTTCCTACAACAAAGACAAGGCCCGCCTGTCATCTCTATAAAAGGACAAGAAGACTTCCTATATGAAGATAAAGCTTCAACGGACGTTTATCTGCATCAAACGACGTCCGAATACACAAAGGAAAGCTTTTCGGGGGTCCCAGAACACGAAAGCTGGCCAAAACAGGTCGAGACGGCCGTCTCAAGGTCGAGACGGCCGTCCCAACCTTTCCTGGCCAAGTGGGACGGCCGTCCCAAATGGGACTGCCAGTCCCGGATCCCCAGGTGGTCCCAGTCAGTGCAAAAGTGGCATTTGGGATAGCCATCCCAACCCAGACGGCCATCCCACTCCAGACGCGCGTCCCAAGGGTGCAGGCAGCGAAAACTATAAATTGGAAGCTCATTTGGCACTATTCCACACACCAGACAACTCCAAGACTTGTCTTCTTCTCTCCCTACCTCGAATGAACTCTCTGATTGCCTTAAATAGGTAACAATCAGTTAAGGAACTAGATTCCAGCATTCGATTCTTCTATAAAACTTTAGTCGAGTCGAGTCTGTATTCGTGAGGAGAGTCATTGTAGAGCAAAGGATTGTCGTAAAGCATCCTCTTTGTAAAAGACTTCTAATATAAAGCTTGCTTCGGAGGTTCTTCTCAATTCTCTTCCCTTTTATTGCTTTATTTACTGCTTTCTGTATGCAATGTAGATAAATCATGTAGATAGCCATATTTATTATACGAATAAAATAGGGTAAAAGCGTAATTTCTTGTAATCTCTACTTAAATGAATTAATCCGTCATAGGGAACCCGAAAGGGGCGTTGTGGGGTGCTAATACCTTCCCCACACGTAACTAACTCCCTTACCCGACTCTGGTTATAATGGCCAAGTTTGGTTTTTATCAAAATCAATGCCTTTTTCTCCTTTTCCAATGTTTATGGTCAAAACATTGGTGGCGACTCCAGAAGAACCCTTTTCGAAAACCTTGCTTTTATTAGAGGATAGTTCAGCGTTGAGCGCCTCGGAAGCAATGAACATATTTTTTACAAAAAACGCGAGTCTCAACCATCTTTTCGCGACCGCTCGCAGAACGTTCGAGATGTCCCAGGACGTCGGAACGGACGGTGGCGACATTGGGAATCCATAGGGGATAAAGTTTGTTTTTTGGTGCTCCACCAGGGAATTATTTTACATCCTGGGGATCAGACCTTGGTTTTTCTTTTCTACTTTTTTGTGTGACCATTGAGGGTATGGAGATTTGCCTCCTTGATTGCTTTGGGTGATGGGCTTTTTGCGTAGCCTTTATTCTCCTTTGATGAATGTGGTGGAGAATGGGTGAGTATGTCTGCTGACTCATGTGGTGGTGATGCTGAGCTGTGCGGAACTATTTTTGTTTTCCTCTGGATTAGGCAATGATCCTCTTGGGGAAAATCGGGCCTTTTCGTCGGCTTTTCTTATTCTGATGACTATGCTTTCTTTATTGGGTAGAAGGATGGCGGCTGGAGCTTTGGCTTCCGAAAGCTCTTATTTTGCTGAGTCACTTGATGGCTTGCTCTGTTTTCTTAAGGGGAGCTTCATTTGGAAACTTGTTTTGGGTGCTTCTTGTTTTCAAACACAAACATGGAGCTAGTCTACTTATATGCATGAATGTTTTTTTTTTTGTTATTTATCTGAGGCAGTTTTTATTTTTTTGTTTTTCGATTTTGACAAAGTCATTTTGTGTGACTACTTGTGTGGATGCCTTAAATGCAATCTATTTTTATTTGATGCATCTAGAAAAGTGACTGACATTCTCTTACTGGACTTTCATGATTATGTTGATGAGCTCTTCTTTTATTCATTTTCTTTTTATTAAGCTCTATCTTTTGCCTAGACCGCCTTTTTGGGGTTTTCTATCTGGCGGGCTGCCTTAATTTTGCATAGGATATCTTAGTGTATTTTTTCCTTTTCATGAGTGCCTTAACTTTTGCCTAAGCCGTCTTTTGCGGGTTTTCGATCTAGCAGGCTGCCCTAATTTTGGCCTAAGAATCTCCTAGTAGGCATCATTCTTTTTATCTTTATTTTTCTTTTTCTTTTTCAATGCTTCCTTGTTTGTGATGCATGAAAATACCTTGACAAAATGACTTTGCACATATTTATGATTTATCAATGTAGAGGCAATTTCATAAACTGGTCAAGAGAAATGAAATGAATGAGAATTTTATTGATATGTATGAGAAAAGGTTTATTATTTTCACAGAAGGATTACAAATGGAATTTAGAAGAACGGCAGGCCCAGGTTGGCTACACTGTATGAGCTTCAAAAATCATGTTTTATGATATATGCCCCCCTGGTTCTCCTAATTGCCTTAGTTGAGATGCTCGAGCCTAGAGTGAAGACTATACAAGGTTGCTTGCTTCTGGAAGGGTGTGACCTTAGTTGCCATTCAGTTTTCGACTAAGGCAACCATTGCTCTTAGGGGATTCTTCTTTCTTCTGTTCTTCCCCTTTTCTTCTTTCTTCCTTTTTTTTTTGGAAAAGCCTCTAAATTCTGCCTAGGACGTATCCTAGCGAGGCGAGTGGACCCTAACTTTTGCCCAGGATGTCATTTGCGAGTTTTCATCCTGGCAGGTCATGAGCAATATCCTTCAAGCATAATACTTCTTCATCGTATTGGAGTTGACCGGGTGTCGAAGTTCTTTTTATCCATGTCAGTGAGGGTAAGAGTTCTTCCTGAGAAAACTCGTTTAATCGCATTTTGCCGCCCATTTTCCTATTTTGTCTTTTTAGGCCGAAAGCAATTTGTTTACCATTAAATTCCCCCTCATGATAAATATGGAGCTTGATTTGTCGTAAGCCCTTTGATTATCTTTTGGTGGGCTTGTCCTCGACATATGACATCTAATCGTTCTTCTTCGATTAGGTTTGAGTGGTTGCATCGGCTTTGGACCCACAAAGCTTTTGTTAGTTTTGCTTTCATGGTAACTCGTCAAGGAAGGTATCTCGACCACTTTTGGGAGTACGACCTCCATGTCATATGTAAGGGAGAATAGAGTAACTCTTGTGGAGGTTCGTACAGAAGTTAGATATCTTATGAAGGGCAGAGGATAACGATCCTTGTAGGTTTAGACCATGTTCTAGATGATCGTCTTAATGTTCTTATTGGATACCCCTTACTGCATCATTCAGTTTAGGTCGATAGAGAGAGGGTTTATGGTTTTGGATTTTGAGATCTTGGCATGTCATATGCATGCGTCCACATACTCTCTTGGCAATTGTACCAATCCTTCTCTTACATTATTTTCGATTTGGGTATTTTCCTTCTTATCATTTCCTTGCCCCCAAATCGATTGGCCTCGGTTTCTTCCTAAATCGGCCATATAGATTGAGCTTCTCTCTTTTTTTTAACAGCCTTTGTATGTCCGGGGAGACGGTCCCCTTCTCACTGTCTGACTCGGTCCATTTGCCTTCGGCTTTCAGATCCCCAAAGAGTCATCCATCACAGACATGATTGTTTTTATTTGGTTCTGTTTAGGCTTAGATTTTATCATCATTTATTTTGAAATAATAATGAGAGAGAAAAGAATGAAAAAGAATATGAATGTTTATGCAAATGTCTCATTGTATTGATGAAAACAAAATATTTACAAAGCCCTTTTAATCAAAGATCTCGCGGCCATGGGCGGGGACTACGAGAGATGCATGAAGCTTAAAAATATGAAGAGCCCTAATCAACTGACCTTCTCTTATCCCACCCCACTATTCTGGTTGTGATAGAGGCATGGTATCCACGTTGGGAGTATCGAAGGTGATCCATCCGGCATCCAACAACTTTTGGACCTTATACTTCAGGGTCATACAATTCTCCATGGAATGCCCAGGAGCACCTGAGTGGTAATCACATTTTTCGTTCAGCTTGTACCAATCAGGGTAGGGTGGATCCATCCTCTTCGGAGGGACACATACTAGGAGGTTGGCCTCAACCAGCTTTGTCAGCAGACTCCCATAGGATGTTGGAAAGGGAGTAAATTTTCTCTCTTGATTCCTTGACTGCCTAGCTGGTTGTGAAGAGCAAGAAGGACTAGCAAGGTTGATGACATTCACGCTTTTCTCCTCCCTCTTGCTAAGGAACTTTTTGAACAGGGCATTGGATGAGGAAGGTTGTGCGATCCTCCCACTCTTCAGTCCTTGCTCCACTCTCTCGCTGATGGTTACTACATCCGTAAAAAGAGTCGACGTGCTCCCTATCATCTTATCATAAGAGGGAATTAACGAATTGATGAATAGGGATATGGTTTCCTTTTTTGAAAGCGGAGGCTCTACTTGGGCGGTCAACTCCCTTCAACTCTACTTGAAGGGTTCATCGTTTTTCTTACTCAAAGCTTGTAGATCTGACCTATCTGAGGCCATATTGATATTATATTTGTAGTGACGAAGGAAGGCGCCTGCCAGTTGTTTCCAGTTTTGGACTCGTCCCCCCTCTAGTTGCATATACCAGTTCAAGGCCGAATCGGTCAAGCTCTCCTAAAAACAATGGATCAGGAGCTCCTCCTTATCGGCATATGGAGCCATCTTATGGCAGTACATTGTAAGATTGCTCTTCAGGCAAGTCATTCCCATGTACTTTGGGAAATCTGGAACCTTAAATTTGGGGGGAAATTGGATATTCTTAATGAGGCACATGTCGGTCGCTTATTTAACATCAAAATTATGCCCCTCCATAGCCCTTAACCTCTCTTCGAGGGCAGAAATCTGTTGCTTGGAAACTTCAAGAGTTTGGGTAATTATTGCCCTCACTTCGGGCTATACGTGAGCTCCCTGCTTAGGCTTGTAGACCCCAAATCTTGTCTGGCCTCAAAATAAAGAGCAGAAGACTTCCGTTCGAACATGGGCAAGACCTAAAAGGTCCCAAGGATTGATCAATAGGCCCCATATTAGAATAGGAAGGACTTTTGTACGTGAAAAAGAAGAAATTCCACCTAAAGGGCCGAGACTGCCGTCTCTCCACTTGCCAATGGCGAGACCATCGTCTTGCTGATCGCCAATGGCGAGAGCACCGTCTCATTTGGCGAGACGACGGTCTTGACCTTGTCAGGCGAGACGGCGATCCCGACCTAACAAGCACGAATTTCTATAAAAGAGGGGGGACTTCCTCACCCTTTTCACGACATTCTTCCACTTTCTCTTTTGCACTTTCTTCAAATTACTCTCCTAGGACCCCTCTGAAGCATTTCTAGAGTTGCTTAATATTCTTAGAGAGCGTTCTATAGTGTTGCGAGGAAGAGCGATCAAAATTGTAAAGCGGGAGATTGCCAAAAAGCACCATATTTCAAAGAATTCACTATAAAAGCTTGCTTCGAAGGTTCCTATATACTCTCTTTCCTACTTTACTGCTTTTTAGATAGTATTGTTGTGCATTAATCATTTAGGGCCATGTAGTCAATATTTTAATTTTCCCAATAAATAAATAAATAAATAAGGGTAAAAGTGCAATTTATAGTTATTATTTCTTCATATAAATAGTCAATCATAGGGAACCCGAAAGGGGCATCGTAGGGAAGCTAATACCTTTCCTATACGTAACTAACTCCCTTACCCGACTCTAGTTGTAATGGCCAAAGTTAGGTGTTCTAAACCAATGCCTTCTTTTTTCTTCCTTTTCCAATGTTTCCGGTAAAAACATTGGTGGTGACTCCTTGAACCCTTTGAAAACCTCGCCTTTAGGTCCAGCCCGGTTATTGGACAACCTAAAGGCGTTGAACCATTTCTTTGAAAAAACGTGAGTTGAAAGAAACCATCGCATCGCTCCAACCACCTCTTTTGACGACGACGACAGATGGCGACTCCACTAGGGAAGCTAGAGAGTTGATCCCATTTAGTGATGGACTAGTTTTAAGAAATAAAACTTAAAATTGTGTCTTTACCCTTCCTTGTTTTATAACATGCTTTAATTGCTTGGCTTTAATAACTGTTGTTTGTTTATTTTATGCAATTGTTTGAAATACAAATTGTACACAAACCCTTGCACACAACATTTTCCTCTCATTTCATTCTAAATAGCTTCATCTTCTCGTAGAAAGATTCCAACAAGGAGAAGATCCGCTCCTGCTTCTCATCCCCGCCCTAATTCTCTTGAAGGGTGAATTTCTGATGATGACGGAAGACAAGAATTTCTAAATTTCTGGAAAGAAAGGGGTATTATTACTCCTAAATTTCTTCTTGGAGAGCAATTCATAAACAGGGGATTCCATTTTCCCAATCTTCTTGAGCAACAAGGTGTTCTTCCATTTATTGAGATGCAAGGTATATAGTATCCGGATTTAGTTCGGGTGTTCTATTCTCACTTCAAATATAGGGATCATATTGCTACTTCTAGAGTCAAGGGTGTAACCATTATCCTTCATGATGATATTTGGGAAAATGTTGCTCATTTTCCTATAAGAGATAATGATGTAAATGTCCTCGCTGATTTAGAGAATTTTAATCGTATTCTGGCATACTGTTCTTTTCTTCGCAATCCTGCCATGGAAATTGGCAGACAACTTTTGGCCGGTCCTTTGAAGAAAGAAGAACACATGTTACTGCGTCTTCTTGTATGGATTCTATGTCCTCGAGCAACCAACCATGCACAATGTTCTTCTGCTGACCTTCACATTATCCATGCCATCATGAATAACGAGCCAATTGATTGGCCAAGCTTTGTCACATTGACAATGCTCAAGGCGAAGCGTCACCCAACCTTCAAGATTCCTTACGCTCTTCTCATCTCCAGGATTCTTGAATACAAAGTTGTAAATGAAAGTGATGAAGATCTTATTGAATTACTTTAGCAAAGATCTTGTTGATTTGATGAAGTCAAAGGCTACTTTGTTGCAGTCAAAGGCTACTTTGTTGCAGTCAAAGGTCACTTAGATAAAAGGGTAGAGTGATTAGTGAGTCTGCATCTTTATTTAGGTATAATCATTTTTATCTCTCTGCTGCATGAGGTTTTCTTCATTTAAAAGATTATGCAAATGCCTCTAAAACGTGTTTAAACGGTTAAAAACAAAGTATTTTGTTAAAAGGTTTTTGAAGTAACTATTTTAACTAATAGTATATGAGCTTTATCAACTAAAATGTTCTTAACACTTTTGTAACAGGTTTTTAACTGATATGTTTTCGAAATAATTGATTGTTTTCATTAGAAGGAATTTTGAAAATCTTCTGCCAGTATTTTAACTGATATAAAATTGATATAATCGATTAAAATGACTTAGTATATTTTGAAAGTTGTTCTGTCATTATTTTAATCGATACAAATGCAAAATAATTGATTAAAACAACTAAGAGGTTTTTTCCATAATGTTTTAATCGATTAAAACAAGCATGCTATCAGTTAAAATAACTTAGAAAGTTTTATGAAATCTTTTGGCAGAATTCTAATCGATTAAAATGCGTTTCAATCGATTAAAATAACTAAGTGAACTTTTTCCAAAGTGTTTTAATCAATTAAAACATATTGTTATCAATTAAAATCACTTAGAAAATTTTATGAGAATGTTTAGCAGTATTTTAATCAATTGAAAGACTAAACAATCGATTAAAACAATTTGGAAGATTTTTTACAAAGATTTTTAATTTATATAAACGTTGTCGTATCAGCTTAAAACAAATCTAGAAAATAATCAAGAATATTTTAACAGATTAAAAGAAGTTTTAACAAATTAAAACAAGACTTTTAACAGATTAAAAGATTATTTTAACAGATTAAATAAACCAGCAGTATGGAAAATCTTCTATAAAAACAGAATTGCTTGAACCTTTTGATATACATCTTTTAGCAATCAATCAAGCAATCATAAGTGCTACTTTCAAGAGAGAATCGCGCTAGTTTTGTGAAGTTCTTAGAAGTTCTTTCTTGAGGCAATATTTGCATTCTTTTGGAGAAGAAACTCATTCTGCAGAGCTGCATAAACCTGGTTTGGGTGTTCTAGTTTCTTCTCTTTGTTTCTTTACTTTTCTTTTCTGTATTGTGGGTGCCTGGAAGTGTGGGCACTGGTTTCTGTGGCTGGAATTTGGCTGCAGGGTTGGTCAAGAACTAGAAATTGGTTCTTGGTGAAGGTTTAGGTACAAGGACTGGAATTTTGGTTCTTGTGGTAGATTGAGTGTGGGATTGAAGTTGTAATCTATAAAACGTTCAATCTAGTGGAACCCAGCTGGAATTTGGCTGGAAACTGGACGTAGCCCTGGGATTGGGTGAACCAGTATAAATCTTGGTTGTATCTTTCTAAACCTTTCTCTCTTTAATTCTGTCACTGCCTTTACTTTGATTGTTTGCTGTGTTTGATTCAAGAACTGGTCAGAATTCTTAATCTTTGAAATAGATAATCTGTAAATCTCAAAAATCTTTCAAAGATCAATTCACCCCCCCTCTTGATCTCAGCCTACATTTCTAACAGTAAATGTTGAAGGGGAACAACGGGCCTGGATACTAAATTCAAACAAAATGCTTGACAGCACGCTTACTCAGCTGCAGATGGTGAATGTAAACTTATGTTCATAAAGATGATGCTCCTCACATGGTTGATGTTGCTCAAGATTTTGATGATGAGGGCATGTCTGCTGCTGATATGCCTGCTGATAATTTTCATGCTGCTGGAACGTCATCTGCTGCCCACTCTACATCCCGTCCTTCCATGGAAGACATGTTGTTCGATATGAATCAGAAAATGCAGGAATTCTTCTCTATATCTCAAGAACGGCATCAAGAAATCATAAGACAAATCTCGGATGTAGATGATCGTGTGTGTAACTTAGAAGATAGATTTGACGCCCAATTCAACAGTGATAAGAGTGAAGAGTTTTAATATTTTTTTCTTTTTCTCTCTTATTTGTATTACATTGAATCATTGAATAAAATTCTATGCTTGCATTATTTAAGGAGGAGTTATTTACTTTTCTATTTTAATGCACATGTTGAGGGGGAGCTTTTATTTCTTTTGATAATAATCAAAATAGGGGGAGAAATTATTTAAAGCCTCATATGTTTAATAAATTTATTGATACCTGGTATGTTTAATAGTTTTGTTAGTTGTAATAGTTAAAACAGGTTATTACAAAGGGCTTTAAAGCAAATTTTGATCATCATCAAAAAGGGGGAGATTGTTAAACATACAAGGATATGAAGCTTGAAGATTTTGATGATGATTCAAGAACAAAGAACTTAAAGACTAGAAGACTTATAATCATGTGTATTTACTTGTAATAACTCTGTTTTATGTTTTTTAGTCTGTCAAATTAGAGTACAAGATAACCAGAACATAGTCCATCATCTGAAAACTCATTTTTATCAAATCCACTCTGTGATAATCAATTATCACTTAGGATAATCGATTATCTTGCACTGAAAATTATTTTTCTAAAAACCTTGTTGTGATAATCGATTATCACTCAGGATAATCGATTATCCCAGCTAGATAATCGATTATTTACATAGATAATTGATTATCCTGGTCTTGTTTTACTCCTCTGCGAAAATGGCTCCGTAATAATCGATTATCACTCAAGATAACCGATTATCTACGTCTGTTATGAGTTTTGAAATTCAAATTTGGACCAATTTACGAAAACCATATTCCCAATTCTTCTATTTTTGAAAATAATTATTTCCCAGACCCTATTCTCTCTACTTAAGGTTCTCTAAGGCTCTCTGCAAAATAACAATCCTTTTTCATACAAAAGTTAAGAGTTGTGATTGCTAGAGAACTTTTTGTAGGGAAGAAAAAGGGGCTTTTGAAAACCTAGTGTGGGCTAGAAGCGATAAGAATCACTGAGTGAGTTTCTTGGTGGATTGTGTATTGTGCTGTCTCTAGGAAAAGTTGTTGTTCATCTCTTGTGTGACTTAAGAGAGGTGTTTTCTAATCCTTATCTTTTTCAATTTGTATTCTATTCTAACTTGTGATTATAGTGATAGTGTTAATCCTCTTTTAGAGTGATTAGCAACTGGACGTAGGGTCTTTTGATTCGAACCAATATAAATCAACTGTGTAATCTTTTTTCCCTTATCTCTTTACATTACAAGAATTTTAATCGGTAAAATTTGGGGAAAATTTTTAAAATCCTAATTTTTTTATAAGAAACCAATTCACCCCCCACCCCACTTGGTTTTTGTCCCTAAACGCAAACATTCTGCTGCGTGATTCTAACACCAGCAAGATTTTGTGCATGCAAATAGTAGGGTTGATCCTAGTGAGGACATCTAAGGACCAACTGAATGCTTTCTTGCGCTCTTTTAAGACCTTCAACAATCTTCCTTCTTGAACAGGGAGGAGATCACTAGATATGATCATAGGTAGCTTTTCAGACTCCTCCAAATAAGTATACTTTGAATGGGATGAAAGTGGTTTCAGATCTAACTCCTCTGGTTGCTGCTGTGGTGTACTTATTTCACTTGCTTTAGCAGCTGTCTGCGCTCCTACAAAAGATTCAATATTATCACTAATCTTCTTATAGATGACACAACTTCCATCCGCACAATCACATTCAGGCAACTCTTCTTGGCTTAAATTCAAAGATTCTAAGGGCTTATCAAGGTCAAAATTAACTCCTACATCCAGCTCTTCATCCTCTCAGCCTTCATCTGAGCAGGCGTCTATTAAGAATAATTCTCCCTCACCGAGCAAAGATGTGTCAGGGTTCTGTTGCTCTATTTGAACTTCTTGGTCACTTCTCAGAGTGATTGCACGTACATTCTCATTAGGATTAATCACTATTTGTGAAGGAAGTGCATTCACACCTTGTTGCTGTAGTGAATTCATGGTAGTGACCACTTTCCCAACTTGGGTTTCCAAGTCATTGAAACATTGCTTTAGTTGTGTGTTCTATGTTTTCATTTGTTATATGAGTTGCTTCATCAAATCTTCTAGTGTAGGCCTAGAGTTACCCTATTGCATAATACCACTTGGGCTTTGATGTATTGGCATAAGGTGTGGATTCGCATGTTGTCCCAATGAGGGAGGTTGATACTCTTGTTTTTGGTAAATGCCTTGGATGATTGATTGGAAATGAATATCTAGTGGCTGGTTGAAGACAAGATCATATTTCAAGTTTGGATGGTCTCTCTAGCCAGAATTATATGTTCCCAAGTACGGGTAGTACTCTTGTTGTGGACTGGATGAATATAATTGCCCATAATGTTGTTGTTCAGGGGATATACTGCCCAGTGTTTCACTAATTAAGCTTGATGTCTCCTAAAGTTGAGGTCATACATCAGTGGGATGATATACGAAGGTGCATATCCCACCTACATATTGTTGTTGTTGAAATGTGTGTTGGTTTATGACCAATTGTTGTACCATAGATTTTATCTCATCCAATTTTCTTTCAAGGTTCATATCCTCAAAATCACTTGTTTACTAGAATGGCAACGGTAGACCGTGAACAAGTACACCAGGTAGGTTCCCAAGAAAGAGAGGTGGGTCACTAATAGACACGCTTAAGTACCAAGTCTTTCCTAAGCAAAATCCTCCTAGACATGCATTCTCACACTACCAAGCTATATCCAAAATTTCCTATGAGAATGGTTTTAAAGAATTTTCTTACAAGGATGACTTATAAAAAATTTCCTGCAAGAATGGTTAAGGAGCACACAAGAACAAATTATAATATTTTTTTAATTTTTTTAAATAAAGCTAGAAAAACAAATTTAAAAAAATAAATTTTGAATTTTTTTTTATAAAGCTAAAAAAATTTGATTTTTTTTTCAAAAGAGTGTTTTAAGGAACCCAACAGGGGGTTATCAAAATGGCATTGAGAGAAGTAAAAATGTTAAATACAATATTCAAATAACTGAAAATAAAATAAAATATTCAAATAACTGAAAATAAAAACAGAAATAGAAAACTAAAATAGAAACAGAAAATAAAAATAGAAAATAAAAATTGAAACAAAAAATAAAAATAAAAAATAGAAAAAAAAGAATAAAAGCGAGAAATAGAACACGAAAATAAAATAAAATATTCAAATAACTGAAAATAAAATAAAATATTCAAATAACGGAAAATAAAAACAGAAATAGAAAATAAAAATTAAAAATCTAGAAAGAAATCTTGGTCCCCGACAACAGCGCCAAATTTGATCGATGTCGTATTCGGTCAAATAATTAAAACGAGATAAATATAGTACTAGGAAGTTTTTTAGGTCGTCTCCCAAATACCATAGATTCCTATCAAACCTTGTCAATTTTTCGAATTAAAATAAAAATAAAAAGGGGATTTTTCAAATTTAAAATATTAGATGAACCAAAACAAAAATAGATTATAAAAATGTGGATTAAAAAAAGATTAGAATGCAATTGATTTCCTAATTCCAATGCAGTGTCACTTATCCTAGGTTACGAAATGAATTCGAAATTAACCAACTAAGTGAAGATTACTCCTAAATTAGCTTTAACTGTTATTCCAATATGAAATTAACTAACTAAGAGAAGATTAATCTCAAATTATGCTTATACAATTAAGCATTGCATACATCACATATTATCATCTCTAACACAAAATTAAGCAAATTGTGATATTAATTTCAGTTTATTAAGCATAAACATATTATAATTCAACACTGAGATTAAGAGATGAAGAGTTAAGAGAATAAACGTAATAGAAGAACAAAACCTCAAAGATCTATTGCATTCTCCTCAGAAAATCAATATAAAGATTTAGCTATCCATGGAAAATCAAAAACACAGAAGAAGAGACATATGCAAGGCAGATTACGTAGTGAATTTTTTACTTCAATTTTGGCTACCTTCCGGTTGGAATTTAACAATTTTCATGAGATAGACAATTGTAGCCTTGCCTTTTAGCTTTACAACACACTTTGAATCGTCCAATTTAGAGTGTTTTAGCTCTAGATATGTCCTTCTCACTGGGCAAAGGTCAGTTGTGCGATGCGGCTGCGCGTTTTTCTTTGGTGTCCTTTGATGTGTGGCTGCCTATCCTTTATATAGATAACTCTAACCCTAATCTTAATCTAGGTTTGGGTCCAACTGGACCACAAAACAAATCATAAAAAAATAAAAACAAAAAATTGATTCTAATGGACAGTTAGCATGACATCTGGCCCAATCTTCCAAGCCCAAAATTGTTTTAAACTGTATAGAATAAAATATGGCATTTGGTCCAATCTTTCAAGCCCAAAATTGCTTTAAACTATCCTGAAAATAATAATGAGCAAAAATTAGATCAAATAGATCCAAATTAATTAAAATCTGAATTATTGGCTCAATGAAGCCCAATTAATAAAAATTCACTAATAATAGAAAGTTAAGCCCAAAACACTAATTAAAATAAGTATAGAAAGATAAGAAAATATGGGAATATAATGACTCATCAGGTATTAAATCAAATAATCCCAATTTCACTGATCACAATGAATTATAATTGGTTAGAATAATTAAGAATTAAATCTAAACTATAGAAAATAAGTTTGAATATATGAATCAACCACAAAAACGAATTATAACATGATTACAAAGTGAAAAATAGTAAAACAATAGAAAATAACAAGAAAAAGTGAAAAAAGAAGAAGTAAAAGATAAGAAGTAAAAACAAAAATTAAATGGAAAGAGAGAACAAATCTTATCTATTGCATCATGAATTAATTAACTTCAAGTTATAATTTGTAGAAGGGCAATAGAATTCAAAAGTAGAAGAGTTACACTAAGAAAATAACTTGCAATGAGAGGAAATTTAGAGAAAACTCAATTCTAACTCTAATTGAAGCTAACAACAATGATAACTAATATCTTTTAGTCTTCTAAAGCTTATTTATACAACAAAAAAATGTAATTGAATCGGACTAGACCCATAATTAATCAATTACATTATTTGAAAATTGAATCACAATTCTGCAGAAATGGTAGGCTTAATTTGGCTTAAGGATAATAAGAAATAAATTGCCTAAATCATCTTAATAACTGCATATGAAAACTCAATCAAGAATAAATACTCAATCATAGATTAAAGTTCAAATAAATACAAATAAGTAAAGTTTTAGAATCTTAAATTTAAGAGTGAATACTCAATCAAGAATAATTACACTCAAAACTTACATGCTTTATACTAAACTATAATTAAACTTGATCACAAGTTATACAAGAGAAATAAAGATATCATATAAGATATTTTAAACAAAAATGATATTAATCTAAATTATTAAATATCAGTTTAACACAAAATATTAACAAAATGCATAATTCTTTGGAAAACAATAAATATATAAGTTATTCCTAACATTCCGCACTTGAATTTTGCATTGTCCTCAATGTAAAATAAAATTAAATAAAAGAGTAGAAGGTAATAAATGAATAAAAAGATTTAAGAGGAAAAGGGAGTTCATAAAATTTCTTTAATATATAACCATTATCTCTACAAGATTTACTTGTGGGTTCCATCATAATTTTAACTGCTCCACATGGAAAGACTGTAATAATAATATAAGGACCATTCCACTTGAATATTAATTTACCAAAAATTAATTTCAATTAAATAAAAAATTTGTCCATCAATAATTATTTTTTTAATATTTGTATCATGAAATTTTTTTTGTTCTTTAAAATTTCTAGAATTCTTAATAGATAAATTTATGCTCGCCTACGTCATTAAAAGATAAATTACATGTTTTAACAACCCAATAAGCTCTATACTCTTTTTTTATTGAAAGATGACAAACTTTACCAAAAATAATCCTAGAAGGAGACATCCTAAAGGTGTCTTCTAAGTTATCTTATAAGCCCAGTGAGCATAATCTAATTGAATACTCCAATATTTTTTATTTGGTTGAATAATTTTCTCTAATGTCTTCTTAATACCATTATTAGATATTTTAGCTTGACCATTAGTTTGAGGATTATAAGTTATGGATATAACTCCATATTTTTTTTCAATAAACAATCAAAAGATCTATTGAAAAAATGAGATTGTTGATCATTAATTATAGCTCTTATAATACCAAACCTGTAAAATATGTTAATTTTAACAAAATTAACAATTTTAGAACTATTAGTTTTGTTGACTTTAACTTCCACCCATTTAGATACATAGTCAACGAAAGGTAAAATATAATTAAATACAAAAGAAGGAGGAAAAGAACCCATAAAATCAATACCCATACAAGAAAAAAAATTCACAAAATAAGATAGATTATTGGATATTTGATGCCTTTTTGATATATTACCACCTACTTTTTTTATAAATATCACAATTTGTACAAAAATTCTAAAAATATTTAAATATTGAGGGTTAATAAAAACCTGCATCAAGAATTTTTATTTTTTTTTAGTAGTCCTTTGGGGACCTAATAATTCCATAAATAAGGATCATCCTAAATAAAATACTTAAAATCATGTTTCAACTTATCTTTCTGTACTTTTGACATATGTGAAGGAGAAAAAGAAGAAACAATATAATTAACTTTATAAAGATGTTCATAAAAAAAAATCACAAAATAATCTCCTAAATTATTTTCAATTCCACTTAAATGATGAACAACTAAATTTTGTGAACCACTTTTATCCTTAATAATTAAATCAAATTCTTACAATAAAAGAATCCATCTAATTAATCTAGGATTAAAATCATTTTCCTTCAACAAGTATTTAAGAACAACATGGTCAGTGTAAACAATAACTTGAGAACCTAATGAATAAGATCTAAATCTATTTAAGGCAAAAAGCATAGCTAACAATTCATTTTTAATGGTATTATAATTTATTTGTGCAAAATCCAAAGTTTTAGAAGAATAATAAATTACATAGGGAGCTTTATCAAGTCTTTCTCCAAGGACAACTCCCAAAGCATTATTTGTAGTATCACACATAATTTTGAATGGAAGATTCCAATAAGGAGGTTTAATTATAGGAGTAGAAGTTAATGTTTTCTTTAAATAATCAAAATAATTTTTGTAATTTTCATCAAAACTAAATAAAAAAAATTCATGCAATAATGAAGTTAAAGGAAGAACAATCTGTTGGCAAAATTTGGGTCATGTATATATATGATACATAATTTAAATGTGTTAGGACCATTATTTATTAAGCCAAATAATAAAGTGATCTGACTAAATTAAAGTTTTGGCTAAAAGCATATGTCATGAAAACAAAATTGTGTAGAGACCATTGAGCAATTTCTAATTTGATGAGGGGCCAAATTGGAAATACTAAAACTTAAGTAATTAACCTAATTCTGGTTATCTAAAGGGTCATGGTCCCCTTCTGGGAGCACACATACGAACGTAAGTATCGGTTCGTTCATTTCTTTCTATCCCCATCAAGAGAGAAAATCAAGAGGGAAATACAGGTGCTCTTCAGGTGGAAGACCATAAGATCAATATAGTGCTCTACAAAGACATCATCATTATGACTAATTCGAGTACGCTTTCGCATTCAGCTTTACAGCATGTTTATCGGTATGGGATTATGTTTATGTTTGATGGCTAGAATCAAAATCAGGATTATTATTATTATTATTATTATTATTATTATTATTATTATTATTATTATTATTATTATTATTATTATTATTATTAATTTTCCAACAATTGGTATCGAGCTACCCATATTTGATTCATGTCTATTTAATTTATAGAACCCTAATTATAAAAATTAGGATTAATTTTGTTTTAAACAATTCAAATTACCCAATTTTATGAACCCTAAGTGGAGAATAATCTCTAATTTTCGTGAACCCTAAAATTTAAATTTGGGGGTAACATCCCCAATCTGATTCTGCTTGCTGATGAACCGTGGAGGAAGCTATGGATTCTTCTTCTTCTTCTTCGTTTTCCCTTTTGTTTTAGTTTAAGTTTCAAGTTTTACTGAGAAAGAAATAGTGTTTCAAATTTCAATCTTTCTTGTATTGGGTTCTCTGTTCTCTTTGAATCTTTTGTTTTTGTTTTTATTTAATTTTATGGGTTTGGAATTGGGGGTGGTGTTTGTGGAGTTCCTAACACAGAGAATATTAGGTAAATGATGAATGTTTCCACAGTGTGTGACTGTTTTTTTTAGGAAAATTTGATGTTAAATTCCCTGTTTAGGGTTTGAGTGATTACTTGTTTAATCCCTTTTAGGGTTTAGAGCAATATGTTAAAGAGACTCAGAACTATCTCTGTTTCATCCCTAGTGTGATTTTAGGGAGATGTTCATCCTTTATGTATTGGTGGAAAATGAGGCCTTTTTTCATCCTTTGATTTATTCAAATGAGGTGTTCATCCCTAATGAGATTCTAGGGAGGTGTTCATCCTTAGAATAATTCTAATGAGGTGATTCTCTTTTGAATTAGTTTGCAAATATTAAATATTTGGTTTTGTTATATGTCGCCGCCATCAAAAAGATGGTGGTCGGAGCGACACGATGGTTTCGACCCTTTTTTATTTTTGCGTTTTTTATGGGTAGTTACAACGCCTTTAGGTTGTCCGATAACCGGGCTAACCTAGGGGCGAGGTTTTCGAAAGGTCGTCCTTGGGTTGTCCGATAACCGGGCTAACCCAAGGACTAATTTTGAGGGGTTATGTGGAGTCGCCACCGATGTTTTTACCGGAAACATCGGAAAAGGGGTTTTAAAAAGGCGTTGGTTTTCAAAAACCAACTTTGGTCGTTAGAACCAGAGTTGGGTAAGGGAGTTAGTTACGTGTAAAGGGAGTATTAGTCCCTTTACGACGCCCCTTTCGGGTTCCCTATGACAGGCCGGCTATTTAAAAATATTTAAACCGATGAAAATTACGCTTTTGCCCTTTTTATTTTGCGGAATTTAAAGTTATGACTACATGGCCCTAATCTATTGCATAATTTAAAATTAAAGCAGTAAAAGTAGGGAGGGAGAATTTAAACCTCCGAAGCAAGCTTTTTATTTTATTTCTTTAAAAGAAACGGGTGCTTTTTGGCAGCCCTTCACTCTACACGACGCTGGAAACTCTTCTAGATGCTGAAAAACGCTCACAAAAGCACTCAGAAGCTCCGGAAATGCGTCGGAGGGATTCTAGAGAGAAGTTTTAGAGAGAAGGGAGAGCTAAAGCTTGTGGTGTGTGGAAATGAGGGGGGGAGAGCCCCTATTTATAGATTTTCGCGCCTGACAGTGGCGAGACCGCCGTTCTCGTCTGACAGGGTCGAGACCGCCGTCTCGCCAAACGAGACCGCCGTCTCGTCATTCGCAGGTGGCGAGAACGCCGTCTCATTTGGTGAGATGGCGGTCTCGCCATTTGCATGAGGCGAGATGGCGGTCTCGATTTCGAGATGGCGGTCTCGTCCCAAAAAGGCGAGAAAACTTATTTTTTGTGCAGAAAATCCTTCCTATCCTAGTATGGGGCCTAATAGTCTCTCCTAGTGGCTTGTTAGGCTTCATCCATCTTCGAATAGGAGGTCTTCTTCTCTTTATTTGGAGGCCGGACAAGATTTGGGGTCTACATTATATAAATAAAATATTCAATTTTTTGGTAGTTTAATATTTTTTGTGAGCAAATTGAGTCAAGAAGTCACCAAAGTAACCTCTCTTGAATTGGGCAGTTCATGAAAAATATTGAATGTTAGTGTTTGTGTATATTCATGCGAGTATTAGTCGGCCCAAAGGAAGATTAATATTTGGCTGAATTGCATACACACTTGTAATGATAAACATGTGATAATTATAAGGATTTGCTTTGTCGATGATAAATCAATCCAAAGACTGGTTTGTTGTTGGACGTGCTTTATTGTCAATGTTTGATTATTACAACAAGATACCTCTAGCAGTTCATATTACTGTCCAAAGACTTGATACTGATGGTGCATTGGGTGTCTTGAGATGGGTTAAACCACTATTTGAATATATATTATTTATTTTTTATATAATGTGAGCATAATTAGTTTATTTCTCGTGTTCTAAATTCAGCTACAATTGCTTCGTATTCGCCAATTTAAATTCTGTTCCGATCCTCAATGGAACAAATTTTAAGGACTTGGAAAGAGAACATTGATATTATTCTTGGTTGCATGGATAGGGATCTTGCGTTAAGGACTGAGCAACCCCCTACTCCTACGGATTCAAGTACCTCTGAACAGAAAAGAGATTATGAGAAGTGGGATCGCTCAAATTGCATGAGTCTAATGATCATTAAGCGCAGCATCTCAGAGATGTTTAGGGGCACTGTTTCTGAAAACATCACAAGTGCCAAAGAATTTCTTGCTTAAATTGAGCAGCGCTTTGCAAAAAGCGATAAGGCGGAGATAAGCACTCTTCTTCAGAACTTGATCTCCATGAAATATCAAGGCAGAGGAAATAGCAGGGAGTACGTTATGAGCATGTCTAATATTGTTTTTAAATTCAAGGTACTAAAGCTTGAACTCTCAGAAGACTTGCTCATTCATTTGGTGTTGATTTCTCTTCGTGCAACGTTTAATCAATTTAAGGTATCTTACAACTGTCAGAAGGATAAATGGTCTCTTAATGAGCTCATTTCACATTGTGTACAAGAAGAGAAAAGACTAAAGCAAGACAAGACAGAAAGTGCTCATTTTGCAAGAACCTCCAAGGTTAAGGGCAAAAGAAAGAGATCAGAGGATCTCGAGAAAGAAGCTGCTAAGGGTCCAGAACAAAAGAAACAAACTCAAGAAAACAAATGTTTCTTTTGCAATAAGACTGGACACGTAAAGAAGAAATGTGCTAAATATCATGCTTGGCATGAAAAAAAAGGGTTGCCTAAACTACCGGAAGTCAATTGATTCTGAAAGATGGATTTATGTTGGAGATGACAAATCGGTAGAGGTGGAAGCTATAGGGCATTTTAAATTGTTATTGAGTACTAGTTTTTTTATTTGGATTTGAAAGACACTTTTGTTGTGCCGTCATTTAGACGGGATTTGGTTTCAGTTTCTTATTTGGACAAATTAGGTTATTTGTGTTCATTTGGAAACAATAAGTTCAGTTTGTCTTTTAATTCAGATATTGTTGGAACTGGTTCACTTTTGATTTATGATAATAAGTATTTACTTGATATTGTGACCACCTATAATGAAACCCTTAATACAGAATCACGTGGTACTAAACGTAATATTGAAAATACTCACTCAGGTGCATTATGGCATAAGTGCTTAGGTCACAATCGAATCGTGACATTTGAACTTGTGTTACACTCTTAAAGATATGGTAGAGAGTATGATTTGTCATTCCACCTTACTGAAATCACTTTGGGGAGAGACACTAAATACGACAGCTTATATTCTAAACATAGTACCAACTAAAGCAGCTACCAAAACATCTTATGAGCTTTGGATTGAGCGACAACTTAGTCTGAAACATTTCCATATGTGGGATTGTCCAGTTGAGGCAAGACCTTATAAGCCAAATGAAAAGAAATTAGACTCCCGAACAGTAAGTAGTTATTTTATTGGTTATGCTGAAAGATCCAGGGGATATAAATTTTATGATCCCACATTAAAGATAATTTTTGAGACGGGAACTACTACGTTCTTTGAGGATATTAAGTTTGGGGGGAAGAATAAGATTAAGAACTTCATCTTGGAGGAAGAATCGGTAATAATTTCAGAACCAATTCAAATAGTTACTTTTGATAAAGTAAGTTCGGAACCTCCACAAGGCATTGTTGATGAACCCCTTACTCAAGATGATTTGGTTGTTCATGAAGAACAAACTCAAGATCCTCAATAATCTGTGCATCATGAGCTAATAACTTTGCAGAGATCCACTAGAGAAAGAAGAAGTGCTATTTCAGATGATTACATGGTATTTCTTTAGGAACATGAGGAAAATAATAATATAATGGAAGATGACCCAGTTAACTTCCGTCAAGCTATACAAGGTTCTAACTCTCAAAAGTGAATTGAAGCAATGAAGGAGAAGTATAAGTCCATGCAAGATAATAAGGTTTGGGAACTTGTCCCATTACCAGAAGGTATGAAACTCATTTGGCTTCAAGATGAATATTGTTGATGATTGTGTGTATCACAAGTTTAAAGGGAGACAAGTTTAGTCTCAATCAGTGCCCAAAGGGGAATTTGGAAATTGAGGAAATGCAAAAGATTCCCTATGCATCAATTGTAGGGAGTTTGATGAATGCACAAGTATGTACGCGTCCAGACATAGCATACATAATTGGGGTTCTAGGCAGATATTTAAGTAATCCAGGAATAGACCATTGAAAAGCAGCAAAAAGGGTCATAAGATATTTAAAGAGAACAAAAGATTATATGCTCACATATAGGAGGTCAGACCAGTTGGAGATCGCTGGGTTTTCTGACTCAGATTTTATAGGATGTCAAGAATTTGTAACATGCAATGAGGCATCAAATCATGGAATATGACTGAGAAATTTTGTCACAGGGCTGCAAATTGTGAAAGGCATTGAAAGACCACTTAAGTTATATTGTGACAATAAATCAGCTGTATTGTTAAGGAAAGAGTACAAAGTGGACAGATTTTCATAGAACACTTAAGGACAAACTCCATGATCGCATATCCTCTAACTAAAGGACTTCCGCCCAAGGTCTTTCATGAGCATGTTGCTCACATGGGTGTTTAACAGTTTGAGGAATTTGTGGTTTAGTGGGAGTTAGTCACTTTCATATATTTTATGTTCTATGTTTAATTTCATATATGTATACATTAATTTTTGGACATATTTGGTTATCTATAGATATGCGGTTTTTTCGTTCATTCATTACACTTTGTACATTAAGGATATTATATCGATCTCGATAAGTTAAAGTTTGGATCAGTTGAAAATAGACGTGTACAGATCACCTTCACGTAATTTTTCATGCTACACATTTCATGATGAATCCATGTCATTTGGTTATGTTAGGATGAGTAATCATTGTTGGTTTTAATTGCGATGATGCAATGAAAAGCTGGTTTGGTTCTATATCCTGATATGATTAATGGACAGGACTTTTGGAGTATGCTAAAGGAATATAATGGCAATTTTGAGCTCATAAAGTCTAACACATTTGTAAGGTTGTAAGGACATATATATTTGTGACCAGTGGGAGATTGTTGGCAAAATTTGAGTCATGTATATATATGATACATAATTTAAATGTGTTAGGACCATTATTTATTAAGTCAAATAATAAAGTGATCTGACTAAATTAAAGTTTTGGCTAAAAGCATATGTCAAGAAAATAAAATTGTGTAGAGACCATTGAGCAATTTCTAATTTGATGAGGGGCCAAATTAGAAATACTAAAACTTAAGTAATTAACCTAATTCTGGTTATCTAAAGGGTCATGGTCCCCTTCTGGGAGCACACATACAGAACGTAAGTATCAGTTTTGTTCCTTTCTTTCTATCCCCATCAAGAGAGAAAATCAAGAGGGAAATACAGGTGCTCTTCAGGTGGAAGACCATAAGATCAATATAGTGCTCTACAAAGACATCATCATTATGACTAATTCAGGTACACTTTCGCATTCAGTTTACAGCATGTTTATCAGTATGGGATTATGTTTATGTTTGATGGTTAGAATCAAAATCAGGATTATTATTATAATTATTATTAATTTTCCAACACAATCTTACTATAATACTTAATAAATCTTCTATAGAATTCTCAATTATCATTCCTTGAGTCCTCTTGAGGAGGGAGAGACCATCCTTGAGAGGATCACCTGAAGTATTACTAGAAGGGAAGCCTCCTCCCACCCTTATCCCTTAATTTTCTTAGTATTTTTCCTTCTCTTTATTTTCCTAAGCTCATATTTAAATCTTGTTTTTGTAGGATTACCAAAGGATACCTCTCTTTTGAAGATCACCAACTGTTTTGGAGGAAAGGAGTTTTGAACCCAAGCGTTTGAAGCATGGACAACCCTTAATGAAAGAGAAGGTCAACCATTGACTTTCTAGATGAGAAAGGTCACGACCTTGGAAGGCAAGGCAAGAGGACAACCCCTTATAGGTTAAAATTACGGCAACATGTGCTTGTAAAATCCCTAATGTAATTCCCTCTAGGTCCCTCACCCATGCCTATATATAGAAGGTTCCCCACCTCTTGTAAATGGTTAGAAATTGAATAAAAGTTTAAGAGCTATTCTCTTTGAGTGTTATTCTTCTCTTAGTTTCATCTTGAACCTTGGTTCAAATGGCGGGAACCACCACTCCTCTTGGGTTGGTCCATCCCCAAGTTGCGTGGCACCCCTTCATCCTTACCCCCACTTCTTCTCTTCTTCATTATATTTTCATCTCTCTTTTCATTTATAGATGTGGTTGGTCATTCTTTTCCAACCCTTGTTATTTTTCTATTTCTGGCTTGAATCCTCTCTTCTCCTCTCTTGAATGTCTCATTTTGCATCATAATTCAATTTATAGGTTTGAGTGATTGCTTGATTTAAGAATTGAGTTGTATTTTAATTCAATGGGATTGTAAATGTTTAGAACTTTTATGGATCTAATAACTACATGAACAAGTTGATGATTGGAGAATCAACCATTATTTTGCATAGTTTGTTCACTATTTTTGTACACTTTCTAGATTTAATTTCTAATTTTACATGCTTTCTTATATTTAAATGCTTTCATTTATTGCTTCCATTAAGATACTTTCTTAGGACTTAGATTTACCACATTCCATTTACTACTTCAACTTCATAGCTTTACATTTTCTACACTTAAATGCTTTCTTACATGCTTTCATAGCTTAAGTTTATTGTTTTCTTTAATGCTTTTATTTACATGCTTTCTTTATTGATTTTCTTAGGTTAGTTTACTACTTTTATTAGGACTATAGATTTATTGCATTTATTTTACTACATTTTAAACCAAAATATCTAAAATCCCCTTATTTTTAGCTTTTATCATTTGGAAATCAAAGTTTACAACACAATAACTAATTCTCCTCGAGGGCACGATCTACGTTAACCCAAGTACTGCATTAATTTTTGTTATGCAATGTTTGAGCATATCTAGGTGATAAGATGAGAATTGATCAACAACCCTTCCATCCTAGGATAACTTATTGACCACCTTTACAACTAGTCTTATCATCTTCAATCCTTTAAACAAGTCAATAAAGCTCACCCCACCAGAATGTGAATAACACCTAAAAGAGAAAATATTCAACAGAAAACACTTACCCCCATCTTTATGAGTTACATCGAACTTCGCCTGCATTTGGTTAGCAAATCCTTAATTATTCATTTTCCTTTGAAACCTATTAAACAACTAAAACCAAAAAGATAGGATCGAAATGTCAAATGTGATTATCATGCTAGAGCATTAGGCATTCAATGGAGAGATGTTGGAGTTTGAAACATAAATTACAATACTTGATAGATGAAAGGTTTCTAAACTTTCAAGTAGGTCTAAAAGTTGTTAATAATTTGCTTCCAGGTCATGGAGGTCTAGCAATACATGTCATTAACCAAAAACCTGACCAACTTGTTAGGAAGGTGGAAAAAGTCAAAAGCTCCATGAGAGTTATCTTTTTAAATTTGTGAAGTTGAAGTTTATGGAGGGTAAAACTTTTAAGGTATGAGTAGGGATGGAGAAACGGGCTAGGCCCGACGGGGCGGGTTGGTGTTTTCAGCCAACCAGCCCGCTTTGGTCTGCCCCGCCAAGCCTGCCAACCCGTTGGGCCAACCGCGGGACAGGACGAGCCAGCCGCGACCCGCCTAATTAATAAAAAAATAATTTTTTATTGTAATAAAATTAATTATAAAGATAATATATAAAATTATAAATTTTAAAAAGAGAATTAAAAAAGTTCACTCTTACAGAAAATATTCTCCTTACTGAAACATAACCTTCTCTCTCCTGTTTTCCTTGTTTATCCTAAGCACTCGATTATTTTTACGCTTATTACTTGAATTAAAGGTGTAAGAATTACTCAACCAAAAATAATATTAAGTTTTATCAAATAAAAAAGATATAAGTATTTGATTTTTTCAATATAAAAAATATAAATTTTATAAGTTTTAACGTTATTTATATATATATATATATATATATATATATATATTTGTTATTATTTATTATTATGTAAATTTTATTATTGTTCTAAATTAGAATTTCTTAAAATAATGTATTGATTTATATTATTAAATTGAAATAATATATATATATATATATATATATATATTGAATTATTGACAAACAAATAATAATCTTATTATTAAATTTATTAAAAAATTATTTAAAAAAATATTTTTTTCTAAATTATGGTGGGCCAAGGTCTACGATCCGTCATGACTATAACGGGTCGGCCGTCCCGCCTTGCTTTTGGCGGGTCAAAGGCGGGCGGGCCAAAACGGAGCGGGCGGGCCCATTTTACCATCCCTAGGTATGAGCATGTGGTTTTCATCCTAGTGCCAAGCATTTGATTAACATTAATGGCCCGACCGGAAGAAAGATAGGGTGTTATTCCCCTAAAATCATTAGTAAGTCATTTTTATAAGAATGTTTCATTTCTTGCATCTCAAGCTCCAAAGCCTGTTGTTGTGCAAATTCAAACCCTTTATCCCTATAGACAAAACAAAAGTTTCATGAAAGTAAAAGTGGAGAGAAAGCTAGATTCTAAGACTTGAAATTTAGAAAATGAAACTTAACTTCCAAAGCCGAATCTTCAGGATATTATATGAATTGTTCCTTGAAATATATTAATTCAAGATGCTTCGAGTAAGATTATTCTTCTCATTCTTTACAATTTCCATGTAATTTTCCTTCCACCTCTTTTCTTTCACATTTCTACACATTTTCTTGTTTTTCTTCATTGATTTTACTACTTTTAACTTTGTAATCATGTTCTAGTTTGTTTTTATGTTTGATTCTCCTATTAAAACTTATTTCTTATGGTTTAGATTTGGTTCTTAATGATTTTAACATATTATAATCTATTACAATCAATGTAATTGGGATTATTTGATTGAATTTCTCAATTTGCATCATAATTCAATTTCTAAGTTTAAGTGATTGCTTGAATTAGGAATTGTGTTGTTTTTTAAATCAATTGAATTGTAACTTTTCAAAATTCTTATGGATTTGTTTTGTGATTACAAACAAGTCTAAAAATCAATGATAATCATATGAACAAGTTGATAATTGGAGAATGAACTTATGTTTCCATAACTTTTCCTTAATATTTTTATTGCATACTTATTGTTTTGTTTTCAAGTTTAAATTTATGCTTTATGTTTCTTGATTGTTTTTCAACCTTTAAATATTTTTGTATGACTTGGATTATCTATACTTCATTTACAATCTTTACTTTACATTTTTAGCACTCAAATGCTTTGTTACATGTTTTTCTAAGTAGATTTATTTTAATGAACTTTATTGCTTTCTTTACATGCTTTTCTTTACTATTTTTCTAGGATAGTTTATTGTCATAGATAATATAGCTTTACTTGCTTTCTTTTTTTTTTTCTTTAATACCAAACACTTTTTAAATCCCCTTTCTCCTAACTTTTGATAAGTGAAAATCAAAGTTTACATAACATTAATCAATTCTTCTCGAGAACACGACCTACGTCAACCCTGTGCCTACATTAATACTTGTTAATGCATATTTGATCACGTATAAAAGACAAGATGCACACCGATCAAAATAACATCGTTATCAAGGAGAAATTGGTGTTTTTGTTATTTTAACCTTCAATTGTTTAAGATTATTTTTGCTAAGCAAAAATAACAAACAAAATAAAATTTAAATAGTAGAGCAAATTTTCTGAGCAAAACACGCAATTGTTAAGCAAAAAAATAATAAAAACAAAAGTTACATGTATTAGAACAAAAGTGCTCAACAAACAACTAATCCATTGAGCGAAAAATGGAATGAATAAAAAAAAGATCAACATTGTAAGATTTCTGTTGAGCGAAATTGATTGTCGGTGAGCAAAAATTAGGTGGTGTTGAAAAACAAGAAGATCGAGGTTAGGTGAACAACTCATTTTGTTGTTTTTATCATTACAAACTCGAACCTTGTGATTTATGTTTAGGAGAATGTTAAGAGTGTTCTGAGACATGAGTTAAGTAAAATAGATAATTAGTGAGAATAAAAATATTAGATGAAAGGTATAAAAATTAATACTTAATTGTTAGTAGTTATAATGACAGAAAGAAATGCTAAGAATATTTGATAAAACATACATATCCCGCAACAAAATAATCATGAAGTAGGTTTATTATTGATTATAATGAAATGTTTACAGGAACACAATCTAGCACATCATACTCCGCATAGAACTAATACTAATACATCATGTTCCATCAATCTTTTCTAACATATGGCGTGCATGTAAAGCACCTTGAATTGCCAATGAATTTGGTCATCAGTAATAATAAGCTGTCCTAAGAAAAAAAAAATTGACATTGCTAGCTTCTAATCTGATGCAGGTGACCAATTCTATGGAAGTCAAATTGGAATTTAATACCAAAAACCCTAATAAGCTCTTAAATCCTTGTTGCATCTAGAGTTTATTGGCCATTCTTATCTTCACATTCCTGGGTAGCCAACGCCAGCCATAGTCCATGTTATATTATCTACTTAACCATTTCAGTACTGTTCTAATATCTGATAGGACCATCTAGGCTCTCGGATGCAAACTGCCACAACAAAAGATAGCATTATCATTTAGAGATGATTGAATTTTGTGATAAACAATGAAGAATCAAGATGCTCGAAGAAACTACAACAATCAAATGAATATGCAGAAGCAAAAATTCAATTAGAGAATGAGTTTCTTCAAAAATAAGAACAAAGAACCTCAAGAATGATTTCAAAAAAATTCTAAAGAATAAAGCATGATTCTCTCTTGAAACAGATACCAAAAGATTGCTTGAATGATTTCTCAAAGAGTGTATTTTGAACGCAAGTGGAAATCTGAGAGATATTTCTAACTAACTGATAGTATTAATAGATTAAAAAGGTCGGTCAATTTTTCCCAAGACGTTTTAATTGAAAAAAATGTGGTTCAATCGATTAAAAAAATTCTGGATATGTTTCAAAGATGTTTTAATTGATAAAAACGAGGTTTAATCGATTAAAAGAATTATGGATATTTTCGAAACGTTTTAGCTGATAAAAATGTGGTTTAATCTATTAAAGCTATGATACAGAAAACTCTTTTTTTGTTTAAGTGAATTTAATCAATTATTTTAAAAATATATCAATTAAAACTGCGACTTCAAAAGTTCTTTAACTGTTTAAATGAATTTAATCGATTACTTTGAAAACGTATCAATTAAAAACCTTTATGAAGAACATATTAACCGATTTTTAACAAATTAAAAATACTTGAGGTACTTTATACTTTGAAAAAGAAAGAAACTCATGCTTGAGGAGAGGATAGATGTTTATACCTACATAACGCAGACACACTAATGAATTATAACAACACAACATCTTCTTTTGACTTCATCAAATCTTCCAACAAGTCATCCAGCAAAATTTCCATGATTCTTCCTATAAGCTTCTTCATCAATACCCTATCAAGAAGAAGTCAAATGTGTTTTCACAGTTCAAGGAATTCAAAGCACAAGTAAAACTTGAAACTAGGAAAAGAATTAAGTGCTCGAGGATAGATAATGGAGGAGAATATGTAAATGGGGACTTTTTAGCATTTTCCAAGCAAGAGGGTATCATCAAACAACTTTTTTTGCCACATACACCTCAGTAGAATGGTATAGTAGAGTGGTTGAATAGAACTCTCCTTAAAAGAACTAGAGCAATCTTGTGAATAGCTAGAGTAACCAAGTCTTTTTGGGAAGAAGCAGTTAAAACTACCTGTTATGTTATAAATCGGTCACCATCAACAACCATTGGTTTAAGCACATCAATGGAAATGTGGAAAGGTAAACCAGTTGATTTTTCATCCTTACGTGTTTTTGGTTGTCATGTGTACATGATGTACAACTCTCAAGGAAGAACAAAATTGGATCCAAAATCTAGGAAATGTATCTCCTTGGGCTATGCTGACAATGTGAAGGGGTACAGCCTATGAGATCCCACTGCCCACAAGATTATTGTTAACAGAGATGTAGTATTTTCAGAAAATGAACTACAAAGTGAGCAAACAAATGATAACTTTATAAAGGACAAGGTTATAGTAAAGATAGAGAAGAAGCCTTCGGATGACTTGTCTGAGTTAGAAGAGGAGCATGAAGATCAAGAGCCAAATGAGATTGGTAATGCATATCTTCGACAATCAATACGAGAAAGAGCAAGACCATCTTGGCATTCACAATATGTGATGCCAAGTCATGATGTGTATTGTCTTCTAAATGAAGATGAAGAACCTTCAACTTTTCAAGAGGTTATGAGCAATTCATATGCTTATCTGTGGATGACTACAATGTAGAAAGAAATTAAGACTCTTCATAAAAACAAGACATGGAATCTTGTGGAACTTCCGAAAGGTTGAAAATCCATTGGTTGCAAATGAGTCTATGAGATTAAGAGAGATGGAAATGATCAAGTGGAAAGATATCATGCTAGATTGGTGGTAAAGGGATATGTTCATACAAAAGGTATTGACTTCAATGAGATATTCTCATTGGTTATCATATTGACGTCAATCAGAGTTATCTTGGTTATGTGTGCTGCATTTGATTTACATCTTGAATAATTGGATGTAAAGATTACTTTTCTTCGTGGAGATCTTGAAGAGGAAATTTATATGCTCAAATCAGAAGGCTTTAAAGAACAAGAAAACTTGGTTTCTAGGTTGACCAAATCTCTATACAATCTAAAGTAGATGCCCATATGTTGGTACAAGAAATTTGGTTCCTTCATTATTAGCCTTGGCTACAACAGACTGAGCTCAGACCATTGTACATATTACAATAGGTTTGGTGATACTGATTTTATTATCTTCTTGTTGTATGTAGATGACATGTTGGTAGTAGGCCCCAACAAAGATCGAATCGAAGTGTTAAAGGCATAATTGACTAGGGAGTTTGATGTGAAGAAATTGGGACCAGCAAATAAAATTTTAGGGATGCAAATTCACCGATATAAAAAAGATAGGAAGGTTTGGCTTTCTCATAAGAATTACTTACTGAAAATCTTGTAGTGCCTTAATATGCAAGATTGCAAGCTAATTTTCACCCCACTTACTATCAATTGTAAGTTATCCTTGAGTATGAGTCCCAACAATGAAGCGGAGAGGATGGAAATGTCTCGAGTATTGTATGCATCAGTAGTGGGAAGTCTTATGTATGTCATGATTTGCACAAGACTAGACATTACACAAGTAGTTGGAGTGGTTAGTAGATTAATAGGAAATCTTGGTGGAGAGCATTGGAGTGCTATAAAGAGAATCCTTAGATACATCAAAAGGACCTCAGGTGTTGCATTATGTTATGAAGGATCTGAACTAGTTGTTAGAGGCTATGTCGATTCAGATTTTGCAGGTAATATGGATAAAAGGAGATCTACTATTGGCTATGTGTTTATAATTACAAGAGAGACAGTAAGTTGGTTATCCAAGTTACAGGATGTTGTAGCTCTATCTACCACAAAAGTTGAGTACATGAGAGACACATAGGCATGTAAGGAAACTATTTGGATTAAGAGGATAATAGAGAAACTCAAGCACAAGCAACAACATATTGTTGTGTATTGTGACAATTAAAGTGTTTTGCTCATTGTAAGAAATCTAGCCTTTTATTCCAGGACAAAGCATATAGCAATAAGATATCATTTTTTTCAAGAAGTAGTAGAAGAAGGAAGTGTGGATATGCAAAAGATTCACATGGATGAGAACCTAGCAGATGTTATAATAAAGTCAGTTAGTATTGACAAGTTTGTATGAAGCCGATCCTACTACGGTCTATCCGAAAATAAGCAAAATGGATGGCAAGAATAAAGCATGATGTGAAGATTTGATTAATTTAATCAAAATCTTCAAGTGGAAGATTGTGAGAAGAAAAGTCCTACATTAGGCAAATCTTATTTTGGTATTTATTTTTCTTACTATAAAAGGAACACAATATTTATCCTATAAATCATCCCAAAATCACTTCCTTTTTTTTCTCCTACTTTAGTGCTTGAGAGATAAATTAAGAGAAGAAAAATAATTTCTTCTTTAAAATTTCTTAGAATTGTTTTTTCTTTATTTTCAAGAGAATATATTATTGATTCCTTCATGTAGATAAAGAGAAAAAGGTTATATTTTTTTTTTATTAGTAAAATTATCCTTTTATCTATTATAGATGTTTTTCTCATCTTTTTATTTTAGTTGTGTGTTTATATTTTTATCTAATACCTAACAAATTCATTGCCCATAAAATTTAAATACCGTTCATCGCCAAATTTCATTGGGAGGAGCCAAATCATTTTATGTATTGGAATGCCATGATCTGAAAAAGGAGTAGATGGTCTGTCCTAAGCCATAAGTCATAGATATCCTTAAGCAGTCAAATGAATTTAGTATAAAATGCCCAATGACAAGCCGCTGCAATGCAATACTTATAAAATGAATGCAATGCCTTTAATATTCATGTATTTAGTAACCTGAGCTTTATTAAATCTATAAACAAGTCATTCACATTGCACTTGTCATATAAAAGGAGAAAGATTGTGATCCATAGTATTGATGAAAGGAGTAGTTCCATGCTTTATTGACAATCACAGCAAGATGCTACACCATCTAAATTTTAGATCAACAACACACAATATCTCATATAAGACCGTAACATCTAAAGCTTAACAACTTAAACTACGCCATATACAAGCAAAAATATCACAAATATGAAACTATTTTGCTCATGCATCTGTATCACGAATAATCGTCTTTGAAGGAAGAATAATTGCAGCCACTGGTCTATCTTTATAACCGCCACCTTCATCAATGATTAGCCTTAAACCTTCTGTATGGAGTTTCGCATGGTGACCACTAACAATTATGGTTGGACTTGCAGTTAGTTCCTACAAGAAAACAATAAGCCAATTTATTTAAAGATTCTACAAAAGCAAATGTAAAGGTATAAATATCCCTTCAATCCTCAAGAATATAACGTTTTCCATATTTAAACCCATATGAAGTTGCAGTAATATTATAATATGCAGCAAGCTATCACCTCTGGAATATCCCATACACTCTTTCTCCCACTTAGAGCCTCCACCTTAGGTACCCGAGTATCTCGATCTTTCAAAAGTTTTAATTGCTCTTTCACATTTTTGCCTTTCTCCAAACCAGCATGAACAGCAATCAACTTGCAGCATTTAACTCCATCTTCAGTGTTAATGAAGACATCGTCCTAGCAAAATGTGACAGAGTTTTCAGCAATTTTTCAATTACCTCTCATCAGTAAGCAAACAAAACAGGATTGCCGAATCAAGTGGCAACCAGATAACTTAGAAATCTGTCATGATATGACTACAAAACACAGAGAAGCAAACAAAGTAAGCTCACCTTTTCATGGACCCAAACCAAATCAGCCAGAAATTTCTTATGCTCATCAGGAACAGCCTTAACCAAATCTGCATGCAGTGAGCTGACCGTCAGTCCAGCATAGAACACTCAATTTTCAAGAAAGGGCTAGTTAGACTTTAAAACTTGTAGAATATTATTTATTCATTCATTTATACTTTTATAGCACCCAAAATGCCCTAGCTATATAAATATAACTCACCAATGTCATTCACAGTAACCTGAAGCTATATAAAACCACACATACTAAGTTAGAAACTAAATTAGCATGATCAATAAAATGAAGAAAAAATCACCACGGCCTCAACATTTTTCTCATTTCTATCAAAAAACCTTGACATATCAAAATATCACAATCAACATAAGTGTAATTGTTAAGATATGTTGTTTATGTTTCTTTTAGTATTCTTTTTCAATGAAATTAAAAATTAATTTGGAAAGATAAATAAAGTTATAAGAAATGATAATGTTAAAGAATTTTTTTTTGCCTCCTTTTCTTCGTTTTTATCTTTCCAAGGAATTTTACATCAATCAATTTGTCTTCACACCCCACAGCAAAATGGCATTGCAGAATATTTATTGGCAATGGCGCCAGAAATACTTGTTGAATTATTGGCAAGCGTACCAAAATTATCAATCGCAGTATAGTATATCGATTAAATAAAAGTCGATCCCACAAGGAACGGTTTCAATGGAAATTCCCAATTATATGCTTACTAAGTAGATTAAAACAGAACGGATTTTGCATAAATAGTTGAATTGAAATTAAATGACAAAGAACTGTAAATTGTTGAGAAAATATCAATTAAAGGCACTTAGGATTGACTTCCTTCCTTATCCCTCTTTTGTAATGGTTATGTCACTTAAGAACGTCAATTAACCTAACAATGTTGATGTCACCTACTCAAATCATCCATATTGATTCCTCACACATGAATTTCATAAGAAAACCTAATAAATGTTGATTCCTCACACAATCAAGAGATTTTCCAGCATTAGGTTTAAGGTGTTAAGCAATTGATACATTCATTTCATTCCTGGCAATTAACGTAACAAATATTCTTACCGTGATCTAGGGTTCAAGATATATTTTTCAATCATACCCCAAACATCAAGAATAAATCATTCCAAAGCACAAAGGATAAGAATAACAACATCAAAACATAGATTAATATCTCAAAATATCATCATGATACAAAAGAGTTCAAAGGAAGTCCACCAAATCCTAAGAGAATGAAGTTAGCCACACATGTTGGCCATTACAATGCTCCAAATGTGGAAGAAGTGAAGAATTGATGAAGATTGGATGAAACCCTAGCATCAGTCGTGCCTCTTCTCCCCAAAACTGCTTTCTTTTCTCAAAACATATCTTCTCTTTTTATAGGAAAAATTGGGCTTTTGGGTTTCGCGTCTTTCGCTCAAGCGACAACACTCGCTCAAGCGAAAGTTCCCTATTTTCGCTCAAGCGACAAAACGCTCGCTTGAGCGAGTGAACTTCAGAGAAGAATAACTAACATTTGCTCAAGCGAATTTTCTTGCGTTTGAGCGACTGACTTCCAGAGAAGAATAACTAATATTCGCTCAAGCGAGAGTCCATCACGCTCGAGCGACTTTCATGCTGAAAATCTTCTTCCTTCTTCCAGTTTTACTCCAATTATGCTGACAATTATGCTCTTTATTCTTGTATCAAGGTATTCTCGAATTTATCCTATATTGGGAAAAAAATAGATTATAATTAACATAAGTTAAGTGGTTTCATAACAATTCAAAGTATAATTATATCAACTTTTTATCACTTAACATTTCACACCCCATAGCAAAATGGCATTGCAAAAAGAAAAAATAGACACTTTATTAAGACTGCACGCTCTCTAATGTTGAATGCTAATATCCCTGTTCATCATTGGGGAGATGTAGTTCTCACTGCTTGTTTTTTTATTAATCGGATACCATCTTCCTCTCTTAAAAATCAAATTTCACATTCTCTTATTTTCCCAGATGATCCTCTTTTCCATGTTTCTCCTCATGTATTTGGTTGTACTTGTTTTGTTCACAATGTATCTCCAAGTCTTGATAAACTAAGTGCTAAAGCCATTAAATGTGATTTCTTGGGGTACTCTCGCCTTTAGAAAGAGTATAAATGTTATTCTTCATCTTCCAAAAGGTATTATATGCCTGTTGATGTCTGATGTCACCCTCTTTGAGGAAACACCCTTCTTTTCTTCCCCATTGGAAGATGGTGTGATTCGTCATTGGCCCCTCCACCAACTGGACATTAAAAATGTCTTTCTTCATAGTGATCTTGAGGAAGAGATTTATATGGAGCAACCTCCTGATTTTGTTGCTCAGGGAAAGTCTGGTTTAGTGTGCAAGTTACACCAATGTCTTTATGGCTTGAAGCAGTTACCCCGAGCTTGGTTTGGAAAATTCAATCATGTTGTGCAATTGTTTGGCATGAAAAGAAGTGAAGCAGACCACTCAGTGTTTTATTGTCATTCCTCTTCAAGCAAGTGTGTATATCTTATGGTTTATGTTGATGATATTGTTATTACAGACAATGATTATACTAAGATTAGTCAACTGAAGAATCATCTGTTTGCTCACTTCCAAATCAAAGATCTTGATCAATTGAAATATTTTATTGGTATTGAAGTGGTCCAGCCAAAGGAAGGTGTGATCATCTCTCAAAGGAAGTATCCTCTTGATATTCTGAAGGAGATTGGTCTAACAAATTGTAAGTCCATTGATACCCCAATGGACCCTAACCAGAAATTGATGAAGAATGAAGGAGAAAAGTTGTCAGATCCAGAAAGATATAGAAGGTTGGTTGGTAAACTCATTTATCTTACTATTACCAGACCGGATCTTTCTTATGCAGTTGGAGTAGTTAGTCAATTCATGCAAAATCCTTGTGTTGATCACTAGGATGCCTTGATTCGCATTCTGAGATATATTAAAGGGGCCCCAAGACAAGGGTTGTTATATGAAGATAAAGGTAATACTCAAATTTTTGTTATTGTGATGCAGGCTGGACTTGTTGTCCAATTGATAGAAGATCGACTACTGAGTATTGTATCTTTATTGGAGGAAATTTGATTTCTTAGAAGAGTAAAAAGCAAAGTGTTGTTGCTCAACCTAGTGCAGAAGTTATAGATCTATGACACTTGCTACATGAGAACTTGCGTGGATCAAACAACTCCTTCAAGATTTAAAATTTTGTGATATTAGACAAATGAAATTATTGTGTGATAATCAAGCAGCTCTCCATATTGCCTCCAACCCAGTCTTTCACGAAAAAACAAAACATATTGAGATTGATTATCATTTTGTTAGAGAGAAGTTGTTGTCTGAGGAACTTGTAACTGAATTTGTAAGTTCCAATGAGCAACTGACGGATATTTTAACTAAATCCTTTAGAGAACCTAAAATTCAATTCATTTGTTTCAAGTTTGATACATACAATTTGTATGCTCCAGCTTAAGGAAAAGTGTTGAGATTTGTTGTTTATGTATCTTTTAGTATTCTTTTACAATATTCCTTAGACTAGGGTTAAGGATTTGGGTTGAGACTCATATCCTCTCTATTGTACCCTTTTTCTATAAATACAATGTAACAGTGCCTTTGATTCCTGAATCAAATCCTAAATAAGTTTTCTCAAGTGTAGCATTCAAGATTCAATATACAATTTAAAAAGAAATACTATCGACACACCCTTGTTCTCACACTTTCTTTGACATACTCCATTATTTTCTAATAAGTCAATTTAGTTGCCTTGTAAAAATGATCACTCTTTAAACCTAAATATTGAATATTGACTTTTAACCAAAAAAGGACCAATAATAAAAATTGTGTTGAAGTATTATTCTAATTTAAAATTCCAAGCATACATAAATAATAAAATTGAGTTAATATACAATTCGCTCTGTGACAACTTGTGCTGCTTTGACCTAAATATTTTCACCTACACAATTTAATCCTTTGATAGATGCAAGTATAAATTTCCAACTTGATAGGGTAAACTTGTTAGCAACGTGATACTTGAACCAAGACATGTACATATAGGAACCAATGCATCACAAATAGTTTATTAGGATATAAGGAGAAAAAGCAGTTTATTAACATAGTTAGAATATTAATGGATTAGTTACTGGTCTTAGTTAGATATAGATAAGGGAAGAAGGATAGAAGAGATGCAGATCTGTTGTTATTGAAAATTGAAGATTGACTCCAAGGATAAATTTTTTGTGAAAGAAAAATCCTTGGAAGAGAGATTTATCTTCTATTTCTTGTTTTTTTTCATCTTATTTAATAAAAATCTTTCTTTTATTTTTCTCTTCAATTCATGGTTCCTAACAAATTGGTTTTGACCTTCCAAATCCCCAATCATGATGGAGAATTAGGAGGAGAAAGTGGCTGCTAATCAAAGCTTGCAATTGGCAGAATTAAAAACTACTATGGTTTACATCACAGATTTTCTATTACAAATGAAAAACAAGAAACCAAAATCTCTAGAGAGGGAAATTTTCGTAATAAAGGTGAAAAATCAATGGAAGAAAATGGGAAGAACAGTGGTTTTGAGGAAGAACATGACTTTCTTCCTTGTTCTTTGGAAAGGAAAGTTGAATTACTGACTTTTGAAGGTTCGGCAGTTAAGAATCACACCTTTGTGATGAAGAAACCAGAAACAGTGAAGGAAAATTGGCAAGAAAGACAAAGATTGAAGAGGTTAGGACGGAGAAAGAAGTTGATATTTCCATGAAGAGGGAGAAACACATTGAAAATTAAGTTTTCTGCTTGATGTGGATTGATATATTTTATTTTATTTTTTATTTCTTGATCTAACATCATTTTCTAAACTCATTATTTTCTTTAGAAATAATGCATTTCACATATTTTCATTAAAAGTATATCATAATTCAATTTTTCTTAATTTATTGCATTTTGCATAATTTTAACATTAAAAAAAAAGTAATATACATGCATACATCCACAATGTATATTTTTTTCTCTCATAGGAGCAAGAAAATTTGAGATGGGCCAAATTGATGAAAATAAAAGTCCGAATTGATGCAACCAAGTTCCACTCTTCTCGGAAGCCCAAATTTGTTTGTGCAGCGCACTTGCGAAATGTTATAAATGAAAAATTTGAATCAAGCAAATTAACTGGTGCAGTAATCCAGTTTAGCTAAATTAAAGACCATCGAGAATCAAGAATTAAATATAAATCAGTACTGAATCACTCAAAATAGGAAAGAAACATTTTATTTTCTCAAAATCAGTCTCAAAAATTTCTCTTCACAACAATCCAATTTTGCAAATTTTAATTTAGGAAACATTTGAATTTATTGTAATTAATTACAAGCCTAATTTCTCTTGTTTAATCCCCAATAAATAGAGGTCTTATGATAACATAATCACAATCTCCTGCTCTTGGCGCAAGTTATTGTTTAGTCTCGTCCCTGTTTTCTTTTTTGTTCTCAGCTTTTAGTTTAGTTTTTAGTTAAGTGAATTTATCTACTGTTATTATAGTTCCGGTTTGTTCTCTTTTATTTAATTTATAATTTCTATTGAATTTTTCAGTTTATATTATTCTATTTACTTTATTCATTTAGTACTCATTTTAAATTTCTACTATAAAATTATTTAGAACTATTATTTTATTTCATTACTGTTTAATTTTCATTCTTAATTTATCTATTTTCCAATTTCATTTCTCAATTTAATTTTAGAGTTATCACTTCTAGAAATTTTAAATTTAACTATTGCATTATTTTATTTTAAAGCAAGTTTTTATTTTGCACTTTTAATTAAAAACACTTTATTTTAATATTATAAAATTTAGTTATTTAAATTTTGCTTCAATTATAAATTTAATTACTGAACTATTTTATTTTAAAGTAATTTTTAATTTTTTCACTTTTAATTAAAAGCACTTTATTTTATTTTATAAATTCAATTATTTAAATTCTGTTTCAATATAATTTCAATTGTCGTTAATATTTTATTACAATTTGATTTTAATTATTATTATTCTACATCGCTTTAATTTTTTTCACTCTTTCATTCATCTTCCTATTTACTGTTATTAACTATTTGTAGAGATAATGATTTGTGGTAATATGTTCCTATAATTGTATCCTTGTGAGATTTGACAAAAGTTAGTTATACTTGCATTAATTTAGCAACTTATTTATTATTTTCTATCAGTATTTTGTGCGATCAAAATGTTGTTATCAAATGATATCGTTATCGTAGACACAATTGTATTGTGTAATATTATCTAACATCCTTTTCTTTGTTTTTTCAATTTTTTTTTTCTAGCTTTATTTAAAACAATAAAAATAAAAAAAATATTTTGTTTGTGTGTTCCCTAACCCTTCTCACAAAATATCTGGATAAGTATCCTTATAAGAAAATTCTTGAAAACCATTCTCATAGGAAACTCTGGATATAGCTTGGTAGTATAAGAGTGCATATCTAGGAGAATTCTACTAAGAAAGACTTGGTATTTAAATATGTTCATTAGTGACTCACCTCTCTTTCTTGGGAACCTACCCGATATATTTTCTTTTATTTAATTTGCAATTTTTATTACATTTTCCAATTTATATTGTTCTATTTACTTTATATATTCAATGCTCATTTTAATTTCTGCTATTTAATTGTTTAGAATTTATATTTTATTCCAGTACTTGTTTAAATTTTGTTTTCAATTCATCTTTTTTCCAATTTCAATTCTTAATTTAGTTTTAGAGTTATCGCATCCAGAAATTTTAAATTTGATTACTACACTATTTTATTTTAAAGCACTTTTTTATTTTGCACTTTTAATTAAAAGCACTTTATTTTAATTTTATAAATTTTTGTTATTTAAATTTTGCTTCAATCTAAATTTAATTACTGCACTATTTTATTTTAAAGCAATTTTTTATTTTGCATTTTTAATTAAAAGTATTTTATTTTAATTTTATAAATTTCAGTTATTTAAATTCTACTTCAATTTATTTTTAATTGTCGTTAATATTCTACTGCAATTCGATTTTAATTTTTATTATTCTGCATCAATGTATTTTTTTCACTCTTTCATCAATCCCCCTGTTTACTATTTTTTGAGAGAATGATCTGTGATAATGAGTATGTTCCTGTAATTATGTCTTGTGAGATTTGATACAAGTTAGATATACTTTATTAGTTTAACAACTTGTTTATTATTTTTTTTTATCAGTATTTTGTGCGACCAAAATATTGTCGTCAACTATACTGCATTAGTTTAACAACTTATTTATTAATTTTTATCAATATTTTGTGCGACTAAAATGTTGTTATCATGGATTGTGAAGAATGTGGGTTGCAAAAGCCATTTTTTGGTCAATGACCAAGTAGTAGACTTCCTCAACCAACAAGATGAAGATTCAACCATCAAGCTTGGCAATGGAGCAAGGAAAGAAGGATGAAAGTCAAAGGAAATCTTGGTGAGTATTGTTATGCAGACCCACCTTAGTTTCCAACACCATTCAAGCCGCTAGACATGAGTTTGACTGCAGTGGCAAGTAGGTTCTCATTCCTAAGGAAGTAAAGGGCACAATGCTTTCGGGAAGGACAATTGTAGATCATGGTGATGAAGATGAACTTGGAATCAAGCTTCCACAATTCCAACCGTGAGGGCAAGTTGCTTTTTAGGAGGGTTGTATTGTTAGGATATATGGAGAAAAAGTTTGTTAAGAAAGTTAGAATATCAATGGGTTAGTTCTTTAGAAAGGTTTGTTAAATATAAACAGGGGAAGAAGGATAGGAGAGATCCAGATTTATTGTTATTGTAAATTGATCATTGACTTTTTGAGAATGGAGAAATCCTATGTGGAGGGTGTGAAGGGGGAAATTGCTTTCCTATTTCCTATTATTTCATCCTATTCAATAATTTTTTTTTCTTTTTCTTTATATTATTGGTTCCTAACATTGTTAATTTTTTAAACCAGATACTACATTAACTACGATAAAATTTCATGGAAGATATGCATAGGATTTTCCATGAACTAAGATCTATTCACTCCAATGTAAACTGGAGAATAATTTTGTTGTATAAATTAAGAGAGTTCTGTAATAATTATACAACAACAAAGTCTTACCTCACAAGCTGAACACGCTTAAAAACTAAAGCTCTAGAAATAGTATTTACCCTGAAATTTTGCTTGACAACTTGCTCCTATGTCCTTTTTGGTTTCTATCTTCTCTTTTTCACATGACTAATAATCATGTTTCTACTGGTCTAATTAGCGCCTGTTTGACCTTTTGTATGTATCAAGACCACCTTAACCGGTTTTGCTTATTGGGTGCTACACCATCCTTTTCTTGTAGATAGTCATCTTATATTTTGTCCTTTATTGTAATTTATCTTACTATTCTCAATTTTGTATAAATAAATAAATAATACAGACATCAAATTTATATTAATCTATCATTTTATTCTTCTCATTTTAAAAATCTATCCAATCAGAAAATGTTTATTAGAAATTAAATATTATCCTCTTGTCCTTGTACAAACCCAACTCTTAAACATACCCTTACATCCAAACACCATGGCCTTAAAATTTGTTAATGGATCTTGATAACACCCTGAGGCACTGGCTATGGAATATCTTAGGTAAGATTTGCATCTTTCTTTCGAAATTAATCAATAATTTAGAGCCAAAATCAATGAGTTTAACGTCCATGCCTTCTAGAGATTGTTATCCTACTAAGTAATAAAGAATCATTCTAAACATAGTGTTATACTCTGTCATCCAACCATAAATTAAATTCAATTAGTGGGAAAAGAAAAGAAGAAAAAAACAAAATAAGTTGTAGGCAAAGAAAGGAACCAGAGAGGCGAACCAGCAGAACCATGGGGAACTCCATAGGATTCAAAGGTTGGTCCAGCGTCGTAAATCGACCCTTGATAATCCGTCCCCTTAGCAGTGTTAAACTTCACCTTTATCTTACCGCTCCACCTTCGACCTTGCAGGTGCATATTCTCAAACCCCTCACCGTTGAACCACCCTTCGCGCTCCTCGCTCGCCGCATACTCCTTCCATCCCTCTGAGAACAGCGACCCATCCGGCGGAGACGGTAGGAGATGGAGGAAGGCGGCAAAGGCCAGGTCGTGGTTGCCTGCAAGGAAGACGTGCTTCTGCCGCGGGTAACTGGAGGGCAACGCCACGAGGAAATCAATGACGTGGCGGGTTTCGGGGCCGCGGTCGCAGTAGTCGCCCAGAAAGATTATGGTGGCAGATTCGAATTCGGACCGGTGGATGCTGCTTTCGAGGTTCGACCATAGGTTTTTCAGCTTCGTTGCGAAGCCGTGGATGTCGCCTACACAGATTACGACCCTGGGTTTTGGGTTTGGGGACTCTGACATTGATGCGATTTTCTAGGTTCAGTTTGGTTCCTTTGGTTTTGTGGAAATGATGGATCTGAGGAGATGAGAATGAAAATCAATACATTTTAAATATTCTTATAAATATATTTATATTTTATATATAAAATAATTTTAATATATCTTATAATTTCATGTATAATATAAATTAATTAAATTATATATATATATTATAAAATCATGTACAAATTAATTAATTATATTTTTATTATAATTAAACTATATTATAAATAAAATATTTTAATCATAAAATTTTGAAAAATACTTAATCAAATAAATAAACAAATTATATATATAAATAATCGATTATATCACCATTAACTAGCCACTATACGAAAAAAATATTATTATATTTATTATATATATATATATATATATATATATATTAATATTAATAATATATAATATTATAGTTATATATAATTTAAAAAAATTAATATAATAAAATTAAAATTATATTTAAATAAAATTTATTTTTTAATAATGTTATTAATTTTATTGTTTATTATAAACTTTTTTAATTATATTTTATTTTTTTTAAATTTGTACTTAAATAAATTTTTATACATATTTTTAATTAATAATTTAAAATTTATTTTTATATCATTTTTAAATTAATTACTTTAAAATTAATTATTTTTTATAAAATATTTTATTTTTATTAAATTTTAATTAAAAATATTTTAATAATTTAATAAATTATTTTATTAATATATTAATATTTTTATATTTAATTATATTGTTATTTTTGTTTAACTTATCTATTCCAACAACAATAATATTTTAACTATTACACTAAAAATATATTATTCAATTTTTATATATATAATCACTTCACATAAATTACACTAAATCTTTTATCTTTATCTCAGTCAATACAAACTCACAATTTATTTTAAATAATCTTAAATCATCGTCTTAATCCAACACAGTGTAAAGAGGAGAGGCAAATTCTCATGGATCGATAGCGTTTCTCAGCAAAATTCAGAAATAACTGGTTCTTTGGGTTTTTTATATGACAAACGTTGTTTCATAATTTAATATATTAAAAAATAATTAAAAAATATAGAAAAATAATAAGATGTAGAATTAAGATATATAATTAAAAAATATATATATATATATATATATATATATTCTTAAAATTTATTAATATTATATTTTTAATCAATTCTCAATCAAAAATATAAAGGTTTTAAATTATATATAAACAAAAATTAATACAAAAATAAATATATCATAATAACGTAATTTCAAATAAATAATTTATTTTTGTTATATAATCAAATACATATTAATTATAAAAAAATCAATTTTTTATCCAACAAAATTTTATATAAAAAATCAATCCAATAAGCTTAATTTTTTATATACTTTTATGAAAAATATGTTATATTTTTTCCATATTTTTATTTAAATAGTTAAATTAGAAAGAAATTTTGTTAAAGATTTATACTAATTACGTAAAAAAATATTTATATTATTTTAATAAAAATTATTTAAGTTCATAAATTAATATTTTTGTTTATTTTATATATTTTATCTAATTAAAACGTTCTTATACTAATTTTATCTTCTCTATAAAGAACAAATAAGTTTATTTTGCTTTTATAAAATATTGATCAATTCCTTATATTTATATTTTGGTTATTTTAGATATTATAAAAATGTTTTATTTTTATCATATAATTAATTATGTAAAAAACTTGAATTTTTATTAAGAGGTTAAAATAAAATATTGTATATATATATATGTTTATTTTATATATTGTATTTAATTAAAAAAAATTATACTGGTTTTATATTCTATAAAGCAAAAGCAAATTTATTTTGCTTTTATTAAAATTTTGATCAATTACTTATATTTTTGTGATTTTAAATATTATAAAAAATATTTTATTTTTATTATATATTAATTATGTAAAATAAACTTAAATTTTGATTAAAAGGTCAATTTTCATACAGGTAAAAATAATATATATATATATATATATATATATATATATATATATATATATATTGTTTATTTTATATATTTTATCCAATTAAATTTTCCTATACTAATTTCATCTTCTCCATAAAAGAAAAAGTAAATTTATTTTGCTTTTTAAAAAATTTGGTCAATCCTATGTACTTATATTTTAATGATTTTGGACATTATAAAATATATTTTATTTTATTATATAATTAATTATGTCAAAAAACGTAAATTTTTATTAAAAGGTTAATTTCAATATACGTAAAAATAATATATATATATATATATATATATATATATATGTGTGTGTGTATATATATATATATATATATATATATATATCATATATATATCAATTAAATAAAACAAACTTATATATTTCTAATAAAAAAAAGTTCATCTCTTTAATAAACACTACACAAAATTACTTTAAGCATTTGTATATTTAATTAATAAATATAAATTTAAGTTTTATAAAAAGATTATATATATATATATATATATATATATATATATCTTTAATAAACACTACACAAAATTACTTTAAGCATTTGTATATTTAATTAATAAATATAAATTTAAGTTTTATAAAAAGAATATATATATATATATATATATATATATATATATATATTATCTTGCCATGATATTTTTCTTAGTTTAGATATTAATTTTATAGGAAAAATATTTTACTATTATATAGTAGACAAAATTTGGTTATGCATTATAGTAACAAGTCTATTTGATTAATATTTGAAAGAAAACAAAACTAGAAGGAAAAATAACATTGAAATTGTCTTTGATTTTAATGTTCTCCTATTCATAAATAAGGAAACTATTTTAAATAAATTTTGATAAGTTCTAATGTTGTCTTCTTTATTTATATGCAACAATTACATGTGTCTTATTTTTTTAGTCACTCAAATTTTATATTTTCCTCCTTTAAAATTTACAAACATTTATTAAAGTGGAGTTTGACTAATTTTAAACTAATGTTAATTATTTTTATATGATAGTCATTATTTAATTCTTAAATTTTGTTTATAAAAAAATAAAGTTTAATTCATTTATCCAATTAAATTGTAATTTAGAATAGTTCAAAATTGTTATATAGCATTATTAAATCATTTTGAAATCTATAGAATAATAAATGATTTTTTGCATACAATACACTCGTCCACGAGTGTACAACCATCCACCCACAACCGTCTCAACATCACATAACAACTATTTCAACACACACCAACAACAACTCAACAAATGTTTCAACAAACACATTTTAATTCATTCTTTAAAACTTTTTCTTAAGTGAGTGAGAGTTAATAAATCAAAGCAAATAATAATTTCAAAATTAGTGACACGTGGAAGGTATTCCCAACCAACATATATGTACTAGATAAATTTCAATTTGAATCAGACAAGCTCAAATTTTTACAAAAATCATTAGAAAAAAGCATTTTTCTTTTCAAATTTCAAATTTTAAATTTAAATGTCACTTTTTTTTCAAGATTTCAAACATCTTATCTTCTTAGTTCATTTTTTTTTTATGATGGAAGCAGTGGCAGCCTTAGAATTTATACAATCTTAAAACACCTAAAATATTGGGAAACAACATGTAAATCAAATGTAAAATTGATTGAACTTGAGTCTTTATTTTTGTAATCAATTCTAGAACTATTCTTTAGATTCTTTTATGTACCTTCCTTTTAAACTTTGCATTATTTTCTTGCTTGTCTTTATTGATTTTCTTAAGTTTATCACATCTTAATTCAATAACTTGATTGTGTCTATTTCTTCTTAAAATTTTTCTTATGTTTTGCTCCTTGCATCTTGAGCATTTAAAGCAACCATATAATTTTATTTTCCTTGTTTCTTAGAAGTTTACTTCTTCTTCAAAGTAACATCTTAGGTGTTGTTAAGAATGAAAGCAATGAGGGGGAGATTGATGGAAATGTTCCTGCATTCTCAAGAGATGATTTTGATGATGATTCAAGTCAACTACATTCAAGACAATACCATTCAAGATGAATTTAAGGACAAGCTAAATTTATGACGTAGGTGACAATGTGAAACATTTCCCTACATGCCCAATATATGTTTTTTATAAAGATGATGATTCAAGCAAGCCCAAGATGATTCCTGAAGACTAGATAGAGTCTTAGAATACTGGATATGGATATACAAGTTGATGAAGTAATATTATGCATAAGCCTCCAAAGCACAAGTGTGATAAAATTCATAACATGATATTTTTCACTATCATAATTAATTATGATGCACCAGAAATGGAAAAATGATTTTCTCTATCATAATTAATTATACTGGTAATATAATCAATTATAGCAATTCAAATTTGAAAAAGATATCCGTTTTAAAGAATAAATGTTTTTTAATACATCCTGATTTTCTCTATGATATTATTAATGTCCAACGGCCATTTTCTGATGCTATTTTTCTATTTAATTAAGTTTTGATGTAAAATAAAAAATACACAATTACAGAATTCGAAAATACAATTTACATTCAATCAGATTTGAGAAAATAATTTTGAGCAAGGCAACAGAGATATTTTACACCTTTTGAGAAAATCCTCTTCTCTACTGCCTTTTGTGCTTTCATTGTTAATCACACTTGTTATTGGAGATTGACATTCTACAAGCTTCTACAATTTGTTGTCTCCATTACTCAGGTGTGTCTGTTCTTATTTTTATTACCTTCATCCTTTTTGCATTGGTGGAAAAGGAGGTGTTTTTCATTCCTAGTGTGATTCTAGGGAGGTGTTCATCCTTAGTGAGATTCTAAGGAGGTGTTTTCATCATTTGATTTGTTCAAAGGAGGTTTTCATCCCTAGTGTGATTCTAGGAAGGGGCTCATCCTTAGTGGGATTCTAAGGAGGTGTTTTTTATCCTTTGATTTGTTCAAAGGAGGTGTTCATCCCTAGTGGGATTCTAGGAAGGTGTTCATCCTTAGTGGGTTTCTAAGGAGGTGATTGTCTTTTTAATTAGTTTACTTTTTATTGGTTCTTCTGCTGAGTTGATTGTAATTTGTAAACTGAATTTGAAAGATAGTGAATGGGGAGTCACTCTTGTGTTAAGAGTTGACTGGGAACTAGATGTAGGGTTGGCTATACTCGAACCAGTATAAATCTCTGTGTGCTCTTCTCTTTCCCTTATCTCTTTCTCCTTTCCTGATTATATTATTGCTTCCTCTTTAACAAATTATTGACTCACAAATAAATTTTTAATTTGACATCTATTTTAATTTGTGCATCTATTCACCCCCTTCTAGATGTCATTTGTCTAACAAAGAAAAGAAAAGAAGGCTTTCCTAAAAGAGGTTTAGAAGTGTACAAATTTGCTACAATAGAGTGCAAACACTTGACCAAGTGAGAACCCTACATTTGTGAAGGAAATTTCATCAAATTCGTCACAAAACAACCTTGCAATAGAAAAATTAATCACAAACTACATTTGTCAATGAAAATGTCTTTCATTGACTCTTTGCTGTAAATTTTGTCACAAATTGACGTTGTTATAATTTTCTTTGTTGTAGTTCTTTTAATTCTTATTTCTTAAGTAGGTGTCTTGGGAAAATTTTCAACTTCTTTTCCTTTTATCATAAAAAGGACACTTGTTGTTACAAGTCATAGACTTGATTCTCTACCACATGGGGTAAAACAAATTTTTAAGATATTGATGATCTATTCCCAAAGAAGTACCTTATGGACTTTCACTTTTACGGAATAGAACATTGAATGGATCCTTTGAGTTAGAAAATCAAATAAGTGATCTATTAAGAAAGGTTGAGATCAAGAAGAGTCTCAGTCCTTATGTTGTACCTAGACTAGGTCTCCCACCTCAAAATTATAGGCAAACCTACTATTCATAAATTATAAATGTAGGGAAGATCTGGATTTGAGGTTAGATTCTTCTCAAGAGCGAGGGCCTGATGGAGGACCATCTAGGCGACAACACATTGGATCTCAACTAAGACCCAAGGCCAAAAGGATAGAAGAGGAAGAGGCTCAAGAAAGGACTTTCCTTCACTAAAGCTTGCACTATTAAGACTCATTTTCTATTTTTATTAGCTTTGTAAAATTCTTGTAAAAATTATATAGGCTTTAATTCTTTATTTTCTTGTAGAGTTAGGACTATAAGGGGCACACACTTACCTTGGGCTAGCCATCATGGACTACACTACACCTTGGGCAAGCCATCAAGACCTTGGGCGAGCCACTTGAAGGGTAGGAGCACTCCTCACACTTGAAGAGTCAAGGTTCAACACTTGGTTGCAACTTTAGAGAAGTTTCACATATATAAACACTTGAAACAAGCCAAATTTAGAGGAGATGAGATTTTAAGGTGCAACACTTAAAAAATAGAGGACAAGGATCAAGTCTTAGCTACCACAAAAAAAATATATATATATCATTTTTCCTTCTTAAATTCGATCAAACACTCCAAGCACTCAAGGAGGTCCAAGCTTTAACTCTTAGTTGCAAAATTTGAGAGATTTTTGGAATATAAACACTTAAATGTAATTAAATGTGGGCAAGGATGTACTTGAAGCTAGGAAATTTGATGCATAACTTATAGAAGTGAATTTAGTCTCACATCCTCTAGGAGATTGAATGAGTGAGAGGGGAGATACTATATATATGACCTCTTATATAGATATTTGAGTACATTTAAATGAAATCAAGCTTAGTATGTGTAACTTACATTTTTTGTTTATACCCTGGTTGTTTGTCTTCAGGTGTCTCTTTAGCAGTTCTTTTTCCTGCTCTTCTAAATAAGGAACCTTTCTTAGAGGAGTTAGTGCCAAGTTTTCTTGAGAAACTTGGGGAAGAATTTTAATAACACATTAGGTGTTATTGGCATAGGGTGGTTCGAACTCTACTTGGTGGAAGGAGAAAAAAATTCTCCATCATTGACTTTATTGAATTTACACTACTAGAAAAATGATTAATAGTGATCGAAATTAGTAACCGAAAAATTCGATCATCGATAGTAACTCGAATCGATGACTCGATTTCCGTTTTATATTTAGTGATTGATTTAGTAACTAAAATTTCAGATCACTGAAATCGATCATCGATTCGGTCACAAAATCAGTCACCGATCTCGGTCACTACTAGAAAAATGGTTAATAGTGATTGAAATTAGTGACCAAAAATTCAGTCATTAATAAGTAATGTAATCGATTGACTCGATTTCTCTTTTTATATATAGTGACTGATTTAGTGACTAAAATTTCAGTCACTAAACAAATAATATATAAATTAGTGACTATTTTTTATTTATATAAATAATTTTTAAAAATATTTTAATAATATATTAAATATAAATCTACTTAATAATTTAAAATAATTGATAAAATTTTAATAACATTATAAAAAATTTAAAAAATAGTTTATTAACTTATTAAATAAATTAGTAATATAGTATGTAAATAAAAAAATTAAAATTAATTATTAAATTAGTTACCGATTCAATCATTAAAATAATTATTAATTTAATCTCTTTTATATATATAATCAATGATTAAATTAATTATTAGTTTAGTCTCTTTTATATATACATATATATATATATATATATATATATATATATATATATATATATTACTTTTATGTTAATAAAAATGTATTTCAATGTACTTATAAAAAAATTAAAATTATTTTAATTATTGAATTGATATTTCAAATTTATATTAATATTTTAAATAATTTAGTAATTGGATAAATATTTTAAGTGTATATTAGTATTTTTATAAAAGTGTAAATATTAAGTGAACTTATTTTAAAATTTAATTAAACATAATAATATAATATACTATTAACCATAAATATGTGAAGATTTAGTTAGAAATTAATTTTAAGTTTTATCGTTTTTATTTAAAAAAATTGTTAAAAAAATCAAAATAATTAATTAAAATAAAGAATTTTAATATTATAAATGTGTTAATATTATTAGTTATTGGAGAATTAAATTTATAATAATAATTATATAAAATTATAGAATTAATAAAATTTAAATTATTGGTATTTTTTTAACCATGAAGCTAAAATTTGATAATATTAATAAATTAAAATAAAAAAATATATATATATATATATATATATATCACTTTAATTATTTTAATTAAAAATAATTTCATAAAAAAACTAATATTTGAAAATAAAAATACAAAAGTATATAGTTTTTCTTTTATTTAATTATATTTTTTACTTTTTGGGTTTTAGTCCATTACAATAATTTAATTGCTCTAATTTTCACAAAAATATATAATTTCTCTTATTAACAATTTTTTTAATCAGATTAAGAAAATTATTACTAAGAAGATTCAAAACTAGTACCTTAGAGTTAGATATTAATACTCCAACCACTAAACTGTTAGAATTTTTTAATAAAAATTTACAAATAAATTATATTTATATACAAAAAAATATATATCCGTGTAAATATATAAATATAAAATATATAAATACAAATATATTTTGATATATTTATATATTTATATGTTCAATGTGAGGATCACGCTAGAGGGTGAAAATGTGTGTCGAGTGAGTTTTCAAAATTTGATGTCAAATTTGTGAGCGAGTCTCTTTATATGGATTTGTAATTTAATGATAGAATATAATCTTTATAATTTATTTATATAATGATATAAAATAATTGTTTTCTTTATTTATTTTTATTTTATTTTAATTTATTCTTTTTATCTTTTTTTTCTTCTATTATTTAATTAAAATTCTTATATTAAAATAATTTTTCATTATTAAAAATAATTAAATATTTATTTTAAAATTATTTTTTAAAATTATTTAATTTAACAAATTATTATGAATTAATCTATGTCTGGAAAAATAATTATTAAAAGATGATTTTGATTAATTTATAATAATATATGTTAGGAAAAAATTGTTCTATTAATAATCATAATTAGATTAATTTATAATAATTTGTTAAATTAAATAATTTTAAAAATAAATATTTAATTATTTTTAATATTGAAAAAATTATTTTAATATAAGAATTTTAATTAAATAATAGAAGAAAAAAATATAAGAAGAATAAATTAAAATAAAATAAAAATAAATAAAGAAAAAAATTATTTTATATCATTATATAAATAAATTATAAAGATTATATTGTGTCATTAAATTATAAACTCATATAAAGAGACCCGCTCACAAATTTGACATCAAATTTTAAAAATATACTCGACACACTTTCACCTTCGAGCGCGCCCTCACATCCAACATATATATATATATATATATATATATATATATATATATATATATATATATATATATTTGTATTTATATATTTTATATTTATATATTTATATTTATATATTTACATGATATATATTTTTATTTGTATATAAATATAATTTATTTATAAACTATTATAAAAAATTCCTAGTAGCTAAGTGGTTGGAGTATCGATCTTTAACTCTAAGGTACTCGGGTTTGAATCCTCGTCGAGAATAATTCTTTCAATCTAATAATTATTCAAATTTCTAAAAAATAAAGAATATAAAAGGGAGATTAGAGAGTTATAAAAAAATATTTTTAATTTTTTAATGTTTTTGTTAGTGACTCGACTCAATCTGGTCACTCGATTCGATTATTATTTCTGGCCACTATTTTAGTTAGTGACCGATTTTAATCATTTAGTGACCGAAAATTCGGTCACTATTTGATGTTTTTGTTGTAGTGTTATAATTATCGATTTTGATGAAGAAAAGTTGTTTCATTATCCATGTAAGAAATGCAACAATAATCTTTTGGTCTAGAGGAATATATGAGTACTTGATGACAATTGAGATAAAAAAGATATTATGTTATGGGATCTTCATAGAGAAGTAATAAAGCAAAATCATGAAGATAAGATAAAAAAAAATTATAATGATGAGATTTATAATATGGTATATAATCTTGAGAGTGTTGTTAACGTTGAAGACACCAAAGAAAGTAAGAAAACAAGTTATACAACTAGTCCAAAGAAGAATAAAATGAATGAGAAAGCATCAAAGTTTAATAAAATACTAAATGATATTGAATACGAATTATATTCAGGTTGAAAAAAAATTTTTAAGTTATCATTTATTGCCTAATTATTAAATATCAAATGTCTTTTTGGTTTAGGCACAGAAACAATTGATGACTTACTTTATTTAGAAAAGCATTTTCAGAAGAGAATAAAATTTTTTTGTCTTATTTTGATGTTCGAAAAATTATTTGTGAACTTTTTGAGGCTCGAAAAGTTGTGATCTTAGATATGATTACACAAAAATAGATATTTGTAAATAATTGCATTCTATATCGATGTGATTCTTTGAAATCATCCTCTTTCTAATATGTAAATTTCTTCTATCCATAAACCCTAAATAAAAAGTTATTCAAGAAAGTTATATGTTTTTATGTATTAGCTAATATTGCTAGAGAAATAAGGTGGCATAAGGATAGGCCTTTTGATGAAGGTGGGAAATTGAAACATCTAGGTGATTTTTTTGCTTGTGAGACTTTTTGATTCACAATATCCATCTTTTGCGTATTGCGTCAAATTCACACAATGTTAAACTTGACCTAGTAAGTGACAACTTCAATTTATTTGAAACTATAAGCACATCATATAGTGTGTGACCGATCATATTAAATTCTTACAATTTTTTATCTTGAATGTGCATGAAAGATCCTTATTTTATAATATCAACACTTTTTTTCAAGTCTAAAACCTCTTACAAATAATATTGATATGTATTTACAATCTTTGATTGATAAATTAAATGAACTATGGAAGAATGGTGTAAAGACATCATATATCAACGAAAGAAATATTTCAATTACATATAATTATTCTTTGTTGTGACAAGTATTTAAGTTTACCAAATGAAAAAAATTTATTACGTATAGTTTATTTTTATCATTCTTCGAGACATAATACAAAATCTTTTATGTAAAGAAAGAAAAAAAAAACTTCCTCAACTATTATCTAAAAATAATATAATTCAATAATATCATTAATTTAATTAGCTAATATTACAAATTCAACTAACGTTGGTTAATTCAACATATTTTATTTTAATATTATTTATTTATATTACTGTTAAACATAAAAATAATTTAACTAACAATAATGGTATCGTATAGTTAGTAATTAACTTTATCCTCGTCAAGGTTCAATCCATAATATTATTACTTTTATTATTTATTTAAATAATTTATTAAAATTAAATATTAAAAATGATTATAGAATTAAAATAAAATATTTTTTTATTATTTATTTAAATAAAATTTTAAATTAAGAATCATAATTATTATAATTTATTAAAGATAAAAACCAAATTAACTGGAACATGTAAATGTTATCTTATTTATCTAAATACATTCTCAAATTTAAAAATTAATTGTAGATAATATAATTTTATTAAATGTAAGTTTAAACTAATGCAATGAAAAGACAAAATCACATTATTTATTTATCATATCTATTAAAATAATTTTTGAATGAAATACTATTAATAAATAATGCATGTAATTTGATTAAATGTAGATTTAAATTAACTCCATCGAAAGTTAAAACACCACTATTTGTATCTTATACTAAATAAATATTTAAATTTAAATATTACTAATTCTTACGAGAATTAATTGTATTAAATGATATAGTTTACATGTACATATTTAACTAATTTCTAATTCAAAATGTTGCAATTAAATAAATTACAAAAAATAAAATTTATTGTTTTTCATTTAATTGTAACCATAGTTTATCTTTTATTTACATACAAACTCATTTTTTTTCTTTTTTTTGTTTTTATTAATTTCTATATACTTATAGTTTTAATAATAAATACAGGTGACTTTTGGTAAGTTAGTAAATGAAAGAAAGCTTAAAAAAAAAAATTGTTATCAAAATAGGCTTAGCCTAATAGATTATTTGGAGATATAAGTCATGTTAGACAAAAAAATTATGACCTAAATTGAATAAGATATATTTTGGTCCGACTTATTTAGGTCACACTATTACAAATAAGATCTTTCACGTCGGTTATGGAAGGTCCTCAACGTCGATTACATATAACCGATGTTGAAAGTCTGATTTTTCAGATCAATAAATTTTATTTATTTATAAACCCTTTTTTTTTATTAATGTCTATATACTTATAGTTTTAATAATAAATACAGGTGACTTTTGGTAAGTTAGTAAATGAAAGAAAGCTTAAAAAAAATCAATTTGAATTATGATATCAAAATAGGCTTAGCCTAATAGATTAGTCTGAGATATAAGTCATGTTAGACAAAAGAATTATGACCTAAATTGAATTAGACATATTTTGGTTTGACCTATGTAGGTCACACTACTACGTATAAGGCCTTCCACGTCGGTTACATTGAAAGTCCGATTTTTCAAATCAAAAATTTTAATTTATTTATAAACCCCTTTATTTATCTAGAAGTCTCCCCTCTCTTTTATATTATAATTTTTACAAGTTTGAATCATTGTCAAATTAATTTCTTAAGAGAATTGTCACTAGCAGGATTCGAACCTAATAATAACTACTAGAATTTTCTAATAATAACTTACAAATAAATTATATCTATATAAAAATAAATATATATCGTGTAAATATATAAATATAAAATATATAAATACAAATATATTTATATATTTTGATATATTATATAGTTATAATTTATATATTTATATGTTGGATATGAGGGCACGCTCGAAGGTGAAAGTGTGTATCGAGTGAGTTTTCAAAATTTGATGTCAAATTTGTCAGCGGATTTCTTTATATGGGTTTGTAATTTAATGACAGAATATAATCTTTATAATTTATTTATATAATGATATAAAATAAATTTGGGAAACGTGTCATTCGCTCAAGCGTAAAATATCAATTTTCACTCAAGCGAGATATTTTTGCTTGAGCAAGTGAATTTCGTGAGCTTTAACGTATTTTCGCTCAAGCGAAAGTCAATCTCACTTCCACCCTCGAACGCGCCTTCACATCCAACATATAAATATATAAATATGTAACTATATAAATATATCAAAATATATAAATATATTTGTATTTATATATTTTATATTTATATATTTACACGGATATATATTTATTTGTATATAAATATAATTTATTTGTAATTTATTATTAGAAAATTCTAGTAGTTCAATGGTTAGAGTATCAATCTTTAATTTTAAGATATTGAGTTTGGATTCTACCAATAATAATTTTTTAACTTAGCGTTTTTGGCTGAAAAAAATAGAAACACTTTAACCGACATAGAATATATTCAACTTTCAACGTCATTTTTTAACCAACCGACGTGAAAAACATATTCGTAATCGTGTCATGACCTATAGACTAACTCGTAAACTTATGAGCTGACCCATTTTATAGAATAATAATTATTTTTTAAATAAAAGTAAAAGAAATATTATTATTATATATATATATTATAAATTAATTTCATAGAGATTCTAAGAGTAAATATCAGAATAAATATTTAATAATCACTTATTCCAAGATCTAATTATTAATATTAATTACTATTTTACATAAATAAATTATTAAAAATAAATAGTGATAAAAAAGTAAGTTTTTAATTCTTATTTTAAGATTAAATGGATAAATTCTCTTATAATTTATATATTAAATTGTTATATCTTAAAAAAACTAATTTTATTAATAAAATTCAAAATTTTAAAATAATTTTTATTAATTATTTGTATTTAAATATATTTTTAATTAATTAATTTTGTATAAATATGTTAATATATATTTTTTAAAATTCAATGAGACAAAAATTGACCCGTTAACCTATCATAGGGTCAGGCTAAACTAAAAATTTTGACCTATTTTAAAATATAGACTAAGTCGGATCAGTAATTTTTTTACTTGGCTCGTAGAGCCAGGCTAGGCTGGGCTAGATAGTCCGTATGATAATTCTAATTGGAAGAAAAAAGTTAATTATGTTATTGGACATGTCTAAAATTACATCATAATTTGGATGTCACATATATATTAAAAAAAGAATTGTGGTAACATAATATACGAACATTGATGGATTAAAAAATATGATATAAACTCTTAATATTATCTAACCTATATGGAATTTGATCATAACTTCGTGCCACCATGATTAAAGAAAAAGAAAAATAATTCTTATGTATATTACATTAAGTTATCTTAGAAAAATTATGTGTTTTTATCAATTTATAGTTTATTTAAAGGTTTTAGATACATCTAATATTTTTCAATATATAGAAGTCTAAATGAAAAAAAAATATAGGATGAAATGTCATAATTTGCCTTACTTTCTTCATCATTCAATTAATGTGTTCTTCAAAAAAGAGTTTAGAAGGTCCTAAATGAACTATAAGTAACAAAGATTACTTTAGAGAGTTATGCTCTAGGATATTGAATTTAAAGAATTGTTTTGAGATATTGATTCTAAAGAGCCTAGATTTGTTAGAAAGCACTGTAGTTCTAACCTTATTAAATATTTTCTCTTCTTCTTTTTTTTTTTACGTAGAGACCAATATTATTGGATTAACTCAATATTGTTGGATGTATCATATTTAAAAAAAGTACCTTCGTAGGTGTAAATGATGTTGAACATACAAGGACTTGATGTTGAACTTACATGGACATGAAGCTTATTGATTTTGATGATGATTCAAGAACAAATAACTTAGAGTGTTGAAGACTTGTATTGTTGTGTAATAACTCTGTTTTGATGAGTTTGAGTTTGTAATATTAGAGTCTAAGATAGCTGGTACATAATCTACTCTTTAGAAGCTTCAAAAACTCATATTTATCAAAAAGCCGCGGGTTTAATCGATTAAATCATCAGATAATCGATTATTACAGTGAGAAAAACCATTTTCTGTATTTGTTCACTGTAATAATCGATTAACACACCTGTTAATCGATTAACAGGGCTCTTAATCGATTAAAACAGAGAGTTTTGGGGTTCTGTTGATTTTGGCTCTGTAATAATCGATTAACACTTCATTTAATAGATTATTTCAGTCAGATTTTGATTTTCAACTTCAAATTAAACCTATTTTCGAAAACCTTAATCCCAATACTCCTAGTTCCGAAAATCCCCAATTCCCAAACCCTAATTCATCTACTTAAGGTTCTCTATGACTCTCAGAAAAAATGGAACAACCTTTTTCAAACAAAAGTTAAGTGCTGTGAGTGCCAGAGAACTGTTTGTTGGAGGAAAAAGGGGCTTTTGGAACCTGGTGTGGGCTAGAAGCGATAAAAATCACTAAGTGGAGTTCTTAGTGGATTGTGTGTTGTTCCGTCTCTAGGGAAAGCTGTTCTTCATCTCTTGTGGGTTTCAAGAGAGGTGTTTTCTTTACTTTATCTCTTCAATTGTTATCTGTTTGTAACAACTTTGATTATAGTGACAACGTTAATCCTCTGTTTGAGTGATTAGCAACTGGATGTAGGGTCTTTTGATTCGAACCAATATAAATCTCCTGGGTAAGACTCTATCTCTATTCTCTTTACGTTTACACAGTATTTTAATCGGTAAAATTTGGGGAAAATTTTTAAAACCTAATTTTTGTTAAGAAACCAATTCACCCCCCCTCTTGGTTTTTGTCCGACAACGCGATCATTCCGCTGCGCGATTCTAACAAGTGGTATCAGAGCTTGCTTTGATAGTCATTCAAACTTTTCGAAAATGGCCGGACAAAATCAAACTTTTGCCGAAGGTGCGTCTATCAACAGACCCCCACTTTTTGCGGGTCAAAATTATCCTTTCTGGAAAGTAGGAATGCAAATCTTTTTAGAGTCTGTTGATAGAGGCGTTTGGGACGCTATTTTAAACGGTCCCTATATTCCTAAAGTTACTGAGAACGGTGTAGACGTTCGGAAACCTTTTTCTAGATGGACAACAGAAGAAAATAGAAAAGCACAATTTGACGTTAGGGCTAGAAATATTATTTCATCTGCTTTAACCCTTGACGAGTTTTACAGGATCTGAAAGTGATCCTAGCAAAGATCTCATTGATTTGATGAAGTCAAAGATAAAGTCAAGGGTCAACTCTGCAGCAGTCAAACAAGTCACTCAGAACAAAGGAGCTGAAGACTTAGTGTGTCTAAACAGAAAGCTTAGGTAAAACCACTTTACCTTTTCCACTCGCATAAAGCTTCTTCACTCAATTTGCAAAATGCCTCAAAAATAGTTTTAAACAAATAAAAAACAAAAGCATTTTGGCAAAGAATTTTCTTAAACAAGTTATTAACTGATAAAGGTTTGAAAGAATCAATTTAAAACACTTAGAATGTTTTAAAAAGTGTTTTTACAATATTTTAATCGATACAAACTTCTTTTAATCGATTAAAACTCTTTATGACCGATTAGAATTCGAATGTAATAGGTCAGAATGCAATATAATCGATCAGATCTTAAATATGAGCGATTAGAATTATTTTAATCGATTAAAACACGTTTCAATCGATTAAAATCACTTTGGATGTCAGTATGATCGATCAGAATGAGATTATGACCGATCGAAGTTGGTTATGATCGATCGAATTGAATTATGACCGATCAGACTTATTTCAATCGATTAAAACGCATTTCAATCGATTAGAATAACTTAGAAAATCTTTTCAATCGATTAAAACGAACTTTCAATCGATTAAAATGACTTGAAAATATATGTGCAGTTTTTCAATCGATTGAAACGACTTTATATCAGCTTAAAATAACTTGGAAAGTTTTATAAGAAGGTTTTTAAACAAATCAATCGATTAATACGTGATTCAATCGATTGTTTTATACTTAGAAAATGTTTGTAAAACGTTTTAACTGATAAAAACGGTGGTCGTATCAACTAAAACATTTTCTGTTAAAGATCATGAACGCATTAATGGGTTGAAAGGACTTTTAACAGATTGTAACGGCTATTTCAACAGCATTAAAACAAACTTTCAACAGATTAATTAATGCAGCAGATTTGAAAATACTCTTTTATAAACAGATTTGCTTGAAACTTTGAGAAATAGATCACACATCAGCTTTTGACACAATTCAAGCAATCAATACAAGCAACTATTAGCATTTTTCAAGAAAGATACACAACTGTTTTTGTGAACTTCTTTTGAAATCTTTCTTGAGGCACTTTGCATTTCTTTGAAGAAGAAACTGACCGTGGATTGGTGTAATCCGGTTTGAGCTTTCTTTGTTTCTTCTTTTAAATTTCTATTCATTCATTTGTACTCGTTTTGTACCTGGAATTTGGGTACAAGTTTTCTGCAATCTGTTGTAGAAAGTTGCCAAGAACTGGAATTTGGTTCTTGGTGGAAAGGTTAAAGCAAGAGCTGGAATTTGGTTCTTGTGTGTGGTGCCCGGAATTTGGGCACTCGGTTTCTCTGCTGACTGGAATTTGGTTGCGAGAGGTTTCCAAGAGCTGGAATTTGGTTCTTGGTGGAGAGTTAGAATAGGTGTAAGAGGGTGAGTCTCGTAAAACATCTATTCTAGTGGAACCACACTGAATTTAGTCGAGTCCGGACGTAGCCCTGGTATTGGGTGAACCAAGTATAAAATTACCGGTGAAATCTTTCCTAACCTTTCTCTCTTTAATTTCTGCGTCGCACTTAAACTGTTTGATTGCTTTGTGATTTGTGAATTGATAAGTAATCTTAATTTTCGAATTAGATAATCTGTGTATTGCGAAAAACTTTCAAAAATCAATTCACCCCCTCTTGATTTAAAACTACTTTTCTAACAATTGGCATCGGAGCGAGGTGCTTGAAAGTTACTCAAGTTACTTCGATCCATGGCATTTTCTCGAGGGAGCGTACATTGATAGACCTCCACTGTTGTGTGGAACAGATTATCTATTCTGGAAAGTAAGGATGAAAATCTTCATTGAATCCGTTAGTATAAATGCTTGGAATGTTATTGAACAGGAAACCGATATTGCTAACGATAATCCAAGATGATTGTATTGCCAAGAATATCATCTTATCCGCCCTTACAGAGATGATCTTTTCGAGATTGCACACTGCCAAACTCGCTGCACAAATGTGGAAGATCCTTGAAAAGACCTATGAAGAAGCACCGTAAATATGCTTGATGGTCAACTCGGAATCATCAAAAACCGAGTGTAAGTTCCGAATCTATAAACTATAGCTCATTACAAGATGCTTTCTTTGAAATACATGAAGTAGCAAAGAAATTAGAAACTGAAAACGTAAAATTGAAAAGCATGAATAGGTTACTAGAAAACAAGATCATTATTCTTGAAAAGAAAATAATTGATGAAGAAAAGTTAGAATTAGAAAATAATACTGATTGCATGTGTAATGTTGAAGATTGCAAAACTGTCCCGAGTTACGAAAACAAGTATCATACCTAGTAAAAACTTCATCTAAATTAGCACAAGGAAAGAATAATCTTGATAAGATACTTGATTCCCAAAAGTTAGTTATTGAACGTGGTGGTATAGGTTATACACCGACCATTGGAAAGAAAACCGGAGCTTTCAAAAATTATTTTGCATATAGTAAAACAGTTTCATCTCCATTTATTAAATGTTTTTACTGTATGAAAAAGGGTCACTCTGTTAAATACTGCAGAATTAAGAAATATGCAAGTACTCAAAGGAAGAATGAAATGGGTTCCAAAGATTAATTCCTTTCAAATAACCTCGATCAGGACCCAAGTAATTATAAAGGGTACCAGAACAATTCTTAATTTGTTTTGCGAGAACAAGTCTCGGGAATCCCTTGAAGATCAGAGCTGCGAAACCAGGTTCCGTGTATTTAAATTAATTGTTTTAATTGATATAAACCAATATTAATCGATTGAAATAACTTACCGTACCATTTTAATCGATTGAAATGTCGAAATAATCGATTAAATTGTTCTCGGAATGTTGGTTTAGTCGTTTTAATCGATTATAATAAATTTATATCAACTAAAAACACTTAGGATCAAAATTAATCGATTCATTTACGTTTTAATCGATTTAAATACTGGTGATATTTTTTTTATTACATTCTCAGTACCATACAAATCGATTCTTTCATAAAACAATCGATTAATTCACTTGTAGATGTTTTCAACCCAAATGTCAAGAATCAAATTAATAGATAATGAGTTGATTAATCAATTAATTAGGTTCGAAAACATGATTTACGAGCATCTAATTAAAGTTTGATAGGCCAATTCGATTAAAAAACCCAGGTCTTTATGATAATCCGGAATCTGGATAATGTGTTTAAATGTCTCTTTGAATTTCAAAAACTTGAAATCCGTTTCTTCATCAAACCAGGTTCTGAACTTATCATTTCTCAACTTATCATCTTTCTTCTCGTTTTCATATTTTCAAAATCTCCTCTCAATTCTCTGTCAGTAAACATGATCAAAATCATGACTCGGTTCGAAGCAGTACTGTTTCGAAACGTATCCATATTCAATTTTCTTTCAATGGCACAAATTTTTAAATTAGAAAGCGAAGGTCTGAACAAATCTTTGAATTGGGAACTCGACCTGATGACATAATGTGGGAAAACTATTACCGTTATTCATGAATGGAAGTGTCTTTTATTTTGACAACAACATAAACATGATTCAAGTCGTAGATGTTTACATTTCTCTTAATACTTTACATGGAATGCTGCGTGGTAATACATTGAAATTCAAAGGAATTATCAAAGAATGGACTGTAACTTTTCTTATAGACACTAGTTACAAAAAGGTCAAACTGTTAGGACTGAAAACATAGTTTATCAAAGATTTTTTAATAATTGTTTCTGGTAATAAGTTATTGATTACTAGGAAATCCAATAAACACATGTTTTCATTAAATTTCTTGATATTACATTGCAATATATTTGAAATAATTTTGAGCATGCATTGGTTCAAAACTCTTGGTGAAATTCATTGAACCGTGCAACCCCGATAATTTGCTTTAATCATCAATGTCACGAGGTGACACTCGCAAGGGAACCAATCTGGGACAGCAATTCAAAAATTGAATAACGTTGGTACGAGGATAAATTTTATATTGTTTTAGAATTCTGGATTGATTGTCATCACCTGTCCTCATTACTAATCATTGCCCACTCTACCGAATAACATTCCTCAAAAGATAATGATGACTGGTTCACTATAAGTGAGAATAACACCCATCATACTACATTAATAAGAATGCAGTTATTTGCTTGGATAATGACAACTGCAGGGTTCAAAATGGGTTGGCTATTATGAAAGAAAATTCCTATCTCAGTACATCATTAACCTGTGATTCATGCAATTTATGGTATCATGCATTCTGTGTGGGATTTGGTCAGTACATGATTATGCCTCTGATGTGTAGTAGAAATTCCAGTGTGGTGTCAACCATGGACTGTAATGCAGTCAATAATAACAATGAACTGCTAAAAGATTTCTTTTCAGGAAAAGTTTCCGTGTCTATTGCCGATACAGGAGTGACAAGCAGTTGTTGACTCAAATAGTTGATAGAGCAAAATTGGTTCCAAGCAAAAGGAAAGCCTATTATCTTTTGATATTGGTGGGGATCAAATGAATGATCACCAAGCTGGTGGATAAGCAGTTCAATCAGGGAAATTGGGATGACTAGTTCCCCTCATCATCTTTATCTTCTCGCTTATTTCTATCTTTATATTGTTTGCATGGATCGTGATATTAACTCGGTGTTATACCGGAAACATTTGCCTTAATCTTTGGTTAAATATGGTTTAGGATCTAATCTAGATCAGATCGGCGTAAATAGAATTTAAATAGATCCCTGAGAGCTTTAGCTAAATAAGATTTTATTCTGATAGATCTATTAGCTAAGATTTAATCAATATAGTCGTTAGTATTGTTAAAACATCCTTCTAAATGATCAGTTTTACAAAATATGCATTAAACATTACTTCATTTTCAAAACCGATTGTTTTAATCAATACAACATCTTGTTAATCGATTAAATGAACTTATACAACATGTTTTAATCGATTCAAAATCGAAATAATCGATTATTTTTACTAAAGTTTCATGTTTTCAAAATCTTAAATGTTTTAATCGATTAAACTTTTCTTTCAATCGATTAAAATCATTTACCAAGAACATTTTAACCGATTATGCTCTGTTTTTAATCGATTTTTATTCTGGAAGAAAGATTAAAGGCTTTAGTTAATGGTCATTTCTGTAAACATGCTACTAAAGCGTGATTCCTTATCTTTACACGTGTTAATTGTATTCATTACAAACGTGTTAATGGAGATAAGTTTGAATCAACTTTAATTGATTATTTTCATGAGTGAAATATTGATTCACTTTGTATTTTCAAAAACTTGAGCATATTTTTCGAAACCTTACATTTTATTCTTTTCTCTTCTATTCCCTATTTTTGATGAAGTCAAAAGGGGAGAAATAGTTGCATCACTTTAAGATAAATTTAAGAGCAACGAGTTTAGGGGGAGAAATAAGTTTTAGGGGAGAAATAAGTTTTAGGGGGAGAAACAAAACTTTATTACATTCTTATATTTCTCACCTAACTGCATTATCAAGTGACTTATTTTGCAGAGATTGTTTTTTTCAAAATGGTGTTTGTCTTCATCAAATAGGGGAGACTGAAAGTGATCCTAGCAAAGATCTCATTGATTTGATGAAGTCAAAGATAAAGTCAAGGGTCAACTCGCACTAGTCAAACAAGTCACTCGAAACAAAGGAGCTGAAGACTTAGTGTGTCTAAACAGAAAGCTTAGGTAAAACCACTTTACCTTTTCCACTGCATAAAGCTTCTTCACTCAATTTGCAAAATGCCTCAAAAATAGTTTTAAACAAATAAAAAACAAAAGCATTTTGGCAAAGAATTTTCTTAAACAAGTTATTAACCGATAAAGGTTTGAAAGAATCAATTTAAAACATTTAGAATGTTTTAAAAAGTGTTTTTACAATATTTTAATCGATACAAACTTCTTTTAATCGATTAAAACTCTTTATGACCGATTAGAATTCGAATGTAATAGGTCAGAATGCAATATAATCGATCAGATCTTAAATATGAGCGATTAGAATTATTTTAATCGATTAAAACACGTTTCAATCGATTAAAATCACTTTGGATGTCAGTATGATCGATCAGAATGAGATTATGACCGATCAGAGTTGGTTATGATCGATCAGAATTGAATTATGACCGATCAGACTTATTTCAATCGATTAAAACGCATTTCAATCGATTAGAATAACTTAGAAAATCTTTTCAATCGATTAAAACGAACTTTCAATCGATTAAAATGACTTGAAAATATATGTGCAGTTTTTCAATCGATTGAAACGACTTTATATCAGCTTAAAATAACTTGGAAAGTTTTATAAGAAGGTTTTTAAACAAATCAATCGATTAATACGTGATTCAATCGATTGTTTTATACTTAGAAAATGTTTGTAAAACGTTTTAACTGATAAAAACGTGGTCGTATCAACTAAAACATTTTCTCGTTAAAGATCATGAACGCATTAATGGGTTGAAAGGACTTTTAACAGATTGTAACGGCTATTTCAACAGATTAAAACAAACTTTCAACAGATTAATTAATGCAGCAGATTTGAAAATACTCTTTTTATAAACAGATTTGCTTGAAACTTTGAGAAATAGATCACACATCAGTTTTGACACAATTCAAGCAATCAATACAAGCAACTATTAGCATTTTTCAAGAAAGATACACAACTGTTTTTGTGAACTTCTTTTGAAATCTTTCTTGAGGCACTTTGCATTTCTTTGAAGAAGAAACTGACTGTGGATTGGTGTAATTCGGTTTGAGCTTTCTTTGTTTCTTCTTTTAAATTTCTATTCATTCATTTGTACTTGTTTTGTACCTGGAATTTGGGTACAAGTTTTCTGCAGTTGTTGTAGAAAGTTGCCAAGAACTGGAATTTGGTTCTTGGTGGAAAGGTTAAAGCAAGAGCTGGAATTTGGTTCTTGTGTGTGGTGCCTGGAATTTGGGCACCTGGTTTCTCTGCTAGCTTGGAATTTGGTTGCAGAGGTTTCCAAGAGCTGGAATTTGGTTCTTGGTGGAGAGTTAGAATAGGTGTAAGAGGGTGAGTCTGCAAAACATCTATTCTAGTGGAACCCAGCTGGAATTTGGCTAGAGTCCGGACGTAGCCCTGGTATTGGGTGAACCAGGTATAAAATTACAGGTGAAATCTTTCCTAACCTTTCTCTCTTTAATTTCTGCTGCTGCACTTAAACTGTTTGATTGCTTTGTGATTTGTGAATTGATAAGTAATCTTAATTTTCGAATTAGATAATCTGTGTATTGCGAAAAACTTTCAAAAATCAATTCACCCCCCCTCTTGATTTAAAACTACTTTTCTAACAGGATCTCTGTTTGTAAAAGTGCTCAAGAGATGTGGGAAATGCTAAGAGTGACCCACGAAGGTACTGATGACGTTAAGAGAGCACGAAAAAATTCCCTAATCCAAGAATACGAGATGTTCCAGATGCAACAAGGCGAAACGATATTTGACGTTCAAAAGTGTTTTACTCATATTGTGAACCATCTCACCGGATTAGGTAAAATCTTTGACGTTGATGAATTGAATGTTAAAATATTAAAATCTTTGGATAGGAAATGACAACCTAAGGTGACGACCATCTCGGAGTCACAAAACCTTGCCACAATGTCTATGGCGGCGCTCTTTGGAAAGTTAAGAGAGCATGAGCTTGAGCTAGGAAGGCTAAATGAAGAGGAAGGACAATATCAAAAGAAGAACTTAGCCTTCAAAACCGAAATTTCCAAAGGTAAGAATAAAAATGAAGAAGAAGACTCAGAAAATGAAGAAGAAGAATTGAGTCTTATGATAAAGAAGTTTACAAAATTCATGAAAGCCAAAGGAAGACATCCCTTCAAAGGTAAAGGAAAGGTAAGGGAAAATTCTTCTGTAAATATCAAATGTTATGGTTGTGGTGAAGCAGGACATTTGAAGACCGAATGTCCAAACAAGAAAAACGAAGAAATCAAAGGCAAAAAGTTCTTTAAGAAGAAAGCCTACATTGCTTGGGACAACAGTGATTCAAGTTCGGAATCAAGTGACTCGAAAGTTGAAGCCAATGTTTGCTTAATGGCAAATGACAACATATCTTCTAACTTTGAGGTAAGTGATTCCGACTCATCCTCAAGTGATGATGAAAATACCTATGATGAACTGCAAAATGAATATAATGAACTGTTTAGTGCCTTTAAGAGCTTGAAAAATGAATATAAAGTTATGAAGAAGAGTTTAAGTAGATCCGAAAAGGAGGTTAACTCATTAAAAACAAAAATCACATGCTTAGAGGAAAAGGAAACCTTAGACACGAAAATTGTATGTTTAGATGAGAATGATGATAAGAACTTAGCATGTGCATCTTGTAAAGACTATGAATATGACATAGATATACTTAACCATTTGCTAGATAAAGCCGAAAAGGAGATAAGTGATTTTAAGAAGGATAAAATTGTTTTAGCTCAAAATAATGTAAATCATCAAGTTCATTTGAAAAAGCCTAAAAAGAAAAATAAAAGAGTATGGGTAGAAAAAGGAACTAGAGCATCTATTGTTAGAAATGTATCTTATTCTAAAGCTACATCTAAAGCATGTTTTTACTGTATGAAACAAGGTCACACTTCAAATAAATGTAAAATAAAACATTTTGGTGTTCCTAAAGGTAAATACATTTGGGTTCCTATTGTTAAATAATTTGTTTGTCTCTAACCCCAAGGACCCAAAAGTTATGGGGACCTAAGTTTACTATGTTCTTGTTTTGTAGGAAACTTCTAAATCAAAGAAGTCTATATGGTATCTTGATAGCAGATGCTCAAAGCATATGACCGGTGATAAAACGAAATTTGTGTGTTTCAAAGCTAAAGAACAAGGATATGTAACTTATGGGGACAACAACAAAGGGAAAATTCTTGGAATTGAAAATATAGGTGGTGCAAACACTTTGGAGATTAAGGATGTGCTTCTTGTTGATGGGCTAAAGCATAATCTCCTTAGTATAAGTCAACTATGTGACAAAGGATTTAAGGTAATATTTGAAAGTAAATTTTGCACAATACATTTGATAGATTCCAAAAATGTAGCATTAAAAGACATTAGACATAATAACATATACTTGATTGATTTGGATTGTTTACATGATTCTAGTATAACATGCTTAGTTGTTAAGGAAGAGAACCCTTGGTTATGGCATAAGAGAGCAGCTCATATAAATATGCAACATTTGAATAAATTGATATCAAAAGACTTAGTTATTGGTTTTCCTAAGTTAAAGTTTGAAAAAGATAGGTTATGTGATGCATGTCAAAAAGGTAAACAAGTAAAATCATCATTTAAATCAAAGAATGTTATTTCCACTTCAAAACCCCTAGAATTATTATATTTAGATTTATTTGGACCTTCTAGGATAAAAAGCTTTGGTGGAAATTATTATGGTCTTGTGATTGTTGATGATTATTCTAGATATACTTGGACATTTTTCTTAACAATGAAAAGTGAAGCTTTTAAGGTTTTTAGAAAGTTTGCAAAGCAAATTCAAAATGAGAAAGATTTAAGAATTAAAGTTTTAAGAAGTGACCATGGTGGTGAGTTTCAAAATGAAAAGTTTGAAAATTATTGTGAGGAAAATGGAATATTGCATAATTTTTCTGCTCCTAGGACTCCCCAACAAAATGGTGTAGTTGAAAGGAAAAATAGGTCACTAGAGGAAATTGCTAGAACAATGTTAAATGAATCAAATGTTCCTAAATATTTTTGGGCTGACACGGTTAGTACTGCTTGTTATGTTTTAAATAGAATGTTCATTAGGTCAATTATAAATTCAACTCCCTATGAATTGTTAAATGGTAGAAAGCCTAATGTTGCTCATTTAAAAATATTTGGATGTAAGTGCTTGGTGTTAAATAATGGAAAGGACAACTTAGGAAAATTTGACTCAAAAGCCGATGAGGGCATTTTCTTAGGTTATTCATTAACTAGCAAGTCTTACAGGGTGTTTAATAGAAGAACCTTAAATATTGAAGAATCTATTCATGTTACTTTTGATGAAATTGTAGACCTTGGGGGAAATCCTCTTGATTCAAATAAAGAAATTGCAGGTGATGATGAGTATACAAGAGAGGCTCTTAATGAATTGTATTTGGAAGAAAATGAGTCTTCTCAAACACCTGAATTAGCAAAAGAATGACAATCACCGAGAGAACTTTCAATGGACAATATTATTGGTGATATCTCAAAAGGGGTAAGAACTAGAAATATGACTAATTTTTGCATGTCTGTAGCTTTTATGTCACAGATAGAACCCAAAAATGTTGAGAAAGCGCTTAAAGATGACCAATGGTGCATAGCTATGCAAAAGGAACTTAACCAATTTGAAAGGAATCAAGTCTGGGAATTAATCCCAAAAGAAGAATCACATCAAGTAATTGGAACTAAATGGGTATTTAGAAATAAACTTGATGAAGATGGAAACATAACAAAGAATAAAGCCAGACTTGTTGCCAAAGGCTACTGTCAGGAGGAAGGTATTGATTATGATGAAACTTATGCTCCTGTTGCCAGGTTAGAGGCTATACGCCTACTTCTTGCTTATGCATCTTTGATGAAATTTAAATTATATCAAATGGATGTTAAAAGTGCATTTTTGAATGGTTTTATTAAAGAAGAAGTATATGTCGAGCAACCCCCTGGATTTGAAGATTTTAGTTATCCTAATCATATTTTTAAATTAAAGAAAGCATTATATGGGTTGAAACAAGCTCATAGGTCTTAGTATGAAAGGCTAAGTGTTGAACATTCAAGGATTTGATGTTGCAAATAATGATCATGAAGAATGTTGATTTTGATGATGATCCAAGAGCTTAAAGACTTAGAGTATTGAAGATTGAAGATTGATGTTTTCTGTATTGTAATAACTCTGTTTTAGTTTGATTGAGTCTGTAATTATAGAGTCAAAGTTAGCCGGTTCATAGTCTGTAACTTAGAAGCTTCAAAATGCTCAAAATTATCATGCAGGCTCAGCTTTAATCGATTATATAGGTAAATAATCGATTAAAACAGTGAGAAAACCACTTTCTATACTAAGTCACTGTTTTAATCGATTAAAACAACAAAATAATCGATTATTTCGTACCGTTCCGTACAGATAATCGATTATTTCACCAAATAATCGATTAAACCAGAGAGGATTGGGTTCTACGTATTTGGCATCTGTTTTAATCGATTAAAACTCCATTTAATCGATTATTTCAGATCTGTTTCGATTTTAAACTTCAAACAAACCCTATTTTCGAAAACCCAATTACCAAGAACCCTAGTTTCGAAATCCCCAAATCCTAAACCCTAATTTCCCTACTTAAACTCTGCTTTGGCACTTAGAAAGTAAGAACAACTCTTTCCATACAAAAGTTAAGTGCTGTGAGTGCCAGAGAACTGTTTGTTGCAAGGAAAGGGGGCTTTTGGAACCTAGTGTGAGGCTAGAAGCGATAAGAATCACTAAGTGGAGTTCTTAGTGGATTGTGTGCTCGTGCCGTCTCTAGGGAAAGCTGTTCTTCAGGGCTTTTGGAAACCTGGTGTGAGGCTAGAAGCGATAAGAATCACTAAGTGGAGTTCTTAGTGGATTGTGTGCTGTGCCGTCTCCAGGGAAAGCTGTTGATCATCTCTTGTGGATTTCAAGAGAGGTGTATTCTGATCTTTATCTGTTCATTTGTAATCTGTTTTAACAATTTATTTTTAGTGACAGCGTTAATCCTCTTTTGAGTGATTAGCAACTGGACGTAGGGTCTTTTGATCCGAACCAGTATAAACCTACTGTGTAATCTTCTCTACTCTTCTCTATTTACATTTACGCAGTTTTTAATCGGTAAAATTTGGGGAAAATTTTGAAAACCTAATTTTCATTAAGAAACCAATTCACCCCCCCCCCCTCTTGGTTTTTGTCCGACCACGCGAACATTCCGCTGCGCGATTCTAACACTAAGTAGTTTCCTAACTTCAAATGATTTTTCTAGAGGAAAAATTGATTCTACGCTGTTTATAAAGAAAGTAAAAGAACATATCTTATTCGTCCAAGTATATGTTGATGATATTATTTTTGGATCAACTGATAATTCCTTGTGTGTAGAATTTGCTAAGATAATGCAGGGAGAGTTTGAAATGTCTATGATGGGAGAATTGACATTCTTCCTTGGGCTTCAAATCAAACAACTTAAAGATGACATTTTTGTCTCTCAAACCAAATACTGCAAAGAGATACTCAAAAAGTTTGGAATGGACACTTCAAAGGAAGCTAACACACCCATGGGAACTTCATGCTATTTAGACAAGGATGAATCAGGTTTGGAAATTAATCAATCTATGTATAGAGGTATGATAGGTTCTCTGTTATACTTAACTGCAAGTAGACCTGATATTATGCATTCTGTCTATGTGTGTGCTAGATTTCAGGCATGTCCAAAAGAATCTCACCTAACTGCAGTAAAACGTATTTTAAAATATTTAAAAGGAACTACTGGTTTTGGTTTATGGTATCCATCTGAAGCTTGTACTAGTTTAATAGGTTATTCTGATGCTGATTATGGTGGATGCAAAATAGATAGAAAGAGTACTAGTGGGACATGTCATTTGTTAGATTCATCTTTAGTATCTTGGCATTCTAAGAAACAGGCATGTGTTGCTTTATCCACCACTGAAGCTGAATATATTGCAACTGGTAATTGTTGTGCTCAAATTTTGTGGATGAAACAACAACTAGAAGATTATAGTATATTTCTAAATGACATTCCTTTAATGTGTGATAATACGAGTGCAATCAATCTTACTAAGAATCTAGTAATGCACTCTAGGACTAAACATATATAGATTAGACATCACTTCTTAAGAGATCATATAAACAAAGGAAACTGTAAAATTGAGTATGTTGATACAAAGCATCAATTAGCAGATATTTTTACTAAGCCTTTACCCTAGGATAGATTCTATGATCTTAGAAGAGACTTAGGGATATTAGAAATAACTTAAATTCTGCTTAATTAGACAATTGCTGGAACTTCCTCTACTCATCCTGAAACCCGACAATCTATGGAAGATATGTTATCTGATATGAACCAGAGGATGCATGCATTCTTCACTCTTTCTGGAGTACGACATGAGGAAATAATTCGACATATCTCTGATGTAGATGATAAAGTGTGTCATTTAGAAAATAAATTTGATGCACACTTTCATAGTGATAGTGAAGAATTTTAAAGTTTTTTTTATTTTCTCGTGTGTTGTAATGTATTTTCCCTTCTGAAATAAAATGTGGTATTCTCTTACTGCTTTGATTGAGGGGAAGTTATCTCTAAGTTATGCATATGTTGAGGGGGAACTCTTAATTTTTTATTATAATCAAAATAGGGGGAGAAATATTTAAAGCCTCTTATGATTAAATTTAAATATTATCTGGTATGTTTAATGTGTTTGTTAGTGTGACAGATAAAACAGGCTATTACAAGGCTTTAAAAGAAAATTTTGATCATCATCAAAAATGGGGAGATTGTTGAACATACAAGGACTTGATGTTGAACTTACATGGACATGAAGCTTGTTGATTTTGATGATTATTCAAGAACAAAGAACTTAGAGTGTTGAAGACTTGTATTGTTGTGTAATAACTCTGTTTTGATGAGTTTGAGTCTGTAATATTAGAGTCTAAGATAGCTGGTACATAATCTACTCTTTAGAAGCTTCAAAAACTCATATTTATCAAAAAGTCGCGGGTTTAATCGATTAAATCATTAGATAATCGATTATTACAGTGAGAAAAACCATTTTCTGTATCTATTCACTGTAATAATCGATTAACAGGGCTCTTAATCGATTAAAACAGAGAGTTTTTGGGTTCTGTTGATTTTGACTTTGTAATAATCGATTAACATTTCATTTAATCGATTATTTCAGTCAGATTTTGATTTTCAACTTCAAATTAAACCTATTTTCAAAAACCCTAATCCCAATACTCCTAGTTCCGAAAATCCCCAATTCCCAAACCCTAATTCATCTACTTAAGGTTCTCTATGGCTCTCAGAAAAAATGGAACAACCTTTTTCAAATAAAAGTTAAGTGTTGTGAGTGCCAGAGAACTGTTTGTTGGAGGAAAAAGGGGCTTTTGGAACCTGGTGTGGGCTAGAAGCGATAAGAATCACTAAGTGGAGTTCTTAGTGGATTGTGTGTTGTGTCGTCTCTAGGGAAAACTGTTCTTCATCTCTTGTGGGTTTCAAGAGAGGTGTTTTCTTTACTTTATCTCTTCAATTGTTATCTATTTGTAACAACTTTGATTATAGTGACAGCGTTAATCCTCTGTTTGAGTGATTAGCAACTGGACGTAGGGTCTTTTGATTCGAACCAGTATAAATCTCCTGTGTAAGACTCTATCTCTATTCTATTTACGTTTACACAGTATTTTAATCGGTAAAATTTGGGGAAATTTTTTAAAACCTAATTTTTGTTAAGAAACCAATTCACTCCCTCTTGATTTTTGTCCGACAACGCGATCATTCGACTACGGCGATTCTAAAGCATATATTAAAAATGTATGTATGAATTTATTTGACTATTTTTATATAATTTAAGAATATTGAACTTACATCTTATTTAAAGGGAGAAAAACATAAATAAATGAATGATTATTCAACTTTACTTATAAACTCAATACACATATTTTTCTATTATTGATAAATGATTGAATATTTAATATAAAAGATTAAGATAGCTACTTGAAAGCACAAAATAATAAAATTTTAATTAAAGATTATAAAAAATACATTTAATTTAGATTATTTTGGTATCTTAACCTATATTACTGTATTAAATTACTTCAGCATAAATAATGTTAGTTTATTTAAATGTAATTATTGGGATATGTATTTCAAAAGAGGATACAAGGAAAAAAATATAAATTTATTCTTATTAATAATAATAATAATTATTATTATTATTATTATTATTGTAAATTGATAATTAATGAGTCATATCTAGCTATTCAATCTTGTATTATGTTAAAGACACTATTAATCCTATGTTCCTAGTTGTGTAAAAACAATGTCTGTAGACTTTATGCCAAAGGAAGTAATAAATGAGGTGTGTAGGAACTAACAGAAACCTAGTAGTGGTAGGAAGTCATAGAAATCGATGTTCATAGTATTAATTTAATAAATGATGATGAAAATGATAGTGATAAATTAATTATTTTATATTATCTTGTAAAAAAATTGATTATTTGTTAAGTTTAATTTTTTTTAATTAATAGATTTAAATGAATCATAAATATTCCTTTATCTATCTATTTTTAGAAATCGCTAATTTTTTTATTTGGTAATTCTAGGAGAAATAGTGTAAAAGCCTTTAATTATATATTTAAATAAATTTATAAAGTATCATAATTAGATAATATAATTTTTTAATGATAAAACCAAATTAACCAAATATGGTGTGGCACTAGTTGTAACTATAAAATCATGAATATTATCTAAATAAAATTTTAAATATAAATATTAAAATAATCATCTTAATTTCTGATAGAGCTAAAGTAAAAGATTTTCTTTTCTTATTTATTTAAAGTAAATCTGTAATGTATGCATAGAATTAGATAATATAAATTATTAAAGATAAAATTTAATTAATCCAACAAATATGATGTAACGTGTAGTTAACTTTATCCCTAAAAGTAGGTCAAGAAGAGTCAAATAAGAACATTATTATTTGTGATCTTGTTTATTTAAATAAATTTTTAAATTTAAACATCACAATTAGATAATACAATTTAAATATAAAGCTAAATTAACGTAACAAATATGATAAGGTTAATCGGTAACTAACTTCTTCCTTCAGTTCAAACAAAAATATTATTATTTTTGTCTTATTTATTCAAATAAAATTTAAAACTGGATATTAAAATAGCTATGTAGAATTAAAGTAAAAAAAATATTTATTTTATTATTTATTTAAATGAGTTTTTTAAATTGAAGAATCATAATTACATAATATAATTTATAAACATAAATGTAAATGTAAATTAATCTAATAAATATAGTTGGGATATTTGGTAACTACATTTATCCCTTAAGTAAGGGGTTAAGATTCCAATAGGAATATTATCATTTTTTTCATATATAAACTCTCTTTTTTCACATTTTTTTATTAGAGTTCATATACTGAAGTTTTAAATATCTGGTATATATTCATGAGAATATTATAATGACGGTTTTTAAATTCGTCATTGTTGTAAATAGTATCTGTGACAAATTAAAAATTAATTACAATTGATATATAAATAAATAATTGTCATTTTTATTTTATTTCACATATTAATTCATTATTTTTTATATATATATTTTTTTCATTAGTTTTCATATATTCGTACTTTTAATAATAAATCTATGTAACATTTGGTAAAAAAATTCATGTGTTTTGCTTTGATTCCATATTTGTTTTTCTTTATCTTTTATAGTATTTTTCATGTTGGTAGATGATTGGTGATCTTTGGAGTACTTAGGATGTCAAAAGTTCAGAGTGATGTTTAATGTGAATTTAAAAATAATTGAAAAAAAATAATTATTATTTAATACTGTCTTAGATATGTCTAAAATTATATTATAATCTAAATATTTTATATATGGGAAAAAAATTGCCACGGTGACAATTTTTAAATCGATAACTATTAAGAATAATATTCATGACAATTTAAAAACTAGTTAAAAATAAGATATAAATAGTGAAAAATTTTAATTTAATCACTAAGTCACAAATAATATGTAAATAGAAACAAACTTTGTATTTATCACTAAAAATAATTCTCATTAAAAATTATATTTCTTATTCTTAAAGAATTTAAGTTACTTTGCAAAATATCTTGCTTTAAGTTCAATGAGTAGAAAGAGAACCCATAAATCATGACACATTCCTGGATACACGGTTCACAATTCAAGACAAAGAAAGAATTTCCCAATCATAATCAATGCCCTAAAAAAATCATGGACAATCTCTCTCACACGAAGCATAGAGATAAAACACCAATGTTGAAGAATAGCAATATATATATATATATATATATATATATATATATATATATATATATATATATATATATATATATATATATATATATATATATATATAACTCATTTAAGCCACATTAAACTCTCCACACTCAGTCCTATCTTTTTTCCATGCCGAGATTCAAAATTTGAGAATTTATATTGCATTCTAAAATTCTCACGCTCAACATCAAGAATTTCAGGCATAGGCTCCTAACGCTAAACTTAAGAAAATTCTAGTTTCGGCCTCAAAATCCTAACACTCAATATTAACTTTGAAAACTCAAATTTCTACAATAAGCTTTAATTTATCTTTCAAAAGTTTTTCTTCCAATTTCTTCACTTCTTTCTCTTTTTCTAAAAAAATAACATAAATTTATAGTAACATGTTCAAGGAGATAAAACATGAACCTAGTCTTAATTAATAGTTAGATTACCATAATATTTAAGTAAAAAAACTCAGGCTATAATCTGTACATATACATATAAAGCGTTTATTACACTAATATAAGGTTTTGAACCTATCAGGTTAGATGTATAGATATCTTTATAGATGAAAACAATAAATTTTCATCAAGACTGATTAAAGAAGCCTAAAAAGTTTAAAAGGCCAAGCTATTCAAACTCATGAACAACAGAAATAGTTGCATAATTTGCTAGGATATAATTTTTCAATTGAATATTAGCCTAGAAAAGAGAATCTAGCTGCAAACTCCATAGGTCAATTTGTATAGCTTGTTCTCAACCACAACTGCGCATTATTCCTAAACTCAAGGAGATTTTATCGGTAGACCCAAAGATGAAGATTATTGTTGCATTGTGGAAGACAAATCAATTCCCTTAATCCTAATTTTTCAATTCATGATCAGTTGTTTATTGGAAGGATAGACTTGTCATTCCTTTTGATCATGAAATGGTTCAGAAAATTTGTTATGAGTTTTACGGTTCTACCAACAGGCTAAAAGAAAAACAATGCTCCCATCAGAATTGCTTTAATCATTGCCTATTCTAGATCCTATTTGAAAGGATCTTACATAATGAACTTTATAACAACTTCCTCTAGTGGTTATGTAGTTATATTGGTGGTCATTGATTGGTTATCGAAGTACTCTCACTTCTCTCCACTTAAGGCATATTACTCTAGCAAAATAGTGATAGATGCTTTCATGAAATTAGTGGTTAAATTGCATGACTTCTGCACTAGTATTGGGATGACACCATCCAATGTTGTTGTGTAAGGTCTTGACCATCCTACCTAGGTGAAATAGATGAGTGTCAATCAACATGGGGAGATCACACTGTTTTTGACGGCAATCTTAAGGACAGAGTTCTTTTTAATTGGAAAGAATTTGTAAGCAATTTGGTTATATCAAGGGAAATGAGGCAAAAATGGATATAATTGGAGAAGAGGAAAAGCTGTAAGATCAAAATAACTAACTCTTAATTGAGAGATATGAGGTTAGCAAGTAATTGAAAGTGATGAAGATCTTATTGAAATACTCTGACAAAGATCTTGTTGATTTGATGAAGTCAAAGATAAAGTCAAAGTCAACTTTGTAGCGGTCAACAGTCACTTAGATAAAAGAAGTAGAGGGATTAGTGTGTCCGCAGCTTTGCTTAGGTATAATCATTTTTATCTTTTCTGCTGCATGAGGTTTCTTCACTTAAAAGATTTTGCAAAATGCCTCTAGAAATGTTTAAGCAGTTAAAAACAAAGTATTTTAACAAAAGCTTTCTTAAACAAGTTTTTAACAGATATAATTTCGAAATAACCGGTTGTTTTCATAAAAGAAAGTTTTGAAAACCTTCTGTCAGTGTTTTAACTGATAAAGCTTCGAAATAACCGATTAAAATCACTTAAAATGTTAAGAGAAGTGTTTTTGCAGTATTTTAATCGATACAACTTGGTTTTAATCGATTAAATCCACTAAGTATTCAGGATGATCGATCAGAATGCAATTATGACCGATCAAATATGATCGATCAGAATTGAGTTATGACCGATCAAAATCAGATATGACCGATCAAAATCAGATATGATCGATCAGAATTGAGTTATGACCGATCAGAGCTTTTTCAATCGATTAAAACACGTTTCAAATAATTAAAACAACTTAGAAAATTTCTACACAGCGTTTTAATCGATTAAAACTTATTTTTATCAGTTAAAATCACTTTGAAGATTTTACAAAGAAAGTTTTGCAGTATTTTAATCGATTGAATCACGAAACAATCGATTAAAACAAATTAGAAGATTTTTTGTAAAGAGTTTTAATTGATACAAACGTTGTCGTATCAGTTAAAACAAATCTGTTATATAATCAAGAACGTTTTAATGGATTAAAAGAAGCTTTAACAGATTAAAACCAAACTTTTAACAGATTAAAAGATTATTTTAACAGATTGATTAAACCAAGCAGTTTTGAAAATCTTCTATAAAAACAGTTTGGCTTGAACATTTTAAACATACATTGAACATCAATCTTTAGCAATCAAGCAAGCAAATTTTAGCACCCTTTCAAGAAAGATTCGCGTCAGTTTTTGTGAAGTTCTTTGAAATTCTTTCTTGAGGCAAATTGCTTTCTTTTGGAGAAGAAACACTCACTGCAGAATTGCATAAAACTGGTTTAAGCATTCTAGTTTCTTCTTTTTATTCTTTTACTGTATTGTTTGGTGCTTGGAATTGTGGGCATTGGTTTCTCTGCAGCTGGAATTTGGTTGTAGAGGTTGTCAAGAACTGGAATTTGGTTCTTGGTGAAATGTTAGGTGCAAGAACTGGAATTGTGGTTCTTGTGGTAGATTAAGTGTAAGATTGTAATCTGTAAAACATTTGATCTAGTGGAACCCAGCTGGAATTTGGCTGGAGACTGGACGTAGCCCTGGTATTGGGTGAACCAAGTATAAACACCGGTGATATCTTTCTAAACCTTTCTCCTCTTTTAATTCGTTGTTGCGTTTATTGTTGATTGATTGCTTTGTGATTCAATAACAGATCCGAAATCTTATTTTTACAAATAGATAATCTGTTAATTGCGAAAATCTTTTAAAGATCGATTCACCCCCCTCTTGATCTCAGACCTACTTTTATAACAATTGGCATGAGAGCGAGGTTCTTGAGAGTTATTCAAGATCTTCGATCCATGATCGAAAACAGATTACCATTTTCTCGAGGGAGCTTCTATTAACGGACCTCCACCGTGTTTGTGGAACAGATTATCCTTTTTGGAAAATTAGGATGAAGATCTTTATTGAGTCTATTGATAGAAATGTTTGGGATGTAATTGCTAATGGCCCTTTAATTACAAAAAAGAATGGTCCAGTTTAAATGATGAGGAAAAGAAAAAAGTTCAAAATGATTGCACTCGCTAAAAATATAATTACTTCGCACTTAACATGGATGAGTTTTTCAGTGGTCTCCCAATGCAAATCGCCAAGGAGATGTGGGATGTTCTTGAGGTTACTCATGAAGGGACAACGGATGTAAAGAGAGCCGTAAAGCATACTCTCATAAGAGAATATGAGTTGTTCAAAATGCAAACCTGGTGAAAGCATTGCAGATGTGCGTAAGTGATTCACTCACATCATTAATCATCTAATGGGCCTAGGTAAAACCTTTGATAAAGAAGAATTAAATATTAAAGTCTTGAAATGTCTTGATAGGTCATGGCGACCAAAGGTCACAAGCAATTTCGGAGTCAAAGGATTTGTCCGTCATGACAACAACTTCTTTGTTTGGCAAACTCGGAGAACATGATATGGAAATTAACAGATTTAATGAACAAGAAGTCTCCGAGAAGAAAAACAGAAGTATAGCACTCAAAGTTGAAGAAAGAAATCAAGAATCGGAGGAGGAAAGTGAGAATCTTGGACTGCTTGTCAGAAAATTCAACAAATTTCTCAAGAAAAAGATTCAAGACAAGGAAAAACATAAAAGGTATGAGAAAAAAAACTGATTCTTCTAACTTTAAATGCTATGGCTGTGGTAAGAAGGGCCATGTAAGAATGGAGTTCCCAGAAAAGAACAAATATAATGACAAGAAAGAAGAGAAAGTCAAAAGAAGAGCCTATGTAGCATGGGATGACAATGACACTTCATCAACGAGACAATTCGACAATGAAGAAGCCAACCCGTGTCTAATGGCAAATCAAAACCTTCAATCCAGCAGTGTAAGTTCTAATTCTTCTTCAAATTTAGTGAATTATAATTCATTACAAGAAACATTTAATGAAATGCATGAAGAGGCTAAGAAACTACAAAAAGAAAATGATAGGTTAAAAGGATTGAATAATTGGCTAGTAAATAAAGTAGACTCTCTTGAAAAGAAATTCTTGAAGATGAAACTGATTGTGATTTCTTAAAATTAATTCATGATAATTCTGATTGTGCATGTAATAAACTCTGTAATAATTGTTCAGAACTACAAAAGAAAATTGATTTTTTATCACAAATTGTTTCAAGTTTTACACAAGGTCAAGCTAATCTTGACGTTTTACTTGGGTCAGAAAAACTAATTTTTGACAAATCTGGCATAGGATTTAAATCTAGGATGAAAGTCAGAAAAACAAATGTAAAGAAGAAATCATACTCTGTGATCAAATGTTTTTACTGCATGAAAAGAGGCCATTCAGTGAAATACTGTAGAATTAAAAAGTATGCTATTCCTAGAGGAAGAATGAAAAGGATTCCAAAGTTAAAGTCATTTCAAATAACCTAATTGGACCCAATAATTATAAAGGGTACCAGAAACATGTTAAATTTGTTTTGCAGGAACAAAATCTGGGAGTCCCTTGGTATTCAAAACATCAAATCAGGTTCTGTTTTCATAAATTGATTGTTTTAATTGATATAAAACAGTATTAATCGATTAAATTGTTCTCAGGATTTGAGTTTAACTATTTTTAATCGATTAAAAAGAAATTTATATCAACTAAAAACACTAAGATGTCAAATTTAATCGATTCTTTTTCATTTTAATCGATTTAAATTCTGTTATCATTTTATTAATTTCATTATGTACAAGACTAATCGATTCCTTTATGAATTAATCGATTATTTCACTGTAGCATTTTCAAACCTAGTATTAAAGATCAACTTAATAGGTTAATTAGTTGGTTAATTGATTAATTTGTTTCTGAAAATTAGTTTTATAACATCCAAATGAAAATTGGTAAGCAAATCAAAGTCAAAATCCCAAGTTTTTATGGTATTCAAAATCTGCATAATGCTTTTAAATATTCTTTGACCAAGTCAAACATCTTTCCAAGAACAAAATAGCTGATGTGCCTAACATCCAGAAAATTGTGCCTCTGTCTTTGGTAAAGGGGACAATTGCAGTTAAAGCTGAAACATTGCAGTTTTGTCTCTTTGGATTTCAAAAATTTGAAATCCGTTTCTTCATCAAACCAGGTTCTGAACTTATCATTTCTCAACTTATCATCTTTCTTCTGTTTTCATATTTTCAAAATCTCCTCTCAAATCTCTGTTGCAAACATGATCAGAAGCAACAAAGAAATCCTTGGTTTCACTGTAGTATACATTAGAGAATTTAGTTTCTTTCAGCCATGAATAGCGGCAAGGCAATCATGAATAATGCCGAATGAGTTTCGGACATGTCTAATTCGAGTAGTCTGTTATGGAACATTCAATTTCCTTTCAATGGCACAAATTTTTATGATTGGAAAGCAAAGACTGAACAAATCTTTGAATTGGAAACTAGACTAGTGGCATAATGTGGGAAAGTTATTGTTGTTTTCCATGGATGGAAAGACTTTTTCATGGTAGCGACATTGCATCATCAACCCAGTTTCAAGAATAAATCTTGGGAACAAATATCACAAGATATGTCATATCGATTTGTTGATCGTGCTTTTGAGGATATTGTTGAATTATCAAGATTGCAATAAGAGGAAGATTTGGGAGAATATTTGGAAGTTTATGTTTTTTTTGGCTCATGTAGTTATATCTGAGTCAATGACATTAAGTTTTTCGTTGTTAGGTATAAAAACTGAACTGGAAAAATCTGTGAAAATTCATAAACCACAGTCTCTGCAAAAAGAGTCATTCTACAACCAGTTTGAAGCTTTAGGTGTTTGTTTCAGCAACTACCGATTCGAAAGGTAGCACCTCAACTTCCATATTTAGAAAGGAAGTTACTGACATGATTGCAAAGGGATTGTGTAGGTTATGTGGTGACAAATTAGATAAAAATCATAAGTTGAAATGTAAAGTTTGGGGTAAGCCCAACGCTATCTTCTTTGCCCAGGAAGAAATTGAGGCCGATGTAGTGTAAGACATGGACTTTGAGGAAGAACAAACTATATTTTGACAACAACATAGACATGATTCAAGCTGTAGATGTCTACATTTCTCTTAGTACTTTACATGGAATGCTGGGTGGTAATACATTGCAAATCAAAGGAATTATAAAGAAGTAGACTGTCCCTTTTCTTATGGACTCTGGGAATACATATAATTTCATTAGTGACAAATGGGTCAAGTTGTTGGGACTGAAAACATAGTTTATCAAGGATTTGTTAGTGATGGTTGCTTCTGATAATAAGTTGTTGATTACTAGGAAGTGTGAACAGATAACTTGGAAATTCAATGAACACACGTTTTCATTAAAATTCTTGGTATTACCTAGCAATACATTTGAAATAATTTTGGGCATGCATTGGTTCAAGACTTTTGGTGAAATTCATTGGAATTGTGCAAATTTGATAATTCGTTTTAATCATCAAGGTCACGAGGTGATACTGTAAGGAGACAAATCTGAGACAGAAATTCAAGAATTGAATGGAAAGCTAAAATTAGCACAGGGTATGTGTGTTTTATTGGCAGTACGGGATCAATTTTATACTGATGATCTGGCATCCTTAACAACAAACCAACAAGAGGATCTTTCAATGATTCTAAAGGAGTTTCAGATGTTACTGCTGAACCAAGGAAACTGGGATGATTGAATTTGTGGATAAAAAGAGTCCCTTCTTATCTTTCTTTTTCTTATTTTGATGCTAATTTCAAATTCTGGTCTGTAATATTTACTGGTTGTATACCAGGTACAATATTTTTAGCTTTGGTTAATATAATGTAGGTTTTAAATCGAATCAAACTAGCCTAGATAGAGTTTAACATAGATCCCTAATATTTTTAGCTAATACAAAATGGATTTAATCGATTAAATCGATTAAAGGAAACACTTTCACAACAAAATAATCGATTAAACTTCGTATCAATCGATTAAAATTTATATAAACTAGTTTACATCAGTTAAATTGGCTAAATAAGATTTTATCCTGATTTTGATGGATATATTGGTTAAAATCGAAATCGATATAGTTGATATTATTGTAAAACATCCTTCTAAATGATCGGTGTTACAAAACTTACACTGGATTAAACATGATAAATTCGCATAAAACATTACTTAGTTTGCAAAACTGATTGTTTTAGTCAATAAAATATCTTTTAAATCGATTAAAAGAATTTATACAACATTTTTCTTTACTGTTTTAATCGATTAAATGTCGAATTAATCGATTAAATGCACTTATGTCTCATACTTTCGAAGTCCTTCACTGTTTTAATCGATTAAACCTTTATTTCAATCGATTAAAATCATTAACAATAACTTTTTAATTGATTTTGTCCTGTTTTTAATCGATTCTTATTCTGGAAAGAAAAATTAAGGGCTTTAGTTAATGGTTGTTCTTGTAACATGCTACTAAAGCATGGTTCCCTTATCTTTACACGTGTTAATTGTATTCATTACAAACGTGTTAATGAAGACAAGTTTGAATCAACTTTGATTGATCTTTACATGAGTAAAATATCGTATTCATTTTTTTTCTATTTTCAAAATCTCAATCTTATTTCATACCTTTGCATTGTTTCTCTTTTGTTCCCTATTTTTGATGAAGTCAAAAGGGGGAGAATAGTTGCTTTACTGTTGATCAGAAACAATTTAGGATTATTTAGGGGCAGCAACAATTTAGGGGGAGAAATAGGAAAATAATTCATTCTTTATTTCTAACTAATCAGTTTTATCAAGTGACTTCTCTTGCAGAGTTATTTTTCAAAGTGATGTTTGTCTTCATCAAATAGGGGGAGACTGAAAGTGATGAAGATCTTATTGAAATACTCTGACAAAGATCTTGTTGATTTGATGAAGTCAAAGATAAAGTCAAAGTCAACTTTGTAGCGGTCAACAATCACTTAGATAAAAGAAGTAGAGGGAATAGTGTGTCCGCAACTTTGCTTAGGTATAATCATTTTTATCTTTTCTGCTGCATGAGGTTTCTTCACTTAAAAGATTTTGCAAAATGCCTCTAGAAACGTTTAAGCAGTTAAAAAAAAGTATTTTAACAAAAGCTTTCTTAAACAAGTTTTTAACGGATATAATTTCGAAATAACCGGTTGTTTTCATTAAAGAAAGTTTTGAAAACCTTCTGTCAGTGTTTTAACTGATAAAGCTTCGAAATAACCGATTAAAATCACTTAAAATGTTAAGAGAAGTGTTTTTGCAGAATTTTAATCGATACAACTTGGTTTTAATCGATTAAATCCACTTAGTGTTCAGGATGATCGATCAGAATGCAATTATGACCGATCAGAATCAGATATGATCGATCAGAATTGAGTTATGACCGATCAGAATCAGATATGATCGATCAGAATTGAGTTATGACCGATCAGAGCTTTTTCAATCGATTAAAACACGTTTCAATCGATTAAAACAACTTAGAAAATTTCTACACAGCGTTTTAACCGATTAAAACTTATTTTTATCAGTTAAAATCACTTTGAAGATTTTACAAAGAAAGTTTTGCAGTATTTTAATCGATTGAATCACGAAACAATCGATTAAAACAAATTAGAAGATTTTTTGTAAAGAGTTTTAATTGATACAAACGTTGTCGTATCAGTTAAAACAAATCTGTTATATAATCAAGAACGCTTTAATGGATTAAAAGAAGTTTTAACAGATTAAAACCAGACTTTTAACAGATTAAAAGATTATTTTAACAGATTGATTAAACCAGCAGTTTTGAAAATCTTCTACAAAAACAGTTTGACTTGAACATTTTAAACATACATTGAACATCAATCTTTAGCAATCAAGCAAACAAATTTTAGCACTCTTTCAAGAAAGATTCGCGTCAGTTTTTGTGAAGTTCTTTGAAATTCTTTCTTGAGGCAAATTGCTTTCTTTTGGAGAAGAAACACTCACTGCAGAATTGCATAAAACTGGTTTGAGCATTCTAGTTTCTTCTTTTCATTTCTTTTCATTCTTTTACTGTATTGTTTGGTGTCTGGAATTGTGGGCACTGGTTTCTCTGCAGCTAGAATTTGGTTGTAGATGTTGTCAAGAATTGGAATTTGGTTCTTGGTGAAAGGTTAGGTGCAAGAACTGGAATTGTGGTTCTTGTGGTAGATTAAGTGTAAGATTGTAATCTGTAAAACATTTGATCTAGTGGAACCCAGTTGGAATTTGGCTGGAGACTAGACGTAGCCCTGGTATTGGGTGAACCAATATAAACACCGGTGATATCTTTCTAAACCTTTCTCCTCTTTTAATTCTGTTGTTGCGTTTATTGTTGATTGATTGTTTTGTGATTCAAGAACAAATCTGAAATCTTATTTTTACAAATAGATAATCTGTTAATTGCGAAAATCTTTTAAAGATCAATTCACCCCCCTCTTGATCTCAACCTACTTTTCTAACAGTAATAAATAACTTCTAGTATAAGAGGAAAATTGTGGAAGGAACAATTATGATCTCTCCTATTATGAAAATTGTTCCTTATTTCTTCATTTTCTACATTATCTTGGAGTACTATCATTCTCATTGTAAGAAAACCCTTCTATGGTAATAGAAATTGCACAATTGGGCTCCCTTTTGGTATTCAATTTCCCTCTTAGAGCCCACAATCATTACAGAAAGACACTGAGAACACAAAACAAAAGATACAAACGAATCCATCATGAGAAATCCGTCCCAGCAACTCATGGTAGAACGGATGGCCAATCTGTCCCACAATGCACATCCCTTACAAGGAACAACCTGACTTAAAGGATGTACATGATATTATCACAATATCTACAGAAAAGTTTGTGCAGTAGATAGAGTCCTCAAACTTCTAGAAATGTACAATTTCATGCTTTTGTTGATTTCATTCTCTAACTGATTTGATAACATGGTAAATTCATGACTAATTTAGTGTCAAAATTATTTTTCAAGTGCTTGTTTAAACACATTTTAAACTCACCTCGTTAGAGTCCACGCAATACTTTAAAAAGTCTATGTAAAATTACTTCTAGGATTTATTCTTAGTTGTTGTTGCTACCGAAGGATATTGCTTGGATATACGTTTACTGACAACAAAATTCTTTAATCTCATCTCCCGCCTGCATGTGTAACTGGATGAGTATGACATTTTTTTTTCTGAGGAAGTATACTTTTTCAGCATGCGAGTATCAAGTTGCTGTATAAGCTGAACTTTCTATACCTCAAAAAGGTACATTTTACCCTGTTATACTCAAAACTACTATACAACATAGGCTTACATAACTTCTTGCAGCGAAGCATAGAGCCAAAACAAGGGAATCCATAACAAGAATGCCACTGTTGCCAAATGAGGGTCTCTTTAAAACAAGTGAAATTCCACTTGCTCTCCTGCTGCATTACACTCTACATAGTTAACACCCTTGAACTGGGACTGTGGAGTCATCTCGGAAACTCCAAATTCACATAAGTCTGGAAGTTCTGGTGGGATTGCACAACGTATTAAGGCCCAATTAAGGCCTTCGAAAAAGGGGTGCTGTTTTATCTCGGCAGCCCCTTTCTCTGTACCCAACCGGTTGTCAGGCTCTTTAACCAACAATCCTCTAATGAGATCCCTGGCTTGGAAACTAACAAATGGGGTGTCAGGGAATCTGAGACCTTGCAACACCACGTTGGCTAATGTTTCTTCATTATTACAACCTTTAAAGGGTGTTCTTCCATATAAGAGCTCATATAGGAAAACACCAAATGTCCACCAGTCAACTGCAGCTCCATGTCCCTCTCCTTTGATTATCTCAGGCGCCAGATATTCATGTGTACCAACAAATGAATTTGATCTTGCATCAGTGGGTTCAGCCACGAGCTGTGGCAATGATCTGAGCTGAGCAGCAACATCTGTTTTTAATTTCCTTGCTTTTGCGGCAGGAGGCAGGAGCCTAGGGCTGAAGCATGGAACTTGACAGGATGGTTCGATACAAAATGGTTCAATGCAATTCGATTGAGCACAAGGACCAGAATTTTTAGCAGGATCCATATCAGAAGATGACTTCAGAAGTGTTGGGCTAACATCACACCTAAGTGACAGATCAAAATCTGTAAGCATTATGTGGCCATCTTCCCGAACAAGAATATTTTCTGGTTTCAAATCACGGTAAACCACTCCAAGCATGTGCAAGTACTCCAAAGCAAGAAGGACTTCAGCTACATAAAACCTGCATGTACAAAGGTTCTTGTGAATACAAAATCAAGCTCCAATATTTGTTCCATGTTGCCAACAAGGTTGGATTAGACTGACAACATTGCTGAACAGAAATCCCTTTCAATGATGGAAGCAATCAAAGCAATTTGTTCCGGAATAGACAGTATGTATGGTATATATATTTGTTAAAAATTGCACGAATGTACAAGGACAACTATTAATCAAAAAGACTAACAGCAAACCAGTGCAATGCACCTAATTTCCATCAAATTGTGTTGAGAGACACAGAAATAATACTTTGTTAGTTTTCTAAATGCAGGAATTTTAAATATATAGATATTTAAATTAGACAAAATGGTGAGAAGAGAAACAAATAATTCTTTGTGGAAACTAGAAACTTTGAAATAAACATTATTATTACAATAATAATAACAATAATAATGATGATGATGATAATAATAATAATAATAATAACAATAACAAGATATTGAAAGTTGACAGATTTAAAAATATGCAAGCACTTTTAATTTCACATGTATATACATCAATCTTAACTTTCCCTTTCCTTCCCCTTAATAACATGGAAATTTCTATATTGGGCTTAATTCATGCAGTTCTTGTTACACATAAATTTCTATATAAATGCCATCTCATTTTTAATTGTATTCAACTAAAAAAAAGACACTTGCTTCAAATGACAAACAATGCTCTATGTGAAAGAACAATGTCATCCCCAGGGCTATGTTCCATGGGCCCAAATCCACGTATCCAAACATGTATTAACTTACAGCAAAAACTGACAACAGAAAGCATATGCCCATTCATAAGTGCACGAGGAAGTTCTTACTACCAAATTTAATCAATAATTGCAAAGTCGCCTTCGATGCTAAATAAGTGGCCTTCAAGAATAGATTAGCTAGCAGTGAATGCTACAAGGACTAAAATATTCAGGGTACAGCACCATAGAGAGGCTGATGGTTTAGTAGGTGAATAGAAGTCAAAGAGTATGGCTGAGGCACAGACAAAAGAAACATACATCACACAAGTCAGTTGCATGACAGCAGATCAAAGAGACACTGGGCAGCAAAAGTAACATGATATATTTCTTAAAAAGCCTCATCAATCAGTAACCAAAGTTACCAGTAGGATTTCATAACCTAAATCTGAGGGGAACAGAGATTCAAGTGCGTCAGGAAACAATCCATCAATGAAATTGAGGTAGTTATTATTAGGAGCATGAGCAATAGAAAATAACTTATCCTATATTAGCAGTAATGCATTAGAAGCTGCATAATGGCCATTATCAATAGAAAATAATTTATGGCAGTTATGCATTAGGAATATAAAATTGATAGTGAGGTGTCTAATTAAATGTGCTGTTATTTGCACTTCTAATAGAAGACTTGGTCTCTGGGAAGCAAGTGTATTGCAGTATTATGTGTGATTTTTGTATTCAGTATCATATTAGCATTTCGATTGAAATTCTATCACTTTTCTACTTAATCAAGTATCCTGAAGCACAATTACAGTGAAACAAATTATTGACACTATTTCATAACTTCCGGATTTAAAAGGTAAAAGACAGATTTCGTTTCCCAGTTATATAAGCTGCATCCATATTTATATTCTTAATGCACCATATTAAAGTTCATAAAATCGCATTTACACAAGACAGAAACTAAGCATATACTACATCATATAAACATATTTTAAGGTTTAAAACCTTATTGCCTGCACTAGATACACCATAAATGCAAGACAGCTGATGATTTATGAGGAATGAGCACAAGCAGCTTTCAGAAACAAGTTGAATTAAACAAATTTGATTGTACCAGGAAATACTCACAATCATGGCATTTGTTGAGTATCTAAAACTGTAGATCAAGGTAGCTTATAATATAATTCTCACCAAACAGAAGAAAATCCTAATATATTACTGAACAGATTCTCTTAGCATGTACCTTGCAGCTGGCTCTGAAAAACTTCTACCAAGCTGTTTCTGCCGTAGAACATGAAGATCACCACCTGGACAATATTCCATGACCAGACATGACAAATTATCTGATGTAAATTGCCCATACAGTGTTGGAAGAAAAGGATGATCCAGCATCCTTAATATTTCTCTTTCAGTTTGAGCCCTAGGCATCTTCTTCCTTCTTGCCAGAAATTCATTGTCCATCACTTTAATAGCAAACAAACAATTTTTGCCAACTAGTTCAGCAAGATATACAGTCCCAATGTCTCCACAACCTAGCTTCTTCAAAAGATTGAAGTGTCCCAAGCCCAAGACTCCATGCTGCATTTGAGCATGTCTTATGGCTTCCCATCTAACATCCTTTGACATGTGAGGCCTATTACCACAACTAGACCCACTGAGATTACTCTCATCACTTGTACTTGTACTACTACTGTAGTCACCTTGGCTACTCTTTGAACTTTGAGAAAATTCAAGTTGCTCTTTCAATACAGTATTCTTTTTCACTTCTGTAACTTCTCTGATGCTATTATTGCCAGCTGATGCTGAGCCTGAGTGCACATTAACAGAGTTTATTCCATCTCCGGGACTAATAGAGTCCAACGATATAATACCTTTCTTGTTTTCTATAGCACACCAACATCTCTCACATACAAGTTGAGTTGTACCAGGAACTGACTCGTTATTTACTTCATTGGATGTAGGATCAAATAAAGCAGAAACTGAATCCTTCTTTAGTTTTTTCTTACCCACATTTTTGTTCTTGATAATTGATTTGACCGTGCGAGGGGCATGGCGTGACATTTTGCACACTCTATTGCCATTTACCGAAGTAGACGAGGAAGAGACTGTTTGTAACCTACCTTTCTGCCCATTCTTTGATACAGATGTTTTATTTCCTAATTTATTATAGGAAGAAGCATTTTCCGGAACCTCTAATTTACTTCCATTGATGTTACAACTAGATGGAGAAGATGCAGTTGATTGTTTTTCTATTTGAGCAGGCTCTGAAGACTGTGATACAAATACAACCCCAACTTTACTTGACGAACTAGCCAAGTCAATTGACATCAATGAAGCCCCAGTATCATTTTCAGTAGTTTCAACAGAAACTTTGGAAGATTGAACATTTTGGCACAGTGATGTGCTTTTGACAGTTGGATGAGACTGAGAAGCATTATCCAAGGCATGAAAGCTGCTCTCTTCTGGCACTGAAGATATTTCCCTTGCACTCCCTTTACTCTCAACATTGAAAGGCCCAGATTGTCTACCTTCAACTACAACTGAATTGTACAATGTCTGTATCTTCCCAACCTCAGATATTCTTGGAGAAGCAGTTGACTTTGATAATCTTTTCATGGCAGCCATTTCTGATGCCTTAGATATACATAGGTCTCTTAACGCCTGCTTCAAAGTCACAGGCTCAGAAGGTCCAACTCGTGGGGACCGAGAAGCACCCACTGTAATTGGTTTTTTCAATGCACTTTTCATCTTAGGGATTGTACCATCTTGTAAAACGCCAGAATCCCTTGATGAAGATTTAAGAGTAATTGATTCAAACAGCTTATTAATATCATCATCTAGATTATCCTTATATCCCAGTTTCAGCACAGGATGCTTCCTATTTTTCTCATCCAAGCTATATTTAGAATTGGACTGATATATCCCTGCATCTTTCTCTGTATTTAGGTCGTCCCTTGCTTCAACAATTTCACAAGTGCCAGAGAATGAACCCATTAGAGACAAATTGTACCACTAACTTCGGTGTGGCAGAAGTAACAGAAACAGTTTGTCTCTCAACGTAAAAGTCTACTCTACTTTATTTCTCATGCAGTGTATCAAACACCATAAACTCACAACTCAAGGACAGTGAACCTGCAGTCCAACTTCAGAATCAAAACCATTGGTACAATCAAATCAAATTTATAACTCAAAATGGTATATCCACCTCTTTACCAGCTACGTAAGATTGAAACCTGATGCAAAGGCCAAAATTTGAACGCATCAGCAAACGAAGAGGAAATATAAAATTGTAAATTGAGTAATAGGAAACAAGGACACAAATTGACCCCTAAAAGTGAAAGAACGAAATCAAATGAAAACAAAGATGGACATCATAAAAAATTCAAAATGGTAAGAGAAGCTACAAAATCAGCAAACTCATACAACATTCACATGTAGGACAAGTGTCTTCTGCAAGGAACACAAATCAAATTGCACATGGAACAGAAAGAAACAGCAAAATATCTAATTTCTTTTCCTTTCCAACATTCTAACAGTTTGCCACTCTCGGTAATTATTGTGAAGATGATAATACTAGCCAATCTATCTCACAAAAGACAAGAATTTTAAATATTCCGTTTTTTGATAAAAAAAAATGATGATTAACCAGAGACAAACCAAGGACTAAATAACAGGGTATTCAAAAATGAGTTAAGCATTCGATATGGATAGTTCGCAAAACCAATTGATTTGCATTTAAGCACAGGTACCAGTTTATATCCAGCAAAACAATCCCCTTGCTGATTCTTCTGTAGAAAACCAGCATCAAGTAAAAACTAGCTAATTTGAAGTGAAGCGAAAATTTTCTTTTATCAATTCAAAGACTTCACCAATCAGTGAAATCAACAGATCAAATGGAAACCAAACCATAGGCGTAAATCAATCCTTGTTCATATTTACTGCGACATTATCAAATTAACAAAAAGTACGGACAGTAACGCGAATCAACTTAAGGATCGATAAACCTTCCAAAAAAAACTTCAAATCACACACACAACAATGAAGGTGATTTAAAAAGATAACTAAATCAAAACTTTAAACCAAATCGTTAGCTGTATAAATAATAAATAAATAATTCAATAAAATTCATCCCAAAGTGATTCAAAATATCGGAAAATGCATAATATATATAAAATTAAAAATGCAGTCTGTGTTTGTTTCGTCCAGCACGTAGAATCCAAGAGCACCAGCTTCTTCTTCTGATTCTTCAGATTGATGTTCCGAAACCACACGAAGAGAAGATCGAAATCTCATTAAACAGAATCAGACAAAGCAACACAGTGTAGAAAACAAACAGAGAACACCGTTCATCAGAAACTAACGGAACGAGATATCACAAATCAAACGGTTCGACACCACGCGCAATCGGAAATACAGAAGTCACACCTGCCATGCCAGCAAGAGAAGGCGAAGAGACGGAGCACATTGACATCACAGGTGCTTCAGCAATGGAATCCACAGCACGGAGAAAAAGCAATCCACATGAGAAACAGAGAGAAACCCTAGGCGAGCATGGAAGTGATGGAAGAAACTGAAAGGTGGAGAGAGAAAGAAAAAGAGAGAGAAGAAGAAGAAGATGCACAATGTTTAGTTTCTTCTGTTCAACTTTCAGCACTGTCACTGATTATTTCGTACAAACAGGACCCATGTTCTCACAGGCAAAATATTACTAAACTCAATAAAAAAAAGATAATATTTTAATAATTTATTATATTAATTAGTAATTATCTTTTAATTGTCGGATAAAATTTATTGACAGCAAAATTCTTTTACTAATTAAAGTTTAAATAATTTCACATATAAAAATGAATATCTACTACCAAGACATAGAATCATTACAATGATATTTAATCTGAAATATGAATAGGGATTTCAAATATGTAACTATATATTAATGATGGAGCATATGTAATTATATTAAATATAAAAGGAGTTATTAACAAAATTTGGTTCAAGCTAATAGAAATTATAATTACAATATTAACTTCTAATGTGAATATTTAGAATAATTTACCTCAACTTTTCATTATATAAAAAAAATATAAAGAGAGCTAGTGGTGTGGAGTGATTTAATTTTTCAAATAATAGATACTATTTATTAATTATTTTAAAGAAATACAATATATATATATATATATATATAAATATATACATATATATATATATATGAAAATAAATATTATTTTAAGAAATGTATCATTAGAATATTAATATTATTTGAAATAACTTGAATGTTATTTGTCGTTTTTCGCTAACCCGCTTGAAAATTTGGCGATCTCAGATTCGGCTTGGAATAATAAATAATAACGTAATTTAAAATATTTAAATACTTTATATAGCATCCGATGCTCTTTCTTTCTTTTTCTTCTTTTTGTTTACGTATAACAAGGGGACGATATTTTATGCGATGTGATGTGTACAAGGAAGTGGTTAGTGATTGTAAGTATGGTATTATATTATCTCAATTAACCGTGTCAGCGTCTTTTATTTGACTCCATTTATCTACCTTCTTTTTTATTTGATGCAACATGTTTACAAACATGATTTCAGGGAAAATAATAAAAAAATTAAGTCAATTAATTTCCTCTAACATGACATTTCAATTCGAACTATTTATTACTAGAGTCCAAAAAAAAGTCACAAGGGTTTGTTTGTGCACTTATACTCCTTCACAAACAGCATTTTTGTATTTGTATGTTAAAATTTATAATTAAAAGTTTGAAATAATGTATTGTTTTTGGTAATATAATTTATATTGAAATTCACATAAATATGTCTTTTGTTTAGCACATTTTCAAAAGGGTAAAGAAAGGTATATTTGGCAAAGAATTTATGGATCAAGTACATGGTTATCCCCCATTCATTTTCTCCACTCAAGCTTTGCAGTGTTACAAGGTGAAGTCTTGAATGGCTTCAGTTCCATAATGCTAGGTGATCTTTTTGATCAATAAGACATTGGTTCAGTCCTTTGAAGTTGGGGAGGATTGTGGTCATGATGAACCTAATTTCCTGCACTTTACATTGCTATAATGGCTGTTATCATTGATCAAACACAATGAATCCGATAACGGAGACAAATTGAATGTTCACCAACCAATCAGATTTCTATTCATTTTCAACGATTTCTCACCAAATCTTCAATAAACTTTTGTATACACATACACGTTATATTAAATTTCATTAATAAAATACACTTACACACTCTTAAGTTTTCTAAACTTAAATTTACATCTTCCTATTTTTCTTTTTAAATCATTACGTTAACCTTCATTAAGATATACATTTGTAATGTTAAAAAAAGAAAAACTTAAAAGAGAACATGCATGGATAGTTTCTCATTTCACATATCAAATTGTAAGTTGAAATAAATTTTCTTAAATATATTCAATTCTTATAAATAAAAATAAAACTTATTTATATCTAAATAACAAACACTTAAAAGTTATGTTTCGCAAGAGCTATTTAAAAAGTAGTTGATAATCGAAATCTAGTTGCTAAGATAAAAATTTTAGAGTGGTTATTGATTTTATAAAATATTTAGCAAAATTATTTGTTAAAATAATTGATAAGTGCAAAAAAAAAAAAGATATATTTTAATAATATTTTTATATCAAAATTAATTTTATGTATAAAAATATATTGAGTTATTTACAGTCATATATTTTTAATTAAATTTAAACTTTGAATTATTATTTTTAGTATTATTTATATAAACATAACAGGTAAACATTATTTATTATTTTATAAATAACATGAAATCAAATAAGTACTTAATCTTTAAAAAGTTGTATGTTCATAATTTAATCCTCAAATATGCAAAATTCATTATAAATTACTCTTCCATCAACATCTACCCATCAAGACTATTTTACCATGAATTAATGTATTAAGAGATATGTTATTTACATAATAACTTTTAACAATATGAAAAAACTTATAACAATATATCATAATATTTTTTGTCTCTATATCTCGTAATTGCAAATTTTATTGAACAAATAATGTCGTACATTAAAAGTATGTGTGAAGCATTAAATTTTGTAGGTGAATGATATACCCTATTATTATAAACCTAATTGGATGAGATGCATCACGATGTCACTCTTACCCACAAACATTAAGTTGGGGACAATTGTTCTAGGTACCTTCTCTAGGCTAATCCTAACTAGTGACATGTGTGTTAGGATTTAGCCTAACATAGAATTAATATTATTCATGATATATAAATTCTAAACAAAACAAAATAAGGATAATTATTAGAAAGGTTAAATAAGTTGGTTTATAAGGGGTCTTTTTAGAAAAATTATATTAGATTGTTATTTTTAAATTAATGGGTTATATATTTTTATGCTCTGTTTGATGTATAGTGGTGGATTATTGAGTTAGTAGAAAGACCTTACTATTATTCAAAAGAAAACCATAGTGTGAGAGGGAAAACGAATACCAAAAGAAAAAGTATATAAAAATCAAATATAGGTCACTACGTTTAAAACAAAATATAATCATAAAAAATGCTCCACCAATTAAAGTAACAAAACTTGACCATATAACCAAAGTACTGAATAATTTAATGCAAATTAAATAAGTGGTAGTTACATATTACTAAAATTAAATAGCAAGGGTATCTTTTTAGGTAACACTACAAACTTTTCCTCACAAAGGTTGGCAAAAGGAAATAATCAATGGACATTATAGTGCAAGACCTACCTAATACTTAAATCAGAAGTCAAGTTGAGTGGAATTCGTGACTAATCTTAATTCTCACCTAATGATGTATGAAGTTGACCTAACAATACGTGAAAATAACATGGCCTCAATTGAAGCAAGTATATAATAATGGTAGTCACACATTTTTGTTCTCTTCCTTGTTTTACAATATATCCATAACCATAAGTCGTAGAGCATTGCAGGAACCATATATTACAAAAAATATTTCAATTTTAATTTAGTTTTAATGTGAGGAATAACTGCAGAGGACAATGAAAACGAAACGTGGATGGTGTCGTTGAGCGTCATCGAATAGGGAACGCTAATTCTCTGATCCACTTTTGATTTTTCTCGGCAAGACTGTTCCTTAGGGTACCCCACAAAGTGTCCCTTCCTTGACGTGTCCCTGTGATTATTATTTTTTTCTATTTTCTATTTTTATTTTATTCTGTGTATTTTGAGAGAACGGGAAATTTTTATAAAGCGAAGCAGTTTGACGTTGCGTGAAAATGTCAGATATGTATGCATCAATTAATATAAATAGCGACAGTTTAGTGGCCCAACCTTTTTGTGTAAACTACTTCACCGTTGATAAATCTTTTTCACCGTATTCATTATATCGTACACTACTACGTCAATGTGTGCCATCGTTGGTCGCTAGATTTCGTCCATATTTGCGTCTCTCTCCGTTGTAGAAAGATGTGAATATACGATTTAAATTAATTTAATTACATGTTTGAATTATATTTTACAATTTAAGAGATTTAAAATTGCTTTAAATGTAAGTTCTTTTTGACAGTACTATAGTAGGCTTAAGGGAAGATAGTTTATATAGATTATTTTTTACTTTGGCTTTTTAAATAATATTAGACTTTTGGTCACAGGAGAAAAAAGTCCATTAAAATTAATATTTTTATTATAATATATTTATGATTCCTGTATAGTACAGAAGACCACATTAAGGGTAGTTTATGTATATCCTTTATCTCTAAATTATTGATATGTATTTTAAAGATAAAATTGTGATGGATGAGAATTATAAAATAGACAATATCATTTCGGATGTAAAAATTGATTATAACAATGTCATTATTAGACAAAGACCTTTTTATATCGATTGTTTTAGACATTTTATATTGGTTTCTAAACCAACATAGATACAAAAGATATAAAAAAATCTACATTATCATTTTTTAAACAACTTAAAAATCACTTTCTATGTTGTTGCACATTCAACCTTCATAAAAAGTTTAAAAATAAGATAAAAAATAATTTGGCATAAATATTTTTTATGATAGTTTCTATGTTAACCGTCATATAAAGTTTCATTTTTCTATGATGATTACGATATGACCTGTCATAGAAAATGTACCTTTTATGTCTATTATATTTATATCCGACATAAAATGTTATAGTTTTTTTAAAAATAATTTTTTTATTTTATACATCAACCTTTCTTTATAATAATAAATATATATTTTTCAAGTAGACTATATTCAATAAATTCATAATATATTTAATAATAATATACAAAATACATAAAAAAACATGAAATGTATATAATGTTATTTAATTTACATATTATAAGTTAAAACAATTTATAAATTGTTAAAAATATTTAAAAAAATGGGAAGTCCATTATATTATCATATTTTCTATAACTTCTTCTTTTAATGGATATGAATCATTGAATATCTACAAAATCAACATTTATTAAATCAATAAATAATTAAAAATAAAAAAGTAATAAATAATAATTAACAAATAATAAGATGTATAACTGACATTAAAGAAACTATATGAAAAACTCATTTCCGTGCAATAATAACGAGACATTTGCAAGGGTAACGTATAAATGTAATTAAAGATCACCAAGAACTATTCAAAACTTGATAAATAAGACAAATATATATGATGGTTGAAGCTTCTAATACCAAAAATTAATTGAATAATGTTTGTTTAATAAGACAAACTCTTAATTTTCAAACATAATATATCGTGTTTTGAGCTAACTGCTTTTAAATATTTCAATGGAGTAACTTTCCCTCCACTCTTATATTCTTTTTACCTTAATTTTGTTGTTCTTATTCTTTAATATTTTCTCACTTATAATAGTTTTTCATGAAGCAAAGTATCACCAAACATCAAAATTTCTAATAATGACACAAATCTACATATAGAAATATGTGCAACATGTAACATATGGTTGTATTCTTAATTTTTTTTATGTTGCCTTTTTCCATGAGTCAATAATGTTTATAGATATGATTGTGTGCATGTGCTTCATCATATAATATCTACACTTATGGTTTCTTGGTTGACGTGAGCACTACAAAATACAAAAATGATAATGAAAATATGTCATTTTAACAAATGAATTGTAATTATACAAATAACTTACATGAGGTGCAATATGTAACACCCTACCTTATAAACCCTCGATCAGAAAAATTAATAATCTTTAGTAGATTTTTTTTTAAAACCAATAATAATCTTTCCCTCGTACATAATATTAATATATAAATTTTCAATAACTCATTCATGTATTTCATCATTTTAAAAAGTACTAAAAGTAAACATTCATAATTACATATAGATAAAATACTAGTACAGTCCTTCAAAATATTAATGGCAACATTGGGGATACTTCCTACAGAGCAGCTAACTACACAAAAGAGTGACTACTACCCAATATCATGTAGGTCTATATACTACAAAAGACTGTCTATAAAAGTTTGGATATGTTTATTCCAATACATGTTGCCATCAATGTGACTCTCAGCTAATGAGTATGAGTGTCATATTCATCGGATGTGGAATCTGTGCCATCTCCCCTTCAAATAATGACCGATCAGGTCCAACGATTATCGCAAGTACAAAGGAAATAAAGAAAACAGAAAGATAAGAGGGTGAACAACAGTTCATACATCATTTAAAAATCACATCATAAACATTCACAAGTCAATCAAATTCCAAATGATTGATGTTAATGATGCATGATCCTAATATGTTTTCTAAAATGTTTATGCATGCGGGCCCGAATCATTTCTCAAATCAGTACTGGGGTAGCCAGGAGTTGACACTACTAGGCATGGAAAATCCACCCACGGGATTGTTGAGACCCATGCTCAAATATAAACCCAGTAGCACTGACCATTGATATACGGTAAGAGCACAGTCAGGTATAGGAGAGTTTGTACAGTGGGATCCCCGACAACAGGTAGCGAGCCTGAGTCTTTTGGGGCCTCCAACCACTAGCCTTCCTATCCTCAAGTCCTCCCTCATGGCCTCCCTATCATATTCTCAGAGTCCATAATCTCTGATTCCCCATATTTCACAAATCACCATTTTCAGATGAGTAATGTATGAGTCCCTAAGTGGTTTTTCTTAGAAATTCACTTTTTTCCAAAAATGTTGACAAAATTTCCCCTGTAATACGGACTTCCCAAAAATTTTCAATCACCTGTTACAAGCAGAAAACTTATAATACAGTTCAAAAAGAATTCACAACCCATCATCTAATTTTTTTCAATTTAATTTTCAATGAACTTTCTCATGAAAAACCACCATGCATATAAATGCTCATTCAGAGACAGTACATATCATAATAGAGTATCAAACATGTATTTTACACCATCATACACGTAAACAATTCATTATCACTTTCACAACCAAGCATATAATGAAATCAAAATTATCAATCATAACAAATTTAGACAACTTCAACAATTAAGGTCAACAAGTTTATGATGTAATCCTTACTATATAGCCCACCCCTTACCTGATATGTTCACACTTATTCTTTTCAAAGCTTGATGTTGTGTTTCGGCAAAATCTATATACGTAATAAAATAATAGTTAGAATTTTATATTTCTATGTTTCTATCTCATGAGAATTTAAATTCACTTTGTATTGTTAATCCATTTCTAATAATATTTTAAGCTCACATTCAACTTACAATTATCTTAGAAAATTATCCTATTTTGTATGCACTTAGAGTAGGAAAAATCCTAATAGCAAACATGGACAAGGTTCAGTATTTCGAAATTTTCTAGAGTTATATAAGCTGTTTTGGAATGAGATTTGAGCCAAAATTTCAATAACTTAATTACCTACAATATTGATGAAGGAAATAAATTCAAATACCCTATATAATAGATGCAGTTTTTAGTTTTCAGTTGTTGTTTCCAACTAGGCTCAACTACAATATCAGTCTGAACATGCCTTGGTAATTGAATTATAGCTCATGATACACATAAGATATTAACATGAAAAAAATTTCTAAATTTCAGGAATGTAATTTCCTACAACTTTTATGAAGGAATTAAGTTCTAATTTCACACATATCAATCCCAGTAATTCAAAAATCGAGGCTGTTGAAACAGGGCTACCTCTTAACGTCACAGCTAGAACATTTGACAGTAAAATGGATATAACTTGAGCTACAAATATCCGTTTAATGTAAAACCAGTTTCTAAATTTCGAAAACTTAAAGAGATACAACTTTCATGAATATACTAATTTCTAATTCTGTTCACACAAGTCTCAGAAATTTAATGAACAGTACCTACGAATTAGGATTCTTAAAGTTTTTAGCTTAATCACTTCTAATTCTCAATTTTAAGCATTATTCTAGTATCCTAGGTGTAAAACCTACAATAACACTTTTCCTACACCCATTCAAGCTCAACCAAGTGAGGAGAAAAATAGAAAAAGGGTTCTTAAAGTTTTTAGCTTAACCACTTCTAATCAATGAAGAGTACCTACGAATTAGGGTAACTTAACCACTTCTAATCAATGAACACTACCTACGAATTAGGGTTCTTAAAATTTTTAGCTTATGCACTCAACAGATTATATTACAAAAATTTATCCATTATTTTCTCCTTTTTACTCTAGTTAGGATTTGAACTCACAACCCCTAATACTCAAACATTACTCCAAACCATATCAGCCATCATATGTTTTTTGTCAACTCACACACATAATACAATTTTAATGTACTCACACTCAATGCATACATGAAAACAATAATTTTCTGAATGTGACAATTAAAATTTGTTAAATCCCTAAGCATGCTTAACGTTCAAGCACACACATGAGTATTTTCTAACAATTATAAAGTAATAGAAAAATTATAATTGTTCTAATGCACATTCAAGAATCAAACTCATGACCCTCCAATCTTATGACAAGGGTCTAACCAAATTATTCACTCCTCATCTTTACAATATTATTAAATTTTTAATTTAATTACTTCTCTTACTTTCAATTTCTACCTTAAAACATATAATTACTTTCTAGCGCTCGATTGCTCGCAAAATGGGTCAATTTTGAGTATTTTCTAAAAATTTCAGAAAATCATAAATAATCTAATAAACATAAAACTCTACAGATCGCTTTATCCAATTCCTAATAATTTAATTATTAAAATTTTGACTGAGATTTTGTCAAAATCAGAGGTACTGAGATTTTGTCAAGATTTTCTAAAAAGGTCTTTTGAGGCTTGAAATGAGGTTGGGCTATCAAGGAGTTCATTGGTTTTTCTATGATATACAAAAGTATTTGAGAAATTGAAATTATATGAATGATTCTTGTTTAACATTTCCTCAAGTCAAGTCTCAACTTCATGTTTTTATTCCAACATAATGATAGTGAGCTGATAATCTAAATCTCATAAATTATTGTCGCTGCCGTAAAAAAAAGCGGTCAAAGCGATGCAATGGTTTTGTGGCTCGCGTTTTTGTAAGAATGTGATCATCGCTCTTAAAGTGTTCGATAACCGAACCACCCTTAAGAACGAGGTTTTCGTAAAGAGGAGAAAAAAGAAGGTGTTGGTTTTAAGGAAAACCAACTTTGGCCATTATAACCAGAGTTTGGTAAAGAAGTTAGTTACATGTGCGGAAGGTGTTAACACCCCACAACGCCCCTTTCGGGTTCCCTATGATGGAATAATCTTAAAACAAAGACATAAAAAATTATGCTTCTACCCTATTTATTCATTGTAGTATTTAAATAACTATCTACATGACCCTAATATCTAATACACACAAAGGAAAGCAGTAAATGAAAGCTATAAAAGAGAGAATAAGAAAAGAACTTCCGAAGCAAGCTCTTATAAAAACTTGAAACTTGAGGATGCTTTTTGACGATCCCCTCGCTTTACAATGATGCTCCTCTCTCCAAAGGAAAAGAAAACTTTAACTCTCTTGAGTGTCTAAAAGATCACTCAGACTCCAGAATAGTGCTCAGAGTCACCTAGAGGTTTAAAAATGCCTTCTAGGTAGAGAGAAAGGGGTGTGAGTGTGTGAGAATATGAGAAATAAGACCCTATTTATAGGGAAACGTGCCAAGAAATCCGGACGACCATCTGGCTTAAGTGGACGGTCGTCCATGACCTAAAATGAGCATGGACGACCGTCTATTTATCATTGATGGTCATCTGGTCAAAATGGACGGCCGTCCATGGCTTAGTAATAAGCATGGACGACCGTCTGGTTAGCCTGGACAGCCATCCGAGGCCTTCTAACAAAATTCCCAATTTTATTTTCTCAAAAAACTCTCCTTATCTTAAATGGAACCTAGAAAATGCTACTAGGGACCTATTAAAGTCTTGACCATCTTCGAAATGGAGGATTTCTGAATTTATTGCGAGGCCGAGCAAAATTTGAGGTCTACAATTATCATTCACACCAATTTGAATTTCCTTTTTCTGTCCTCATTTTGCATTTATCATTTCAGCTCAACCACAATATTTAACACTTTTCTCTCCCTTTTTCTCTACTCAACCTTTTTTTTTTAAGAATAACCTTAAGAATAACAATAACATTCATTTTCATTTCTTAAATATAAAAAGGTGGGTAAACATTGTTTAGGTTTAGGGATTCTGTTTCAAGAAACAACTTTGTTTTTGGCTCAAATGGGGTTCAAAAGAATTTCTTCTAATCAATGCAGGGTTTACTATTTGGCTCTGGGTTATTTCTATTTTCATCAAAACAAATGCCTTTATCATTTTCAAGTCTTGCTAAATGTAATCACGTCAAAGAATCAATCAATAACAATTATCATCATAAAGTGTTGACACTCAATTTAACTATTTTTGGGTACATTGCTTTCTTAGGTTTCAGCTAGCTTCTCCAATTCAGTTAATTCCTAATTCTCTTCATTCATTTCATTTTCACTATCATACTCATTATCCCAAAATCACTTGTTATTGGAAACAATCAAAATGATTTTTAATTCTAGATTTGAATTAGACAATAAGCAATAATTTCAAATATGGCTCTAAAACAAACAAAATGTGTGGGACAACAACAATATTTAATAACATCAAATTACAAACATTAAAAAATTCAATTAAAAACATAGAAAAACAACAAAATTAAAAAAACATAACACAAAAATTAAAAACATCAAATTAAAAACATTAGAATCAAATTAAATTTCCTTCCTTATTCATCTTCACTTGACATCTCTTCCTCATCATCTTGTGCCTCAGCCCCTCCCTGAAAAGTTAGACTGTCCCAGGCCATTGGAGTAAGGCTTCAAAGTCTTGTGACGATGTCCACAGTGTACCTGGAGCAATATGCAAAGAAAGTTTGTGAAAATCTGCATTAATGCTGAACTGACCCCTATGGGTAGCTGCCTGCTGCAATGTCAGGTACTCCATGTAATGCATCACCCTCTGCTGGATGTCCATCTTGATGTGAAGGTGGTGGTGCTTCCTGTCTTGCTCGACGTGGTTGGCGGGGTGGCTGTGATAGTGCTGGTGCTGCTTCTTCTGTCGAATTCACACAATTCCGCTCTATGAACCTCCTGTTTATAGGTGGCCAAATATTTGCTGATGGGTTTAACACTACGCCATTTTCTGCACACAGGGTAGTGATGAGGGAAGGGAACACTAAAGCCTTGGCTTGCTCTGTGCGTCGCCCACTCTTTAACACTATAAATTGATATATTTCTTTCGATATGAGTGCAGCGACATCAATTTGGACTCCCTCAAGGATGCACTTGATAATGTGACACTGCACCATGTTCAGGTCGGAACTGTGCTTGATTGGTATAATGTTGACTAGCAGGAATGGTGTCAAAATCTGAGTTAGGGTCGTCAAATTGCCCCTAAGTATTCTCAGTGCCTTACCAACATGGTTGGCTTCATAAGTTCTCCCTAGTATGCACAAGACTCTTGCAGTATTATCATCGCCAAACCTAGATGCAGTTAGACGCCTACTGTTCCTGATGGTCCGATAGGTGCAAATTTCCCCTTGTTCCAGGTGAAGAGGGTTACCGAGCAGATTGTTGATGGCGTCTCGATCATAAGGAACCCACTGACCCCTTACTTTTGACCAGGAACAGAATGAATCTCCTGCCACTAGCCAAACATAGAATTCCTTGACCACTTCTGGGTCATATTTCGGCATTGGGAGCGCCAGTTGCCTCCAATTTCGGCGAGTGATTTCATTATTAAATTCTAGGAACTTGCCTTCATTGAGCTCTAGTCGCCTTTCAGGAATGAAAGTCCATTGGATAATTTTTTCAAATCTAGCCTGTCTCTCTGCATCCCTAAATCTACTTCTATCTACATGAATGTCTTCAGGCTCAGTCCTACGTCTCTTTTCAGCAGCCCTGGAGGATGAAGCACCATGTGAATCTCTTTTTGGACCCATCTGTAAACATCATAATAGTCAAAGATAATTAATTGTTGATTGACTATACTAAGACATTTCATCAAACACTTGGTGTGCATCTAATTTTGGGACCCTTATGACTCAAAATTCTAGCATGTACACTTTTCCAATGAAACATTTAAGCAAACCATGAGCAAACACAAGCTTGATATCACATAAAAACTAAGTCATTCACTTTAAGGCATTTTATCAAACAGTTGGTGTGCACCAAAAAATCTAACAATTAGATATGCATTCTAAAATCCAATTCCAGCCATAATCACAAATCAACATTCAAGAGTAATAAAAAACATCAAGGAGAGTTTCACATGTTACCTTAATTGCAGAATCACGCACAAACACACTACAAGGAGAATGAACAAAGAAGAAGTGAAACTTTTGGATTTTCAATCGGTGGAATCTAGACAAAATCACCAAAAGTAGTTGGAATGATGTATGGGAGGTTGATTCAAGAGCAAAAGAGTCGTGGGATGGAGAAGAATTAGTTGGACCAAGGTGTGCGAACGGAGAGAGTTTTGAAGAGAGTGAAAAAATTGAGGTGGGTCTTGGGTTTATATTCTAATTCTGGGTTTTTTCGCTCAAGTGAAACAGTCTCGCTTGAGCGAAAATGCCTGGGTTTCACGTTCGAGCGAATAATGGACATTCGCTTGAGCGAACGAAAACCCAAGAGGTTACACTGAGTTTCACTCAAGCGAAAAATTGGTCGCTTGAGCGAAAGAGTTTGAGTGATAGTGTATTTTCATTTGAGCGAAGAAAAACAGAGAGAAACAATGTAGTTTCGCTTGAGCGAATATCAATAAAATTTGACTCTCAAACATGATGCTCAAATGCAAACTTTCAATAACCAAACTTCAAAAAAAAAAATTCTCTCCCCTGCTATACTTACTTAACAATAACTTAACAACCAAACCAAATATTGTTCAAACAAACCCCATTAAAAAATTTTACAATTCACAATTAACTAATAATGCACCAAAAAATTAAAATGCAAAAAGACAAACAAATTCAAAATATTGGGTTGCCTCCTAGGAGCGCTTGTTTAACGTCTTTAGCCCGACGCCTGTCTACTTTATGGTTCCTACAGGTAAGTGATCAAGGTGAGTCTTTCAACTTCACCTCCCAGATAAACTTTGATTCTTTGCTCATTGACTGTCCATGTTCTTCCTGTTGCCGGATCTTCCTATTCCACAACACCATAAGGCTTAACACTTTTTATCAAGAATGACCTTGACCATTTGGACTTTAATTTCCCAGGGAAAAGCCTTAACCTTGAGTTGAACAACAACACAGACTAACCTGGATGAAAATCTCGTTTGAAAATTTTCTTATCATGATATGCCTTGACTTTCTCCTTGTACAACTTAGATGATTCATATACATTAAGTCTCATCTTTTCTAATTCATGCATTTGAGTTCCTCTTTTATCTGGTGAAGCTTTAATATCAAAATTGAGGAATTTTAAAACCCAAAAAGCTTTATGCTCCATTTCTACTGGGAGATGACATGACTTGCCATACACAAGTTGAAAAGGAGAAAACCCAGTGGGAGATTTATAAGCAGTTCTATAAGCCCAAAGTGCATCATCCAGCTTCATTGACCAATCTTTCCTTGAGGACAAAACAATTTTTGCTAAGATTCTTTTGATTTCTGTATTTGATACTTCTGCTTACCCATTCGTTTGTGGATGATAAGGTGATGCAACCTTATGCCTAACCCCATAATGCTCCAGACATTTTTGAAGTTGATCATTGCAAAAATGTGATCCTCCATCACTAATCAAAATTCTAGGTGTGCCAAATCTACAAAATATATTTTTCTTTAAAAACTTTATCACAATTTTGGCATTGGCTTTTGTGGCTGCCACTACTTCCACCCACTTAGACACATAGTCAACTGCTACCAAGATGTACTCATTGGAGAATGAGGATGAGAAAGGACCTACAAAATCGATTCCCCAACAGTCGAATACTTCTACTTCCAACATGATATTCAGGGGCATGTTATGTCTTCTTGAAATTTCCCCCTGATTGAAGAACTTTTGCAACAATCCTCACTCCATTAAAAGGCCCACCATAAGGAGAGCTATGACAATGCCAGAGAATGCTTTTGGCTTCCTCACTTGTCACACACCTTCTCAACAAGTTATCACTCCCTATTTTGAAAAGATAGGGATCATCCCATATAAAATAGTGCACATCTTTGAAGAACTTCTTCCTTTGGTGCCAATTAAGATCTTTTGGAATAACCTTTATAGCTTTGAAATTTGCCATGTCAGCAAACTATGGTCTCTCTTGCACCATCATCAATTTTTCATCAGGAAACTCCTCCTGCACTTCTAATTGGATGTTAGTCACTTCAGTATTCACTAATCTAGACAAATGATCAGCTACAAAATTTTCACTGCCCTTTTTGTCCTTGATTACCAAATTGAATTCCTACAACAATAGAATCCATCTGATTAATCTGGGTTTAAAATCTAATTTGGTTAACAGATATTTAATTGTTGCATGATCTGAAAGCAATGAGGGGGAGATTGATGGTAATGTAAAATATGTCCCTACATTCCCAAGAGATGATTTTGATGATGATTCAAGTCAACAACATTTAAGAATCAAGCAAGCCCAAAATATGATTTTGATAAAGATTTAATTCAACATTCAAGCAAGCCCAAGATGATTCCTGAAGACTAGATAGAGTCTTAGAATACTAGATATGGAGGTACAAGTTGATGAAGTGGTATTATGCATAAGCCTCCAAAGCACAAGTATGATAAAATTTCGTAACATGATATTTTTCACTGTCATAATCAATTATGATGCATCGGAAATGGAAAAACGATTTTCTCTGTCATAATTGATTATACTAATCAAGTATGACAGTTCAAATTTGAAAAATATCCATTTTGAAGAATAAATGTTTTTTATTATATGCTGATTTTTATCCACGAAAATATTAATATCCAACGACCATTTTTTGATGCCATATTTCTATTTAATTAAGTTGATGGAAAATAAAAAGCACACAATTACAAAATTCGAAAATTCAATTTACATTCAATCAGTTTTGAGAAAAATTTTTTGAGCAAGACAACAAAGATATTTTACACCTGAGAAAACTCTTTTCTCTACTGCCTTCTGTGCTTTCATTGTTAATCACACTTGTCCTTGAAAGTTGGCATTCTACAAGCTTCTATAATTTGTTGTCTCCACTACTAGGTGTGATTGTTCTAATTTTATTGCCTTTATCCTTTTGTGGGTTTAGGAGGTTTAAGTTAATCAATGTTATTTTAGGGTTTCCTGTGTGGGAACTGTTCATCCCTTTGATTTGTTTAGGGAGGTGTTCATCCTGTTGAACATTCAAGGACTTGATGTTGCACTTGATGAACATGAAGATTGTTGATTTTGATGATGATTCAAGAACTCAAAGACTTAGAGTGTTGAAGACTTGTTTTTGTAGTGTAATAACTCTGTTTTAATTAGATTGAGTCTGTAATTATAGAGTTTGAGATAGCTGGTACATAATTTGCAACTTAGAAGCTTCAAAAAGCCCAAATATATCATCCAGGCTCGGCTTTAATCGATTATATAGGGAAATAATCGATTAAAACAGTGAGAAAACCATTTTCAGTATATACTCACTGTTTTAATCGATTAAAACATCAAAATAATCGATTATTAGGTCAAATAATCGATTAAAACTTCAAATAATCGATTAAAACAGAGAGGTTTTGGGTTCTGTTTTTTTGGCTCTGTTTTAATCGATTATAACTCCATTTAATCGATTATTTCAGTCTGTTTTTGATTTTAAATTTCAAATTAACCCTATTTTCGAAAACCCAATTACCAAGAACCCTAGTTTCGAAATCCCCTTTTTCTAAACCCTAATTTCCCTACTTAAACTCTCCTTTGACACTCAGAAAATAAGAACAACCTTTTCCATACAAAAGTTAAGTGTTGTGAGTGTCAGAGAATTGTTTGTTGCAAGGAAAGGGGGCTTTCTGAACCTGGTGTGGGCTAGAAGCGATAAGAATCACTAAGTGGAGTTCTTAGTGGATTGTGTGCTGTGCCGTCTCTGGGGAAAACTGTTCTTCATCTCTTGTGGGTTTCAAGAGAGGTGTTATCTTTTACTTTATCTCTTCCATTGTAATTTGTATTGTAACAATTTGTTTATAGTGACAGCGTTAATCCTCTGTGTGAGTGATTAGCAACTGGACGTAGGGTCTTTTGATCCGAACCAGTATAAATCTCCTGTGTAAGATTCTCTTCTCTTCTCTATTTACATTTACACAGTTTTTAATCGGTAAAATTTGGGGAAAATTTTGAAAACCTAATTTTTATTAAGAAACCAATTCACCCCCCTCTTGGTTTTTGTCCGACCACGCGATAATTCCGCTGCGCGATTCTAACAAGTGGTATCATAGCTTGCTTTGATAGTCATTCAAACTTTTCGAAAATGGCCGGACAAAATCAAACTTTTGCCGAAGGCGCGTCTATCAACAGACCCCCACTTTTTGCGGGTCAAAATTATCCTTTTTGGAAGGTACGTATGCAAATATTTTTAGAGTCTGTTGATAGAGGCGTTTGGGACGCTATTTTAAATGGTCCTTTTATTCCTAAAGTTTTTGAAAATGGAGTAGAAGTACCTAAACAATTTTCTAGATGGTCGGATGAAGAAAATAGGAAAGCCCAATATGATGTTAGGGCTAGAAATATAATTTCATCTGCTTTAACCCTTGATGAGTTTTACAGAATATCCACTTGTAAGAGTGCTCAAGAGATGTGGGAAAAACTAAGAGTAACTTATGAAGGAACCAATGATAGTGACTCAATTGAGGAATCAAATGACTCAGAAATAGAAGCTAACATTTGCTTGTTGGCAAATGACATCATTTCTTCCGACTTTGAGGTTAGTGATTCCGACTCATCTTCTAGTGATGAAAATGACCATGATGAATTGAAAAATGCTTACAATGAATTATTTATTGCTTTTAAGAATTTGAGAGATGAATATAAAGTTGTAAAGAAGAATCTAAGTAGATCCGAAAAGGAAAATGAGTCCTTAAAATTGAAAATTGCATGTTTAGAAGAAAAGGAAGTAGCTAATACGAAAATTGTATGTTTAGATGAGGATAAGAACTTAGCATGTGCAAACTGTAAAGAGCATGAATATGACATAGATATTCTTAACCATTTGCTAGACAAAGCCGAAAAGGAAATAGATGATCTTAAGAAGCATGAAATGGTGTTCGCTCGAAATAGTGTAAATCATCAAGTTCCTTTGAAAAAGCCTAAAATTAAAAAGAAAAGAGTATGGGTAGAAAAAGGAACTAGAGCATCTATAATTAATAATGCATCTTATTCCATAGCTACATCAAAAGCATGTTTTTATTGTATGAAACATGGTCATACTTCAAATAGATGTAAAATCAAACATTTTGGTGTTCCTAAAGGAAAATATATTTGGGTTCCTATAGTTAAATGAATTGTTTGTCTCTTTTATTTATTCAAAGAAAATGGATCATTTAGTATGTTTTAAACAGAATGCTTAGGTAAAATCATTTCATCTTTTCTGCTGCATGAAGGTTCTTCACTTAAAGATTTTGCAAAATGCCTCTAAAATCGTTTTAAACAACAAAAAAAAACAAAGTATTTTTACAAAAGCTTTCTTAAACATGTTTTTAACTAATATAGTTTTGAAAGAACTGATTAAAATCACTTAGAATGTTCAAAGAAGTGTTTTTACAGTATTTTAATCGATACAACTTGTTTTTAATCGATTAAAACCATTTAGAACTCATTATGATCGATCAGAATATAAATATGACCGATCAGAATTGTTGAACATTCAAGGACTTGATGTTGCACTTGATGAACATGAAGATTGTTGATTTTGATGATGATTCAAGAACTCAAAGACTTAGAGTGTTGAAGACTTGTTTTTGTAGTGTAATAACTCTGTTTTAATTAGATTGAGTCTGTAATTATAGAGTTTGAGATAGCCGGTACATAGTCTGCAACATAGAAGCTTCAAAAAGCCCAAATATATCATCCAGGCTCGGCTTTAATCGATTATATAGGGAAATAATCGATTAAAACAGTGAGAAAACCATTTTCAGTATATACTCACTGTTTTAATCGATTAAAACATCAAAATAATCGATTATTAGGTCAAATAATCGATTATTAGGTCAAATAATCGATTATTAGGTCAAATAATCGATTAAAACTTCAAATAATCGATTAAAACAGAGAGGTTTTGAGTTCTGTTTTTTTGGCTCTGTTTTAATCGATTATAACTCCATTTAATCGATTATTTCAGTCTATTTTTGATTTTAAATTTCAAATTAACCCTATTTTCGAAAACCAAATTACCAAGAACACTAGTTTCAAAATCCCCAAGTTCTAAACCCTAATTTCCCTACTTAAACTCTCTTTTGACACTCAGAAATAGAGAACAACCTTTTCCATACAAAAGTTAAGTGCTGTGAGTGTCAGAGAACTGTTTGTTGCAAGGAAAGGGGGCTTTCTGAACCTGGTGTGGGCTAGAAGCGATAAGAATCACTAAGTGGAGTTCTTAGTGGATTGTGTGCTGTGCCGTCTCTGGGGAAAACTGTTCTTCATCTCTTGTGGGTTTCAAGAGAGGTGTTATCTTTTACTTTATCTCTTCCATTGTAATTTGTATTGTAACAATTTGTTTATAGTGACAGCGTTAATCCTCTGTTGAGTGATTAGCAACTGGACGTAGGGTCTTTTGATCCGAACCAGTATAAATTTCCTGTGTACGACTCTATCCCTTTCTCTATTTACATTTACACAGTTTTTAATCGGTAAAATTTGGGGAAAAATTTGAAAACCTAATTTTTATTAAGAAACCAATTCACCCCCCCTCTTGGTTTTTGTCCGACCACGCGAACATTCTGCTGCGCGATTCTAACAAGTGGTATCAGAGCTTGCTTTGATAGTCATTCAAATTTTCGAAAATGGCCGGACAAAATCAAACTTTTGACGAAGGTGCGTCTATCAACAGACCCCCACTTTTTGCGGGTCAAAATTATCCTTTTTGGAAGGTACATATGCAAATATTTTTAGAGTCTGTTGATAGAGGCGTTTGGGACGCTATTTTAAACGGTCCATATATTCCTAAAGTAACTGAGAACGGTATTGACGTTCCCAAATCTTTTTCTAGATGGACTGCCGAAGAAAGTAGAAAAGCACAATTTGATGTTAGGGCTAGAAATATTATTTCATCTGCTCTAACCCTTGACGAGTTTTATAGAATTTCAGTTTGTAAAAGTGCACAGGAAATGTGGGAAATGCTAAGGGTGACCCACGAAGGAACTGACGACGTCAAAAGAGCACGTAAAAATTCTTTAATCCAAGAATACGAGATGTTCCGGATGCAACCAGGTGAAATGATATTTGACGTACAAAAACGTTTCACTCATATCGTGAACCATCTCACCAGACTAGGTAAAATTTTTGATGTTGATGAATTAAATGTTAAAATTTTGAAATCTCTGGATAGGAAATGGCAACCTAAGGTGACAGCCATCTCGGAGTCACAATGCCACAATGTCCATGGCGGCGTTATTTGGAAAGCTTAGAGAACATGAGCTTGATCTTGGAAGGCTAAATGAGGAAGAAGGTCAATACCAAAAGAAGAACCTAGCCTTCAAAACTGAGATTTCTAAAGGTAAACATAAGAAGGAAGAAGAAGAAGACTCGGAAAATGATGAAGAAGAGTTGAGTCTTTTTATAAGAAAGTTCACCAAGTTCATGAAAGCAAAAGGAAGACATCCTTTCAAAGGTAAGGGAAAGGTAAAAGAAAATACTTCCGTAAATATAAAATGTTATGGTTGTGGTGAAGCAGGGCATGTAAAGACCGAATGCCCAAACAAGAAAAACGATGAAAACAAGGGCAAGAAGCAATTCAAGAAGAAAGCCTATATTGCTTGGGACGACAGTGATTCAAGTTCGGAATCAAGCGACTCGGAAATAGAAGCAAACATTTGCTTAATGGCAAATGACAACATATCTTCGGATTTTGAGGTTAGTGATTCCAATTCATCTTCTAGTGATGAAAATGACCATGATGAATTGCAAAATGCTTACAATGAATTATTTATTGCTTTTAAGAATTTGAAAGATGAATATAAAGTTGTAAAGAAAAATCTAAGAAGATCGGAAAAGGAAAATGAGTCCTTAAAATTGAAAATTGCATGTTTAGAAGAAAAGGAGGTAGCTAATACGAAAATTGTATGTTTAGATGAGGATAAGAATTTAGCTTGTGAAACCTGTAAAGAGCATGAATATGACATAGATATTCTTAATCATTTGCTAGACAAAGCCGAAAAGGAAATAGATGATCTTAAGAAGCATGAAACTATATTTGCTCAAAATAGTGTAAATCATCAAGTTCCTTTGAAAAAACCTAAAACTAAAAAGAAAAGAGTATGGGTAGAAAAAGGAACTAGAGCATCTATGATTAGAAATGCATCATTTTCAAATACTACATCTAAAGCATGTTTTTACTGCATGAAACAAGGTCACACGTCAAATAGATGTAAAATTAAACATTTTGGTGTACCTAAAGGTAAATATATTTGGGTTCCTATAGTTAAATGAACTATTTGTATCTTGTATTTATTCAAAGAAAATGGATCATTTAGTATGTTTTAAACAGAATGCTTAGGTAAAATCATTTTATCTTTTCTATTGCATGAAGGTTCTTCACTTAAAGATTTTACGAATTGCCTCTAAAATCGTTTTAAACAACTAAAAACAAAGTATTTTTACAAAAGCTTTCTTAAACATGTTTTTAACTGATATAGTTTTGAAAGAACCGATTAAAATCAATTAGAATGTTCAAAGAAGTGTTTTTATAGTATTTTAATCGATACAACTTGTTTTTAATCGATTAAAACCATTTAGAACTCATTATGATCGATCAGATTTTTATTATGAGCGGTCAAATTTTTTTTTCAATCGATTAAAACACGTTTCAATCGATTAAAATCACTTAAAGGGTCAGGATGATCGATCAGAATCCAATTATGGCCGATCAGAATCAAATGTGATCGATCAGATTTTAATTATAAGCAATCAGAATTTTTTCAATCGATTAAAACACGCTTCAATCGATTAAAATCACTTAAAGGGTCAGGATGATCGATCAGAATGCAATTATGACCGATCAGAATCAGTTATGATCGATCAGAATTTAGTTATGACCGATCAGAACTAATTTAATCGATTAAATCTCGTTTCAATCGATTAAAACAACTTAGAAATTTTCTACACAGCGTTTTAATCGATTAAAACTTATTTTTTATCAGTTAAAATAACTTGAAAAGTTTTATGAGAAAGTTTTGCAGTATTTAAATAGATTGTTATGTCTCTAACCCCAAGGACCCAAAAGTTGTGGGGACCTAAGTTTACTATGTTCTTGTTTTGTAGGAAACTTCCAAATCAAAGAAGTCTATGTGGTATCTTGATAGTGGATGCTCAAAACATATGATTGGAGATAAATCGAAATTTGTGAGTTTCAAAGCCAACGAACAAGGATATGTGACTTATGGGGATAACAACAAAGGGAAGATTCTCGGAATTGGAAACATAGATGGTGCAAACACATTGGAGATTAAGGATGTGCTTCTTGTTGATGGTTTAAAGCATAATCTCCTTAGCATAAGCCAATTATGTGACAAAGGATTCAAGGTAATCTTTGAAAGCAAATTTTGCACCATTCACTTGATAGATTCCAAAAATGTAGCATTGAAAGGCATTAGGCATAACAACATATATTTGATTGATTTGGATTGTTTGCATGAGTCAAGTATAACATGTTTAGTTGCTAAGGAAGAGAACCCTTGGTTATGACATAAGAGAGCGGCTCATATAAATATGCATCATTTGAACAAATTGATCTCAAAAGACTTAGTTATTGGATTGCCTAAGTTAAAATTTGAAAAAGATAGATTGTGTGATGCATGCCAAAAGGGTAAACAAGTAAAATCATCATTTAAATCAAAGAATGTTATTTCCACTTCAAAACCCCTAGAATTATTACATTTAGACTTATTTGGACCTTCTAGGATAAAAAGCTTTGGTGGAAATTATTATGAACTTGTAATTGTTGATGATTACTCTAGATATACTTGGACATTTTTCCTAACTATGAAAAGTGAAGCTTTTAAGGTCTTTAGAAAGTTTGCTAAACAAATTCAAAATGAGAAAGACCTAAGAATTAAAGTTTTAAGAAGTGACCATGGTGGTGAGTTTCAAAATGAAAAGTTTGAGAATTATTGTGAAGAAAATGGAATATTACATAACTTTTCTGCTCCTAGGACTCCACAACAAAATGGTGTAGTTGAAAGGAAAAATAGGTCATTAGAGGAACTTGCTAGGACTATGTTAAATGAATCTAATGTTCCTAAATATTTTTGGGCTGATGCAGTTAGTACTGCTTGTTATGTTTTGAATAGAATGCTCATTAGGTCTATTATTAAATCTACTCCATATGAATTGTTTAATGGTAGAAAGCCTAATGTTGCCCATTTGAAAATTTTTGGATGTAAATGTTTTGTGCTAAATAATGGAAAGGACAATCTAGGAAAATTTGATTCAAAAGCCGATGAGGGCATTTTTCTAGGATATTCATTAAATAGCAAGGCATATAGAGTGTTTAATAGGAGAACTTTAAATATAGAAGAATCTATACATGTTACCTTTGATGAGATTGTAGACCTTGGGGGAAATCCTCTTGAGTCAAATAAAGAACTTGCAGGTGATGATGAGTATATAAGAGAAGCCCTTGATGAACTATACTTGGAAAATAATGTGCCTTCTCAAACTCCTCAATTAGCAAAAGAATGGCAATCACCTAGAGGGCTCTCAATGGACAACAACATAGGTGACATCTCAAAAGGGGTAAGAACTAGAAATATGACAAATTTCTGTATGTCTGTTCTTTTGTGTCACAGATTGAACCTAAAAACATTGAGGAAGCACTTAAAGATGATCAATGGTGCATAGCCATACAAGAAGAACTTAACCAATTTGAAAGGAATCAAGTCTCGGGAATTAATCCCAAGAGAAGAGTCACATCAAGTTATTGGAACTAAATGGGTATTCAGAAATAAGCTTGATGAAGATGGAAACATAACACAGAATAAAGCCAGACTTGTTGCAAAAGGCTATTGTCAGGAGGAAGGTATAGATTATGATGAAACTTATGCTCCTGTTGCCAGGTTAGAGGCTATACGCCTACTTCTTGCTTATGCATCTATGATGAAATTTAAATTATATCAAATGGATGTAAAGAGTGCATTTTTAAATGGTTTTATTAAAGAAGAAGTGTATGTAGAGCAACCCCCTGGATTTGAGGATTTTAATTATCCTAATCATATTTTCAAATTAAAGAAAGCATTATATGGATTGAAACAAGCTCCTAGATCTTGGTATGAAAGATTAAGTAGTTTCCTAACTGCAAATGATTTTTCAAGAGGAAAAATTGATTCTACACTGTTTATAAAGAAAGTTAAAGAACATATCTTATTGGTCCAGGTATATGTTGATGATATAATTTTTGGATCAACTGATAATTCGTTATGTGTAGAATTTGCTAAGATAATGCAGGGAGAGTTTGAAATGTCTATGATGGGAGAATTGACATTCTTCCTTGGACTACAAATCAAGAAACTTAAAGATGGCATTTTCATCTCTCAAACCAAATACTGCAAAGAGATACTCAAAAAGTTTGGTATGGACACCTCAAAGGAAGCTAACACACCCATGGGAACTTCATGCTATCTAGACAAGGATGAATCAGGTTTGGAAGTTAATCAAACTATGTATAGAGGTATGATATGATCACTATTATACTTAACTGCAAGTAGACCTGATATTATGCATTATGTCTCGTGTGTGTGCTAGATTTCGAGGCTTGTCCTAAAGAATCTCATCTAATTGCAAGTAAAACATATTTTAAAATATTTAAAAGGAACTACTGATTTTGGTTTGTGGTATCCGTCTGATGCTTGTATGAGTTTAATAGGATATTCTGATGCTGATTATGGTGGCTGTAAAATTGATAGAAAAAGCACTAGTGGAACATGTCATTTGTTAGGTTCATCCTTAATATCTTGGCATTCTAAGAAACAGGCATGTGTTGCTATATCTACTGAAGCACTTGGTGGATTTGATGAAGACATAGATATAACTTAGGTTGTGGGTGTGTAGATGATTAGGTTTTTAGTTTAAGCACTTAATCTCTTGATAGTCCATTATATTTTGTGATAAGCACCTTAAAACATTGCATCTCATTGAAAATCATTTTCTGCATGAAAAACTCACATTCAAGTATTAAAAGAACAAACTAAGTTTTTTTTAATCTGTTGAAAAAGATTTTCAATCTGTTAAAATCACTTAACAGAATAAGTGGTCATACATAATCGTATTTTCAATTGATTGATTCGCGAGAATCAACAAGTTAAAATAACTTAGTGAATTTTTTCAAATATCATGGTTTCGCATTTTCAATCTGTTGAAATACTTTTCAATCTGTTGAAACAGAGAGGTTATTTTTCTGTTTAAAAGACTGCAGGATTTCAATCTGTTGAAATGATTTTCAATCGATTAAAATAGAGAGCTATCATTTTTTCTAAAGCTGTTTCAATCCATTGAAAACTCGAAACAATCGATTGAATGGACTTTTAAATGAAATCAATCGATTGAATCGTGGTTTCAATCGATTGAAATGTAATCTGATCGATCATAGTTTCATTCTGATCGATCATAACTCGGTCTGATCGATCATACTTCAGTTTTAATCGATCAGAGTCTCTTCTAACCTGTTATACTTCAAACTAATCGATCTTGTGACTCTCTGAAACAGTTTTTGACAGGTGAATCGTTCTGATTCTTTGTTTTACTCTATATATACAGAATTGATCTATCTTTTGAAATATATACAACACACTACTTGAGAAAACTAGTGAAATCAATCTGTGAAACTTTCATATACGTGACTTTCTCTGCATTCAAGAATCTTTTCATATCATAAGGTGCTGTGATCAGAATTGTGGTCAATCAAAGAGAGAAAGTGCTGTTAGAATTTGTTCTGGACAATTAGAACTTCAAGTCCAGGTTTTTTCTTTCCATACTCTTTTTTAAAAGTGTGATTGTGCAGGTTGGATTGTGATCTCGCACTTGGTACGATGAACTCGGATTTGGTTACTTGGGTGGTTTTCAAGATTCTATCTTGTGGGTTTGCAAGATAGTTATCTACTCGGTTGTAATTTTCACTTGGAATTAGTGGAACTTGACAGGTTTGTCAAGAACTGGATGTAGCTCGGATTAGAGTGAACCAAGTATAAATTTGTGTGTTAAATTTCTTCTTTCATCTCTTTTATTTTCTCGTCTATAAACTTGCTTGTGTTTAAACCAAATTACCTTTGCAAAAATTGAATAAAGATAACTCATTCTTCCAAAAGAAAGTAAGTTTTGCGAAAAAGTTTTAAAGTTCAATTCACCCCCCCTCTTGAACTCAACCATTAATTCTTTCATCTACCACTGAAGCTGAATATATTGCAGCTGGTAGTTGTTGTGCTCAAATTCTGTGGATGAAACAACAGTTAGAAGATTATAATATCTTTTTAGATGACATACCCTTGATGTGTGATAATACGAGTGCAATTAACTTAACTAAGAATCCAGTAATGCACTCTAGGACTAAACATATAGAAATAAGACATCATTTTTTGAGATATCATATCAGCAAAGGAAACTGTATAATAGAGTATGTGGATACAAAACACCAATTAGCAGATATTTTTACTAAGCCTCTACCCAAGGATAGATTCTATGATCTTAGAAGAGACTTAGGAATATTAGACATTGCCTAAATTCTCGCTTAAATAAAAGGCTTTTACATGATTGTAATGTTATATATCTCTTTGTTCGTAATGACGTTTCTTTATGAAATGAAATTTGTTTTTTTAAATGCTTTGATTGAGGGGGAGTTATCTTCAACTTATGCATATTTTGAGGGAGAGCTCTTATGATTGTTATTGCAGAGCGCTTTTTGATTATAATCAAAATAGGGGAGAAAAATTTAAAGCCTCTTATGAATTGCATTTAAATATTATCTGGTATGTTTGATGTGTTTGTTAGTATGACGAGATAAAACAGGTTATTACAAGGGCTTTAAAAGATAATTTTGATCATCATCAAAAAGGGGAGATTGTTGAACATTCAAGGACTTGATGTTGCACTTGATGAACATGAAGATTGATGATTTTGATGATGATTCAAGAACTCAAAGACTTAGAGTGTTGAAGACTTGTTTTTGTAGTGTAATAACTCTGTTTTAATTAGATTGAGTCTGTAATTATAGAGTTTGAGATAGCTCGGTACATAGTCCGCAACTTAGAAGCTTCAAAAAGCCCAAATATATCATCCAGGCTCGGCTTTAATCGATTATATAGGGAAATAATAGATTAAAACAAGTGAGAAAACCATTTTCAGTATATACTCACTTGTTTTAATCGATTAAAACATCAAAATAATCGATTATTAGGTCAAATAATCGATTAAAACTTCAAATAATCGATTAAAACAGAGAGGTTTTGGGTTCTGTTTTTTGGCTCTGTTTTAATCGATTATAACTCCATTTAATCGATTATTTCGATCTGTTTTTGATTTTAAATTTCAAATTAACCCTATTTTCGAAAACCAAATTACCAAGAACCCTAGTTTCGAAATCCCCAAGTTCTAAACCCTAATTTCCCTACTTAAACTCTCCTTTGGCACTTAGAAATAGAGAACAACCTTTTCCATACAAAAGTTAAGTGCTCGTGAGTGCCGGAGAACTGTTTGTTGCAAGGAAAGGGGCTTTCGAACCTGGTGTGGGCTAGAAGCGATAAGAATCACTAAGTGGAGTTCTTAGTGGATTGTGTGCTGTGCCGTCTCTGGGGAAAGCTGTTCTTCATCTCTTGTGGGTTTCAAGAGAGGTGTTATCTTTTACTTTATCTCTTCCATTGTAATTTGTATTGTAAGAATTTGTTTATAGTGACAGCGTTAATCCTCTGTTGAGTGATTAGCAACTGGACGTAGGGTGTTTTGATCTGAACCAGTATAAATTTCCTGTGTAAGACTCTATCCCTTTCTCTATTTACATTTACACAGTTTTTAATCGGTAAAATTTGGGGAAAAATTTGAAAACCTAATTTTTATTAAGAAACCAATTCACCCCCCCTCTTGGTTTTTGTCCGACCACGCGAACATTCCGCTGCGTGATTTTAACAAGAATCAAATATGATCGATCAGATTTTAATTATGAGCGATCAGAATTTTTTCAATCGATTAAAACACGTTTCAATCGATTAAAATCACTTAAAGGGTCAGGATGATCGATCAGAATCCAGTTATGACCGATCAGAATCAAATGTGATCGATCAGATTTTAATTATGAGCGATCAGAATTTTTTTCAATCGATTAAAACACGTTTCAATCGATTAAAATCACTTAAAGGGTCAGGATGATCGATCAAAATACAATTATGACCGATTAAAATCAGTTATGATCGATCAGAATTTAGTTATGACCGATCATAACTATTTTAATCGATTAAATCTCGTTTCAATCGATTAAAAAAACTTAGAAATTTTCTACACAGCGTTTTAATCGATTAAAACTTATTTTTATCACTTAAAATAACTTGAAAAGTTTTATGAGAAAGTTTTGCAGTATTTAAATAGATTGTTATGTCTCTAACCCCAAGGACCCAAAAGTTGTGGGGACCTAAGTTTACTATGTTCTTGTTTTGTAGGAAACTTCCAAATCAAAGAAGTCTATGTGGTATCTTGATAGTGGATGCTCAAAACATATGATTGGAGATAAATCGAAATTTGTGAGTTTCAAAGCCAAAGAACAAGGATATGTGACTTATGGGGATAACAACAAAGGGAAGATTCTCGGAATTGGAAACATAGGTGGTGCAAACACATTGGAGATTAAGGATGTGCTTCTTGTTGATGGTTTAAAGCATAATCTCCTTAGCATAAGCCAATTATGTGACAAAGGATTCAAGGTAATCTTTGAAAGCAAATTTTGCACCATTCACTTGATAGATTCCGAAAATGTAACATTGAAAGGCATTAGGCATAACAACATATATTTGATTGATTTGGATTGTTTGCACGAGTCAAGTATAACATGTTTAGTTGCTAAGGAAGAGAACCCTAGGTTATGGCATAAGAGAGCGGCTCATATAAATATGAATCATTTGAACAAATTGATCTCAAAAGACTTAGTTATTGGATTGCCTAAGTTAAAATTTGAAAAAGATAGATTGTGTGATGCATGCCAAAATGGTAAACAAGTAAAATCATCATTTAAATCAAAGAATGTTATTTCCACTTCAAAACCCCTAGAATTATTACATTTAGACTTATTTGGACCTTCTAGGATAAAAAGCTTTGGTGGAAATTATTATGGACTTGTAATTGTTGATGATTACTCTAGATATACTTGGACATTTTTCCTAACTATGAAAAGTGAAGCTTTTAAGGTCTTTAGAAAGTTTGCTAAACAAATTCAAAATGAGAAAGACCTAAGAATTAAAGTTTTAAGAAGTGACCATGGTGGTGAGTTTCAAAATGAAAAGTTTGAGAATTATTGTGAAGAAAATAGAATATTACATAACTTTTCTGCTCCTAGGACTCCCCAACAAAATGGTGTAGTTGAAAGGAAAAATAGGTCATTAGAGGAACTTGCTAGAACTATGTTAAATGAATCTAATGTTCCTAAATATTTTTGGGCTGATGCGGTTAGTACCGCATGTTATGTTTTAAATAGAATGCTCATTAGGTCAATTATTAAATCTACTCCATATGAATTATTTAATGGTAGAAAACCTAATGTTGCTCATTTAAAGATTTTTGGATGTAAATGTTTTGTGCTAAATAATGGAAAGGACAATCTAGGAAAATTTGATTCAAAAGCCGATGAGGGCATTTTTCTAGGATATTCATTAAATAGCAAGGCATATAGAGTGTTTAATAGGAGAACTTTAAATATAGAAGAATCTATACATGTTACCTTTGATGAGATTGTAGACCTTGGGGGAAATCCTCTTGAGTCAAATAAAGAACTTGCAGGTGATGATGAATACATAAGAGAGGCCCTTGATGAATTATACTTGGAAAATAATGAGCCTTCTCAAACTCCTCAATTAGCAAAAGAATGACAATCACCTAGAGGACTCTCAATGGACAACATCATAGGTGACATTTCAAAAGGGGTAAGAACTAGAAATATGACAAATTTACGTATGTCCGTTGCTTTTGTGTCACAGATTGAACCTAAAAACATTGAGGAAGCACTTAAAGATGATCAATGGTGCATAGCCATGCAAGAAGAACTTAACCAATTTGAAAGGAATCAAGTCTGGGAATTAATCCCAAGAGAAGAGTCACATCAAGTTATTGGAACTAAATGGGTATTCAGAAATAAGCTTGATGAAGATGGAAACATAACAAAGAATAAAGCCAGACTTGTTGCAAAAGGCTATTGTCAGGAGGAAGGTATAGATTATGATGAAACTTATGCTCTTGTTGCCAGGTTAGAGGCTATACGCCTACTTCTTGCCTATGCATCTTTAATGAAATTTAAACTATATCAAATGGATGTTAAAAGTGCATTTTTGAATGGTTTTATTAAAGAAGAAGTTTATGTGGAGCAACCCCCTGGTTTTGAGGATTTTAGTTTTCCTAATCATGTTTTTAAATTAAAGAAAGCTTTTACATGATTGTAATGTTTTATATCTCTTTGTCTGTAATGACGTTTCTTTATGAAATGAAATTTGTTTCTTTAAATGCTTTGATTGAGAGGGAGTTATCTTCAACTTATGCATATTTTGAGGGGGAGCTCTTATGATTGTTATTGCAGAGTTCTTTTTGATTATAATCAAAATAGGGGGAGAAATATTTAAAGCCTCTTATGAATTGAATTTAAATATTATCTGGTATGTTTAATGTGTTTGTTAGTATGACAGACAAAACAGGTTATTACAGGGCTTTAAAAGATAATTTTGATCATCATCAAAAAGGGGGAGATTGTTGAACATTCAAGGACTTGATGTTGCACTTGATGAACATGAAGATTGTTGATTTTGATGATGATTCAAGAACTCAAAGACTTAGAGTGTTGAAGACTTGTTTTTGTAGTGTAATAACTCTGTTTTAATTAGATTGAGTCTGTAATTATAGAGTTTGAGATAGCCGGTACATAGTCTCGCAACTTAGAAGCTTCAAAAAGCCCAAATATATCATCCAGACTCGGCTTTAATCGATTATATAGGGAAATAATCGATTAAAACAGTGAGAAAACCATTTTCGAGTATATACTCACTGTTTTAATTGATTAAAGCATCAAAATAATCGATTATTAGGTCAAATAATCGATTAAAACTTCAAATAATCGATTAAAACAGAGAGGTTTTGGGTTCGTTTTTTGGCTCTGTTTTAATCGATTATAACTCCATTTAATCGATTATTTCGATCTGTTTTTGATTTTAAATTTCAAATTAACCCTATTTTCGAAAACCCAATTACCAAGAACCCTAGTTTCGAAATCCCCTTTTTCTAAACCCTAATTTCCCTACTTAAACTCTCCTTTGACACTCGAGAAAATAAGAACAACCTTTTCCATACAAAAGTTAAGTGCTTGTGAGTGCCAGAGAACTGTTTGTTGCAAGGAAAGGGGGCTTTCCGAACCTGGTGTGGGCTAGAAGCGATAAGAATCACTAAGTGGAGTTCTTAGTGGATTGTGTGCTGTGCCGTCTCTGGGGAAAACTGTTCTTCATCTCTTGTGGGTTTCAAGAGAGGTGTTATCTTTTACTTTATCTCTTCCATTGTAATTTGTATTGTAACAATTTGTTTATAGTGACAGCGTTAATCCTCTGTTGAGTGATTAGCAACTGGACGTAGGGTCTTTTGATCTGAACCAGTATAAATCTCCTGTGTAAGATTCTCTTCTCTTCTCTTCTCTATTTACATTTTCACAGTTTTTAATCGGTAAAATTTGGGGAAAATTTTGAAAACCTAATTTTTATTAAGAAATCAATTCACCCCCCTCTTGGTTTTTGTCCGACCACGCGATCATTCAGCTGCGCGATTCTAACACATCCCTAGTGTGATTCTAGGGAGGTGTTTTCATCCTTTGATTTGTTCAGAGGAAGTGTTAATCCCTAGTGGGATTCTAGGGAGGTGTTCATCCTTAGTGGGTTTCTAAGGAGGTGATTGTCTTTTGAATTAGTTTACTTTTTGCTGAGTTGATTGTAATTTGTAAACTAAATTTAAAAGATAGTGAATTGGGGTCACTCTTGTGTTCAGAGTTGATTGGGAATTGGATGTAGGGTTGGCTATACTCGAACCGGTATAAATCATTGTGTGCTCTTCTTTTTCCCTTATCTCTTTTTCACTGCATTACTCTCCTTACACCCCTTATTTTTATCTCTATCTTTCTCTATCTTGTTGATATTTTATCTCTCTAATTATATTGCTTCCGCTTTATCTTTGTTCAATTTGATAATTAAAATTAAATTAATAAATATTGGACATCTTAAAATAAATTTTTAATTTGGCATCTATTTTAATTTGTGCATCACCCCCCTCTATATGCCATTTGTCTAACAAGTGGTACCAGAGCTTGATTAGATAAGATATTTCTAAACGATCTGTCAAGATGTCTATGCAGAATCAAGTTTACAGGGAAGGAGCCTCAATAAACAGACCACCATTATTTGAAGGAGAAGACTATCAGTTTTGGAAGGCGAGAATGAAAATATTTTTACAAACACTAGATTACGGTGTTTGGGATGTTGTACTCAACGGTCCCTACATTCAGATGAGAACAACGGAGTCTGGAATTGTTCCAAAGACTTTTGACTAATGGACGTCAGATGAAACAAGCGTGCCCAATATGATGTAAGAGCCCGAAACGCTATTGTTTCTGCCTTAACTCGTAATGAATTTTTCAGGGTCTCACAATGCAAGACGACAAAAGAAATATGGGACACTCTTGAAGTGACACATGAAGGAACAAATGAAGTAAAACGAGCACGTAAGAACACACTCATCAAGGAGTATGAATTGTTTCAAATCCAGCAGAATGAAAGCATCACAGATTTCCAGACACGCTTCACAATATAGTAAATCACTTGAAAGCATTAGGAAAGAGTTTTGACAATGAGGAGTTGAGCACAAAGATCTTGAAATACTTAGACAAGAATTGACAACCAAAGGTCACTGCTATTACAAAATCAAAGGATCTCACAGAAATGAATATTGCTACTCTATTTGGAAAGCTGTGAGAGCATGAGATGGAACTACAAAGGTTAAATAACGATGAATAGAATCAAGCCAAGATGATAACTCTAAAAGTAGAAAAATCTTCACAAGATGAAAGCGAAAATGAAGGTAAGTTTTCAGATTCCGATATATCTTTTTTATCTAAATAGTTTTCTCGTTTTATGAAGAACAGGAAAAAGAGACAGCAAAGAAAAGAGAAAACCAATAGGTACGAGTGTTATGGATGTGGAAAGCTTGGCCATATCAAATCAGACTGTCCAGAACTTAGGAAAGAGAAAAAAGATGTGAAAGAGAATAAGAAAGAGAAGAACGGTATTTATAAGAGCAAACACAAATCTTATATGGCTTGGGATGATAATGATTCTTCCACAACACAAGAGAGTTCTTCCGAAAGTAGTGATGGAGAAGAAGAAACAAATCTTTACTTGATGACAAAAAGTGATGATGAAGTCTCATCACAAGAAACCTTATCACAAGTAAGTAGCACAAAATCCTCAAATTCATATGATGAGTTGTTTGAAGCCAATCAAGAAATGTTTGAACATCTTGAAAGATTAGCTAAGAAACATACTGCACTTAAACAAAAGTTTCATACATTAGTGTAGACCCCAAATCTTGCCCGACTCTCCAATAAAGCCGAAGATCGCCCGTTTTGAAGATGGTCAAGACTTTATTAAGTCTCTAGTAGCTTTTTCTAGGTTCCATTTAAGATAGGGAAGGTTTTTAGAGGCATTAAAAATCAGGAAATTCGCCGAAGACAGCAGATGGCCGTCCATGCCAACTTTATGGCTATGGACGGTCGTCCACTTAGCTTGGACGACCGTCTATGGCCAAAAGTTACCATGGACGGCCGTCCACACTACATGGGCGGCCTTCCATGGCCACTTTTGGCTATGGACGGTCGTCCACTAAATCCAAACGACCGTCCACTTTTTCCTGGCCCGGTTCCCTATAAATAGGAGCTCCCATTCTCCGAATTTGCACACATTTTCACTCCTACCACTCTCTAAGAAGCCTTTTGGCACTTTAGAGTGACTCTGAGCATTATTTCGGAGTTCGAGTGAGCTTTCCGATTTTTGTTTAAAGTTGAAATCGGTTAAAGAAGTCTCCTATTGAGACGTCCGACCCTCGGTAGAGTGACTTTTCTTTATTTTGCGGGAAGAGCGAGCTTGTAGAGTGCGGGGACTACCAAAAAGCGTCCTCAAGTTTCGAAGAGTTAATATAAAGCTTGCTTCGGAGGTTCCTTCTCTATTCTCTGTCTCTTTTACTGCTTTCTTTATCGCTTTCTTTGTGTGCATTAGATAATATGACCATGTAGACATTTAAATTCTACAAGTAGATAGAATAATAGGGTAAAAACATAATTTCTTTAAGTGTTTATTTTCTTAGTTAGTCCATCATAGGGAACCCGAAAGGGGTGTTGTGGGGTGCTAACACCTTTCCCACACGTAACTAACTCCCTTACCCGACTCTGATTGTAATGGCCAAAGTTGGTTTTTTTCTAAAACCACTGCCTTCTTCTTTCTTTTGCTTTTTCAGTGTTTAAGGTTAAAACACTGATGACGAATCCTCGAATCTTTTTGAAAACCTCGCTTTTAGGTCCATCCCGGTTATCGAACAGCCTAAAGGCGTTGAACCACTTCTTTCAAAAAACGCGAGTCAATCCAAAACCATTGCGTCGCTCCGACCGCCTCTTTTGACGACAGTGACAGATGGCGACTCCGTTGGGAAAACTAGAGAGTTGATCCCATTTAGTGATGAACTAGTTTAAGAAATAAAAACTAGAAATTACGCTTTTACCCTTTCTTGCTTTATAACATGCTTTATTGTTTGACTTTAATAATTGTTGTATGCTTATCTTCTACAATTGTCTGAAATAAACTGTACACAAGCCCTTGCACACAACAGTCCCTCTATACCCGGGGACAAGAGAGAATACACATAGGGAGTGGGTGGCAGGTACGACCGACCATGGTAATGGCCTTAGTGCCAGCAGGTCGTTGTCGGAAACCACCACTCAAGGTGATAACCTTCTTCTTCTGGTCTAAGAATATCGACACGGACATCCGTGCATGGTTCGAAGACTGGGAGATTAAAGGGTCCCTATAATGGGGGCACCTTGAGGGTCTGACCTTGGTGAGAACAGTTAGAACCTACCTTTGCTAATGCACTTTTCTGTAGGAAACCCCTACCCGTGAATAAAACGTCACTCTGTTCGCAGATGAGTGAATTGTTTGTGCATTTGTTTGTTGCATAACATAATCATACTATATATATATATATATATATATATATATATATATATATATAAGAAAATCTCAAAAATCTTTTCACAATAAACACCCTTATCTTGGACGATCCGCCTTTTAGCTAGCCTGGTTTCAAGTTCTTTGTAAGCTAAGTAGCCACACGATCCGACGTGAAGAGATAAGGGATGCTAAAACCATTCTTTCGCAATAACCATTTTTATCTCGAGCAGTCTGCCTTTTAGCTAGCTTGGTTTCAGGTTTTTTGTAAGCAAAGTAGCCACACAGTCCGACAAAAGAGATAAAAAGGTAAAATAAAATAAAATTATAATAATAACAAAATCAAAACATTTATAAAAAGAATTTTGACAAATTCGTATCATTCATATCACATCATAAGTGGAAAAACCAAGAGAGAAAATAAATGCATAAGGAAAGTATGCATACGCATCATTTTAATAAATCCCTAAAAAATGGGTCTTAGAAGCGTGTTTTGGGAAAATTGTTGGGCCAAATCCCCTTTGGGTATTTGTGACCTATTCTTTACCTTTTTCTTTTCGTTTTGATATATTGTGCGTCCAAATCGGACATCCCAGTCAAAAGTTATCTCACTTTAAACATCTACCGCCCTTTTGTACTAGTGCATGCATAAATACTTTCATTCTAGGGGCATTAGATATCCCTAAGACAAAGGCGAAAGAGTCCCAAGTGCGCTTGTAATATTCCATAAGGAAGAGACAAGTGTGCTAAGGTATGTGGGGAGCTTCGCTATACTCGATAGGGAAGGAACCATTATACCGAAGTGGGTATGGCACTCCGCAAAACGTAAGCTTTAAGGATGGTACCAGAGCCATTGTCTTAAGGCACATCTATCCCACACTAATCATTCATTCCATTTAAAAATAAAAATAAACTTTCTTAAATTCATGTGCATTCTAGAAAGTGGCTGGTCTTCTTCCTGCCCTCACTTGCGTGCAAAAGGCCAAGAGGATGGAGAAATTGGAAGAGCAAAATTGTGAGCTCACCATTGAGCTTAATGCCATAAAGGAGCAAATGGCTTGGTTAATGGAGCACATAGAAGAACAGAATTGCAAGCTCATCGCTGAGCTTAATTCCATGAAGGATCAGATGATGCGATTAATGGAACTAGTGCACCATCAACATATCCACCATAAAGGCATTCACATCGACCACATAGGTGAAAGGGTGGAGCAAGGACTGAAGAGCGGAAGGATCACTCAACATCTCGCTCCCAGTGCATCATTCAAGAAGTTTCTTAGCAAGAAGGATGAGAGAAGCGTGAATGTCATCAACCTTACTACTCCTTCTACCTCTACGCAACAAGCTAGACAGCCACGAAAGCAAAGAAAGGAGTTCACCCCCATTCCAACCTCCTATAGGAGTCTGCTGCTGAAGCTGTTAGAGACTGAGCTCCTAGCACGCATCCCTCCGAGGAAGATTGATCCACCCTACCCTGAGTGGTATAAGCCTAACGAAAAATGTGCTTACCACTCAGCCGCTCCTGGGCATTCTGTGGAAGATTGTCGGGCCTTGAAATACAAAGTCCAAGAGTTGTTGGATGCTGGATGGCTCACTTTCGACTCCGCCACTCCTAACATGGATATCAAGCCTCTATTGCCACTAGAGTAATGAGAAGGGATAAAGAAAGCTAGCTAAATAGAGCTCTTCATGTTTTTTTTAAGCTTCCTACATATCTCTCGCGGTCCCCGCCCGTGGCCGCGACATCCTTGATTAAAAGGGCTTTGTAAATATTTTGTTTTCATCAATACAATGAGGCATTTGTATAAACATTCATATTCTTTTTCATTCTTTTCTCTCTCATTATTATTTCAAAATAAATGATGATAAAATCTAAGCCTAAACAGAACCAAATAAAAACAATCATGTCTGTGATGGATGACTCTCTGGGGATCCGAAAGCCGAAGGTGAATGGATCGGGTCAGACGGTGAGAAGGGGACCATCTCCCCGGACATGCAAAGGCTACTAATAAAGTAAGCACAATAAATATAGCCCTACCAAGAAGAAATCAAGGCCATTGATTTGGAGGCAAGAGAAAAAGAAATAAGTATTGATACCCAAATCACTGATAACGTCAAGGATGAGTTAACACAAAAATTAAGGGAGTATATGGACGCATGTGCATGGTCTTAACATGACATGCCAAGACATCAGAATTCAACATCATGAGTCCTCTCCCTACCAACCTAAGATGAAGGGTGCAGTAGAGGCAACCAATTAGAACATCAAGAAGACCATCTAGAAGATGGTCAAAACCTACAAAGATTGGCATGAAATATCACCTTTTTCCCTTCATGATTATCAAAGTTTCGTACGATCCTCCACAGGAGCCACTCCATTTTCCCTTGTACATGGCATGGAGGTCATACTCCCAAAAGAGGTCGAGATACCTTCCTTGACGAGTTACCATGGAAGCAAAACTGACAAAAGCTTAGTGGGTCCAAAGCCGGTGCAACCACTCAAACCTAATCGGAGAAGAACGGTTAGACGTCATATGTCGAGGACAAGCCCACCAAAAGAAGATCAAAGGGCTTACGAAAAAACAAGGGCAACTCCCATATTTACCATGAGGGGGAATTTAATGGTAAACAAATTGCTTCCGGCCCAAAAAGACAAAAAAGGAAAATGGGCGGCAAATTGCGATTAAACGAGTTTTCACGGGAAGAACTCTTACCCTCACTGACATGGATAAAAAAGAACTTCGACACCCAGTTAACTCAGATAAGATGAAGAAGTGTTATGCTTGAAGGACATCGCTCATGACCCGCCAGGATGAAAACCCGCAAAGGGCATCCTGGGCAAAAGTTAGGGGTCACTCGCTTCGCTAGGATACGTCCTAGGTAAAATTTAGAGGCTTTTCCAAAAAAAAAAAATACAAGGGAAGAAAGAAGAAAAGGGGAAGAAGAGAAGAAAGAAAAATCCCTTAAGAGCAATGGTTGCCTTAGTCGAAAATCGAATGATGGCTAAGGTCACACCCTTCCAGAAGCAAGCAGCCTTGTATAGTCTTCACTCCGGGCTCGAGCATCTCAACTAAGGCAATTAGGAGAACCAGGGGGGCAAATATCATAAGACATGATTGTTGAAGCCCATACAGTGTAGCCAACCTGGGCCAACTGTTCTTCTAAATTCCATTTGTGATCCTTCTGTGAAAATAATAAACCTTTGCTCATACATATCAATAAAATTCTCGTTCATTTCGTTTCTCTTGACCAGTTTATGAAATTGCCTCTACATTGATAAATCACAAATATGTGCAAAGTCATTTTGTCAAGGTCTTTTCATGCATCATAAACAAGGAAGCATTGAAAAAGAAAAATAAAGATAAAAAGAATGATGCCTGCTAGGAGATTCTTAGGAAAAAATTAGGGTAGCCTAGGCAAAGGGCGGTTTAGGCGAAAGTTAAGACACTCATAAAAAGGAAAAAGTCCGCTAAGATATCCTAGGCAAAATTAAGGCAACCCGCTAGATCGAAAATCTCAAAAGGGCGGTCTAGGCAAAAGATAGGGCTTAATAAAAATAAAATGAATAAAAGAAGAGTTCATCAACATAATCATAAAGCACAGTAGGAGAATACCTGTCACTTTTCTAGATGCATCTCATAAAAGAATAGACAGCATTTAGGGCATTTACACACAAATAGTTGCACAATACGACTCTGTCAAAAATCGAAAAACAAAAAATAAAAATCGCCTCAGATAAATAACAAAAAACGAAAAGCATTTATGCATATAAGGAGACTAGCTCCATGTTTGTGTTTGAAAATAGGAAGAACTCAAAACAAATAAAGCTCCCCTCAAGAAAGCAGAGCAAGTCGTCAATAATCAAGCAGAACAAGGGCTTCCAAAGCCAAAGTTCCAACCATCATCCTTCTACCCAATAAAGAGAAGGCACAATCATTACAACAGAAAAGCCGATGGAAAGACTTAGTCATCCCCAAACAGATCTTTTCCTACTCCAGAGGCACAACAAAAAATCACCTCATGGCTCAACATCGCCACCACATGAGTTATCAAATACACTCATTCAGAGTCTCATCCACATCCCTCCAATGGAGAAATAAAGGCTTCAAGGACCCATCATCATCAACAGTCAAAAGATTCCAACCTCCAAGGTCCACAAAAAAGAAGAAAAAGTCTGCGTGCATAAAAGAAACTAAAAAAGTAAAAAGGCACACGCATTATCCTCACAAAAAAGCCAAATTTCAAAATCGCGATAAAAAAGAGATAAATCACAAAAAAAGGCAAAATTAAATCCTAACTTTTAGGTAAACCGAATGTCCATTCCCCAATAAAATAAGAGCATCGCAAAGCCAAACTCACATCAACACCAAACAAGGTGTCAAAACTCCATTCCCCAGTGAGCGACCAAAATCAGATCCCCGGGAAGGCAATCAATCCCCAGTGGATCATAAAAAAAGAGAAGACATCATTCCCAGTGAGCCTACTACAAAGGCAGTCTACAAATTCACATCCTCGGAGAGTCGCTTGCCTGCGCATAGGCAAGACTTGGCGGGCAAAGAGCCAACAACCCCAAGTGGAATATTAGCCTATTCAGAGGTAAAATAGTACAAACACTAAAATCCTCAATTCAAATGAAGCATCCACCTACTCAAGAGGCATTGTCAAAATTAATAAATCCCCAATGGATTCCTGCCTACCTAAGAGACATCCATCAAGAATCCCCAACAATCAAGAAGCTGGATGGCTAAAGAAAAAGCCAAAAGCGAAGAATCCCCGGCATAACGGATGACTACAACAAAAGTCAAGCAAAAATCTTCAAACAAAAATTACTCCCCATGGAGTCGGCGCATGACTGTAGACCCCTAATTTTGCCCAGCCTCGCAATAAAAGCTAGGGAAACTTCACAAGAAGATAAAGTTTGCCCGGCTTCTTAATAAAAACCAAGGAGACCTCCTACAACAAACTCGGAGTTCAGACGGTCTCTCAATAAAGGCTAAAAAGACTTCCTACAACAAAGACAAGGCTCGCCTGCCATCTCTATAAAAAGCCAAGAAGACTTCCTATATGAAGATAAAGCTTCAACGGGCGTTTATCGGCATCAAACGACGTCCGAATACACAAAGGAAAGCTTCTCGGGGGTCCCAGAACACGAAAGCTGGCCAAAACAGGTCGAGACGGCCGTCCCAAGGTCGAGATGGCCGTCCCAACCTTTCCTGGCCAAGTGGGACGGCCGTCCCAAATGGGACTGCCAGTCCCGGCTCCCCAGGTGGTCTCAGGCAGTGTAAAAGTGGCATTTGGGACGGCCATCCCAACCCAGACGGCCGTCCCACTCCAGACGCGCGTCCCAAGGGTGCAGGCAGCGAAAACTATAAATTGGAAGTTCATTTGGCACTGTTCCACACCCCAGACAACTTAGAAGACTTGTCTACTTCTCTCCCTCTCTCGAATGATCTTTCTGATTGCCTTATATAGGTAACAATCAATTAAGGAACTAGATTCCGGCATTCGATTCTTCTAGAAAATTTTTAGTCAAGTCGAGTTTTGTCGTGAGGAGAGTTGTTGTACAGCGAGGGACTGCCGAAACGCGTCCTTATTGTAACAGAGTTGATATATAAAGCTTGCTACGAAGGTTCTTCTCAAATCTCTTCTCCTTTACTGTTTTATTTATTGCTTCATAAAATGTAAATAAAATCATGTAGATAGCCATATTTATTATACGAATAAAATAAGGGTAATCGCGTAATTTCTTGTAATCTTAACTTAAATGAATTAATCCGTCATAGGGAACCCGAAAGGGGCGTTGTGGGGTGCTAATACCTTCCCCACACGTAACTAACTCCCTTACCCGACTCTGGTTATAATGGCCAAGTTTGGTTTTTATTAAAATCAATGCCTTTTTCTCCTTTTCCAATGTTTATGGTCAAAACATTGGTGGCGACTCCAGAAGAACCCTTTTCGAAAACCTTGCTTCTATTAGAGGATAGTTCAGCGTTGAGCGCCTCGGAAGCAATGAACACACTTTAAACAAAAAACGCGAGTCTCAACCATCTTTTCGCGACCGCTCGCATAAACGTTCGAGACATCCCAGGACGTCAGAACGGACGGCGGCGACAAATGGCGACTCCACGGGGGAAGCTAGAGAGTTGATCCCATTTAGTGACGGATAAATTCAAACTAAGTAAAGATTTGAAATTACGCCTTTACCCTTTTCTGTATTTTTATTGTATGGCTTTAATAACTGCTGTATGATTATTTTCTGCAAATTGTTTGAAATATAAATTGCACACAAAACCCTTGCACACAACAGTCCCTCTATACCCGGGGGCAAGAGTGATTACCTATAGGGAGTGGGTGGCAGATACGACCGGCTTGTTGGCACACGGGGCTACAACCGTTGTCGGAAACCACCAACTCAAGGTGATAACTCTCTTCTTTTGGTCTAAGGATGTCGCCAGGGAGTTCCGTGCATGACCCGAGGACTAAGAGATTGAGAGGTCCCTATAATGGGGGCACCTTGGGGACCTTTGGCCTTGGTGAGAACAGTGTAGAACCACCTAAACCAAGCACGTTTCTGCAGGAAAACCCTACCTCGTGATTAAATAAGCGTGGCTCTGATCGCGAATGTATGAATTGTGTGTGCATTTGTTTGCTACATTTGTATTGATGCATTAGCATAGGGTAATCATACAAACAAAAAAAATGAAAAACCCTAAAAATCACAAAAAGTGATAAGATAAAAGACCTTTATCTCGGACAGTCTTCAGTTAAGCTAGCCTGGTTTCAGGTTCTTTGCAAGCTAAGTAGCCACGTTGACCGACAGAAGAGATAAAAGGTCATAAAAAATATAAAAACAAATTAAAGTCATAAAAATACCTTTGTTACAAAATAAAAATTCTTAGCAAAAAGCCTTACAATTCACACCACCTTTTGTTCATAAAAATAAAAAGAGAAGAAAATAGGACTCTCTTCATTAAAATCCATAAACATTCATATAGATAAGTTTTCCTTTCAAGAAAAACCAAGTACTATCATGCATCATATTAGGAATAAAACATGATAATACTTAGAAAAACAAACACTTGCATACATGCATTTACAAAACTCATCCTCATATCATGCATTTTCATTTCTGCTAGATAATGGAGGGATCCAGAAATAGACAATTAAAGAAAGTGGAGATCCTTCTATGCCGTGTAGAGAAGTTAAAGCATTTGTGTACATATATGCCGCCGGAGGTCTATGCTAGTTTTGAGAAATCTTACGGAAGAATTCTTGACCTCCTGAAAATCAACATCGATCCAATATTTGTTAGAGCATTGGTCCACTTCTGGAGTCCCGATTTACACTGCTTTGAGTTCTCGCAGTTTGACTTGGTACCAACCTTAGAAGAATATGAACTCATGGTCAGATGGCCTCAGTCAGTTGGGGTCTATGTTTGCTCAAGAGTATATACAGCCGTGAGTAAGGTTGCTACTATCATACGACTGCCTCCTCATCAATCCACCCTAGAGGGGAAAGGGAATATCCGAGGTTGGAAAATGGCTATAATAGAAGACCATTTAGTCTCTTTGGTTGAAATGAAGGACTGGTCTACATTCAAAAAAACTCTAGCATTAGCAATGTTCAGAATCATATTGTTCCCATTCCATGTGAACATCGTGGATCATGCTGCAATGGACGCATTCTTTGCCTGAGATGTATACTCGAAGAGTCCTATACCTGCAATCCTTGCTGACACCCTGCTTTCAGTAGAATTCTGTCGACAGAAACAGGGAAAAACACTTAGATGTTGCACTTCACTACTATACGTGTGGGGTATTACTCATTTCTACGCATCAAGCCATATGGGCGTATTTCCTGATCCTTTAAGGAGTTTTTCAAAAATCCCTCTTCAGCATCATCAAGTGCTAGAATGGAAAACCGAGTTAGAAAGCTGGAACATAGAGCACATATCATGGGTTCGCCCTTGGTTCCGACCCGGTTATATTCTTGTACGATGTGGAGATTACCTGAGCATACCACTACTAGGCCTCAGGGGTTGTATAACCTACTCTCCTAAGATGGCTATGAGACAACTTATGAGAACCCAGACCGCGCCAACTCAAGAAGAGCTCAGAGGGCTGAGTCTATGTCATTATTCCCATAGCTTTGAAGAAATATCCGCTGTCCGGAAAGCATGGGAAAGACCAGTCTATATGGGAGATAAAGAACTCAGAAAGGTTCAAGTATCTGCATCCCATGAGTACGAGGAATGGAGGAAAAATAGAGGGATACCCCAGCCGTCTGCTACATTCACTACAACATTAGTCAGTGAAGAGCTACAATTGCAGGTCAATGCCTTAAACAAGAGGGTTGAAGTCATGGAAGCTCAGCTGAGGGCTTTTGAAGAAAAAGAGCAAGAATCAACTCTTATAATAGATGGTCTAAAAAGGCAATGTAGAAAGAAGGACCACGAAATAGAGCGTCTTAAAAATGATTGTGCTGATTATCAGCAAGAGACTAAACAAGCATTGAAGATTCCAAGGCTTGAGCAAGATAGTCTGTTCCGGGACATGAATGACGAAATAGCACATCTTGAGAGCATGCTTGCAGAACAAGCAAGAACGATCAAGTTAATACAAGATGACCTAGCAAATACTCGGTCAGAAGCACAGAAGTGGTGGGAAACCGCTGAGAAATACAGAGTAGACCTAGAGGAGCTACATGAGAAAGAAAAAGATGGATTAGCTCAGTATGGTCAATTACTTCGTGAAAAGGACCGAATAATAGAGAGGTCTGATCAGCAGCATGCCTTGATCGTTCATCAAGAAGAGAAGATAAAAGAGGCTCGTTGATATAGTGAAGATATGAGCCGGGCGGTATCTGAGCAAATCAAGATGCTCAGAAATCACATGATAACAGCTGAAGACGAATTACGAAGAAAGCCTAATTTACTTATAGGATTCTTCAAGCTTTTTCGCTTTTGTCAACATTTGCTTCAAAGCATTGTATAGAAGGATTTACACTTTCTAATAAAAGGATTTTTCCTTAAATTGTCTATTGCATTCATAAGTTGCATACATTCATACATCCCTCCTCATTTTAATAACAAAGATAATAAAAAGAAAGGATTAACTGATGTGCTTTCCACAAATCAAAAAAATGGAAAAGAAGCCTTTCGTCATCAAAATCTCTACGACGGTCAATAAATCTGAAGATGATAACAAACAAGCACCGTTAATCATTCAAAACACTAAAAGGGAAGAAGCAATAATGCCTTTACGCTTATTCGTACCGCGTCCTTTCCCTTATGAATCAAATAAAGCTGTACCTTGGAGATACTCAGAAGAATCGCCAGTCAATCAAGATATCTCCAACATAGCCGGTATTGGGGGCATGACTCGAAGTGGAAGAATATATTCCCCCAAGGAATTACAAGATAATATTCCTAAAGATAAAATGAAAAATAAAGCCGAAGAAGAAAAGGAATCCAAGGAGGAGACAAATGAGTTACTCTAGTACATAAGACAAAGTGAGTACTCCATCATAGATCAACTCAATCGTACTCCAGCAAAGATAACTTTGTTATCACTCATCATGAGTTCAGAACCGCATCGAAACACACTGTTAAAGGTTTTGAATGAATCATTCGTTCCGCATGCAATATCCCAAGATAAGTTCGAAGGGATTATTGGTAATATTACAGCCAATGATCATCTTACCTTCACCAATGAAGAATTCCCTTTGGAAGGGTCAAATCATAATAGGCCTTTGCATATCTCTGTCAAATGCAAAGAATATCTCATTTCCAAAGTTCTTGTGGATAATGGGTCATCCTTAAACGTCATGCCTAAAAGTACACTAGACAAGATAACAGTGCAAGGAATCCACATGCGCCCGAGTAATACAGTTGTTCGAGCCTTTGACGGGTCAAGACGAGAAGTGGTAGGAGAGATTAGTCTACCGATCCAAATTGGACCTACTATTTTCAACATCGACTTCCACGTGATGGATATCACGCCAGCATACAGTTGTCTCCTTGGTAGACCTTGGATTCATAGCGCTAAGGCAATACCTTCAACGCTCCACCAGAAAGTCAAGTTTGTGATAAATGATAAACTCGTCACAGTTCAAGCTGAAGAGGACTTTCTAATAAGCAAACCATCTGTCCAACCATATGTGGATGCGGCTGAAGAGGCTCTTGAAACGTCTTTTCAAGCACTTGAAATTGCCAACATAGAAAGACTCCCTGGTAATACAAAGGTGGCCCATATGATGAAAAGATATGGATATCGCCTAGGACAGGGGCTCGGAAAGAATGCTCAAGGAATAAAAGAGCCACCAGATTTCAAAGATAATCCTCTAAAGTATGGTTTAGGGTACGACCCCACGAAAGATCAAACCATACGGAAAAAAGGGAAGTCTTACCCCTCGAAGACGATATTCCGAAAAGGAGGGGTATTAGCGCGAAGGGTAGCGTTAGTCATTAGGTGTCCTTCTTCTGATTCTAAGGGATGTAAACCTAATAACTATTAGAGATCACTCCTCGGGGTAGGCCCGACCCTCGAGCATCTTTAGGGCACACATTTCCCTGAAATTACAAAAGAATGCTATTCTTACTATCTGCTTCTTTTCTTACTAAATGTATCTATACCCCATTTTAATAAACAAGGTTTAGATAAACATTTTATTCCAAATTGCGTCAGAACAAGCAACGCGTCATAAAACAAAATCACATACGATTGATTAACTAGAAACACAGATAAAATTTATCCCAATAAAATCAAGTTTCGACAATGTTGTGCAAAAAATATACACATACAAAAAGCAATGCCCGTCAAGGCCAAAGGCCAAGACAAGAAAATAAAAGGGCAAAATACCCGGCGGGAAACCCACAAAGGGGGCTGCACAAAAGTTAGGGTAAACCCGGCAGGAAACCCGAACAATAATAAAGGGTAGCCTGGGCAAAAGTTAGGGTTATGAAAAGTCCGCTAGGTATTCCTAAAAAATAAATACAAAAAGGAAACCTAGACAAAAGTTAGGACAAAAAGCACAACGTCCTAGGCTGAAAACCCGAAAGGGCGGACTAGGGAAGTTAGTCAATCACAAAAAGGCGCCATAAATCAGTAAACAACGACGCCACATCATAAGAATGAAACATTTATCTAAACTAGCCTAAATACAAACCAACCCTGACTAGCCATTCTTACAGAAAACCCTATTACAGAAAAAATATCCCTCTAAAACACAAGCCCTTGTTGTAAATCCTTTTCTTTCTCTTCTCTTGACCATTTCACTATAAAGCATTCAAGTAATAAAGGGGAATGTGGAAACATAGTGATCAATAGGAAGGTTAAAATCCCTAAGGAAAGGAAGGAGGGCATTGACATGGCAGTCACCCTACGAACAAAAGAATTGTTCTTCGGCTATAACAAGAAAGGTCCATGATGGCAAATCAGTACAGCTTAGCTTATTGATCAAGAAACAAGATGACATAAAGGCACAACAGCAAGAAAGCGCCCCGAGTCAAAGCACATCAGTTAAAACTTTCGAAATATTAACTGAAATAGATCCTAGGATGCATAACATGAAGCATTACATACATTAAAGCATAAATGAAGAGATCCCTATCTTCAGTTTCATCAAAAAACACGAAAATTAACTCAAAAAAATCAAAAACCCACTCAGGAAGCTCGGGACGGCCGTCCCAAAGTTCAGACGGCCGTCCCAAATCCCTATTTTCAGTTGAGATGCGCGTCCCAGGTGGGACGGCCGTCTCAATTCTCTACTAATGGAGCATGAAGGTTTTTTACAGTTGGGACGGCCGTCCGAACCCAGACGGACGTCCCAAATCCCCTGGCGTCCCCTATTTATGCTGTGCGCGGATTTGGCCTTTGGTACCCCATTCCGAGCATTCCACCTTGTTTCTCTTCCCTTTTTACACACTCCTTAGCATTCTTAAGTGAGTACTACATACAATGGAGCATGGAGAAGCCTCATCTAGGAGAAAACGCACTAGAAACCCTGTTAGAGGAACTCCTACTACCAGCACTCTACTAGCAGAATCGCATCAACAGCGACTGGCAAATATCCAGCAATATTCCTGGTATCCTACACTGCGACTGGATTTTGAAATCCTAGCCACGTTTGGCTGGGAATAAGATGTCAGAAGGTTCATCCACAACATAGGATGGGACTTTCTGCTCTGAGAGCCACCGACTCGGATCCATCGCACTGCTACGTTAGAGTTTCTTGCCTCCGTCAACATGGTGGAAATGCCGTCTGCAATTCCCGGAGTGCCATCAACTCAGGCCATCTCCTACTGGATGGATGGAGCCTACTGGACCACTGCTCTGGATGACTTTAATGTCATAATGGGTTTCTGCCAAAGAGCAGATACGAGAACACCAGAATATCGGTCCGCATATTTGGAAAGGCCTGCTACTCTCACCACCACTAGCATGTGGAGAGAGATCACTGGAGCACACACTCTGCCGTCGAACCTGAAGGGCGCAGCTTTCCCTCCCCCACTTCGCATATGCCACAAATTGCTAGCTGGGACTATACACAGCCAAAAGGAGAGCCAAGGGAAGGTAACACTGGCCGACCTCTTCATTGTCTACTGTATGCATCAAGGGCTGCGATGTAACCCAGGTTATGCCTTCCTGAAAGCCGTAAAAGATTACGGAACCCGCGGCTCAGCAGGAGCCATCATAATAGCTCCCTTTCTCACCCCTTTAGCGGAATTTTGGGGATGTACTGACGGAGAAGATCTCCCAGCTAGCCTCCGACCAAAGCCAATTAGCGGGGGAATGTTGATTCATATGAACATCCTCAGTCGACAGGGATCAGGGTTTATCTTAAACCCCATTATCTAGATTTCGCTAGATATGCGCGATTTCGACATGCCTCAGGACATCCCTTCGACTACAGACTCACAGCAGCAGTCATATGATCCGGACTTCACCGGCCTGTACCGACGAATAGACGACGAGCACGCCTATATAGAAGGAGAGTTCCAGTTCATACGCCAGCAGTTTAATCAGCTGACTATGAGGCAGGACAGGACGGACTGACAGATAGAGAATCTGGTCCAGACCCAGGCAAGGTTCCAGCGTCGCCTACTCCGCCGCATACCTTCGCCAGCACCATCTGCCCATTCCAGTCCAGAGGCAGATGATTAGGAGATAGCTTCCTTTTTTTATTTTCTAGTAATTTGAAAATGCTTTGAATGTATCACAAAAAAAAAAAGTAATGAATAAACATTGTTATTTCTGTTTACATTCCAAAAGCCCACGTGTACAAAAATTATAAAATAAAAGGCACACGTGATAAAAAGCCAGATTTCAAATAACTTGCGATAAAGATTGAAGTCGCGAAAGAAAAAGGCGAAATCAAAATCACTTCAACAAAATAAGGAGCTCCAAGAAAACTAGCTCCAACCATCAACCTTCTACACCAATAAAAGAAGGTACATCAAAAATAGAAAAGCCAATAAGAAGAGATTGGTTATCCACAAAAGAATCCTTGCCTACTCTAGAGGCAAAGCAAAAATTACGTCGCAACTCAACATCACTACATGAGTCATCAACCATTCCAAATAAGGAGCTTCAAAGAAAATAGCTCTAATCAACATCCTTCCATCCAGAAAAAAAGAAGGAAATCATCAACATGAAAAAAGCCAATGGAAAGGCTCAATCACCCCCCAAGAGGATCCTTGCCTACTCTAGAGGCAAGACAAAAAGATTACCTCATGACTTAGATTCATCACCACACGAGTCAGCAAGCAAAATCATCCAGAATCTCCACCAAAGGAGAATAAGGACTACTCAAGAGTCCATCAAAAAAGTATGGAGTCAAATCCTCCATAACCACCAGGGGACAACAAAAAAGAAAGGAAAAGAAAAACTTTCATTCCCCAACAGAAGGCCACTACAGAAAGGCCACACGAAAAGCACATCAAGAAAAGTCTACAAAAAGAGGAAAACAAGAAAATTTCCATCTTCCAGCTCAAATAAGAGCTTCACAAAGCTAGGAGCCAGGACTCCATCATCAAAATTGGATCCCCAGGAAGCTGATAAACTCCTTGGTGAATCTTCAAAAAGGAAAACAAAATTTTTCCATCTTCCAGCTCAAATAAGAGCTTCACAAAGCCAGGAGCCAAGACTCCATCATCAAATTTGGATCCCCAGGAAGCTGACAAACTCCTCGGTGAATCCCAAGAGAAAAAGAAAATCTCACAAAGTCAGAAGCTCAAAACTAATCAAGGATTAGATCCCCAAGAGAAAAATTCCCCAGGGATCACCAAAAAGAAAAGAGAAAAAATATATTTTCATCCAAAGAAAAAGCCAATGTGCATAAAAGGCGCACATATAAACCCATTCCCCAGCAGGAATAAGAGCATAGGCAAAGCCAACTCAAATAGCAGCCAATAAGGAGTCAAAAACTTCATCCCTCCCTAGGGGGCAATTCAAAATAGATCCCCAGGAAACAACCAAATCCCTGGTGGATCACCAAAAAGAAAATCCCCCAGCAAGCCTACCATCAAAAGGCAAAATACAAAATTCATATCCTCAGGGAGTTAACCATCTGGAACACCCAATAGGAATATCCCCAGCGAAGTTCAAAACCTTCACTCCCAAGAATGCCTAAGGCAAGCAAAAAACTGATATCCCCAAGAAATGGGAAATCAACCTATAAGAGGTAATACAAGCACAAAGCTTTCAAAAAACATCCACCTACTCAGAGGTATTAGCAAGAACAAATATCCTCAAGTAGAACATCAGCCTATTCAGAGGCGAAAAACAACAAGTAAAAAGCCTTCACCACTATTGAAGCACCCGCCTAATCAAGAGGCACAATAAAAAATCAACAAATCCCCAGTGGATTCCCGCCTAAATAAGAGGCAGCCAGCAAAGAATCCTCGGCAAAGCCGGATGGCTAAACAAAAAAAAGCCAAAAACAAAGAATCCCCGGCAAAGACCGGATGGCTAAAAGGAAAAGCCAAAACCCAAAGAATCCCCGACAAAAGACCGGATGGCTAAAAGAAAAAGCCAAAACAATGGAATCCCCGGCCAAGACCGGATGGCTGAAAGAAAAAGCCAAAACAAAGAATCCCCGGCCAAGACTGGATATCTAAACAAGAAAAGCCAAAAACAAGAATCCCCAGCAAAAGACCGGATGGCTGAAAGAAAAAGCCAAAACAAAGAATCCCCGGCCAAGACCGGATGGCTGAAAGAAAAAGCCAAAACAATGAAATCCCCGGCAAAAGCCGGATGGCTAAAAGATAAAGCCAAAACAATGAAATCCCCGATAAAAACCGGATGACTAGAAAGTCAAGAAGAAAAACCAAATCATTCCCCAAGGAATAGGCGCATGATCAAAGATAATAAGCCGCCAAACACATCTCTAAAACTAGATGACCATAGGATGGATTACAAAAGAATACATCCTAAAGAGCCTTGTCAAGATGCGGGTTCGCACCCAGTGGGGGTGTAAAAACCACTAGAGCCTTGTCAAGATGCGGGTTCGCACCCGGTGGGGGTGTAAAAACCACTAGAACCTTGTCAAGATGCGAGGTTCGCACCCGGTGGGGGTGTAAAAACCACTAGAACCTTGTCAAGATGCGGGTTCGCACCCGGTGGGGGTGTAAAAACCACTAGAGCCTTGTCAAGATGCGGGTTCGCACCCGGTGGGGCGTAAAAACCACTAGAGCCTTGTCAAGATGCGGGTTCGCACCCGGTGGGGCGTAAAAACCACTAGAGCCTTGTCAAGATGCGGGTTCGCACCCGGTGGGGCGTAAAAACCACTAGAGCCTTGTCAAGATGCAGGTTCGCACCTAGTGGGGGCGTAAAAACCACTAGAGCCTTGTCAAGATGCAGGTTCGCACCCAGTGGGGGTGTAAAAACCACTAGAGCCTTGTCAAGATGCAGGTTCGCACCCAGTGGGGGTGTAAAAACCACTAGAACCTTGTCAAGATGCAGGTTCGCACCCAGTTGGGGTGTAAAAACCACTAGAGCCTTGTCAAGATGCAGGTTCGCACCCAGTGGGGGTGTAAAAACCATTAGAGTCCATCAAGATGCAGACTCGTACCCAATGAGGGTGTAAAAACCACTAGAATCTATCAAGATGCAGATTCGTATCAGGTGGAAGAATAAAACCACCAAAACCTTATAAAATAAGGTTTATACCAGATGAGGGTAGGTACTCATCAAAACTTAGCAGAATGCATTAGGTGGACTAAAATACTCACCTAAGCATTACAAAAATGGGTTGCAAAGACCTTACTCCTATTAGAGGATAGTTCAGTGTTGAGCACCTCGGGAGTAAGTACCCACAAGAGTTCAGCAAAATGCGAACTCATACCGGGTGAGGGTAGGTACTCACCAAAGCCTTGTAAAACAAGGTTTATACCTAGTGGGGGTAGGTACCCACAAGAGTCTGGCAAAATGCAGACTCATACCGGGTGAGGGTAAGTACTCACCAGAGCCTTACAAAATAAGACTCAAACCAGATAGGGGTTGGTACCTATCAAAATATTTATCATCCGGAGGATCAGCAAGGAGCAGCATCCGAAGGATGACCGGGCAAAAGGGTTAACTCCTTCCCCTACCAACTAATTTTGTTGACATATCAAGCCAACAAATTAGCTAGGCAGGTGAAGGGGGGGCAGTTGTAGACCCCTAATTTTGCCCGGCCTCGCAATAAAAGCTAGGGAAACTTCACAAGAAGATAAAGTTTGCCCGGCTTCTTAATAAAAACCAAGGAGACCTCCTACAACAAACTCAGAGTTCAGACGGTCTCTCAATAAAGGCTAAAAAGACTTCCTACAATAAAGACAAGGCTCGCCTGCCATCTCTATAAAAAGCCAAGAAGACTTCCTATATGAAGATAAAGCTTCAACGGGCGTTTATCGGCATCAAACGACGTCCGAATACACAAAGGAAAGCTTCCCGGGGGTCCCAGAACATGAAAGCTGGCCAAAACAGGTCGAGACGACCGTCCCAAGGTCGAGACGACCGTCCCAACCTTTCCTGGCCAAGTGGGACGGCCGTCCCAAATGGGACTGCCAGTCCCGGCTCCCCAGGTGGTCTCAGGCAGTGTAAAAGTGGCATTTGGGATGGCCATCCCAACCCAGACGGCCGTCCCACTCCAGACGCGCGTCCCAAGGGTGCAGGCAGCGAAAACTATAAATTGGAAGCTCATTTGGCACTGTTCCACACCCCAGACAACTCAGAAGACTTGTCTACTTCTCTCCCTCTCTCGAATGATCTTTTTGATTGCCTTATATAGGTAACAATCAGTTAAGGAACTAGATTCCGGCATTCGATTCTTCTAGAAAATTTTTAGTCGAGTCGAGTTTTGTCGTGAGGAGAGTTGTTGTAGAACGAGGGACTGCTGAAACGCGTCCTTATTGTAACAGAGTTGATATATAAAGCTTGCTACGAAGGTTCTTCTCAAATCTCTTCTCCTTTACTGTTTTATTTATTGCTTCATAAAATGTAAATAAAATCATGTAGATAGCCATATTTATTATACGAATAAAATAAGGGTAATCGCGTAATTTCTTGTAATCTTAACTTAAATGAATTAATCCGTCATAGGGAACCCGAAAGGGGCGTTGTGGGGTGCTAATACCTTCCCCACACGTAACTAACTTCCTTACCGGACTCTGGTTATAATGGCCAAGTTTGGTTTTTATTAAAATCAATGCCTTTTTCTCCTTTTCCAATGTTTATGGTCAAAACATTGGTGGCGACTCCAGAAGAACCCTTTTTGAAAACCTTGCTTCTATTAGAGGATAGTTCAGCGTTGAGCGCCTCGGAAGCAATGAACACACTTTAAACAAAAAACGCGAGTCTCAACCATCTTTTCGCGACCGCTCGCATAAACGTTCGAGACGTCTCAGGACGTCAGAACGGACGGCGGCGACAATGACCAGAAGCAATAAGACGCCAACACATTTTTAGGTCCAAAACAAAGGACTCAGAACCAGATGAGGGTTCATACTCATCAGCCTTAGGATCAACTGCCAGAAAAAGTATCTTATGGTCTCAAGATTATCAATAGCGAGAGCCTTACAAAACGGGGTTCGAAACCGCATCAAGTCTTACAAAAGGGGATTGATCAAGAGGGTCTTACAAAAGGGGATTCCTCAAACTGGCAGAGTCTTACAAAAGGGGGCTCGTCAGCTTACAAGCTGGTGGGGGTTCAAACTCACAAGAACCTTACAAAAGGGGGTTCAAAACCAGATCAAGTCTTACAAAAAGGGACTGATCAAGAGGGTCTTACAAAAGGGGATTCCTTAAACTGGAAGAGCCTTACAAAAGGGGGTTCAAAACTAGATCAAGTCTTACAGAAAAAGACTTCAATACCAGCACATGAGCTAGAGTAGTAAGCCACCACCACCACTTCGGGACAAGGAAAGTCTTGAAGATGAAGACCTGCACACAGGCAAAATCGGCGCATGAGCTAGAGCAGTAAGCCGCCACCACCACTTCGGGACAAGGAGAGTCCTGAAGATGAAGACCTGCACACAGGCAAAATCGGTGCATGAGCTAGAGCAGTAATCCGCCACCACCACTTCGGGACAAGGGAAGTCCTGAAGATGAGAACCTGCACACAGGCAAAACCGGTGCATGAGCTAGAGCAGTAAGCCGCCACCACCACTTCGGGATAAGGAAAGTCTTGAAGACGAAGACCTGCACACAGGCAAAACTGGCGCATGAGATAGAGTAGTAAGCCGCCACCACCACTTTGGGACAAGGAGAGTCCTAAAGACGAATACCTGCACATAGGCAAAATCGGCACATTAGCTAGAGCAGTAAGCCGCCACCACCACTTCAAGACAAGGAAAGTCCTGAAGATGAAGACCTGCACACAGGAAAAACCATGGTGCATGAGCTAGAGCAGTAAGCTGCCACCACATACATCGTCCGAAGAGCCAACTTTGTTGCAAGGGAGTGTCTTGACGACAAATGCTGATGCATGAGTTAGAGCAGTAAGCCGTCACCACCTTCTCTATCGGAAGGATCAACCATAACAACAAAAGTGGCATCAGAAGATAGAGTTCTACACATCATCCAAGGGGTCAGCTACCACATCAAAGGAGCATCCCAAGGGAAAAATTTTCATCAGCCAAAGGGTCAGCTACCGCACCGAAGGAGCATCCTGAAGCCTCACAACATATCGTCCGAAGGGTCAGCCTTGTTGAAACATACAAGGATATGAATGTTGAACATACAAGGATATGAATGTTGAACATAAAAAGATATGAAGCTTGTAGATTTTGATGATGATACAAGAATAAAGGACTTAAAGATTTGAAGACTTATAATGTTATGCAATAACTCTGTTTTTATGATTTTGAGTCTATAATATTAGAGTCCAAGATAGCCAGCACATAGTCCACTCTTTAAAGGCTTTAAAAACTAATTTTTATAAAAAATATACTGGATTAATCGATTAAATGGAAGGATAATCGATTATTACAGGGAGAAAACCATTTTCAGCGTCTGCTCTCTGGAATAATCGATTAAACACCCTATTAATCGATTAACTAGGCTGTTAATCGATTAAATGCCCTCTTAATCGATTAACTAGAGCTGTTTTGGGTTCTTTGCGAATTTGGCTCTGGAATAATCGATTAACACTGAAGATAATCGATTATTTCAGTCAGATATGTGTTTTGAAATTCAAAATTGGACCAAGTTTTGAAAACCCTGTTCCCAATTCATATGTTTTTGAAAATCGCCAATTCCCAAACCCTAATCTTTCTACTTAAGGTTCTCTAAGGATCTCTGCAAATAGAACAACCTTTTTCAAACAAAAGTTAAGAGTTGTGACTGCCAGAGAACTGTTTGTTGGGAGGAAAAATGGGCTTTTGAAACCTAGTGTGGGCTAGAAGCGATAAGAATCACTGAGTGGGTTTTCTTGGTGGATTGTGTGTTGTGACGTCTCTAGGGAAAGCTGTTCTTCATCCTTTGTGGATTCAAAAGAGGTGTTCATCTCTTGTGTGACTCAAGAGAGGTGTATTCTTTACCTTATCTTTTCATTTGTAATATGTTTGTATAACTGTGATTATAGTGACATCGTTAATCCTCTGTTTGAGTGATTAGCAACTGGACGTAGGGTCTTTTGATCCGAACCAGTATAAATCGACTGTGTAATCTTCTATCCCTTCTCTATTTACCTTTACATAACATTTTAATTGGTGAAATTTGGGAAAATTTTTAAAACCCTAATTTTTGATAAGAAACCAATTCACCCCCTCTCTTGGTTTTTGTCCATAAACGCAAACATTCCATTGCGCGATTCTAACAAGTGGTATCAGAGCTTGCTTTGATATTCATTCAATTTTTGAAAATGGCCAGACAAAATCAAACGTTTGCCGAGGGTGCTTCTATCGATAGACCCCTTCTTTTTGCGGGGCAAAATTATCCATTTTCGAAAGTTAGAATGCAAATATTTTTAGAGTTTGTTGATAGAGGTGTTTGGGACGCAATTTTAAACGGTCCCTTTATTCCTAAAATTACTGAAAATGGAGAAGAGGTACCAAAACCATTTTCTAGATGGTCGGCTGAGGAAAATAGAAAAGCCCAATATGATGTTAGGACTAGAAATATTATTTCATCTGCTTTAACCCTTGATGAGTTTTACAGGATCTCTGTTTGTAAAAGTGCACAAGAAATGTGGGAAATGTTAAGAGTAACCCATGAAGGTACCGACGATGTAAAAAGAGCACGGAAGAATTCATTGATCCAAGAATATGAGATGTTTTGGATGCAACAAGGAGAAACAATCTTTGATGTTCAAAAGCGTTTCACGCACATAGTGAATCATCTCACCGGGTTAGGTAAAATTTTTTATGTTGATGAATTAAATGTAAAAATTCTGAAATCTTTGGATAGGAAATGGCAACCTAAGGTGACTGCAATCACGGAGTCACAAAATCTAGCAACAATGTCTATGACAATGCTCTTTGGAAAGTTGAGAGAGCACAAACTTGAACTTGGAAGGCTAAATGATGAAGAAGGTCAACACCAAAAGAGGAACCTTGCCTTCAAAACTGAAATTTCCAAGAGTAAGAACAAGAAGGAAGAAGAAGACTCGAAAATTGAAGAAGAAGAACAATTGAGTCTTATGATAAATAAATTTACCAAGTTCATGAAAGCCAAAGGAAGCAACCCTTCAAAGGTAAGGGAAAGATAAGAGAAAATACTTCCTTAAATATTAAATGTTATGGTTGCGGTGAAACATGACATGTAAAAATCGAATGTCCAAATAAGAAGAATGAAGATCATAAAGGCAAGAAATTCTTCAAGAAGAAAGCCTACATTGCTTGGGATGATAGTGACTCAAGTTCAGAGTCAAGTGATTCGGAAATAGAAGCTAACATTTGCTTGATGGCAAAAGACAATATATCTTCCAACTTTGAGATTAGTGATTCCGACTCTTCCTCAAGTGATGATGAAAATAAATTTGATGAATTACAAAATGCATATGAAGAATTGTTTAATACTTTTAAGGACTTGAAAAATGAATACAAATATGTGAAAAAGTGTTTGAATAAATTTGAAAAAGAGGTAGAGTCCTTAAAAACGAAAATTGTATGTTTAGAGGAAAAGGATAATAAGAATATAGCATGTGCATCATGTAAAGAGTATGAACATGAAATTGATTTACTTAGACATTTGCTTGATAAAGCTAAGAAGGAAATAAGTGATAATTATAAGGATAAAGTTGTTATTGTTCAAAAATAGAGAAAACTATCATGTTCCCTTGAAAAAGCCTAAAATTAAAAATAGAAGAGTATGGGTTGAAAAAGGAACTAAAATGTCAATAGTTAGAAATGTATCATACTCTAAAATTACATTTAATGCATGCTTTTATTGTATGAAACATGGTCATACTTCAAATAGATGTAGAATTAAGCATTTTGGTGTTCCTAAAGGAAAATATGTTTGGGTTCCTATAGTTAAATGATTTGTTTGTCTCTAACCCCAAGGACCCAAAAGTTATGGGGACCTAAGATTACTATGTTCTTGTTTTGTAGGAAACTTCCAAATCCAAGAAGTCTATGTGGTATCTTGATAGTGGATGCTCAAAACATATGACCGGAGACAAAAATAAATTTGTAAGTTTCAAAGTTAAAGAACAAGGATATGTAACCTATGGGGACAACAACAAAGAAAAGATACTTGGAATCAGAAACATTGGTGGTGCAAACACTTTGGAGATAAATGATGTGCTTCTTATTGATGAGCTAAAACATAATCTCCTAAGTATAAGTCAACTTTGTGACAAGGGATTCAAGGTAATCTTTGAAAGTAAGTTTTGTACTATACATTTAGTGAATTCTGAAAATGTAGCATTGAAAGGCATTAGGCATAATAATATCTATTTGATTGATTTGGATTGTATACATGATACTAGTATAACATGCTTAGTTGCTAAGGAAGAAAGTTCATGGTTATGGCATAAGAGAGCGACTCATATAAATATGCATCAATTAAACAAATTAATATCAAAGGACTTAGTTGTTGGTTTGCCTAAGTTAAAATTTGAAAAAGATAGATTATGTGATGCATGTCAAAAAGGTAAACAAGTGAAATCATCCTTTAAATCTAAGAATGTTATTTCCACATCAAAACCTTTAGAATTATTACACTTAGATTTATTTGGTCCATCTAGGATAAAAAGTTTTGGTGGAAATTATTATGCTCTTGTGATTGTTGATGATTTTTCTAGATATACTTGGACATTTTTCTTAACATTAAAATGTGAAGCTTTTAAGGTCTTTAGGAAGTTTGCAAAGCAAATTCAAAATGAGAAAGACTTAAGAATTAAGGTGTTAAGAAGTGACCATGGTGGAGAGTTTCAAAATGAATGGTTTGAAAATTATTGTGAGGAAAATGGAATTATGCATAATTTTTCTGCACCTAGGACTCCCCAACAAAATGGTGTAGTAGAAAGGAAAAATAGATCACTAGAGGAACTTACTAGAACAATGCTAAATGAATCAAATGTTCCTAAATATTTTTGGGCTTGTAGACCCCAAATCTTGCCCCGCTCACTAATAAAGCCGAAGATCACCCATTTCGAAGATGGTCAAGACTTTATTAAGTCCCTAGTAGCTTGTTCTAGGTTCCATTTAAGATAGGAAGGGTTTTTAGAGGCATTAAAAATTGGGAAATCCGTCGGAGACAGCAGATGGCCATCCAGGACAAGCGGATGGCCGTCCAGAACAGACAGATGGCCGTCCAGGATAGGCAGATGGCCGTCCAGGACAAACAGATGGCCGTCCATGGCAACTTTAAGGCCATGGACGACCATCCACTTAGCTTGGACGGCCTTCCATGGCCAAAAGTTGCCATGGACGGCCGTCCACACTACATGGATGGTCGTCCATGGCCACTTTTTGCCATGAACCGTCCACCTTTTCTAGGCCCGGTTCCCTATAAATAGGAGCTCCCATTCTCTGAATTTTCACACCTTTTCACTCCTACCACTCTCTAGGAAGCCTTTTGGCACTTTAGAGTGACTCCGAGCATTATTCCGGGGTTCGAGTGAGCTTTCCGATTTCTGTTAAAGTTGAAATCGGTTAAGGAAGTCTCCTTTTGAGACGTCCGACCCTCGGTAGAGTAACTTTTCTTTATTTTGCAGGAGGAGCGTGTTTGTAGAGTGCGGGGACTGCCAAAAAGCGTCCTCACGTTTTCGAGGAGTTAATATAAAGTTTGCTTCAGAGGTTTCTTCTCTATTCTGTGTCTCTTTTACTGCTTTCTTTATCGCTTTCTTTGTGTGCATTAGATAATAGGGCCATGTAGACATTTAAATTCTGCAAGTAGATATAATAATAGGGTAAAAGCATAATTTCTTTAAGTGTTTATTTTCTAAGTTAGTCCATCATAGGGAACCTGAAAGGGGCATTGTGGGGTGCTAACACCTTCCCCACACGTAACTAACTCCCTTACCCGACTCTGGTTGTAATGGCCAAAGTTGGTTTTTTCTAAAACCATTGCCTTCTTCTTTTTTTACCTCTTTTCAGTGTTTAAGGTTAAAACACTGATGGCGACTCCTCGAACCTTTTCGAAAACCTCGCCTTTAGGTCCAACCCAGTTATCAGACAACCTAAAGGCATTGAACCACTTATTTCAAAAAATGCGAGTCAATCCAAAACCATCGCGTCGCTCTGATCGCCTCTTCTGACGGCGACTGTCGCCGCCGTCTCTTTCCGACGTCTGAGGACGTCTTGAAACGTTTATGCGAGCGGTCGCGAAAAGATGGTTTAGACTCGCGTATTTGTTTTAAAATGTGTTCATTGCTTCCGAGGTGTTTGACAATTGAATTATCCTCTAATAAAAGCAAGGTTTTCGAAAAGGGGTTCTTATGGAGTCGCCACCAATATTTTGACCAGAAACATTGGAAAAGGAAAAACAAAGGCGTTGATTTTATATAAAAAAAACAACTTGGCCGTTATAACCAGAGTTGGGTAAGGGAGTTAGTTACGTGTGGGGAAGGTGTTAGCACCCCACAACGCCCTTTCGGGTTCCCTATGACCAGATTAATTCATTAAGTGAAGATTATGAGAAATTACGCGATTACCCTATTTTATTGCATAATATTGAAATGACTATCTACATAATTTTATATAAATAAAGCTAAATAAAGCAATAAAAGAGATATTAAAATGGCTATCTACATGATTTTATTCTACATGACATAATAAATAAAATAAAACAATAAATAAAGCAATAAAAGAGAAGGGAATTGAAAAGAACCTCCGTAGCAAGCTTTATATTGAGAATCTCGAACTATGAGGCTGCGTTTTGGCAACCCCTCTCTCTATACGAGACTCTCCTCACCAATACAAGATCGACTCCACTAAAAATTTAAAGAAGAATCAAATGCCGGAATATAATTCCTTAACCGATTGTTACCTATTTAAGGCAATCGGAAAGATCATTCGAGAGAGGGAGAGAAGTAGACAAGTGCTCTGAGTGTTTCGAGCTCTTCCGGAGTGTCCGTGTTCTGAAAAAGTGGCAAATGAGCCTCCTATTTATAGTTTTCGCAGCTGGCGCACTTTGGGACCACCGTCCGGGTTGGGACGGCCGTCCGGACTGGGATGGCCGTCCCAAATGTCATTTTTACACGGGCGAGACCACCTGGGACCGGGACGGCCGTCCCATTTAAATCTGGCGAGTTGGGACGGCACTGTTGTGTTTGGGACGGCTCGTTGTATTTGGGACCACCTGTTGTATTTGGGACCACCTGTTGTGTTTGGGACGGCCTGTTGTGTTTGGGACCACCTGTTGTGTTTGGGACCACCTGTTGTGTTTGGGACCACCTGTTGTGTTTGGGACGGCCTGTTGTATTTGGGACCACCTGTTGTGTTTGGGACCACCTGTTGTGTTTGGGACCACCTGTTGTGTTTGGGACGGCCTGTTGTGTTTGGGACCCCCTGTTGTGTTTGGGACCCCCTGTTGTGTTTGGGACCACCTGTTGTGTTTGGGACCCCCAGGAAGCTTTCCTTTCCTTTTTCGGACATAGATTGACGCCGATGTGTGTCCGTTGAAGCTTTATCTTCATATAGGAAGTCTTCTTGGCCTTCATTAAGATGCCGAGCGAGCTTTGTCTTTGTGTAGGAAGTCTCTTTTGGCTTTTATTGTGTGAATGAATGAACTCCGTCTTTTGTTGTGGGAGGTCCTTCTCGTTTTGGGAAGCCGGATGAACTCCATCTTCGGGTGAAGTTCCTCTAGCTTTTATTTTGAGAGGCCGGGCAAAATTAGGGGTCTACAGCTGCCCCCCCTTCACCTGCCTAACTAATTCGTTGGTTGTAATATGCTGACAAAATTAGTTGGTAGGGGAAGGAGTTAACCCTTTTGCCCGATTATCCTTCGGATGCTGCTCCTTGTTGATCTTCCGGATGATAAATATTTTGATAGGTACCAATCCCCTATCTAGTTCGAGCCTCCTTTCATAAGGCTCTGATGAGTACTTACCCCCACCTGGTATGAATCTGCATCTTTGCTAGATTCTAGTGGTTTTTATACTTCCACTTAGTGTGAACCCGCATATTGACTAGGTTCTAGTGGTTTTTACACCCCCACTGGGTGCGAACCTGCATATTGACAAGGCTCTATTGTACGAGTCTGCATCTTGACGGACTCTAATGGTTTTTACACCCTCACCGGGTGCGAACCCGCATCTTGACAAGGTTCTAGTGGTTTTTACACCCCACCGGGTGCGAACCCGCATATTGACTAGGCTCTAGTGGTTTTTACACCCCCACCGGGTGCGAACCCGCATATTGACTAGGCTCTAGTGGTTTTTACACCCCTACCGGGTGCGAACCCGCATCTTGACAAGGTTCTAGTGGTTTTTACACCCCCACTGGGTGCGAACCTGCATCTTGACAAGGTTCTAGTGGTTTTTACACCCCCACAGGGTGCGAACCCGCATATTGACTAGGCTCTAGTGGTTTATACACCCCCACCGGGTGCGAACCTGCATATTGACTAGGCTCTAGTGGTTTTTACACCCCCACTGGGTGCGAACCTGCATCTTGACAAGGTTCTAGTTGTTTTTACACCCCCACTGGGTGCGAACCTGCATATTGACTAGGCTCTAATGGTTTTTACACCCCACCGGGTGCGAACCTGCATATTGACTAGGCTCTAGTGGTTTTTACACCCCCACTGGGTGCGAACCTACATATTGACAAGGTTCTAGTGGTTTTTACACCCCCACTGGGTGCGAACCTGCATATTGACTAGGCTCTAGTGGTTTTTACACCCCACCGGGTGCGAACCTGCATATTGACTAGGCTCTAGTGGTTTTTACACCCCCACTGGGTGCGAACCTGCATATTGACTAGGCTCTAGTGGTTTTTACACCCCACCGGGTGCGAACCTGCATATTGACTAGGCTCTAGTGGTTTTTACACCCCCACTGGGTGCGAACCTGCATATTGACTAGGCTCTAGTGGTTTTTACACCCCCACTGGGTGCGAACCTGCATATTGACAAGGCTCTATTGTACGAGTCTGCATCTTGACGGACTCTAATGGTTTTTACACCCCCACTGGGTGCGAACCTGCATCTTGACAAGGTTCTAGTGGTTTTTACACCCCCATTGGGTGCGAACCTGCATCTTGACAAGACTCTATTGTACGAGTCTGCATCTTGACGGACTCTAATGGTTTTTACACCCCCACTGGGTGCGAACCTGCATCTTGACATGGTTCTATTGTCGGCGGCTTACTGTTTTTTTATCATGCGCCACTGGGGAGTAATTTGATTTTGACTTTTCTTGTTTTAGTCATCCGGTTTTGCCGGGGATTCTTTGTTTTTGGCTTTTTCTTTTAGCCATCCGGTCTTGACCGGGGATTCTTGATTTTTAGCCATCCGGTCTTTGCCGGGGAACCTTTGTTGATTGCCTTTTTTTAGGCAGGAATCCACTGGGGATTTTGTTGATCTTTGTCGATTTTGCCTCCTGATTAGGCGGATGCTCCACTTGAGGATATTTGTTCTTGATAATACCTCTGAGTAGGCGAATGCTTTTTGACAGTTTTGTGCTTGTATTGCCTCTTGCATAGGTTGATTTCCCGTTTCTTGGGGATATCGGCTCTTTGCTTGTTTCTGAGTAAGCATAGGCATTCTTGGGAGTGAAGGTTTTGCCTTTCACTGGGGATATTCATATTGGGTGCTTAACTCCCTGTGGATTTGTAATTTGTAATTTGCCTTTGCGAATAGGCTTACTGGGGAAAAAATTTTCTTTTTGGTGATCCACCGGGGGGTTGATTTGATTCTGTGCTTTCTTTGATGGATTCTTGCGTGATCTATTTTTTTTGATGGACTCCTCGAGGCGGCGATTCTCTAATGAGTGTGCTTGATGACTCATGCGGTGATGTCTTCGAGTCGTGAGGTAATCTTTTTGTTTTGCCTCGATCGGATTTTTCTATTGGCTTTTGTGTACCTTTATTGAAGCTATTTTTTCCGAAGCTTCTTTATTCTACCGAAGTAGTTTTGATTTCGCCTTTTACTTTCGCGACTCCGATTTTCATATGGAGACTGGATTTTGGCGCCTCCTGTTTTTCAATTACAAGTATGGAGGCTAGACTCCTTATATGCATTTTTATTTATTTGAAAAATTATTTTATTATTATTTTTTTTATTGATTTTGACAAAGTCGTATTATGCAACTACTTTGTGTGTGGATGTCTTAGATGCAATCTAATGTTTGTTTATTTTTGATGCATTTAGAAAGTGACTGGCCTTCTCCCGTTGGCTTCTTATGAATACGCTGATGGGCTCCTTCTTTATGAACTTAATGATGGGCTCATCTTTTACTCATCTTTTGGTTTTAGCCCTATCTTTTGCCTAGACCGCCCTTTACGGGTTTTCGATCTAGCGGGCTGCCTTAATTTTTGCCTAGAATATCTTAGGGGGCTTTTGCCTTATCTTTTGCCTAGACCGTTCTTTTGGGGTTTCCGATCTAGCAGGCTACCCTAGTTTTTACCTAAGAATATCCTAGCAGGCATTTATTCTCTTATTATTTTTATATGCTTCCCTTTTTTAGATGCATGTTTGATCTTCGATTAAAAGTCTTTGCGCATATTTATGATTTATCAATAAAGAGGCATTTCCATAATATTTGGTCAAGAGAAAGGAAATGAAAGGGAATTTTATTGATAAATGAGCAAAAGTTTATTTCTTTTACAGAAGGATTTCAAGAGATATTTAGGAGAATGGGTGGTCAGGGTTGGCTGTACTGTTTAGGCTTATACAATCATGTCCATGATATCTGCCCCCCGGTTTTCCTAGTGGCTTCAGTTGAGATGCCTGAGCTCAGAGTGAAGACCATGCAGACTGCTTGCTTCTGGAAGAATGTTACTTTAGCCGCCTTTTCGGTTTTCGACTAAAGTAACCATTGCTCTTAGTTAGTTTTTTTTTTTTTTTTTTACCTCTACTTTTTGCCTAGGACGTATCCTAGCGAGGAATATGGACCTTATCTTTTGCCCAGGAATGTCCTTTGCGGATTTTCATTCTTGACGGGTCTTGAGCAATGTCTTCAAGCATAATACTTCTTCACCGTACCGGAGTTGATTAGGTGTCAAAGTTCTTTTCCATTCATATTGGCGAGGATAAGAGCCCTTTCCGAGAAAGCTCATTTGACCCCAAGGGGTCCTTCATAGTTCAATGCCCATTTTCCAATTTTGTTCTTCTAGGCTGGAAGCAGTTTATTTACCATTAAATCCTTCTTATGGTAAATGTGAGGATTGACCTTTTTTCGTAAGCCTTTTTTATTTTCCTTTGATAGGCTTGCTCACGACATATATCCTTAAGCCGTTTTTCTTCCATAAGGTTTAACTAGTTATATCGGCTTTGAACCCGTTCAGCCTCTGTTAATTTTGCTTCCATCATCATGTGCTTTTATCAACATGATTAGCTGTACCGATTTGCCGTCTTGGACTTTTCTTGCTATAACCGAAGAGTAATTATTTTGAATGTAGAGCAATTGTCATGTCACTGCCCCTCTTCCTTTCCTTAGGGATTTCAATCCTCCTATTGATCACCATATTTCCACATTTCCCAGTCAATTACTTGAATGTTTTATGATGAAGGGTCAAGAGAATAGAAAGAAAGGGGTTTATCACAAAGGCTTGTGTTTTAGTGAGATTCTTTTTATGAAATAATAGTTTCTGTAAGAATGGCTAGCCAAGGTTGGTCGGTGTTTAGGCTAGTTTAAACAAACGTTTTGTTCTTAATGAGATGGCGTCTTTCAACTGAATACTCTGGCGCCTATTTGTGACTGATTAACTTTCCTAGTTCGACCTTTTGGGTTTTCAGCCTAGGATTTTGCCCTTTTATCTTTTTGTCTTGGCCTTTGACCTTGACGGGCTTCTTTTAATAATAATTTTTCTCAAACATTGTCGAAACACGATTTTCTTATTCGTGTCTCTAGCTAATCAATCATGTTAACTTTGGCTTTATTTTGTGTATGGCGTTGTAGACCCCTAATTTTGCCCGGGCCTCTCAAAATAAAGGCTAGAGGAACGTCGCCCAAAAAAGGAGTGCATCCGGCTTCCCAAAACTGAGGAAACCTCCCGCAACAAACACAGAGATCACTCATTCACACGATAAAAGCCAAAAGAGACTTCCTACACAAAGACAAAGCTCGCCCGGCATCTTAATGAAGGCCAAGAAGACTTCCTATATGAAGATAAAGCTTCAACGGACACACATCAGCATCAATCTACGCCCGAAAACAGCAAGGAAAGCTTCCCGGGGTCCCAAAAGCGCGAAAACTGGCCAGAACAGGTTGAGACGGCCGTCCCAAAGTGGGACGGCCGTCCCAACCCTCCAGGTTCAAGTGGGACGCGCGTCCCAAAGTTGGGACGGCCGTCCCAACCCCAGCTTAAGTGGGACGGCCGTCCCGGCCTTCCTGGGGTCCCGCTCCGTGTAAAATGCCATTTGGGACGGCCGTCCCAGCCCAGGACGGCCGTCCCACCCAGGATGGCCGTCCCAAAGTGCGCCAGCTGCGAAAACTATAAATAGGAGGCTCATTTGTCACTTTTTTACACACTTCAGACACCCCAGTCACCACAGTACACTCCAGAGAGCTCTGAAACACTTTAGAGCACTCGTCTACTTCTCTCCCTCTCTCAATGATCTTTCCGATTGCCTTAAATAGGTAACAATCGGTTAAGGAATTAGATTCCGGCATTTGATTCTTCTTTAAATTTTTAAGAGAGTCGTTCTTGTATTGGTGAGGAGAGTCTTGTGTAGAAAGAGGGGTTGCCAAAACGCATCCTCACGGCTTCGAGATTCTCAATATAAAGCTTGCTACGGAGGTTCTTTTCAATTCCCTTCTCTTTTATTGCTTTATTTATTGTTTTATTTTATTTATTGCGTCATATAGAATAAAATCATGTAGATAGTCATTTTAATATTCCTTCTATTGCTTTATTTAGTTTTATTTAAAATTATGTAAATAGCTATTTCAATATTATGCAATAAAATAGGGTAATCGCGTAATTTCTCAAAGTCTTTTCTTTAAATGAATTAATCTGTCATAGGGAACCCGAAAGGGGCGTTGTGGGGTGCTAATACCTTCCCCACACGTAACTAACTCCCTTACCCAACTCCGGTTATAATGGCCAAGTGCGGTTTTTCTTAAAATCAATATTTTTCCCTTTTCCAATGTTTATGGTTAAAACATTGGTGGCGACTCCATAAGAACCCTTTTTCGAAAACCTTTTAAAACAAATACGCGAGTCTAAACCATCTTTCCGCGACCGCTCGCATTAACGTCTCAAAGACGTTCCCTCCCCGGACGTCTGAAAGGGACGGCGGCGACAGATGGCGACTCCATCGGGGAAGCTAGAGAGTTGATCCCATTTAGTGACGAGATAAATTCAAACTAAGTGAAGATTTGAAATTACGCCTTTACCCTTCTGTATGTTTTTATTGTATGGCTTTATATAACTGCTGTATGATTATTTCTGCAATTGTTTGAAATATAAATTGCACACAAAAACCCTTGCACACAACAGTCCCTCTATACCCGGGGGCAAGAGTGAATATCTATAGGGAGTGGGTGGCAGATACGATCGGTTAGTTGGCACACGGGGCTACTACCGTTGTCCGGAAAACCACCAACTCAAGGTGATAACTCTCTTCTTTTGGTCTAAGGATGTCGACACGAGTTCCGTGCATGACCCGAGGATTGAAAGTTGAGAGGTCCCTATAATGGGGGCACCTTGGGGACCTTTGGCCTGGTGAGAACAGCTAGAACCACCTAAACCAAACACGTTTCTGCAGGAAAATCCTACCTCGTGATTAAATAAGCGTGGCTCTGCTCGCGGATGTATGAATTGTGTGTGCATACGTTTGCTGCATTTGTATTGATGCATTAGCATAGGGTAATCATACAACAAACAAAAAAGTGAAAAACCCTAAAAATCATAAAAAAAATATAAAAACAAATTAAAGCCATAAACATACCTTTTATAATAAAAAAATTCTTGGCAAAGTCGTATCATTCATCATTCAATAAGTGGTAAAACCAAGAGAGAAAACCAATGCATTAAGAAAAGTATGCACAAACATCATCATAATAAAATCTCTCATACATAAACACATTCATCCTAGGGCATATTTATTCCACGCTAATCATTTAAAATAAAAAGTTATAATAAGAATCATTAAAATCATTTAGAAGGTGGCTGGTCTTCCGCCCGTCCTCACTCGTGCTCAAAAGGCTAGAAAGATGGAACAACTAGAAGAACAAAACCGAAAGCTCACCGCTGAGCTTATTACGCTGAAAGAGCAAATGACTCAAATGTTAGAAATGATGCATCAACAGAATCTCCATCAAGAGGGTCCTCAGAATGGACAAGCCTCTCACCACGAAGAAGAAGAGGAACCTCAGAATGAGCATGATCAATCTGGTACAAGAGCAGTACATATTCATGCTCCTGAAGTATCAAAACAACAAATCACTGCTCTTGAAGAAAGGCTGAGAGCCATGGAAGGTCATAACTTTGATATAAAAGAGGCAGCTGATATGTGTCTCGTCAAAAATATCCAATTCCCTAACAAGTTCAAAACTCCGGAGTTCCCAAAATACATGGGAACGACCTGCCCAAGAAGCCATCTTACAATGTACTGCCGTAAGATGGCTGCACATGCTGATAATGAAAAACTCCTGATCCATTGCTTTCAGGAAAGCCTGGCTGAATCAGCTTTAAATTGGTATATGCAACTAGAAGGGGGGCAAATCCAAACCTGGAGACATTTGGCAGATGCATTTCTTCGTCGTTATAAATACAATATTGATCTGACCCCTGAAAGAGCAGATCTACAATTATTAAGCAAGAAAAACGACGAATCCTTCAAAGCATATGCCCAAAGATGGAGAGAATTGGCAGCACAAGTGGAACCTCCTCTATCTGACAAGGAAACTACATCCATGTTCATCAATTCTCTGACTGGTCCTTATTACGACAAGATGATAGGAAATACATCAACTCTCTTTGCAGATATAGTCATCATAGGAGAAAGAGTGGAGCAAGGTTTGAAGAGTGGAAGAATTGTACAACAAACTTCCTCCAATTCCTCTACTCAAACTTTTAAAAAGAATTTTGGAAAGAAAAAGGAAGGGGACGTGAATGCAATTAATATTGCCATTCCTTCCGCCTCCTCGCAACAAACCAAGCCACGCAGACAAGAGAGGAAATTCACTTCCATACCTACCTCCTACGGAAGCCTGTCTGATAAAATTGTTGGATGCTAAACTCCTTGTGCGAATTCCTCCCAAGAAGATGGAGCCACCCTATCCAGAATGGTATAAGCCAAATGAAAAATGCAATTATCATTCTGACGCTCCAGGACATTCTGGAGATAACTGCATAGCTTTGAAGCATAAGGTCCAAGATTTAATAGATGCGGGATGGATTACCTTTGACGCATCTACTCCAAAGGTGGACGACCAGCCCTTATCAAAGCCCGAATAAAAGACCTGGATAAGGAAGACCAGCAGATTAGGGCTCATCATTTTTACCATCTTTTGCAATAAAAAAAATATAAAAAAAATATATCAAAAAACTTCCGATGTATTTCCCGTGATCTCTGCCCATGATCACGAGATTTTTGGTTAATAAGGGCTTTGTAAATATTTTCTTCTATCAATACAATAAGGCATTTTTTTTATATCCATATTCTCTTTCATTCTTTCTCTCTCATACATCTCATAAAGAAATCTAAAACAAAGCATAACCCATACAGTCATGTCTGTGATTGAAAACTCCTTGGAAGATCTGAAAGCTGAAGACGAATGGATTGAGTCAGACAGTGAGGAGGGGACCATTTCCCCGGACATGCAAAGACTGCTAGAAAAAGAAGCGCAATCAATACAGCCCCATCAGGAGAAAACTGAGGTTATCAATTTGGGACAAGAAGATAATAAGAAAGAAGTAAATATTGGAACCCAAATTGACGATGATGTCAGAGAAAAACTAATACAATTGCTAAGAGAATATATGGACGTGTTTGCGTGGTCCTACCATGATATGCCTGGAATCGATAAAAGTATAGTGGAGCATCGATTACCATTAAAAGAGGGATTTCGGCCCGTTAAACAGAAACTCAGAAGAGTAAAACCAGAATGGTCCTTAAAAATTAAAGAAGAAGTAGAAAAACAGTTGGATGCCAATTTCCTGATCGTTTCAAAATACCCTGAATGGTTGGCAAATATCGTGCCAGTCGTAAAGAAAAATGGAAAAATCAGAGTATGCGTAGATTATCGGGACCTAAACCGTGCAAGTCCAAAAGATGATTTTCCCTTACCACATATTGATATGCTCGTAGATCACACTGCTACAAATACTCTTTATTCTTTCATGGATGGATATGCAGGGTATAATCAAATCAAATTGGCTGTCGAAGACAGAGAAAAAACTTCCTTCATTACACCATGGGGGACATTTTGTTATAGAGTAATGCCTTTTGGACTTAAGAATGCGGGGGCAACCTATCAAAGGGCTATGGTTACACTATTTCACGATATGATCCACAAAGAAATAGAAGTATACGTGGATGATATGATCGTCAAGTCCAAAAATGAAACAGATCACCTCCTACACTTAAAGAAACTATTCAATCGGCTTCGAAAATACCAGATTAAGCTTAATCCGGCTAAATGCACATTCGGAGTACGATCAGGAAAACTCCTTGGGTTTATCGTCAGTAAAAAAGGAATCGAGGTGGACCCTGATAAGACAAAGGCAATCATAGAAATGCCCCCACCAAAAACAGAAAAAGAAGTCAGAGGGTTCTTAGGCCGAATAAACTACATCGCACGGTTCATTGCGCAATTAACAGATAAATGTACGCCCATCTTCAAGTTATTGCGTAAAAACCAATCGACAGCCTGGAACTATGAATGCCAACAAGCCTTCGAAAAGATCAAAATATGCCTAACTAATCCTCCAGGATCGATACCACCTGGAAGGGAGACCCCTAATTCTTTACCTATCAGGACTCGATGAATCCATGGGATGTGTACTCCGTCAACAAGATGATACCTGAAAGAAAGAACAAGCCATATATTACCTCAGGAAAAATTTCTAAATTATGAGACCCGCTGATACACCACTCTGAAAAGACATGTTGTGCATTGGTATGGGCAACTCAACGCCTCCGACAATATATGGTCAGGCATACAACTTGGTTAATTTCCAAAATGGACCCAATCAAATACTTGTTTGAAAAACCCATCTTGACCGGGAGGATAGCTAGATGGCAAGTACTCCTCTCAGAATTTGATATTATTCATGTCACTCAGAAAGCCATCAAAGGCAGTCCTTTGGCAGACTACCTGGCACATGGGCCAACAGACGAATATCAATCCCTCCAAGATGATTTTCCAGGATGAGCATATAATGCATATCCAACATGAAGAGCTTAAAAATGACGAATGGATCATGTTTTTCGATGGAGCTTCAAATTTACTTGGGACATGGGATCTGAGCTGTTTTAATATCACCTGAAAAGAAGCATATCCCGAGAACAGCTAGATTAACCTTTGACTGTACAAATAATATGGCGGAATATGAAGCCTGTGCTCTAGGTATTCAAGCGGCCTTGGATCACTGGGTAACCAAACTCAAAGTATTCCGTGACTCATCCCTTGTTATTTACCAGCTCAAGGGTGAATGGGAAACTAGAAACTCCAAATTAATCCCCTATCTGGAGCATATCCGTAAGATGACTTCACAGATGGAAAACATTAGCTTCGAGTATATCCCTCGGGAGGATAACCAGATTGCGGATGCACTGGCAACATTATCATCCATGTTCGCACTAGTGCAAGAACATGAAATGCCCATCATCCAAGTCAAAATGCACAACAAACAAGCCTTTTGTATGATGGTGGATAATGAAAAAGATAAAGCCCATTGGTATCAGGACATAAAGCCGGTACTTGACAAAGGGTGAATACCCGAGAGGGAATCAGTGACAATGATAAAAGGACTATTCGGAAAAGGGCTATAGGATTTATGTTGATAGGAGAAACCCTCTATAAAAAGAATTGTGATTCTACTTTGTTAAGATGCGTCAATCCGAAGAAGCCCAGATATTGATCAAAGAAATACACGAAGGAACCTTTGGGACTCATGCACCAGGGCATATCATGGCTAGGAAGATTCTCAGAGCAGGATACTTTTGGTCCACAATGGAAAAAGATTGTTATCAGGATGCTAAAAAATGTCACAAGTGTCAAATACACGCAGATAATGTACATGTTCCACCGATACCTCTCAACGTTATGGCTATCCCTTGGCCGTTCGCTATGTGGGGTATAGATGTCATCTGACCTATTGAGCCTAAGGCGTCCAATGGTCACTCGATTCATTTTGGTAGCCATTGATTATTTCACTAAATGGATAGAAGCGGCATCTTATGCACATGTGACTAGAAAAGCAGTGGTCACCTTTATTAAGAAAAATATCATATGCCGATACGGCATTCCACATCGTCTTATTACTGATAATCTGGACCAATCGTAATAACAAAATGATGGAAGAACTATGTTATGACTTCAAAATTCAACATCATAATTCTTCGCCTTATAGGCCTAAAATGAATGGCGCAGTGGAAGCAGCCAATAAAAACATCAAGAAGATTGTTCAAAAGATGGTTAAAACCTATAAAGATTGGCATGAAAAGTTACCTTTTGCTCTTCATGGATATCGAACGTCTGTACGAACCTCAACAGGAGCCACTCCATTTTCCCTTGTATATGGAATGGAGGCCGTATTGCCAATAGAGGTCGAAATACCTTCCTTGCGAATTATTATGGAAGCGAAATTAACAGAAGCCGAATGGATTCAAAGTCGATACGATCGAGCTAAACCTTATCGATGAAAAACGGCTGGATGCCATATGCCGTGGACAAGCCTATCAAAAGAAAATAAAAAAGGCTTATGACAAAAAGGTCCGCCCTCATACTTATCAAGAAGGAGATTTAGTGATAAAGAAACTGCTCCCAGCCCAGAAGGATAAAATTGGAAAATGGGCGGCAAATTATGAAGGACCCTTTGTAGTCAAACGAGCTTTCTCAGGAGGGGCACTTATCCTCACTAATATGGATGGAGAGGAGTTTCGACACCCAATCAATTCTGACGCCGTAAAGAAATATTATGCTTGAAGACATTGCTCATGACCCGTCAGGAATGAAAACCCGCAAAGGGCATCCCTGGGCAAAAGATAGGGTCCATATCCCTCGCTAGGATACGTCCTAGGCAAAAAGAAGAGGTGTAAAAAAAAAAAAAAAAAAAAAAAAAAAAAAAACTAAGAGCAATGGTTACTTTAGCCGAAAACCGAAAAGACGGCTAAAGTAGCGTTCTTCCAAAGCGAGCAGCCCGCATAGTCTTCACTCTGAGCTCAGGCATCTCAACTGAAGCAATTAGGAGAACCAGGGGGCAGATATCATGGACATGACCTGCTTAAGCCTATACAGGATAGCCAACCTTGACTACCCATTCTTCTAAATACCTTTCGTAATCCTTCTGTAAAAGAAATAAACTTTTGCTCATTTATCAATAAAATTCCCTTTTATTTCCTTTCTCTTGACCAAATATTATGGAAATGCCTCTTTATTGATAAATCATAAATATGCGCAAAGACTTTTAATCAAAGATCAAACATGCATCTAAAAAAGGGAAGCATAACAAAAAAAGAAAATAATAAAGGCCTGCGAGTACATTCTTAGGTAAAAACTAGGGTAGCCTGCTAGATCGGAAACCCCGAAAGAACGATCTAGGCAAAAGATAAGGCAAAAGCCCCCTAAGATATTCTAGGCAAAAATTAAGGCAGCCCGCTAGATCGAAAACCCGTAAAAGGGCGGTCTAGGCAAAAGATAGGGCTAAAACCAAGAGATGGATAAAAAGAGGAGCCCATCCTCATGGTCATAAAGGAGGAGCCCATCAGCTGTATTCGCAAGAAGCCAACTGGAGAAGGCCAGTTACTTTCTAAATGCATCAAAAATAAATAAACATTAGATTGCATTTAGGACATTCGCACACAAAGTAGTTGCATAATACGACTTTGTCAAAATCAAGAAAAATAATTTTTCAAATAAATAAAAATGCATATAAGGAGTCTAGCCTCCATACTTATAATTGAAAAACAGGAAACGCCAAAATCCAGTCTCCATATGAAAATAAAAACCGCGATGGAAAAAGGCGAAATCTAAACCACTTTAGCAAAATAAGGAGCTTCGAAGAAACTGGCCCCAATCACCAACCTTCTACACCAACAAGAGGAGGTATCTCAATAGGAAAAAGCCAACGGAAAGGCTTAATTATCCCCGAGAGAATCCTTGCCTACTCCGAGAGGCAAAACAAAAAATACTTCCTGACTCAACATCACCGCATGAGTCGTCAACCATTCCAAATAAGGAGCTTCAAAGAAAATAGCTCTAATCAACACCTTCCATCCAAGAAAGAAGGAAAACCATCAAAAAGAAAATGACCAACGGAAAGGCTTAATTATCCCCAAGCGGATCCTCGCCTACTCGAGAGGCAAAACAAAAAGATTACCTCACGACTCGAAGACATCGCCGCAAGAGTCCTTAAGCACACTCATACAAGAGTATCCGCTTCAAAGAAGAACAAGGACTACATAAGAGTCTATCAAAGAAAAAACAGAGTCAAAATCCCCCACATCACTGGGGGGCAACAAAAAGAAAGAAGAGAAGAGCCTTTCACCCTCTAACAAAGGCTACGACATGAAAGAGCCGAAAGAAATTTCCGTCCACAGGAAGCCAATAAAATTCCCCTCAGTGGATCGCCAAAAAGAAAAATTTTTCCCCAGTAAGCCTATCCGCAAAAGCAAATTACAAATCCACAGGGAGTTAAGCACCCAATATGAATATCCCCAGGAAGGTACAAAACCTTCACTCCCAAGAATGCCTATGCTTACTCAGAAACAAGCAAAGAGCCGATATCCCCAAGAAGCGGGAAATCAACCTATAAGAGGTAATACAAGCACAAAGCTTTCAAAAAACATCTACCTACTCAGAGGTATTATCAAGAACAGATATCCTCAAGAAGAACATCAGCCTATCCAGAGGAAAGCCTTCGTCGCTATTGAAGCACTCGCCTAATCAAGAGGCACAAAAAAAAATCAACGAATCCCCAGTAAATTCCCGCCTAATCAAGAGGCACAACAAATTCCCCAAATGGATCTCCGCCTAATCAAGAGGCACAATCAAGAAGAAAAACCAAAAACATCAAAAATCCCTGGAAAACCTGATGACGACTAACAAGCAAAGTCAAAAACAAATATTCCCTACGGAATGGGCGCATGAACAGAAAAAATAAGCCGCCAACACATCTCCAAAAACAGATAATCACAGGATTAACTACCAAAAAGTGCATTCTAAGAACCTTGCAGAACAGGGTTCGGACCAGGTGGGGGTACCCATACCTTGCAGAACGGGGTTCGGACCAGGTGGGGGTAAGTACCCATCAGAATCTTGCAGAACGGGATTCGGACCAGGTGGGGGTAGGTACCCATCAGAACCTTGCAGAACGGGGTTCGGACCAGGTGGGGGTAGGTACCCATCAGAATCTTGCAGAACGGGATTCGGACCAGGTGGGGGTAGGTACCCATCAGAATCTTGCAGAACGGGATTCGGACCAGGTGGGGTAGGTACCCATCAGAACCTTGCAGAACGGGGTTCTGACCAGGTGGGGTAAGTACCCATCAGAATCTTGCAGAACGGGATTCTGACCAGGTGGGGTAAGTACCCATCAGAATCTTGCAGAACGAGATTCTGACCAGGTGGGGCAGGTACCCATCAGAATCTTGCAGAACGAGATTCTGACCAGGTGGGGGCAGGTACCCATCAGAACCTTGCAGAACGGGGTTCTGACCAGGTGGGTAAGTACCCATCAGAATCTTGCAGAACGGGATTCTGACCAGGTGGGGTAGGTACCCATCAGAATCTTGCAGAATCGAGATTCTGACCAGGTGGGGCAGGTACCCATCAGAACCTTGCGGAACGGGGTTCTGACCAGGTGGGGGTAAGTACCCATCAGAATCTTGCAGAACGGGATTCGGACCAGGTGGGGTAAGTACCCATCAGAATCTTGCAGAATCGGGATTCTGAACCAGGTGGGGTAGGTACCCATCAGAACCTTGCAGAACGGGGTTCTGACCAGGTGGGGTAAGTACCCATCAGAATCTTGCAGAACGGGATTCTGACCAGGTGGGGTAGGTACCCATCAGAACCTTGCAGAACGGGGTTCTGACCAGGTGGGGGCAGGTACCCATCAGAACCTTGCAGAACTGGGTTCTGAACCAGGTGGGGTAGGTACCCATCAGAACCTTGCAGAACAGGGTTCTGACCAGGTGGGGTAAGTACCCATCAGAATCTTGCAGAACGGGATTCGGACCAGGTGGGGTAGGTACCCATCAGAATCTTGCAGAACGAGATTCGGACCAGGTGGGGGTAGGTACCCATCAGAATCTTGCAGAACGGGATTCGGACCAGGTGGGGGTAGGTACCCATCAGAACCTTGCAGAACGGGGTTCGGACCAGGTGGGGGTAGGTACCCATCAGAACCTTGCAGAACAGGGTTCGGACCAGGTGGGGGTAAGTACCCATCAGAATCTTGCAGAACGGGATTCGAACCAGGTGGGGGTAAGTACCCATCAGAATCTTGCAGAACGGGATTCGGACCAGGTGGGGGTAGGTACCCATCAGAACCTTGCAGAACAGGGTTCGGACCAGGTGGGGGTAGGTACCCATCAGAATCTTGCAGAACGGGATTCGGACCAGGTGGGGGTAGGTACCCATCAGAATCTTGCAGAACGAGATTCGGACCAGGTGGGGGTAGGTACCCATCAGAACCTTGCAGAACGGGGTTCGGACCAGGTGGGGGTAAGTACCCATCAGAATCTTGCAGAACGGGATTCGGACTAGGTGGGGGCAGGTACCCATCAGAATCTTGCAGAACGAGATTCTGACCAGGTGGGTAGGTACCCATCAGAATCTTGCAGAACGGGATTCTGACCAGGTGGGGTAAGTACCCATCAGAATCTTGCAGAACGGGATTCTGGACCAGGTGGGGGTAAGTACCCATCAGAATCTTGCAGAACGGGATTCGGACCAGGTGGGGGTAAGTACCCATCAGAATCTTGCAGAACGGGATTCGGACCAGGTGGGGGTAAGTACTCATCAAAAACTTTGCAGAAGGCATTAGGTGGAGTAAAAATACTCACCTAGAGCATTTCAAAGATGGGTTGCAAAGACCTTACTTCTATTAGGGGTTAGTTCAATGTTGAGCACCTCTGAAGTAAGTACCCACAAGAGTCTAACAAAATGTAAATTCATACCGGGTGAGGGTAGGTACTCACCAAAACCTTGCAGAACAAGGTTCATACCTAGTGGGGGTAGGTACCCACAAAAGTCTAATAAAATACAGACTCATACCGGGTGAGGGTAAGTACTCACCAGAGCTTTATAAAAGGAGGCTCAAACCAGATAGGGGTTGGTACCTATCAAAATATTTATCATCCAGAGGACCGGCAAAGGAGCAGCATCCGAAGGATAACCGGGCAAAAGGGTTAACTCCTTCCCCTACCAACTAATTTTGTCGGCATATTAAAACCGACGAATTAGTTAGGCAGGCGAAGGGGGCAGCTGGAGACCCCTGAATTTTGCCCGGGCCTCTCAAAATAAAGGCTAGAGGAACGTCGCCCAAAAAGGAGTGCATCCGGCTTCCCAAAACTGAGGAAACCTCCCGCAACAAACACAGAGATCACTCATTCACACGATAAAAGCCAAAAGAGACTTCCTACACAAAGACAAAGCTCGCCCGGCATCTTAATGAAGGCCAAGAAGACTTCCTATATGAAGATAAAGCTTCAACGGACACACATCAGCATCAATCTACGCCCGAAAACAGCAAGGAAAGCTTCCCGGGGTCCCAAAAGCGCGAAAACTGGCCAGAACAGGTTGAGACGGCCGTCCCAAAGTGGGACGGCCGTCCCAACCCTCCAGGTTCAAGTGGGACGCGCGTCCCAAAGTTGGGACGGCCGTCCCAACCCCCAGTTTAAGTGGGACGGCCGTCCCGGCCTTCCTGGGGGTCCCGCTCTGTGTAAAAATGCCATTTGGGACGGCCGTCCCAGTCCAGACGGCCGTCCCACCCAGATGGCCGTCCCAAAGTGCGCCAGCTGCGAAAAACTATAAATAGGAGGCTCATTTGTCACTTTTTTACACACTTCAGGACACCCAGCTCACCACAGTACACTCCAGAGAGCTCTGAAACACTTTAGAGCACTCGTCTACTTCTCTCCCTCTCTCAAATGATCTTTCCGATTGCCTTAAATAGGTAACAATCGGTTAAGGAATTAGATTCCGGCATTTGATTCTTCTTTAAATTTTTAAGAGAGTCGTTCTTGTATTGGTGAGGAGAGTCTTGTGTAGAAAGAGGGGTTGCCAAAACGCATCCTCACGGCTTCGAGATTCTCAATATAAAGCTTGCTACGTGAGGTTCTTTTCAATTCCCTTCTCTTTTATTGCTTTATTTATTGTTTTATTTTATTTATTGCGTCATATAGAATAAAATCATGTAGATAGTCATTTTAATATTCCTTCTATTGCTTTATTTAGTTTTATTTAAAATTATGTAAATAGCTATTTCAATATTATGCAATAAAATAGGGTAATCGCGTAATTTCTCAAAGTCTTTTCTTTAAATGAATTAATCTGTCATAGGGAACCCGAAAGGGGCGTTGTGGGGTGCTAATACCTTCCCCACACGTAACTAACTCCCTTACCCAACTCTGGTTATAATGGCCAAGTGCGGTTTTTCTTAAAATCAATATTTTTCCCTTTTCCAATGTTTATGGTTAAAACATTGGTGGCGACTCCATAAGAACCCTTTTTCGAAAACCTTTTAAAACAAATACGCGAGTCTAAACCATCTTTCCGCGACCGCTCGCATTAACGTCTCAAAGACGTTCCCTCCCCGGGACGTCGGAAAGGGACGGCGGCGACAGGCGTTTTGATTATTTTGACGCATTTTGGAACAAAACGTTTGTCTAAACAGGGTTATTTAATGGGGTATAGACATGTTTAGTAGGAAAAGAAGCAGATAGTAAGAATAGCATTCTTTTGTAATCCAAAGGGAAATGCGTGCCCTAAAGATGCTAGGGGATCGGGCACACCCCGAGGAGTGATCTCTAATAGTCATTGGGTTTACATCCCTTAGAATCAGAAGAAGGACATCTAATGACTAATGCTACCCTTGATGTTAATATCCCTCCTTTTGGAAGATCGTCTTTTTAAGGTACGGAGGGGAGACTTCCCTTTTCATCGTACGACTTGTTCTTTTGTAGGGTCGTACTTTAAAGGATTATCCTTAAAATCTGGTGGCTCTCTTATTCTTTGAGCATCCTTTCCAAGCCCTTGTCTGGGCTGTATCCATATCTCTTCATTATATGGGCCACTTTTAAATTGCTAGGAAGTCTTTCCATATTTACAAATGTCTTCTTCAGGCGCATCCATTTAAGGTATGGTGGACGACTCGCTGATTCGAGTGTAGTTTTTAGCTTGAACCATGATCAACTTGTTGCCTACCACAACTTTTAACTTTCGGTGGAGCGTTGAAGAAACTGCCCTAGCACTGTGAATCCAAGGTCTGCTCAATCTTCCCCTTGGACTCTTTTTTTTCTTTTGTTTTTAGGAGCATTATCTTGTAGCTCCTTGGATGAATAAAATTTTTTGCTTATCATCCTGCCCCCAATTCTGGCTATATTGGAGATATCTTCATTGACGGACAATTCTTCTGTATATTTCCATAGTACAGCTTTATCTGATGTATAAGGGAAAAGACGAGGCATAAATGAGCGCAAAGGTGTTATTGCCCTTTCCCTGTCATTATCAATTTGGGTATCGACATTTACTTCTTTCTTATTGTCTCCTTGTCCCAGATTGATGGCCTCAGTTTTTTCTTAATGGGGCTGTATTAATTGAGCTCCTTTTTCCAACAGTCTTTGCAAGTCCGGGGAAATGGTCCCCTCCTCACTGTCTGACTCAATCCATTCGCCTTTGGCTTTCAGATCCCGCAGAGAGTTTTCAATCACAGACATGACTGTTTATATGGTCTATATTTGGGTTTAGATTTTATTCAATTATTTTGGAATGAGAGAGAAAAGAATAACAAAGAATATGAATATTATGAAAAAAATGCCTCGTTGTATTGATAGATGCAAATATTTACAAAGCCCATTTTAATAAAAAATCTCGTGATCATGGGCGGGGATCACGAGAGATACATCAGAAGCTTTTTGATATATTTTTTTATTATCTATTTTTTGTATTTTATTTTTATTAGATGACAAAATGATGAGCCCTAAATTGCTGATCTTCCCATCCTTCATTCGAGCTTGGAAAGAGGCTGGTCATCTACTTTTGGAGTAGATGCATCAAAGGTAATCCACCCTGCATCTATTAGATTCTGGACCTTGTGCTTTAAGGTCACACAGTTTTCAACAGAGTGTCCCGGAGCGCCCGAATGGTAATCACAGTTTTCATTAGACTTGTACCATTCTGGATATGGTGGCTCTATTTTCTTGGGAGGGACACGCACGAGGAGCTTGGCGTCCAACAATTTCAGAAGCAGACTTCCATAGGAGGTAGGTATGGAAGTGAATTTCCTCTCTTGTTTGCGTGGCTTGGTTTGTTGGGAGGAGGCAGAAGGAGTGGCAATATTAATTGCATTCACGTCTCCTTCCTTCTTCTTTCCAAAATTCTTTTTAAAAGTTTGAGTAGAGGAATTGGAGGAAGTTTGTTGTACAATTCTTCCACTCTTCAAACCTTGCTCTACTCTTTCTCCTATAATGACTACATCCACAAAGAGTGTTGATGTATTCCCTATCATTTTGTCGTAATAAGGACCAGTCAGAGAATTGATGAACATGGATGTAGTTTCCTTGTCGGATAGGGGAGGTTCCACTTGTGCTGCCAATTCCCTCCATCTTTGGGCATATGCTTTGAAGGGTTCATCGTTTTTCTTGCTTAATAATTGTAGATCTGCTCTTTCAGGGGTCAGATCAATATTGTATTTATAACGACGAAGAAATGCATCTGCCAGATGTCTCCAGGTTTGGATTTGCCCTCCTTCTAGTTGCATATACCAGTTTAAGGCTGATTCAGCCAGGCTCTCCTGAAAGCAATGGATCAGGAGTTTTTCATTATCAGCATGTGCAGCCATCTTACGGCAGTACATAGTAAGATGGCTTCTTGGGCAGGTCGTTCCCATGTATTTTGGGAAATCCGGAGTTTTGAACTTGTTAGGGAATTGGATATTTTTGACGAGGCACATATCGGCCGCCTCTTTTATATCAAAGTTATGACCTTCCATGGCTCTCAGCCTCTCTTCTAGAGCAGTGATTTGTTGTTTTGATACTTCAGGAGTATGAATATGTACTGTTCTTGTGTCAGATTGATCGTGCTCATTTTGAGGTTCCTCTTCTTCTTCCTGGTGAGAGGCTTGTCCATTCTGAGGACCCTCTCGATGAAGATTCTGTTGATGCATCATTTCTAACATTTGAGCCATTTGTTCTTTCAGCGTAGTAAGCTCAGCGGTGAGCCTTCGATTTTGTTCTTCTAGTTGTTCCATCTTCTTAGCCTTTTGAGCACGAGTGAGGACGGGCGGAAGACCAGCCACCTTCTAAATGATTTTAATGATTCTTATTATAACTTTTTATTTTAAATGATTAGCGTGGAATAAATATGCCCTAGGATGAATGTGTTTATGTATGAGAGATTTTATTATGATGATGTTTATGCATACTTAATGCATTGGTTTTCTCTCTTAGTTTTACCACTTATTGAATGATGTGGTATGAATGATACGACTTTGCCAAGAAATTTTTTTTTGAAAAGGTATTTTTATGGTTTTAACTTGTTTTTATATATTTTTTTTTTTACCCTTTATCTCTTCTGTCGGTCAACGTGGCTACTTAGCTTACAAAGAACCTGAAACCAGGCCAGCTTAACTGAAGACTGTCCGAGATAAAGGTTTTTATCTTTTCACTTTTTATGATTTTTAGGGTTTTTCATTTTTTTTGTTTGTTGTATGATTACCCTATGCTAATGCATCAATACAAATGCAGCAAACAAATGCACACACAATTCATACATCCACGAGCAGAGCCACGCTTATTTAATCATGAGGTAGGGTTTTCCTGCAGAAACGTGCTTGGTTTAGGTGGTTCTAACTGTTCTCACCAGGCCAAAGGTCCCCAAGGTGCCCCCATTATAGGGACCTCTCAATCTCTCAATCCTCGGGTCATGCATGGAACTCCGTGGCGACACCCTTAGACCAAAAGAAGAGTTATCACCTTGAGTTGGTGGTTTTCCGACAACGGTAGTAGCCCCGTGTGCCAACTAACCGATCATATCTGCCACCCACTCCTTATAGATATTCACTCTTGCCCCCGGGTATAGAGGGACTGTTGTATGCAAGGATTTTTGTGTGCAATTTATATTTCAAACAATTGCAGAAATGATCATACAGCAGTTATTTAAAGCCATACAATAAAAACATACAGAAGGGTAAAGGCGTAATTTCAAATCTTTACTTAGTTTTAATTTATCTGTCACTAAATGGGATCAACTCTCTAGCTTCCCCAGTGGAGTCGCCATCTGTCGCCGCCGTCTCTTTCTGACGTCTGAGGACGTCTTGAAACGTTTATGCGAGCGGTCGCGAAAAGATGGTTTAGACTCGCGTATTTGTTTTAAAATGTGTTCATTGCTTCCGAGGTGTTTGACAATTGAATTATCCTCTAATAAAAGTAAGGTTTTCGAAAAGGGGTTCTTATGGAGTCGCCACCAATATTTTGACCAGAAACATTGGAAAAGGAAAAACAAAGGCGTTGATTTTATATAAAAAAAACAACTTGGCCGTTATAACCAGAGTTGGGTAAGGGAGTTAGTTACGTGTGGGGAAGGTGTTAGCACCCCACAACGCCCCTTTCGGGTTCCCTATGACGGATTAATTCATTAAGTGAAGATTATGAGAAATTACGCGATTACCCTATTTTATTGCATAATATTGAAATGACTATCTACATAATTTTATATAAATAAAGCTAAATAAAGCAATAAAAGAGATATTAAAATGGCTATCTACATGATTTTATTCTACATGACATAATAAATAAAATAAAACAATAAATAAAGCAATAAAAGAGAAGGGAATTGAAAAGAACCTCCGTAGCAAGCTTTATATTGAGAATCTCGAACTATGAGGCTGCGTTTTGGCATCCCCTCTCTCTATACAGACTCTCCTCACCAATACAAGATCGACTCCACTAAAAATTTAAAGAAGAATCAAATGCCGAATATAATTCCTTAACCGATTGTTACCTATTTTAAGACAATCGGAAAGATCATTCGAGAGAGGGAGAGAAGTAGACAAGTGCTCCGAGTGTTGCAGAGCTCTTCCGGAGTGTCTCGTGTTCGAAAAAGTGGCAAATGAGCCTCCTATTTATAGTTTTCGCAGTCGGCGCACTTTGGGACCACCGTCTGCGGGTTGGGATGGCCGTCCCAAATGTCATTTTTACACGAGCGAGACCACACTGGGACCTGGGACGACCGTCCCATTTAAATCTGGCGAGTTGGGACGGCCTGTTGTGTTTGGGACGACTGTTGTGTTTGGGACGGCCTGTTGTATTTGGGACCACCTGTTGTATTTGGGACCACCTGTTGTGTTTGGGACGGCTGTTGTGTTTGGGACGGCTGTTGTGTTTGGGACCACCTGTTGTGTTTGGGACCACCTGTTGTGTTTGGGACGGCCTGTTGTGTTTGGGACGACCTGTTGTGTTTGGGACCACCTGTTGTGTTTGGGACCACCTGTTGTGTTTGGGACCACCTGTTGTGTTTGGGACCACCTGTTGTGTTTGGGACCCCCGGGAAGCTTTCCTTTCCTTTTTCGGACATAGATTGACGCCGATGTGTGTCCGTTGAAGCTTTATCTTCATATAGGAAGTCTTCTTGGCCTTCATTAAGATGCCGAGCGAGCTTTGTCTTTGTGTAGGAAGTCTCTTTTGGCTTTTATTGTGTGAATGAATGAACTCCGTCTTTTGTTGTGGGAGGTCCTTCTCGTTTTGGGAAGCCGGATGAACTCCATCTTCGGGTGAAGTTCCTCTAGCTTTTATTTTGAGAGGCCGGGCAAAATTAGGGGTCTACAGCGACGACAGATGGCGACTCCACTGGGGAAGCTAGAGAGTTGATCCCATTTAGTGATGGACTAGTTTAGGAAATAAAAACTAGAAATTACGCTTTTACCCTTTCTTGCTTTATAATATGCTTTACTGTTTGGCTTTAATAATTGTTGTATGCTTATTTTCTGCAATTGTCTGAAATAAACTGTACACAACCCTTGCACACTACAGTCCCTCTATACCCAGGGGCAAGAGAGAATACACATAGGGAGTGGGTGGCAGGTACGACCGACCATGGTAATGGCCATAGTGACAGCAGGTCATTGTCGGAAACCACCACTCAAGGTGATAACCTTCCTTCTTCTGGTCTAAGAACATCGACACGGACATCCGTGCACGGTTCGAAGGCTGGGAGATTGAAGGGTCCCTATAATGGGGGCACCTTGGGGGCCTGGCCTTGGTGAGAACAGTTAGAACCTACCTTTGCCAATGCACTTTTCTGCAGGAATCCCCTACCTCGTAATTAAACGTCACTCTGTTCGCGGATGAGTGAATTGTTTGTGCATTTGTTTGTTTCATTTGATTGTTGCATAACATAATCATACAAAAAAAAATGTAACACAAAATCTCAAAAAAAAAAAAAAAATTTCATAATAAACACCCTTATCTCGGACAGTCTGCCTTTTAGCTAGCCTAGTTTCAGGTTCTTTGTAAGCTAAGTAGCCACGCAGTCCGACAAAAGAGATAAGGGATGCTAAAATCATTCTTTCACAATAAACACTTTTATCTCGGAAAGTCTGCCTTTTAGCTAGATTGGTTTCAGGTTCTTTGTAAGCTAAGTAGCCACGCAGTCTGACAGAATAGATAAAAAACTAAAAAATAAAAATAAAAAATAAAAAAAATTATAATAACAAAATCAAAACATTTATAAAAATAATTTTGACAAAGTCGTATCATTCATATTGTATCATGCTATAAGTGGAAAAACCAAGAGAGAAAATAAATGCATAAGGAAAGTATGCATACACATCATTTTAATAAATCCCTAAATTATGGGTCTTAGAAGCATTTTCTGGGAAAATTACTGGGCCAAATCCCCTTTGAGAATTTATGACCTAGTTCTTCACCCTTTTCTCTTCATTTTGATATATTGTGCGTCCAAATCGGACATCCCAGTCAAAAGTTATGCCACTTTGAACATCTGTCGCCCTTTTGTACTGGTGCATGCATAAATACATTCATTCTAGGGAGCACTAGATATCCATAAGACAATGGCGAAAGAGGCCCCGAACACATTTATGGCCTTCGCGACAAGGAAGGGACAAGTGTACTAAGGTGTGATGGCGATCCCCATTATACTTGTCAAATCTGTGATCGGGAAGGAACCATTACACCAAGGTGGGTATGATACCCCACAAAGCATAAGCTTTAAAGAGGATACCTAAGCCATTGTCTTAAGGAATATCCATCTCATAAATCATTCATTTTAAACAATAAAACTCTTTTTTCATTCTAGAAAGCGGCTGGTATTCTTCATGTCCTCATCCGCATACAAAAAACACAAAATCTCAAACACTATCATACATGATGTTAGAAAATAAAACATGATAATGTTTAGAAAAAAACAAACACTTGCATACATGCATCCACCAAACTTCATCCTCATAACATGCATCTAATAATAGACAGTTGAAGAAGTGGACTTTCCTCAATACCATGAAAAAAGGTTAGGGCATTCGCATGCCATGCACGGGAAGTCATCTCTTCAGCCGTCGAATGCAATTTATAAATTCATAAATTGCATTTATAAATTGCATTCATTCTCACTTTAAGAATAATAAGATAATAAAAATAAAGGATTAGTCGATGTGTTTTCCATGAATCGGAAGAAGATGAAGAGCAAACCTTTCATCGTCAAGTTCTCTCCGACGGTTGATCCGCCTAAGGAGGCTAATAAGTCTCAATCGTGGGGTATCCAAGTTAATAAGGAAGAGGGGGCAAGGATGCCGCTACATTTGTTCACGCCTCGGATAAGGCTGCACCATGGAGATACGCAAAAACACTGCCCATTAATAAGGATATCGCCAACATAGCTGACATTATGGGGCACGACTAGAAGTGGAAGAATCTATTCCCCCAAGGAGCTGTAAGATGATGCTCCCACGAATAAAGGAAAAAATAAAAAGACCGAAGAAAGACATAATCCAAAGAGGAAATTGAGTAGACTTTGGATTCACAAGGCAGTTCTTTCAATGCTCCACCAAAAAGACAAATTCACGGTAGGCGACAAGCTGATCACTGTTCAAGCTAAAGACGACATTCGGATAAGCAAGTCATCTGCCCTACCTTGTATGGATGCGGCTGAAGAGGACCTTTGAAATATCTTTTTCCAATATGAAAAGACTTCTCCAACAATATGAAGGTGACCCACATGATGAGGAAATATGGATACCGCCCAAACCAAGGGCTCATTAGAAACTCTCAAGGAATAAGGGAGCCACCAGATTTTAAAGACAATCCTTTGAAGCATGACCCTACAAAGGATCAAGCTGCACGGAGAAAAGGGAAGTCTCCCCTCTGTACCTCGAATCAGATTTTCCCAAACGGAGGGGTCCAAGTGTCGAGAGAAACTTTAGCCATTAGGTGTTCTCCTTCCGATCTTAAGGGGTTGTAAATCCAATGAATATTAGAGATTACTCCTCGGGGCTGGCCCGACCCCCGAGCATTGTAGGGCACATATTTCCCTATTAATTACTATAGACCACAAATCTTACCCGGCCTCATAATAAAGACCAGAAGACCTCCTTTTCGAAGATGGATGAAGCCTAAGAAGCCACTAGGAGAGACTATTAGGCCCCATACTAGGATAAGAGGGTTTTTTAGCACAAAAATAAGGATTTTCGCCTTTGAAGGTCGAGACGGCCGTCTCGATTGGCGAGACAGCTGTCTCGCCATTCCTGCAAGGCGAGATGGCCGTCTCGACCTTGTCAGACGAGACGGCCCGTCTCGACCTGACAGGCGCGAATCCCTATAAATAGGGGCTCCATTCCCCTCATTCCACACAGTTCTCTCACTCTCTCTCTAGTCACATCACTAGATTCTCTCTCTAGAATCCCTCTGAAGCATTTCCGGAGTTTCTGAGCGTTTCTAAGAGTGTTTTTTAGTGTTTCGAGAGGTTTCCGACACTGTGTAGAGTGAAGGGCTGCCGCATAGCACCCTAATTTCCAAAAGTTAATAGAAAAGATTGCTTTGGAGGTTTACTCTCTCTCTCTCTCTCTAACTTTACTGCTTTAATTTTAATTGTGCAATAGAGATTATGGCCATGTAGTCATAACGTTAAATTTCGCAAAATAAAGGGTAAAAGCGTATTTTCCGGTTTATTTATCCAAAGTAGCTAGCCTATCATAAGGAACCCGAAAGGGGCGTCGTAAAGGAACTAACACTTCCTTTACGCGTAATTAACTCCCTTACCCAACTCTGGTTCTAATGACCAAAGTTGGTTTTTCGAAAACCAACGCCTTTTAATTCCTTTTCCGATGTTTCCGGTAAAAATGTCGATGGCGACTCCAAAGAACCCTTCAAAACTAGCTCTTGGATTAGCCCGATTATCGGACAATCCAAGAGCACTCTTTCGAAAACCTCGCCCCTAGGTTCAACCTGGTTATCAGACAACCTAAAGGCGTTATAACCACCAATAAAAACGCGAAAATTGGAAAGTCGGAACCATCGCGTCGCTCCGACCGCCTCGTTTTAACGGCGGCGACAGATGGCGACTCCACTGGGGAAGCCTAGAGAGTTGATCCCATTTAGTGATGGGCCAGCTTGAAAGTAAATAAACCAAAAAATTACGCTTTTACCCTGCCTTGTATTATAACATGTTTTATTGCTTGGCTTTAATAACTGTTGTCTGTTTATACTTACGCAATTGTTTGAAATACAAATTGTACACAAACCCTTGCACACTACAGTTCCCTCTATACCCGGGGGCAAGTGAGAAATCCATAGGGAGTGGGTGGCAGGTACGGTTCGCTGTAGTGATGGCCTTGTGCCCACTGGTGTGATCGGAAACCACCACTCAAGGTGATAACCTTCCTCTTTTGGCACAAAGACTGACTATGGCCTTAGTGCTAAGCATGGTCGGAAGGCTGGAGAGTGGGGACCCTATAATGGGGGCACCTTGGGGGCCTTAGCCTTGGTGAGAATAGTTAGAACCCACCTTTGCCAATGCACTTTTCTGCAAGAAAATCCCACCTCGTGATTAAAACGACTTCTCGCCTGTTCGTGGATGATCGAATTGTGTGTACATACTTTTGTTGCATTTTTTTGTTGCATGGCATAATCAAACAACAGAAAAATCATAAAAAAATATTTTTTAATAAACGCCCTTATCTCGGACAGTCTGCCTTTTAGCTAGCCTGATTTCAGGTTCTTTGTAAGCTAAGTAGCCACGCAGTTCCGACAGAAGAGATAAGGGACGCTAAATATCTTTTTCATAAAGCCACATTTTTATCTCGGACAGTCTGCCTTTTAGCTAGCCTGGTTTCAAGTTCTTTGTAAGCTAAGTAGCCACGCAGTCCGACAAAAGAGATAAAAGGCTATAAAATAAAAATAAAAATAAAAATCCAATAAAATTTTCTTTTCTTTTCTCAATTCCGAAACGATAAATGGGACCTTGTTCAAAAATATTCATTCATATAGGTAGTTTATTTTTCAAAAAAATACGCAAATATCATACAAAACATGATAAAAAGAAAATAAACACTCACATTCATCCAATAAGCATCATTTTCATAAAACATGCATTTTGGTTTTAGAAAATGGAGGGGACTAGTAGACAATTGAAGAAGGTGGATATTCCCCGATACCATACTGAGAAACTGGAACGGCTTTGCGCGATAATGCCACCAGAGGTCCGCTCCAACTTTGAAAGATCCTATGGATGGATTCTTGACCTACTGAAGATCTGTGTCGACCAAGTGTTCCTCAGGGTATTGATTCACTTCTGGAACTCCAGTCTGCGATGCTTCGAATTCCCGCAGTTTGATATGGTGCCAACCTTAGAGGAGTACGAAATTATGTTAAAATGGCCCAAATCAGCTGGGGTCCATATCCGCCACAGGGCATATACTCCTACAGCACAAGTCGCTGCCATCATCCAACTGCCTTTCCGGAAGACTACCCTGATAGGAAAGGGGAACATCCAGGGTTGGAAGGTTTCAATGTTAGAAGACCATCTGTCCGACTTGGCTAAAAGGGCAGAATGGGTCGCTTTTAACAAAACCCTGGCCTTAATCATATTTGGAACGATCTTGTTTCCCTTCCACCTCGACACAGTGGATCAAGTCGTCATGGACGCCTTCTTCGCCTGGGACGTGAACTCAAAGAGTCCCTTGCCTGCAATTCTTGCCGACACCTTGCTCTCGGTGGAATTCTGCCACCAGAAGCAAGGAAAAACACTTCATTGCTGCTCTTCACTGCTCTTCGTGTGGGGCATTACACATTTTTACGCCTCTAGCCACATGGGGATGTTCCCCGACCCTTTGAGAAGCTTCTCCAAAATCCCTCTCCAACGACGCTTAACTTCAGAATGGAGGGACGAGTTGGAACAAAAGGACGCCAACAACTTATCCTGGGTCTGTCCTTGGTTCTGACCTGGCCCAATTCTCATCAGATGCGGAGACTATCCGAATGTACCCTTGATAGGACTCAGGGGTTGCATAGCCTACTCACCTAGGGTAGCTATGAGACAACTCATGAGAACCCAAACTACGATTTCTCGAGGGGAACTCGGAGGACTGTGTTTCTTTGGAAACCCATGCACAATCGCCAACTCACTAGCTGTGAAAAAAGCATGGGAGAGACCAGTCTATATGGGAGATAGAGAGCTAGGAAGAGCTCGAGTGGCTGTCTCCGGTGACTATGAGGTGTGGAGAAAAAGAAGAGGAATGTCTCAACCATCCACCCCACTCATTACAAATGCCAACAGTGAAGAGTTGCAAGCTCAAGTCGACGCCTTGACCCAGAGGATAGAAATCATGGGAGCCCAGATGAGGGCCCTTGAAGAGAGAGAGCAAGAATCTATCCTCACCATAGACGGTCTGCAAAGGCAATGCAAGAAAAAGGATCATGAAATAGAGCGCCTCAAGGACCAGTGTGCTGACTCTAATGAGCAAGTTATCCGAGCATCCAAAACTGCCAGAACTAGCTCGGATAGCCAACTTCAAGAAATAACCGCCAGATCAGCACACCTTGAGGCCGAATCAGCAAAACAGGCTCAGACGATCAAGGAATTGTTGCAAGAACTTACCAAGACTCGGTCAAAAATACGCCAAGAGCGAGAGGGCAATAGGAGACTCAACAGAAGTCTCACTGAGCTACGCTGCAAAGAAAGAGACGGGCTAGCTCAGTACGACCAAGTACTACAAGAAAAGGACCGAGCCCTTGAAAAACTCGATGAACTACAAGCCTTGGTCATCCATCAAGAAGTGAAGATCAAAAAGGCTCAAAAGTACAGTGAAGATATGAGCCAGGCGGTCCAGAAGCAAAACGAAGCACTCGCTCGTCACGTCTGGGAAGCCGAAAGAGAATTGCATAGAGATCAAGACCCGCCTGTGGGTTTCTTTAGGCTTTTCCGCTTTTGTCAAAAATTGCTTCGTAGTATGGAGTAGGGGAATGTACACCTTCCAAAAGATAAATGAAATTTTTCTTTATCCAACAATTGTCTACTTGCATGCATCTCATTCATCTGCATATTTAATTTCCCCTCCTTCACGCTTAATAAATAAGATAATAAAAAGGAAGGATTAACTGACACGTCTTCCAAATCAGAAGAATGGAGAAAAAGCCACTCCTAATCAAGCTTACCCCAACGATCGACTCGCCACAAGAGGAAAATAAGCCTCGACCGTTGGTCCTCAGAAATAAGGAAGAGGGGGCAAGGACACCAGTGTGACTATTTATGCCACGTCCTTTCCCCTACGAGTCAAATAAAGCTGTACCGTGGAGATACGGAGAATCTTCACCAATAAAAGAAGATATCACGAATATAGCCGGTATTGGGGGCATGACTAGAAGTGGAAGAATCTACTCCCCCAAGGACTCACAAGAAGATGTCCCAAAAAATAAAGGAAAAAAATAAAAAGACTGAAGAGGAAAAAGAAAATAAAGAATCCAAGGAGGAGACGGAGGAATTACTCCAGTTCATAAGGCAAAGCGAGTATTCCATTATAGACCAGCTCAATCGCACACCTGCAAAGATAACGTTGTTATCCCTAATAATGAGCTCAGAACCGCACAGAAATGCCCTGCTGAAGGTCTTAAGCGAGGCACATGTACCTCATACCATATCCTAAGAAAAAGTTGAGAGGATCGTCGGTCACATCATGGCAAGCGATCACCTCACCTTCACAGAGGAAGAACTCCCCCTCGAGGGGTCAAACCATAACAAGCCCTTGCACATCTCAATCAAGTGTAAGGAGTACCTCATCGCCAAAGTTCTTGTGGATAACGGGTCATCCTTGAACGTGATGCCCCAGTGCACACTAGACAAGTTGACTATCCAAGGAACCCGTCTGCGCCCAAGTAGCACCATCATTCGAGCCTTCGACGGATCAAAGCGAGAAGTAGTGGGAGAAGTTAATTTGCCAATCCAAGTTGGACCCATTATCTTCGAAGTCGATTTCCATATAATGGACATTACTCCAGCATACAGTTGTCTCCTTGGCAGGCCCTGGATTCATAACGCTAAGGCAGTACCTTCGACGCTCCACCAGAAAGTCAAGTTCATAGTGGGTGACAAATTGGTCACGGTCCAAGCAGAAGATGATATCCTGATCAGTGGACCGTCCACCTAACCTTACGTGGATGCGGCTGAAGAGGCCCTTGAAACATCTTTTCAAGCGCTCGAAATTGCCAGCATAGAGCGACTTCCCAAAAACACAAAGGTAGCCCGCATGATGTTGAAGCATGGTTACCATCCTGGCCAAGGACTGGGGGCAGATTCCCAAGGCATAAGGGAACCCCCAGAATTCAAAGACAATCCCTTCAAGCATGGCCTAGGATATGACCCTACTAAGGGCCGAGTGGAAAAAGAAAAAGGGAAGTCTCCCCTCCGCACACTCAAGCAAATTTTCCAAAGTGGAGGGGTACAAGCGTCAAGAGCTACCCTAGTCATTAGGAGATCTTTTTCTTCATTTAAGGGATGTAAACCCCATGATTGTTAGAGATTATCCCCCGGGGCTAGCCCGACCCCCGGGCATTTTAGGGCACATATTCCCTTATTAATTAATGAAGAATATTTCTTACTATCTGTTTCTCTTCTTGCTATCTCTGACTAGACCTCACAATAACCGTGTCTAAGTAAAGAAAAAAGAAGAATAAAAAGCGCGTCCAAATAACCAAAATTCGCCATTGCTATTACAATCAAGCTAGTTGATTAGAAGCACCAAATAAAGGCTTTACCTCACCATAAAGAAAGTCATGCTTCGCCAATATTGTGAACAAGAAATAAATACACAAAAAAAGGGTCCATAGAAGCCAAAGGCCAAAGAAAAGGGCAAAATACCCGGTAGGAAACCCACTAAGGGGGCTACGCAAAAGATAGGGTCAACCCGGTAGGACACCTGAACAAAAATAAAGGGTAGCCTAGGAAAAAGTTAGGGTTACAAAATAAGGTCCGCTAGGATTCCCCAAAAATACAAAGAGAAGGAACCTAGACAAAAGTTAGGGCCAAAACACAATATCCTAGTTCGAAAACCCGAAGGGCGATCTAGGGAAGTCAACTAGCCATAAAAAGCAATGGAAATAAAACTAAGGCGCAAGTACAAAAAAGAGGGAAAAAACGTTTGCTTAGACAAAACCTAAACACCTAAGCCCAACTCTAGCCAGCCATGCTTACAAAAACCACTTTCTAAACGAAAATCAACCTTCTAAAACACAAACCATTGAATTTACCTCTTTACTTCTTTTCTCTTGACCTTCACAACAATATTCTAATAATTAATTTGGGAATATGGAGGCGTATAGTCAACAAGAGGATTGAAATCCCTAGAGTGAAGAAAGAGGGACACTACATGGCAAAGAGGGCTCTACAAAAGAAAAAAAAAACAATTATCCTTCGGTCACAAAAGTCCGGCATGGTACAGCCAAACACAAGAACACAGATCAGAGGACGTCTGACGCTACAAGACACGTCAGTGAAATCCTTCTTAAAAACTAATTGATATAGGCATTATAGGACATCAAACATGAAAACATTGCATGCATAAAAAATGTTTTTTAACCAGGTCCTATTTCCTTTATTTAAAAAAAAAAAGAAAAAAAAAGAGCCTTTTAATTCGAGACGGCCGTCCAGAATTTCCAGACCGCCGTCTCGGTTCCCAGAAATTTGAGACCGCCGTCTCGACTTAGGCGAAAACGAGACTGACGTCCCGCTTGGCGAGACGGCCATCTCTCTTAGACCCAAAGCCGAGACCGCCATCTCGAGATCCCAGACGGCCGTCTCGACCTGCACAAATTCGAGACCGCCGTCTCGACTTCCCAGACGACGGTCCCGAATCGAATTTTTTCCCTATAAATAGGGGAGGCGTGTGGAGGATCCCTCACAACTCCACTGCACCCCAGAACTTCCAACTCTCAGATCTCTCACTTCAGAGCACTTTCTGGCCAAAATGTTCGGTAGAAGTCAATCCAGGAAGAGAAGAGGCACTACCGGCGCTAGCAGTTCCTCGGCGCCAGCTCCCCAGGATCCTACTCAGCTCTCGCCACAGCACCAAGCCCGCCTCGAACACATTCGGGGTTATACGTGGCACCCCATGCTCAAACTTGATTTCAGCATCCTCGCCGAGTTCGGGTGGGAGGACGATGTCCGGGCCCACATAGATAGCATTGGGTGGGGCTTCCTGCTGCAACCTCCACCTACCCACGTGTACCCTCAAGCGGTACTAGATTTCCTAGCCTCCATCTCCTATGCCGAGGCTCCCTCTATGGTCCCAGGCCTGCCACCTACCAAGATGGTGAACTACTTTATGGGTGGGACATACCAGACTACCACCCTCGACGAATTCAATGTGAGCATTGGGTTCGTCCGGCCCGAGGATGTGCTAACCCGGGAATACCGGGAGGCCATCTGCAGCCGCCCCACCAACCTCACCACCGTCGAAATGTGGGAGGAACTCACCAGGTCACCCACGTTGCCCATGCTGATGAAGGGGTCAGCACTCCCCCCAGCCCTCCGCATTTGCCACAAGTTCTTGGCTGGGACTGTCCACGAGAGGAAGGAAAGCTAGGGTAAGGTAACCCTCCCAGACCTCTTCGTACTTTACTGCATGAGCTAGAGGCAACGCTGTAACCCTGGCTATTTCTTCCTGAGGGCCCTTAAGGACTTCGGGAGCAAACCAGTGGGAGCCGTCCTCGTGGCTCCTCTTATCACCCCCCTGGCAGAGAAATGGGGGTATGCTGGCCGGGAAGAGCTAGCCTCCAGCCTACGACTTGAATCCATCAATGGGTCGATTCTGGTCAGCATGGGGATGCTGATACGCCGCGGGACTCAGTTGGCCCTTCATCCCTCGTTGGATTTCGCGCTAGACCTCCAGGACATCTTGGTAATGCACGATCTCCCAACGCTTCCCGACTTCCAGCAGCCACATCAGCACCAACAACCACCGCAATACACAGATGACTTTGCTTGCGTAAACCGCAACATCCACGATCTGTGCCAGCAATTCGATCAAATGTCTGTGCGGCAAGAAGCCTTTGACACCCGGCTGGAGACGTTGTACCAATATTAGCAGGGAATGCGGCAAGAATGGACAACATTCCAGCAAGAATACCATGACGAAGCCCGGGAGCAAGCAGAATTTCGGGAACACATGTACCAGCAATTCCCTCATCGTGGATCGTCTCCAGAAGACAACCCTTAGGGATAGTGCTCGAAATGGCTGTAATAAAATTTTCCTTATGAATAAAATTTTTATTTCATGCATTTCATTGCCAACTTTTTTCAAAAGTCAGCGTAACAAAAAATAAAGAACAAAAAGACGTACGCTCAAGAAAAAAATCCAAAATCCAAAATCGCGAGAAAAAAGAGATAAAACTGCGAGAAAAAGACGGGATTAAGACAAGCCATCACCTTGACCAACAAAATTCGACAAATAAAAAACAAAGATTGCCTGACTAGCCAGCAAAAGTCAGGCGATCACCACAAAAAATCAAAAAACAAATAATCCCCAGCAACCAACAAGGCTAGAAGAACACAAACCCCCGACACAGACCGGATGACAGTTCCCAGAAAAGACAAACAAAAGCAAGCATGTCTCAACGTTCGGCGCATGAGCTAGAGCAGTAAGCCGCCACCACACCCGAAGGATCGGCTACCGCAAGAAGGAGCATCCGAAGGCATAACACCAGATGGGGGTATATACTCATCAAGCCTTACAAAAGGGGGCTTACCGGACGGGGGTTCATACTCGTCAAACACCAGATGGGAGTGTATACTCATCAAGCCTTACAAAAGGGGGCTTACCGGGCGGGGGTTCATACTCGTCAAACCAGATGGGAGGTTTATACCCATCAACCGAAGGATCGACTATCGTCAGAAGGAGTATCCTGAGGTTCTACCATGTGTCAACCGAAGGGATCGGCTACCGTCAGAAGGAGTATCCTAGAGGTGCACATCACAACTTTTCCCCAGAGGATCAACCGCCGCAAGACGGGACATCTGAAGGACAACCGAGCAAGAGGGTCTGTCGCCGCCGTCAAAATGAGGCGGTCGGAGCGACGCGATGGTTTTTTCGACCCTCTTTGATTTTTGCGTTTTTTATGGGTGGATACAACGTCCTTAGGTTGTCCGATAACCGGGCTAACCTAGAGATGAGGTTTTCGAACAGTGTTCTTGGGTTGTCCGATAACCGGGCTAACCCAAGAACGGGTTTTGAAGGGTTCGTGGAGTCGCCACCGATGTTTTTACCGGAAACATCGGAAAAGGAGTTTAAAAAGGCGTTGGTTTTCGAAAACCAACTTTGGTCATTAGAACCAGAGTTGGGTAAGGGAGTTAGTTACGTGTAAAGGAAGTGTTAGTTCCTTTACGACGCCCCTTTCGGGTTCCCTATGATAGGCTGGCTACTTTAGATAAATAATTAAACTAGAAAATTGCGCTTTTACCCTTTTATTATGCGGTATTTAAAGATTATGACTACATGGCCCTAGCGTCTATTGCATAATTTTAAATGAAAGTGGTAAAATTAGAAAGAGAGAGGATGCACCTCCAAAGCAAGCTTTTTATATTTCTCTTCAAAGAGTGGGTGCTTTTTGGCAACCCTTCACTTTACAACTCTCAGAAACTCCGGAAATGCCTCAGAGGGATTCTAAAGAAGATTTAGAACGCTCAATTTATGCCTAGAGACACTCACAAACTCCGGAAATGCTTCGGAGGGATTCTAGAGAGAGAATATCTAGAGAGAAGGAGGAGCTACTGTGCTTGGTGTGTGGAAATGAGGGGAGGGAGCCCCTATTTATAGGTTTTCGCGCCTGACAGTGGCGAGACCGCCAGTCTCGTCTGACAGGGTCGAGACCGCCGTCTGGAAAACCCAGACCGCCGTCTCGACCATGCAGGAGGTCGAGACCGCCGTCTGGAAAACCCAGACCGCCGTCTTGACCTTTGCAGTGGCGAGACCGCCGTCTGGACAAGCGAGACGGCGGTCTCGTCCCTGGCGTGAGGTGAGACAGCGGTCTGGTCTTTCCAGACGGCGGTCTCGTCCCTTCAGGCGCGAGAACTTTATTTTTCGGGCCAAAAAACCCTCCTATCTTAGTACGGGGGCCTAATAGTCTCTCCTAGTGGCTTGTTAGGCTTCGGCCGTCTTCAAATAGGAAGCTTTCTGGCTTTATTTGGAGGTCGGGCAAGATTTGGGGTCTACAGCTGCCCCCCCTTTACCCGACCAGTCGAATGCTGGCCTTTTGTGCCGAGGTGATCGACTGGAGGGTAAAAGAGTTGACCCTCTTGCCCGGTTACCCTTCAGATGCTCCGTCTTTGCGGCGGATGATCTTCTGGGGAAATGTTATGTTGTGCGCTTCTGGGATGCTTCTTCGACGCGGTAGCTGACCCCTTCGGCTGATGAGTACGAACCCCCATCTGGTTTGACGAGTACTAACCCCCGCCCGGTAAGCCCCCTTTTGTAAGGCCTGATGAGTTTACACCCCCATCTGGTGTTTGACGAGTACGAACCCCCGCCCGATAAGCCCCCTTTTGTAAGGCTTGATGAGTTTACACCCCCATCTGGTGTTAAGCTCCAGATGCTCCATCTTGCGGTAGCTGATCCTTTGGTTGACGAGTACGAACCCTCGTCTGGTTTTGGTGCCTCTGGATGCCCCTTCTTGCGGTGGCTGATCCTTTGGCAATGGTGGCGGCTTACTGATTTTGACCATGCGCCGACGACTAGGGAATGATGTTGGTAGATGCTCTTGGATTTCTTGGATGGTCGTCCAGGCTGCTCCTGGGGACTTTGTTGTTTGTCCATCCAACTTTGTTGGTTGCTGGGGATTCTTTGTTTTTTGGTGGTAGTTATCCGACTTTTGCTGGTTGGTCGGGTTATCTCTCTTTGTGTTTGACTTTTGGTAGTCGATTTTTATTGGTTGAGGTGATGGCTTAATCCTGCCTTTTTTCTCGCGGTTTTATCTCTTTTTTCTCGCGATTTTGGATTTTGGCTTTTTTCTTGAGCGTATGCCTTTTCTCTTTTAAGTTATTTTTTGTTACGCTGACTTTTGTAAAAGAAGGCAAAGAATGCATGGAATAAAATTTTATTCACGGAAAATTTTATTACAACAACTTTTATTTAGATAAATGGAGCCCCTAAGGGCTGTCATCAGGGGAATCGGGGTAAGGGTACTGTTTGTACACGTGATATCGGAAGTCCACTTGCTCTTGGACTTCGTCACGGTAGTCCTCCTGGAATGTCGTCCATTCCTGCCGCAACCTCTGCTGCTCCTGGTAGATCTCGTCCTGGCGGGCTTGATAGGCCTGCTGGCGAGCGTCGTGGGTCTGCTGCCACTGGGTCTGCTGCTCTCGCCACACCGCTATTTGGGCGAACTGCTGGCTCAGATCATTCATGTGTTGGTGCATGCCAGCAAAGTCTTCCGTGTACGGTGGTGGCTGCTGCTGTTGCTGCTATTGCTGCTGGGAGCCAGGAGACGTAGGCATATCCTGCATCGCCACTAGCCCCTGGAGATCCAGCTCAAAGTCCAGGGAGGGGTGCAGGGCGAACTGGTTTCCCCGACGTATCAGCATTCCCATGCTGACCAGCATTGGCCCATTGATGGGCTCGGGTCGGAGGTTGCGGGCCAGCTCTTCCTGGCCCGGGCACCCCATTCTCTCTGCTAGAGGGGTGATGAGGGGAGCTACGAGGATGGCCCCCGTGGATCTACTCCCAAAGTCTTTAAGGGCCCTCAGGAGGAAGTATCCGGGGTTGCAGCGCCGTCTCTGGTGCATGCAATAGAGGGCAAAGAGATCAAGGAGGGATATCTTACCCTGGCTTTCCTTCCTCCCATGGATTGTACCTGCCAGCAACTTGTGGCAAATACGGAGCGCCGGTTGCAGTGCGGAGCCTCTCATTAAAGTGGGCAGTGTGGTTGCTCCTGTGAGATCATGCCACATATCCGCGGAGGTGAGATGGGCAGGCCGAGAGCAGATGGCCTCTCGGTATTCCCGGGTCAGCGCCTCCTCGGGCCGGATGAATCCAATGGACACATTGAATTCTTCCAGGGTGGTGGTGTGGTATTGCCCACCCATGAAATAGTTGACCATCTTGGTGGGCTGCATGCCTGAGGCCATGGAGGGGATCTCGATGAGGGAGACAGAGGCCAAGAACTCTTGTACCGCTTGGGGGTACACATATGTGGGTGGGGGTTGTAGCAGAAAGCCCCACCCAATGCTGTCGATGTGGGCTCTGACGTCCTCCTCCCACCCAAACTCGGCTAGGACGCCAAAGTCCAGTGTCAGCATGGAGTGCCACTGGTAGTTCCTAATGTTGTCCAGGCGGGCCTGGTGCTGTGGTGACAGCTGAGAAGGGTCAGGGGGAGGCGGTGGCGCTGAGCTGCTAGCACCAGCGGTGCCCCTTCTCTTCCTGGAGGCACTTCTGCTGAACATTTTGAGCAGGGAAGGCTTGGAGTAGTAGAAATGTGAGTTCTGGAGGCTCTGGAGGCTTAGGAGGCAAGGAGAGTTGTGAGGAAACCCATCCAGGTGCGCCCCCTTATATAGGGAAGTTTTCAGATCGAGACCGCCGTCTGGGAAGTCGAGACGACGGTCTGGTTCCTCGAGACGGCGGTCTTGATTTGCAGGGGAATCGAGACGGCGGTCTCGAATTTCTGGTTTTTTTTTTTTTTTTTTTTTTTTAAATAAGAAATAGGACCTGGTTCAAAAACACTTTATGCATGCAAATGTTTTCATGTTTGATGCCCTATAATGCCTATTTTAATTAGTTTTTCAGAAGGATTTAACCAACGTGTCTTGTTGTGCTGAAAGCCTTCTGATTCGCTGCGTTTACTTTTGGCTGTACCATGCCGGACCTTTTGTGACCAAAGAGTAATCTCTTTCTTTCTCTTTTCCTTTTCTCTCTCTTTTTTTTTCTTCTTTTCTTTTTTGTAGAGCACTTTTGTCATGTAGTGTCCCTTTTTCCTTGCTTTAGGGGTTTCAATCCTCTTGTTGACTATACGCCTCCATATTCCCAAATTAATTATTAGAATATTGTCGTGAGGGTCAAGAGAAAAGAAGTAAAGGGGTAAAAATCAATGGTTTGTGTTTTAGACGGTTGATTTTTATTGATAAAAGGATCTGTAAGAATGGCTGGCTAAGGTTAAGCCTGGGTGTTTAAGCTTTGTCTAAGCAAACATTTTTCCTTTCTTTTTGTATTTGTGCTCTTTGGTTTCATCTCCATTGCTTTTAAATGGCCAGCTGATTTCCCTAGATCGCCCTTTGGGTTTTTGAACTAGGATACTGTGTATTGGCCCTAACTTTTGTCTAGGTTCCCTCTCTTGTAAAATTTTGGAGAAATCCTAGCGGACCTTATTTGTAACCCTAACTTTTGCCTAGGCTACCCTTTATTGTTGTTCGGGTATCCTACCGGGTTGACCCTATCTTTTGCGTAGCCCCCTTAGTGGGTTTCCTACCGGGTAATTTGCCCTTTTCTTTTGGCCTTTGGCTTCTCTGGGCTTTTTGCTTTTTTGTGGATTTATTTTTATTATTATTATTTTTTTTGTTCACAGTATTGGCGGAGCATGACTTCCTTCATGGTTTAGGTGAAGTCTTTATTTTTATGTGCTTCTAATCAGCTAACTTGATGGCAATAGCAATGTTAAATTTTGATTATTTGGAAGCGCTTTTTATTCCTTTTTCTCTTCTTTTTATGTTTACTTAGACAGGGTTATTTATGTGGTCCAGTCAAAAGTAGAAAGAAGAGAAGCAGATAGAAAGAATCATTCTTTATTAATTAATAAGGGAATATGTGCCCTAAAATGCCCGGGGGTCGGGCTCGCCCCGGGGGATAATCTCTAACAGTCATGGGGTTTACATCCCTTAAGCAAAGAAAAAGATTTCCTAATGACTAGGGTGGCTCTTGACGCTTGCACCCCTCCACTTCGGAAAATTTGCTTGGGTGTGCGAAGGGGAGACTTCCCTTTTCTCCTTTCTGTGCGGCCCTTAGTAGGGTCATATCCTAGGCCATACTTGCAAGGATTGTCTTTGAATTCTGGGGGTTCCCTCATGCCTTGGGAATCTGCCCCCAATCCTTGGCCAGGATGATAGCCATGCTTCAACATCATGCGGGCTACCCTTGTGTTTCTGGGAAGTCGTTCTATGCTGGCAATTTCGAGCGCTTGAAAAGATGTTTCAAGGGCCTCTTCAGCCGCATCCACATAAGGTTGGGTGGACGGTCCACTGATCAGGATATCGTCTTCTGCTTGGACTGTGACCAGTTTATCGTCCACTATGAACTTCACTTTCTGGTGGAGCGTCGAAGGTACTGCCTTAGCGTCATGAATCCAAGGCCTACCGAGGAGATAGCTGTATGCTGGAGTAATGTCCATTACATGGAAATCGACGTTGAAGGTAGTGGGTCCAACCTGCATTGGCAAATTGATTTCTCCCACTACTTCTCGTTTTGATCCGTCGAAGGCTCGAACGATGGTGCTGCTTGGGCGCAGACGGGTTCCTTGGATAGTCAACTTATCCAGAGTGCACTTGGGCATCACGTTCAGGGACGACCCGTTATCCACAAGAACTTTGGCGATGAGGTATTCCTTGCATTTAACCGAGATATGCAAGGGCTTGTTATGTTTTGGCCCCTCGAGGGGGAGTTCTTCCTCTGTGAAGGTGAGGTGATCGTTTGCCGTGATGTGACCGACGATCCTTTCAACCTTTTCTTGGGATATTGTGTGAGGTACATGCGCCTCGCCCAAGACCTTCAGCAGGGCATTTCTGTGCGGTTCCGAGCTCATTATCAAAGATAGCAACGTGATCTTTGCAGGCGTACGGTTGAGCTGGTCAATAATGGAATACTCGCTCTGCCTTATAAACTGGAGTAATTCCTCTGTCTCCTCCTGGGATTCTTTATTTTCTTTTTCTTCTTCGGTCTTGTAGACCCCAAATCTTGCCCGGCCTCCAAATAAAGTCAGAAGACCCCCTATTTGAAGACGGTCGAAGCCTAACAAGCCACTAGGAGAGACTATTAGGCCCCCGTACCAAGATAGGAAGGTTTTTTGGCCCGAAAATAAAGTTTCTCGCCCTGAAGGGACGAGACCGCCGTCTGGAAGGACCAGACCGCCGTCTCGTCTCAACGCCAGGACGAGACCGCCGTCTCGATTGTCCAGACGGCGGTCTCGTCACCTGCAAAAGTCGAGACGGCGGTCTGGGTTTCCCAGACGACGGTCTCGATTCCTGCAAAAGTCGAGATGGCGGTCTGGGTTTCCCAAACGGCGGTCTCGATTCCTGCCTAGTCGAGACGACGGTCTGGATTATCCAGACGGCGGTCTCGACCCTCTGTCATGAATGAGACGACGGTCTGGATTTTCCAGACGGCGGTCTCGACCCTGTCAGAGGAGACGGCGGTCTTGACCTGTCAGGCGCGAAAAACTATAAATAGGGGTCCTCCCCCCCTCATTTCCACACGGAATCAACATAGCTCTCCCTTCTCTCTAGACTTTCTCTCTCTAAGAATCCCTCCGAGGCATTTCCGAAGTTTCTGAGTGTCTCTAGGCATAATTTGAGCGTTCTAAATCTTCTTTAGAATCCCTCCGAGGCATTTCCGGAGTTTCTGAGAGTTGTAGAGTGAAGGGTTGCCAAAACGCACCCTCTCTTTTGAAATATAAAAGCTTGCTTTGGAGGTGCATATTCTCCCCCTCTATTTTTATTACTGCCATTTAAATTACGCAATAGAAGCTAGGGCCATGTACTCATAAACTTAAATTCCGCATAATAAAAGGGTAAAAGCGCATTTTTCCAATTTAATTATTTATTCAAGGTAGCAGGCCTATCATAGGGAACCCGAAAGGGGCGTCGTAAAGGAACTAACACTTCCTTTACACGTAACTAACTCCCTTACCCAACTCAGGTTCTAATGACCAAAGTTGGTTTTCGAAAACCAACGCCTTTTTAACCCCTTTTCCGATGTTTATGGTAAAAATATCGGTGGCGACTCCATAGAACCCAAATTAAATAAGTCCCTGGGTTAGCTCGGTTATCGGACAACCCAGGGATACTTTCGAAAACCTCGCCCCTAGGTTAGCCCGGTTATCGGACAACCTAAAGGCGTTGTAACCACCAATAAAAAACGTGAAAATAAAGAGGGTCGAAAAAACCATCGCGTCGCTCCGACCGCCCCCTTTTGGGGAGGCGGCGACAGATGGCGACTCCACTGGGGAAGCCTAGAGAGTTGATCCCATTTAGTGATGGGCCGGCTTAAAAATAATTAAACCAAGAAAATAGCGCTTTTACCCTACCTTGTATTATAACATGCTTTATTGTTTGGCTTTCAAATAACTGTTGCTTGTTTATACTTACGTAATTGATTGAAATATAAATTGCACACAAAACCCTTGCACACTACAGTTCCCTCTATACCCGGGGGCAAGTGAGAAAACCATAGGGAGTGGGTGGCAGTTCCCTCTATACCCACCAGTGTGATCGGAAACCACCACTCAAGGTGATAACCTTCCTCTTTTGGCAACAAGACCGACTCTGGCCTTTGTAAGCTAAGTAGCCACGCAGTTCCGACAGAAGAGATAAGGGACGCTAAATATTCTTTCGCATAAAGCCATATTTTATCTCGGACAGTCTGCCTTTTAGCTAGCCTGGTTTCAGGTTCTTTGTAAGCTAAGTAGCCACGCAGTTCCGACAGAAGAGATAAAAGGCTATAAAATAAACAAATAAAAATAATAAAATAATCCATTTTTCCAAAATTCACAAATAAGACCTGGTCCAAAAATATTGCATTCATAAAACATTCATATAGATAGTTTATTCTTTCGAAAAATACGCAAATACCATACATCATGTAGAAAAACATGATAAATAGTAAAATAAACACTTACATTCAATAAACATCATCTTCATCAAATCATACATTTTGGTTTTAGAAAATGGAGGGGACAAGTAGACAAGTGGGGAAGGTGGATATTCTCAGAAGCCATGCTGAGAAGCTAGAACGGCTTAGTGCAACGATGCCACCGGAGGTCCGCACCGATTTTGAAAAGTCCTATGGACGAATTCTGGACCTCCTAAAGATCGGTATCGATCAAGTTTTCCTCGGAGTACTGATTCACTTTTGGAACTCCGGTCTGCGGTGCTTTGAATTTCCGCGGTTCGACATGGTGCCCACTTTAGAGGAGTATGAAACAATGTTGAAATGGCCCAAGTCGCCGGGGTCCATATCCGCCATGAGGCGTATACTCCTGCGACACCGGTCGCTGCCCTTATCCACCTACCGTACCGACAAAGTACCACGATAGGAAGAGGGAACACCCGGGGATGGAGAGTATCGATGTTAGAAGACCACCTGTCCTACCCGGCTGAAAGGGCAGAGTGGGTTGCCTTCAACAAGACCCCGGCACTATTAATCTTCGGAACGATCCTATTCCCCTTCCATCTCGACACGATCGATCAAGCGCGTCATGGACGCTTTCTTCGCTTGGGACGTGAACTCGAAGAGTCCCCGCTCGCTATTCTTGCCGACACCTTGCTATCGGTGGATTTACGCCATCGAAGCAAGGGAGAACACTCCGTTGCTTGCTCTTCGTTACTTTATGTGTGGAGCATCACGCACCTTTACGCCTCCGAGTCACATGGGGATATTCCCCGACCCCTTGAAAAGCTTCTCCAAAATCCCCCTCCAATGACGCCTGACTATAGAATGGAGGGATGAGTTAGAACAAAAGGACGCCAACAACATATCTTAGGTGCGCCCTTGGTTCAGACCGGCCCGAGTTCTCGTCGGATGTGGGAACTACCCGAATGTACCCTTGATAGGACTCGGGGGTTGCATAGCCTACTCACCTAGAGTAGCTATGAGGCAACTCATGAGGACTCAAACTACTATCTCCCGAGGGGAACTCGGAGGAGCTGTGCTTCTTTGGAGACCCGTGCACAATCGCCAACTCGTCGACCGTGAGGAAAGCATGGGAGAAGCCGGTCTACATGGGAGACAGAGAGCTAGGAAAAGCTCGGGTGGCTGTCACCGGTGACTATGAGGCATGGAGGAGAAGAAGAGAGATGGCTCGACCATCCACCCCACCGCGCCAATCGCCAACAACGAAGAGCTGCGAGGCACAAGTCAATGCCTTGACCCGGAGGGTAGAAATAATGGGAGCCCGGATCACGGGCCCTTGAGGAAAAAGAACAAGCATCTATCCTCACGATTGACGGTCTACAAAGGCAAGGCAAGAAAAAGGATCATGAAATAGAACGCCTCAAGGATCAATGTGCTGACGCTAACAAACAAGCTATCCAGAGCATCCAAAGCTGCGAGAACCGGCTCGGATAGCCAACTACGAGAGATAAACGCCGGATCGGCACACCTTGAGGCGGAATCGGCTCAGCGAGCTCAAACGATCAAGGAGTTGTCGGAAGGGCTCCTCCGAGGCTCGGATAGACCTCGCCAAGAGCGAGAGACCAACAGAAAGCGGCGAGAGGTCTCTACGAGCTACGCCTCAAGGAAAAAGAGGGCTGGCTCGGTACGACCAAGTACTTCAAGAGAAGGACCAAGGCTGTTGCAAAGCTTGAGGAGCTACAAGCCTTGGTCGTACATCAAGAGGCAAAGATCAAAGAGGCTCAACAATACGGCGAAGAAATGAGCCAAGCGATCCACAAGCAAAGCGAAGCGCTCGCTCACCATGTCAGGAAGCCGAGAGAGAATTACAAAGAAAACAAGACCCGCTTTGTGGGTTTCTTTAGGCTTTTCCGTTTTTGCCAAAAAACGCTTCGTAGTATGGAATAGGAGAATGTACACCTTCCAATGAACTAATGAAATCTTTTTCCTTATTCAACAGTTGTCTACTTGCATACATGAGCATGCATTTGCATATTTAATTTCCCTCCTTCACGCCTAATAAATAAGATAATAAAAAGGAAGGATTAACTAACACGTCTTCCAACTCAGAAGAATGGAGAGAAAGTCACTCCTAATAAAGCTCACCCCAACGGTCGAATCATCGCAAGAGGGAAATAAACCTCGGCCGTTGGTCCTCAAGAATAAAGAAGAGGGGGCAAGGACGCCAGTGCGACTATTTATGCCACGTCCTTTCCCCTACGAGTCAAACAAAGTTGTACCATGGAGATATGGGGAATCTTCACCAATAAAAGAAGAAATAACAAACATAGCCGGCATTGGGGGCACAACTAGAAGTGGAAGAATATACTCCCCCAAGGACACACAGGAAAATGTCCTTCAAAATAAAGGAAAAAATAAAAAGACCGAAGAAGAAAAAGAAAATAAAGAATCCAAGGAGGAGACAGAGGAATTGCTCCAGTTTATAAGACAAAGCGAGTATTCCATTATAGACCAGCTCAATCGCACACCTGCAAAGATCACATTACTATCTTTAATAATGAGCTCGGAACCGCACCGAACGCCTCGTCGAAGGTCTTGAGCGAGGCGCATGTACCCCATACAATATCCCAAGAAAAGGTCGAGAGGATCGTCGGTCACATTACGACAAGCGATCACCTCGCCTTCACGAGAGGAAGAACTCCCTCTCGAAGGGTCAAAGCATAACAAGCCCTTGCATATCTCGGTCAAGTGCAAGGAATACCTCATTGCTAAAGTTCTTGTGGATAACGGGTCGTCCACTGAACGTGATGCCCAAGTGCACACTTGGATAAGTTGACTATCCAAGGAACCCGTCTGCGCCCAAGCGAGCACCATCGTTCGAGCCTTCGACGGATCAAAACGAGAAGTAGTGGGAGAGATCAATTTGCCAATTCAAGTGGGACCCACTATCTTCAACGTCGATTTCCATGTCATGGATATTACTCCAGCATACAGCTGTCTCCTCGGCAGGCCTTGGATTCATGACACTAAGGCAGTACCTTCAATGCTCCACCAGAAAGTCAAATTCGTAGCGGATGATAAACTAGTCACGGTCCAAGCAGAAGACGATATCCTGATCAATGGACCATCCACCCAACCTTATGTGGATGCGGCTGAAGAGGCCCTTGAAACATCTTTTCAAGCGCTCGAAATTGCCAGCATAGAGCGACTTCCCAGAAACACAAAGGTAGCCCGCATGATGTTGAAGCACGGCTACCATCCTGGCCAAGGACTGGGGGCAGAATCCCAAGGAATGAGGGAACCCCCGGAATTCAAAGACAATCCTCACAAGTATGGCCTAGGATATAACCCTTTCAAGGGCCGAGCGGAAAAAGCAAAAGGGAAGTACCCCCTCCGCACACTCAAACAGATTTTCCGAAGTGGAGGGGTGCAAGCGTCAAGAGCCACTCTAGTCATTAGGAAATCTTTTTCTTTGTTTAAGGGATGTAAACCCCATGATTGTTAGAGATTATCCCCCGGGGCGAGCCCGACCCCCGGGCATTTTAGGGCACATATTCCTTTATTAATTAATAAAGAATGATTCTTTCTATCTGCTTCTCTTCTTTCTACTTCTGACTGGACCACATAAATAACCCTGTCTAAGTAAACATAAAAAGAAAAAGAAGAATAAGAAGCGCTTCCAAATAATCAAACCTTCATCATTGCTATCATCATCGAGTTAGCTGATTAGAAGCACATAAAAACAAAGACTTCACCTAAGCCATGAAGGAAGTCACGCTTCGCCAATACTGTGAACAAAAAAAATAAAAAATAAATCCACAAAAAGAGAGAAAAAGCCCAGAGAAGCCAAAGGCCAAAGAAAAGGGCAAATTACCCGGTAGGAAACCCACTAAGGGGGCTACACAAAAGATAGGGTCAACCCGGTGGGATACCCGAACAACAATAAAGGGTAACCTAGGCAAAAGTTAGGGTTACAAATAAAGGTCCGCTAGGATTCCTTCAAAATTTTACAAGAGAGAGAACCTAGACAAAAGATAGGGCCAACACATAGTATCCTAGTTCGAAAACCCAAAGGGCGATCTAGGGAAATCAGCTAGCTATTTAAAAAGCAATGGAAATAAAACCAGAGAGCGCAAATACAAAAAGAAGAAAGAGGAAAATGTTTGCTTAGACAAAGCTTAAACACCCAGGCTTAACCCTAGCCAGCCATTCTTACAAATCCTCTTATCAATAAAAATCAACCTTCTAAAACACAAACCATTGATTTTTACCCCCTTTGCTTCTTTTCTCTTGACCCTCACGACAATATTCTAATAATTAATTTGGGAATATGGAGGCGTATAGTCAACAAGAGGATTGAAATCCCTAAAGCAAGGAAAAAGGGACACTGCATGACAAAGAGTGCTCTACAAAAAGAAAAAGAAAAGAGAAAGAAAGAAACTACTCTTCGGTCACAAGAAGTCCGGTATGGTGCAACATGTACAAAAGCACAGATCAGTAGGCACTCGGCGCTACAAGACACGTCGGTTAAATCCTTCTGAAATATTAACCAAAGTAGGCATTATAGGACATCAAACATAAAAACATTTGCATGCATAAAATGTTTTTGAACCAGGTCCTATTTCTTATGCAAAAAAAAAAAAAAACCCTGAAAATTCGAGACCGTCGTCTGGATATTCCAGACCGCCGTCTCGGTTCCCTTGCAAATCGAGACCGCCGTCTCGAGAAACCAGACCGCCGTCTCGACTTATGCAAAGTCGAGATCGCCGTCTGGGTTATCGAGACCACCGTCTCGATCTTTTGGCAAAACGAGACCGCCGTCTCGACTTCCCAGACGGCGGTCTCGACCTGAAAAAAATCCTATATAAAGGGGGCGCGCTTGGGGGGTTTCCTCACAACTCTCCAAGCCTCCAAAGCCTCCAACACTCATATTTTGCTCTCCCAAGCCTTCCCCACTCAAGATGTTCAGCAGAAGTGGCTCCGGGAAGCGAAGGAACACCGCCGGTGCCGGTAGCTCGGCACCACCGCCACCTCCGAGACCCTTCTCAACTTCAACCACAACACCAGGCCCGCCTGGACAACCTCAGAAATTACCAGTGGCACTCCCTGCTAACACTGGACTTCGGCATCTTGGCCGAGTTCGGATGGGAAGAAGACGTTCGAGCACACATCGATAGCATCGAGTGGGGTTTTCTGCTACAGCCTCCACCCGTTCATGTGTACCCACAAGCGGTACTCGAATTTACGGCCTCGGTCTCTCTCATTGAGATCCCCTCTATGGCCTCGGGCATGCGGCCCACCAAAATGGTCAACTATTTTATGGGTGGGCAATACCACACTACCACTTTGGAGGAATTCAATGTGTCCATTGGATTCATCCGGCCCGAGCGGCGTTAACTTGGGAGTACCGGTGAGGCCATTTGCTCTAGGCCCACCAACCTCACCGTTGCTTGAGATGTGGCACGAGCTCACGGGAGCCACCACATTGCCCTCATTGATGAGGGAGTCGCACTCCCCCACCACTCCGCATCCGCCACAAGGCTGGCGGCGAGCACTCATCCATGCAAGAAAAGAGAGTCGGGGAAGATATCCCTCCTTGACCTCTTTGTCCTCTATTGCATGCACCGGAGACGGCGCTGCAATCCCGGGTACTTCCTCCGAGGGCCACGAAGGACTTTGGGAGTAGATCCACAGGGGCCATCCTTGTGGCTCCCCTCATCACCCCTCTAGCGAGAGAGAATGGGGTGCCCGGCCAGGAAGAGGCGGCCGCAATCTGCGACCCGAGCCCATCAACGGGCCAATCGTTGGTCGGCATGGGGATGCTTGATACGTCGGGAAGTCGGTTGCCCTGCATCCCACCTTGGACTTTGAGCTGGACCTCTAGGGAATAGTGGCGATGCGAGGATACACCCACATCTCCCAGCTCCCAGCAGCAGCAGCAGCAGCAACAACCACCACCACCGTACACGGAGGACTTTGCTGGCCTCCACCAACACATGAACGATCTGAGCCAGCAGATCGGCCAAATGGCGATATGGCAAGAGCAGCAGACCCAGTGGCGGCAGGTCCAAGACGTTCGCCAACAGGCCTTTCAAGAGGGCCAAGATGAGATCCGCCAAGAGCAGCAGAGGGTGCGGCAGGAGTGGACGACGTTCCAGGAGGATTACAACGATGAAATCCAGGAACAAATCGACTTCCGCTACCACATGTATAAACATTTTCCCTACGCACCCCTTCTGATGATGATGACTCTTAGGGACTGTACTGGTTAAAATAAAAGTCGCTGTAATAAAATTTCCGATGAATAAAATTTTATTTCCCGCATCCTTTGCCTTCTTTTGCAAAAGCCAACATAACAAAAAAAAAGAAGAAGCTTAAAAAAAGAAAAAGGCACATGCTCAATAAAAAGCCAGAATCCAAAATCGCGAGAAAAAAGAGATAAAACCGCGAGAAAAAGGCAGGATTAAAACAACTACCTTAACCAAACAAAATTTCGACTATCAAGCAAAAGTCGAACAAAACAAAGAAAACCCGACCAACTAGCAAGGATCGGATGACCAAAAACAACAAAGAATCCCCAGCAACCAACAAAGCTGGATGAAAACACAAAATCCCCGGCGCAGCCCGGATGAACATTCAAGAAGTACAAGAACAATCTACCAACACAGAGATCACTCCCCAGGAGTCGGCGCATGAGCCACCTGAGTTGTAAGACGCCACCACCACCAGTCCTACGCAGTAGACTGTACCAGCCAGATAGGGGGTTCATACCTATCAACCTACGCATACGGTGCGCCTGACCGGCGCATGGGCCACCTGAACTGTAAGCCGCCACTACCACCCTGATGGGGGGTCCATACCCATCCGGTCCCACACAACGGACCGTACCAGCCTGATGGGGGGTTCATACCCATCCAGTCCCACACAACGGACTGTGACTACGAGCCTGATGGGGGGTTTATACCCATCAACCAAAGGATCGGCTACGTCAGAAGTAGTATCCGGAGGTTCTACCACATGTCAACCAAAGGGATCGGCTACGTCAGGAGTAGTATCTCGGAGGTGCATAAATACAACATCTCCCCAGAGGATCATCCGCCACAAGACGGGACGTCCAAAGGGTAGCCGGGCGAAAGGGTCAACTCCTTTACCTTCCTGTCTACTTGTCTGGCACAACAAAGCCAACAGCCGACTAGTCAGGTAAAGGGGGGGCAGCTGTAGACCCCAAATCTTGCCTGACCTCCAAATAAAGTCAGAAGACCCCCTATTTGAAGACGGTCGAAGCCTAACAAGCCACTAGGAGAGACTATTAGGCCCCCGTACCAAGATAGGAAGGTTTTTTGGCCCGAAAATAAAGTTTCTCGCCCTGAAGGGACGAGACCGCCGTCTGGAAGGACCAGACCGCCGTCTCGTCTCAACGCCAGGACGAGACCGCCGTCTCGATTGTCCAGACGGCGGTCTCGTCACCTGCAAAAGTCGAGACGGCGGTCTGGGTTTCCCAGACGACGGTCTCGATTCCTGCAAAAGTCGAGATGGCGGTCTGGGTTTCCCAGACGGCGGTCTCGATTCCTGCCTAGTCGAGACGGCGGTCTGGATTATCCAGACGGCGGTCTCGACCCTCTGTCATGAATGAGACGGCGGTTTGGATTTTCCAGACGGCGGTCTCGACCCTGTCAGAGGAGACGACGGTCTCGACCATGGCGCAAAAAACTATAAATAGGGGTCCTCCCCCCTCATTTCCACACAGAATCAACATAGCTCTCCCTTCTCTCTAGACTTTCTCTCTCTAAGAATCCCTCCGAGACATTTCCGGAGTTTCTGAGTGTCTCTAGGCATAAACTGAGCGTTCTAAATCTTCTTTAGAATCCCTCCGAGGCATTTCCGGAGTTTCTGAGAGTTGTAGAGTGAAGGGTTGCCAAAACGCACCCTCTCTTTTGAAATATAAAAGCTTGCTTTGGAGGTGCATATTCTCCCCCTCTATTTTTATTACTGCCATTTAAATTACGCAATAGAAGCTAGGGCCATGTAATCATAAACTTAAATTCCGCATAATAAAAGGGTAAAAGCGCATTTTTCCAGTTTAATTATTTATTCAAGGTAGTCGGCCTATCATAGGGAACCCGAAAGGGGCGTCGTAAAGGAACTAACACTTCCTTTACACGTAACTAACTCCCTTACCCAACTCTGGTTCTAATGACCAAAGTTGGTTTTCGAAAACCAACGCCTTTTTAACCCCTTTTCCGATGTTTATGGTAAAAATATCGGTGGCGACTCCATAGAACCCAAATTAAATAAGTCCCTGGGTTAGCCCGGTTATCGGACAACCCAGGGATACTTTCGAAAACCTCGCCCCTAGGTTAGCCCGATTATCGGACAACCTAAAGGCGTTGTAACCACCAATAAAAAACGCAAAAATAAAGAGGGTCGAAAAAACCATCGCGTCGCTCCGACCGCCCCCTTTTGGGGAGGCAGCAACAGGTCTTTTTATTTTTTTTCTTTATTTTGGAGGACATTTTCCTGTGTGTCCTTGGGGGAGTAAATTCTTCCACTTCTAGTTGTACCCCCAATACCGGCTATGTTTGTTATGTCTTCTTTTATCGGTGAAGATTCCCCATATCTCCATGGTACAACTTTATTTGACTCGTAGGGGAAAGGACGTGGCATAAATAGTCGCACTGGCGTCCTTGCCCCCTCTTCTTTACTCTTGAGGACCAACGGCCGAGGTTTATTTCCCTCTTGCGATGATTCGACCGTAGGGGTGAGCTTTATTAGGAGTGGCTTTCGCTCCATTCTTCTGAGTTGGAAGACGTGTTAGTTAATCCTTCCTTTTTATTATCTTATTTATTAATCGTGAGGGAGGGGAAATTAAATATGCAAATGCATGTTCATGTATGCAAGTAGACAATTGTTGAATAAGGAAAAAGATTTCATTAATTCAGTGGAAGGTGTACATTCTCCTATTCCATACTACGAAGCGTCTTTTGGCAAAAATGGAAAAGCCTAAAGAAACCCACAGGCGGGTCTTGATTCCTATGTAGTTCTCTCTCGGCTTCCCGGACATGATGAGCGAGCTCTTCGCTTTGCTTGTGGACTGCCTGGCTCATATCTTCACTGTACTTCTGAGCCTCTTTGATCTTCGCTTCTTGATGAACGACCAAGGCTTGTAGTTCATCGAGCTTTGCAATGGCTCGGTCTTTCTCTTGAAGTACTTGGCCGTACTGAGCTAGCCCGTCTTTTCCTTAAGGCGTAGCTCGGAGAGACTTTTGGTGAGTCTCCTGTTGGCCTCTCGCTCTTGGCGGATGTCTAACCGAGCCTTAAGGAGCCCTTCCGACAACTCCTTGATCGTTTGGGCCTGCATAGCCGATTCGGCCTCAAGGTGTGCTGTTTTGGCGGTTATTTCTTGCAGTTGGCTATCCGAACTGGTTCTGGCAGTTTTGGATGCTCGGATAGCTTGCTCGTTAGCGTCAGCACATTGGTCCTTGAGGCGCTCTATTTCATGATCCTTTTTCTTGCCTTGCCTTTGTAGACCGTCAATCGTGAAGATAGATGCTTGCTCTTTTTCCTCAAGGGCCCGTATCTGGGCTCCCATGATTTCTACCCTCTGGGTCAAGGCATTGACTTGTGCCTGCAGCTCTTCGTTGTTGGCGATTGGCACGGGTGTGGTGGATGGTTGAGCCATCCCTCTTCTTCTTCTCCATGCCTCGTAGTCACTGGTGACAGTTACCCGAGCTTTTCCTAGCTCTCTGTCTCCCATGTAGACTAGCCTCTCCCATGCTTTTCTCATGGTTGATGAGTTGGTGATCGTGCACGGGTCTCCAAAGAAGCACAGTCCTCCGAGCTCCCTTCGGGAAATAGTAGTTTGGATCCTCATGAGTTGCCTCATAGCTACTCTAGGTGAGTAGGCTATGCAACCCCTGAGTCCTATCAAGGGTACGTTCGGATAGTCCCCGCATCTGATGAGAACGGGGTCGGGTCGGAACCAAGGGCAGACCCAAGATATACTGTTGGCGTCCTTTCGTTCTAACTCATCCCTCCATTCTATAGTCAGGCGTCGTTGGAGGGGGATTTTGGAGAAGCTTCTTAAGGGATCGGGGAATATCCCCATGTGACTGGAGGCGTAAAGATGCGTGATGCTCCACACGTATAGTAATGAAGAGCAGCAGCGGAGTGTTCTCCCTTACTTCTGATGGCAAAAATCCACCGAGAGCAAGGTGTCGGCAAGAATAGCAGGCAAGGGACTCTTCGAGTACACGTCCCAAGCGAAGAAGGCGTCCATGACGGCTTGATCTATTGTGTCGAGGTGGAAGGGGAACAGGATTGTTCCAAAAATTACGAGTGCCAGGGTTTTGTTGAAGGCAACCCACTCTGTCCTTTCAGCCAGGTAGGACAGGTGGTCTTCTAACATCGATACTTTCCACCCCTGGGTGTTCCCTCTTCCTATCAGGGTACTCTGTCGGAACGGTAGATGGATAAGGGCAGCAACTGATGTTGTAGGAGTATACGCCTCGTGGCGAATATGGATCCCGACTGATTTAGGCCATTTCAACATAGCTTCATACTCCTCTAAGGTGGGCACCATGTCGAACTGCGGAAATTCAAAGCACCGCAGACTGGAGTTCCAAAAATGAATCAGTACCCTGAGGAAAACCTGATCGACACTGATCTTTAAGAGGTCCAAAATTCGTCCATAGGACTTTTCGAAATCGGCACGGACCTCTGGTGGCATTGTTGCACTGAGCCGTTCCAGCTTCCCAGTATGGTTTTGGAGAATATCCACCTTCCCCACTTGTCTACTTGTTCCCTCCATTTTCTAAAACAAGAATGCATGTTTGATGAAAATGATGCTTATGTGAGTGTTTATTTTCTATTTATCATGTTTTTCTACATGATATTTGCGTATTATTTTTTTTTGGAAGAATAAACTATCTATATGAATGCTTTATGAGTGTTATTTTTTGGACCAGGTCTTATTTATAAACGTTGGAAAAATGGATTTTTATTTTTATTTATTTTATAGCCTTTTATCTCTTCTGTCGGAACTGCGTGGCTACTTAGCTTACAAAGAACCTGAAACCAGGCTAGCTAAAAGGCAGACTGTCCGAGATAAAACATGGCTTTATGTGAAAGAATATTTAGCGTCCCTTATCTCTTCTGTCGGAACTGCGTGGCTACTTAGCTTACAAAGAACCTGAAACCAGGCTAGCTAAAAGGCAGACTGTCCGAGATAAGGGTGTTTGTTTGTGAAAATTTTTTTTGGTTTTTGTTCTGTTGTTTGTTTATGCCATGCAACATAAAAATGCAACAATCATATGCACACACAATCCGATCATCCCCGAACAGGCGAGATTTCGTTTTTATCATGAGGTAGGGTTTTCCTACAGAAAAGTGCATTGGTCAGGGTAGGTTCTAACTGTTCTCACCAGGCTAAGGCCCCCAAGGTTCCCCCATTATAGGGTCCCCACTCTCCAGCCGTCCGACCATGCTCAACACTAAGGCCAGAGTCGGTCTTGTTGCCAAAAGAGGAAGGTTATCACCTTGAGTGGTGGTTTCCGATCACACTGGTGGGCACAAGGCCCTGACTACAGCGAACCGTACCTGCCACCCACTCCCTATGGTTATCTCACTTGCCCCCGGGTATAGAGGGACCTGTAGTGTGCGAGGGTTTGTGTGCAATTTATATTTCAATCAATTGCGTAAATATAAACAAGCAACAGTTATTTGAAAGCCAAACAATAAAGCATGTTATAATACAAGGCAGGGTAAAAACGCTATTTTCTTGGTTTAATTATTTTTAAGCTAGCCCATCACTAAATGGGATCAACTCTCTAGGCTTCCCCAGTGGAGTCGCCATCTGTCGCCGTCGCCAAAACGAGGCGGTCGGAGCGACGCGATGGTTTTTTTCGACCCTCTTTGATTTTCGCGTTTTTTATGGGTGGATACAACGTCCTTAGGTTGTCCGATAATCGGGCTAACCAGAGATTCTGGGTTCGATCCCCAGCGGAGTCGCCATCTGTCGCCGCCGTCAAAACGAGGCGGTCGGAGCGACGCGATGGTTTTTTTCGACCCTCTTTGATTTTCGCGTTTTTTATGGGTGGATACAACGTCCTTAGGTTGTCCGATAACTGGGCTAACCTAGAGATGAGGTTTTCGAAAAGTGTTCTTGGGTTGTCCGATAATCGGGCTAACCCAAGAACGAGTTTTGAAGGGTTCGTGGAGTCGCCACTGATGTTTTTACCGGAAACATCGGAAAAGGAGTTTAAAAAGGCGTTGGTTTTCGAAAACCAACTTTGGTCATTAGAACCAGAGTTGGGTAAGGGAGTTAGTTACGTGTAAAGGAAGTGTTAGTTCCTTTACGACGCCCCTTTCGGGTTCCCTATGATAGGCTGGCTACTTTAGATAAATAATTAAACTGGAAAATTACGCTTTTACCCTTTTATTATGCGGTATTTAAAGATTATGACTACATGGCCCTAGCGTCTATTGCATAATTTTAAATGAAAGTGGTAAAATTAGAAAGAGAGAGGATGCACCTCCAAAGCAAGCTTTTTATATTTCTCTTCAAAGAGTGGGTGCTTTTTGGCAACCCTTCACTCTACAACTCTCAGAAACTCCGGAAATGCCTCGGAGGGATTCTAAAGAAGATTTAGAACGCTCAATTTATGCCTAGAGACACTCAAAAACTCCGGAAATGCTTCGGAGGGATTCTAGAAAGAGAATATCTAGAGAGAAGGAGGAGCTACTGTGCTTGGTGTGTGGAAATGAGGGGAGGGAGCCCCTATTTATAGGTTTTCACGCCTGACAATGGCGAGACCGCCGGTCTCGTCTAACAGGGTCGAGACCGCCGTCTGGAAAACCCAGACCGCCGTCTCGACCATGCAGGAGGTCGAGACCACCGTCTGGAAACCCAGACCGTCGTCTCGACCTTTGCAGTGGCGAGACCGCCGTCTGGACAAGCAAGACAGCGGTCTAGTCCCTGGCGTGAGGTGAGACGGCGGTCTGGTCTTTCCAGACGGCGGTCTCGTCCCTTCAGGCGCGAGAACTTTATTTTTCGGGCCAAAAAACCCTCCTATCTTAGTACGGGGGCCTAATAGTCTCTCCTAGTGGCTTGTTAGGCTTCAGCCGTCTTCAAATAGGAAGCTTTCTGGCTTTATTTGGAGGTCAGGCAAGATTTGGGGTCTACAGGGTCAACTCCTTTACCTTCCTGTCGATTTGTCGGGCACAATAGGCCAACAGCCGACTAGTCAGGTAAAGGGGGGCAGCTGTAGACCCCAAATCTTGCCCAACCTCATAATAAAGACCAGAAGACCTCCTTTTCGAAGATGGATGAAGCTTAAGAAGCCACTAGGAGAGACTATTAGGCCCCATACTAGGATAGGAGGGTTTTTTAGCACAAAAATAAGGATTTTCGCCTTTGAAGGTCGAGATCGCCGTCTCGGATTTGAGACCACCGTCTCGCCTTGCGCAAGTGGCGAGACCACTGTCTCGTTTGGCGAGACGGCCGTCTTGCCACCTGCGAATGGCGAGACCACCGTCTCGATTGGCGAGACGGCCGTCTCGCCATTCCTGCAAGGCGAGACGGTCGTGTCGACCTTGTCAGACGAGACGGCCCGTCTCGACCTAACAGGCACAAATCCCTATAAATAGGGGCTCCATTCCCCTCATTCCATACAGTTCTCTCACTCTCTCTCTAGTCACATCACTAGATTCTCTCTCTAGAATCCCTCCGAAGCATTTCCGGAGTTTCTGAGCGTTTCTAAGAGTGTTTTTTAGTGTTTCGAGAGGTTTCCGACGCTGTGTAGAGTGAAGGGCTGCCGCATAGCACCCTAATTTCCAAAAGTTAATAGAAAAGCTTGCTTCGGAGGTTTACTCTCTCTCTCTCTCTAACTTTATCGCTTTAATTTAATTGTGCAATAGAGATTAGGGCCATGTAGTCATAATGTTAAATTCCACAAAATAAAGGGTAAAAGCGTATTTTCCGGTTTATTTATCCAAAGTAGCTAGCCTATCATAGGGAACCCGAAAGGGGCGTCGTAAAGGAACTAACACTTCCTTTACGCGTAACTAACTCCCTTACCCAACTCTGGTTCTAATGACCAAAGTTGGTTTTTCGAAAACCAACGCCTTTTAATTCCTTTTCCGATGTTTCCGGTAAAAATGTCGGTGGCGACTCCAAAGAACCCTTCAAAACTAGCTCTTGGATTAGCCCGGTTATCGGACAATCCTAGAGCACTCTTTCGAAAACCTCGCCCCTAGGTTCAGCCCGGTTATCGGACAACCTAAAGGCGTTGTAACCACCAATAAAAATGCGAAAATTGGAAAGTCGGAACCATCGCGTCGCTCCGACCGCCTCGTTTTGACGGCGGCGACAATTACAAAGAATGTCATTCTTACTATCTGCTTGCTATTCATTTCTAAACCTCATTAATAACCATGTTTAAGCAAACGTTTTCAAAATGCGTCAAAGTGATTAAACTGCGCCATTGACCAAAATAAAAGTCAAATCCATCCCCATTGATTGACTAGAAACACGAATAAGGTTTTACCTCTTCAATAAAGCTGTGATTCACCAATGTTGTGCAAGGAAATAAAAGATAAAAAAAAAAAAATCAAAAGAAGCCCATAGAAGCCAAAGGCCAAAAAGAAAGGGCAAGATACCCAGTAGGAAACTTATTAAGGGGGGCTACACAAAAGTTAGGTCCACTAGGATTCCCAAAACAAGAAAAGAGGAAACCTAGACAAAAGTTAGGACCAAGAAAAAGCACAACATCCTAGGTTGAAAACCCGAAGGGCAGTCTAGGGAAGTCAATTAGTCGCGATAGGCGCCACAAAACAATTAGTTAAGATGCAACTTCATAAACGAAACGTTTGTTTAAAACTAGCCTTAACAGTCTGACCAACCTTGACTAGCCATTCTTACAGAAACTTTTTTAAATAAAAACCCTCTAAAACACAAGCCTTTGAATTAAATCCCTTTCTTTCTATTCTCTTGACCCTTATTACGACATTCTAGTAATTAATTGGGAAATGTGGAGATATAGTGATCAATAAGAGGATTGAAATCCCTGGGAAAAGGAAGGAGTGCACTGACATGGCAATAACTCTACAATCAACAACATTCACTCTTCGATCATGGCAAATACGAGACGGCAAAATCGATACCGCTAGGCGTGACATCGGAAGCACATAAGAAGCAAAAGCACATCGGTTAATCCTTTTGAAATATTAACTGAATTAGCATTATAAGATGCATATCACAAACATTTCATGCATGATAAACAAAAATAAAAAGAATAATGCCTGCTAGGAGATTCTTAGGCAAAAATTAGGGTAGCCCGCTAGATCAAAAACTCGCAAGGGCGGTCTAGGCAAAAGTTAGGGTGTTAGAAAAGTAATTTTAGATCAAGAGGGGGGGGGTGAATTGATCTTTGAAAGATTTTCGCAATTAACAGATTATCTATTTGTAAAAATAAGATTTCAGATCTGTTCTTGAATCACAAAGCAATCAATCAATAATAAACGCAGCAACAGAATTAAAAGAGGAGAAAGGTTTAGAAAGATATCACCGATGTTTATACTGGTTCACCCAATACCAGGGCTACGTCCAGTCTCCAGCCAAATTCCAGCTGGGTTCCACTAGATCAAATGTTTTACAGATTACAATCTTACACTTAATCTATCACAAGAACCACAATTACAGTTCCTGCACCTAACCTTTCACCAAGAACCAAATTCCAGTTCTTGACAACCTCTACAACCAAATTCCAGCTGCAGAGAAACCAATGCCCACAATTCCAGGCACCAAACAATACAAAAAGAATGTAAAGAAATGAAAAGAAGAAACTAGAATGCTCAAATCAATTTTATGCAATTCTGCAGTGTGTTTCTTCTTCAAAAGAAAGCAATTTGCCTCAAGAAAGAATTTCAAAGAACTTCACAAAAACTGGCACGAATCTTTCTTGAAAGAGTGCTAAAGTTTGCTTGCTTGCTTGCTAAAGATTGATGTTCAATTGTTGTGTTTAAAATGTTCAAGCCAAACTATTTTTATAGAAGATTTTCAAAACTGCTGGTTTAATCAATCTGTTAAAAAATCTTTTAATCTGTTAAAAGTGTAGTTTTAATCTGTTAAAACTTCTTTTAATCCATTAAAGCGTTCTTGATTATTTAACAGATTTATTTTAACTGATACAACAACGTTTGTATCAATTAAAACTCTTTACAAAAAATCTTCTAATTTGATTTAATCGATTGTTTCGTGTTTCAATCGATTAATATACTAAAAAACTTTATTGTAAAATTTTCAAAGTGATTTTAACTGATAAAAATAAGTTTTAATCGATTAAAACGCTGTGTAGAAATTTTTCTAAGTTGTTTTAATCAATTGAAACGTGTTTTAATCGATTGAAAAAGCTCTGATTGGTCATAACTCAATTCTGATCGATCATATCTGATTTTGATCGGTCATAACTCAATTCTGATCGATCATATCTGATTCTGTTCGGTCATAATTGCATTTTGATCGATCATCCTGAATGTTAAGTGGATTTAATCGATTAAAACCAAGTTGTATCGATTAAAATACTGCAAAAACACATCTCTTAACATTTTAAGTAATTTTAATCGGTTATATCGAAGCTTTATCAGTTAAAACACTGACAGAAGGTTTTCAAAACTTTCTTTAATGAAAACAACCGGTTATTTTGAAATTATATCAGTTAAAAACTTGTTTAAAAAAGCTTTTGTTAAAATACTTTGTTTTTAACTGCTTAAACGTTTTTAGAGGCATTTTGCAAAATCTTTTAAGTGAAGAAACCTCATGCAGCAGAAAAGATAAAAGTGATTATACCTAAGCATAGCAGCGGACACACTAATCCCTCTATTCTTTTATCTAAGTGATTGTGGACCGCTACAAAGTTGACTTTGACTTTATCTTTGACTTCATCAAATCAACAAGATCTTTGCCAGAGTATTTCAATAAGATCTTCATCACTTTCAGTCTCCCCCTATTTGATGAAGACAAACACCACTTTGAAAAATAACTCTGCAAGAGAAGTCACTTGATAATACAGATTAGTGAGTAATAAAGAAATGAATTATTTTCCTATTTCTCCCCCTAAATTGTTGCTTCCTAAATAAAGAATTATTTCTGATCAAAAGTAAATCAACTAAAGCAACTATTCTCCCCCTTTTGACTTCATTAAAAAAAATAGGGAACAGAAGAGAAATAATGCAAATGTATGTAATAAGCTTGAGATTTTGAAAATTGAGAAAAAAATGAATACTATATCTTACTCATGTAAAGATCAATCAAAGTTGATTCAAACTTATCTTCATTAACACGTTTGTAATGAATACAATTAACACGTGTAAAGATAAGGGAATCATGCTTTAGTAGCATGTTACAAGAACAGACCATTAACTAAAGCCTTTAATTTTTCTTTCCGAATAAAAATCGATTAAAAATTTCTTTGTTAATGGTTTTAATCGATTGAAATAAAGGTTTAATCGATTAAAACAGTGAAGGAATTCAAAAGTTTGAAACATAAGGTCATTTAATCGATTAATTCGACACTTAATCGATTAAAACAGTAAGAAAAATGATGTATAAATTCTTTTAATCGATTTAAAAGATTTTTTATTGATTAAAACAACCAGTTTTGAAAACTAAGTAATGTTTGATGCATTTGTCATGCCTAATCCAGTGCAAATTTTGTAAAACCGATCATTTAGAAAAGTGTTTTACAATAATATCAACTACATCGATTAACTTTTAACCAATAGATCCATCAAAATCCAAATAGAATCTTATTTAGCTAATTCAACTGATGTAAACTAGTTTTAGTTGATTAAATCCATTTTGTATCAGCTAAAAATATCAGGGATCTATGTAAAATTCTATCTAGGTTTTCCTAATTCAACTTAAAACCTACATTATATTAATCACAGCTAAAAATATTGTTTCTGGTTAATAACCAGTTAATATTACAGTCCATAAAAGAGAATTTAGAAGCAAAAGAAATATGACGTAAAGAGAAAAAAATAAGAATGGACCCTTGTTGTCCAAGGACTCAATCATCCCAGTTTCCTTGATTGAGCTGCATGTCTTCCAACTTGGTGTAAATGTCAACAATCTGGTGTCCAAGATTGGTGAACTGATTATTGGTCTGTTGAAAATGTTGATAGGTCATCTGCATGTGCTTTCTCTGGTTTTCCTGCAAGGTGGCCATTTGAGAAAGCATTGTCCTTTCAAATTGAGACAGAGGAGTCCCATGGTCAGGCTGCTCCATGTAGGGGATGATCTCCATATTTTCATATGAAGCTTGACCACTGGTAGATTCTGGAGCCTCTGCAGCAGCTGGAGAGGAAGGAATTTGACCTTGTTCATCTTCTTCATCATTGTCTTCCTCACCCTCAGACATACCAGCATCCACCTTAGAAATCCATTCATCATCAATTTTAATAAACCCCATTTTTCGTAGGGTTGAGTCATCAATCTCATTTGATGCTTTCGGAGTTTCTACATACTCCCCTTCTAAATCCACTGCAAAATGTCTAAAAAATTTATTTATCAACAAAGCATAAGGTAATTTGTAATCAGCAAGCCTCTTGGCTTTTACCATGTGGTCTTTAACAACATAGACCCAGTTAACCCGAATCCTATTTTCAATGCAGTACATGAGAGCCAAATCACCCTCATTGAGTATAGCATGATTACTCCCCCTTGGAGTAAGCATCCATGCAATAATGAAGGCAAGAATTCTTGAGTCAAGCCTCATCTTCCCAGCATTGAAAATTCTAGCCGAATCATTTTGGTCTTTGAGACAGGTGCGAAAAAATTGAGTTTTATTAAACTCTGGTAATTCAGCAATATTACCTCTAGAGATTTTTACCCCAACATCTTTGAGGCCAACAACTTCATCCCAAATGTCAGGAGTAATGACCAAATTGACTCCTTTTACCTGAGACCTTAAGGTGGAACCACTGACAGTGAGATTTGCATAGAAAACTCTTACCAGATCTGGTTGAATATTGCCAGTATATTCCAGAAAATTCTTCAGTTTTTGATTCTTTAGTTTCCTTCTTAATGAAGTGAATCCTTCTTCATCCAGCCACGCAAACCTTATGAATTTGGGGATTACAAGCTGCTTTTGACTAAAATTAGTGATGAAGTTATTCATCTTATCTCTATCACCACTGAACCAATTTTCAAGGTGGCCTCCCTGATTTCCAGCAGAGGAAGACTATCCTTTTTGCTTCTATCTTGACTTAGATCTTCTCAGCATCTTGTTGTGTTTTCAGAGAAGGGGTTCTGAGACGTGTGTACAAGGAAAGAAGGGAGAAGCACTTTGAACTAGGAAGAGAAGAATGAGAACAATGAGCTACAAGAGAACAAACTGAAGATTCACGGATGTCAATTTTCGTGAATTGCAGTTTACTTTAGACAGAACCTGCAAAATCAGCTTTAATTGCATATGTCCCCTTGACTGAGAACACGAGCACAGATTCTTGGACAGTGGGTGTATCAGCTAAACTATTCTTGGAAGATGTTTGACTCGGTCAAACAATATTTAAAAGCATTATGCAGATTTTGATTACCATAAAAACTTGGGATTTTGACTTTGATTTGCTTACCAATTTTCAATTGGATGTTATAAAACTAATTTTCAGAAACAAATTAGTCGATTAACCAACTAATTAACCTATTAATTTGATCTTTAATACTAGGTCTGAAAATGTTACAGTGAAATAATTGATTAATTCATAAAGGAATCGATTAGTCTTGTACATGATGAAATTAATAAAATGATAACAGAATTTAAATCGATTAAAACGAAAAAGAATCGATTAATTTTGACATCTTAGTGTTTTTAGTTGATATAAATTCTTTTTAATCGATTAAAACAACTAGACTCAAATCCTGAGAACATTTTAATCGATTAATTCGCATTTCAATCGATTAAAACGGTACGGACATATTTTCTGATATCCTCTGTAAGTTATTTTAATCGATTAATACTGTTTTATATCAATTAAAACATTCAGTTAATGAAACCAGAACCTGATTTGCAGTTTTGAATACCAAGGGATTTCCAGATTTTGTTCCTGCAAAACAAATTTAACATGTTTCTGGTACCCTTTATAATTACTGGGTCCAATTAGGTTATTTGAAATGACTTTAACTTTGGAATCCATTTCATTCTACCTTTAGGAATATCATACTTTTTAATTCTACAGTATTTTACTGAATGATCTCTTTTCATGCAGTAAAAACATTTAATCACAGAGTATGATTTCCTATTTACATTTGTTTTTTTGACTTTCATCCTAGATTTAAATCCTATGCCAGATTTGTCAAAAATTAGTTTTTGTGACCCAAGTAAAACGTCAAGATTAGCTTGACCTTGTGTAAACCTTGAAACGGTTTGTGATAAAAAATCAATTTTCTTTTGTAATTCTGAACAATTATTACAGGGTTTATTACATGCACAATCAGAATTATCATGAATTAATTTTAAGAAATCACAATCAGTTTCAAGAATTCTCTTTTCAAGAGAGTCTACTTTATTTACTAGCCAATTATTCAATCCTTTTAGCCTATCATTTTCTTTTTGTAGTTTCTTAGCCTTGTAGACCCCAAATCTTGCCCGACCTCCAAATAAAGAGTAAAAGACTTCCTATTCGAAGATGGACGAAGCCTAACAAGCCACTAGGAGAGACTATTAGGCCCAATACTAGGATAGGAAGGATTTTCGGCATAAAAATAAGGGTTCTCGCCTTTTTGGGGACGAGTCCGCCGTCTCGAAATCGAGACAGCCGTCTCGCCTCATGCAAATGGCGAGACCTCCGTCTCGCCACCTGCGAATGGCGAGACGGCGGTCTCGCTTTCCCAGACGGCGGTCTCACCACCTGCGAAGGACGAGACGGCGGTCTCGTTTGGCGAAACGGCGGTCTCGACCCTGTTAGACGAGAACGGCGGTCTCGTCACTGCCAGGCGCGAAAACCTATAAATAGGGGCTCTCCCCCCCTCATTTCCACACACCACACAGCTTTAGCTCTCCCTTCTCTCTAAAACTTCTCTCTAGAATCCCTCCGACGCATTTCCAGAGCTTCTGAGTGCCTTTGTGAGCGTTTTTTTGACGTCTAGAAGAGTTTCCAGCGTCGTGTAGAGTGAAGGGCTGCCAAAAAGCACCCATTTTTGTTAAAGAAATAAAAAAGAAAGCTTGCTTCGGAGGTTTAAATTCTCCCTCTCTACTTTTACTGCTTTAATTTTAAATTATGTAATAGATTAGGGCCATGTAGTCATAATTTTAAATTCCGCAAAATAAAAAGGGCAAAAGCGTATTTTTCCGGTTTATTTATTAAACAAAGTAGCTGGCCTATCATAGGGAACCCGAAAGGGGCGTAGTAAAGGAACTAATACTTCCTTTACACGTAACTAACTCCCTTACCCAACTCTGGTTCTAATGACCAAAGTTGGTTTTCGAAAACCAACGCCTTTTAAAACCCCTTTTCCGATGTTTCCGGTAAAAACATCGGTGGCGACTCCACAGAACCCCACAAAAATTAGTCCTTGGGTTAGCCCGGTTATCGGACAACCCAAGGACGCCTTTTCGAAAACCTCGCCCTTAGGTTAGCCCGGTTATCGGACAACCTAAAGGCGTTGTAACCACCCATAAAAAACGCGAAAATCAAAAGGGTTGAAACCATCGGTCGCTCCGACCGACCTTCTCTTTTGAGACGGCGACGACAGATGGCGACTCCACTGGGGAAGCCTCGAGAGTTGATCCCATTTAGTGATGGGCCGACTTAAAAATAAATAAACCAAGAAAATAACGCTTTTGCCCTTAACTTGTATTATAACATGTTTTACAGTTTGACTTTAATAACTATTGTTTGTTTATAATTACGCAATTGTTTGAAATAAAAATTGTACACAAACCCTTGCACACTACAGTTCCCTCTATACCCAGGGGTAAGTGAGAAATCCATAGGGAGTGGGTGGCAGGTACGGTTCGCTGTAGTGAGGGCCTTGAGCCCACCAGTGTGATCGGAAACCACCACTCAAGGTGATAACCTTCCTCTTTTGGCAACAAGACTGACTATGGCCTTAGTGCTAAGCATGGTCGGACGGTTGGAGAGTGGGGACCCTATAATGGGGGCACCTTGGGGGCCTTAGCCTGGTGAGAACAGTTAGAACCAACCCTTGCCAATGCACTTTTCTGCAGGAAAACCCTACCTCGTGATATAAACGAATTCTCGCCTGTTCGCGGATGAATGAATTGTGTGTGCATATGTTTGTTGCATTTGTCTGTTGCATAGCATAAACAAACAACAAAACAAAAAAAATCACAAAAAATATTTTTGCAAATAAACACCCTTATCTCGGACAGTCTGCCTTTTAGCTAGCCTGGTTTCAGGTTCTTTGTAAGCTAAGTAGCCACGCAGTTCCGACAGAAGAGATAAGGGACGCTAACTATTCTTTCGCATAAAGCCACATTTTATCTCGGACAGTCTGCCTTTTAGCTAGCCTGGTTTCAAGTTCTTTGCAAGCTAAGTAGCCACGCAGTTCCGACAGAAGAGATAAAAGGCTATAAAATAAGCAAATAAACATCAAATAAAAATCAAAATACAAAAAATACTAGAAAATTAATAAATCAGCTTCTGACAAAGTCAACTCATACTACATCATACCATGAGTAAAGAAAAACCAAGAGAGAAAATAAAAAATGAGAGCGCATTCAGCATCATTCAAACAGAATCTCTCATGCATAAGCATACCCATGTTAGTTTAAGCACTCAACATGCATTAATAAACCTTTTTGGGCATTCTAGAAAGTGGCTGGTCCTCTCCCGACTCGTACTCGTGCACAAAAAGCAAAAGCGATGGAAAACTTGGAGGAGCAGAACCGAAAGCTCATCGCGGAGGTCAATACCCTCCGCGAGCAAATGGCCCAACTGATGGAGGTCCTACGCCAGGGTCAGAATAAGGGCGACGGCCAAGCTGAACATATCCCTCCCCATGAGGAAGAAGAGGAAGAATACTTTTTTGGCGAGAAGGATGCTAAGACTGCGCGCATCCTTACCCCAGAAGTATCCAAACAGCAACTCTCCGCCCTGGAGGAGAGGCTGAAGGCGGTTGAAGGGCACAACTTTGACGTCAAGGAGGTGGTCACATGTGCCTGGTAAAAAACATCCACTTCCCTCCCAAATTCAAGATCCCAGACTTCCCCAAGTACGCCGGGATGACCTGCCCAAAGAACCATCTTACGATGTATTGTCGTAAGATGGCCGCCCATGCTGAGAACGAAAAACTCCTGATCCACTACTTCTAAGAGAGTCTGGCGGATACAACTCTCAACTGGTACATGCAGTTAGAAAGAGGGCAGGTCCAGAACTGGAAACAACTGGCTGACGCTTTTCTCCGTCGTTATCGATACAATATCGATCTGACCCCCGACAGGTCAGACCTCAGAACCCTGAGCAAAAGGGACGACGAGTCTTTCAAAGCGTACGCCCAAAGGTGGAGGGAAATGGATGCCCAAATAGAGCCCCCACTGACAGATAAAGAAACAGTGGCTATGTTCATAGACTCACTGACCGGAGCGTACTACGACAAGGCGATAGCCAGTACCTCCAATCTCTTCTCGGACATAGTCACTGTGGGAGAAAGAGTGGAGCAAGGGCTGAGGAGTGGAAAAATAGCGCGACCTTCTCCTTCCAGCACCTCATTCAAAAAGCCCTTCAAAAAGAAGGAAGAGGCCGTGCACGCCATTAATTTCACAACCCCTTCCTCCACCCCTCAGGCAGAGCGGCAACCACGAAGAAAGGAGAGGAAGTTCACTCCTATCCCCACCTCATATGCAAAGCTGCTGCCCCAGCTGTTGGAGGCCAACCTCCTGGCGCGCGTTCCTCCCAAGAAGCAGCTGGAGCCTCCCTATCCCGAGTGGTACAAGCCCAATGAAAAATGTAGCTACCACTCGGATGCACCAGGGCATTCAACCGACAACTGCTTGACCTTAAAGTATAAGGTCCAGGAATTAATCGACGCTGGTTGGATAACCTTTGATGCCTCTGCTTCCAACACGGATGTCAAACCTCTTTCGAAGCCAGAGTAGCAGAAAGGGAGGACTGGGAGGATCAGCCCTAGGATCTTTTTTTTAAGCTTTTCTCTATATCTCCTGCGGTCCCCGCCCGTGGCCGTAGGAATTTTTGATTAAAAGGGCTTGTACATACATTTCTCATTTTCATTAATATACGAGGCATTGTGTCATATTCATTCTTTTCCCTCTTCTATTTATTATTCTTTCAAAGGTAAATTGAATAATAAAATCTATGACTAAAACAGAACCTAAAACACATCATGTCTGTGATTGATGAATCTCCAAGGACCCCGAAAACGGAAAGCAAATGGGTCGAGTCCGACAGTGAGCAGGAGACCATTTCTCTGGATATGCAAAGAATGCTGGAAAAGGAAACACGCATCATACAACCGCATCAGGAGGAAATAGAAACCGTTAATTTAGGAAAAAAGGATGAAGAGAAAAAGGTGAACATCGGCACTCAAATAGAAAGTAGTGTAAAAAAGGGATTGATCCAGCTTCTGAAGGAATATATGGATGTATTCGCTTGGTCGTATCATGACATGCCTGGGCTCGACACGAGTATAGTAGAACATAGATTGCCCTTAAAAGAGGGGTTCCGACCTGTAAAGCAGAAACTCAGAAGAATCAAACCCGACTGGTCCTTAATGATAAAAGAGGAGGTTCAAAGGCAACTGGACGCCAATTTCCTTATAGTCTCTAAATACCCAGAATGGTTGGCCAACATAGTACCCGTCATCAAAAAGACCGGGAAGGTCAGGGTGTGTGTGGACTACAGGGACCTCAACCGAGCAAGTCCAAAGGACGACTTTCCCCTACCACATATAGACACACTAGTAGACCATACCGCTACCAACACGCTTTATTCCTTCATGGATGGGTACGCGGGGTACAACCAAATCAAGTTGGCTGTTGAGGATAGAGAAAAAACCTCCTTCATTACACCATGGGGCACCTTTTGCTATCGTGTAATGCCCTTCGGACTCAAGAATGCAGGGGCTACTTATCAAAGGGCTATGGTCACGCTGTTCCATGACATGATCCACAAGGAAATAGAAGTATATGTGGATGACATGATTGCCAAGTCCAGAAATGAAATGGACCACATTCATTATCTCAAAAAGCTCTTTGACCGACTCTGAAAGTATCAACTCAAACTGAACCCAAAAAAATGTACTTTCGGAGTACGATCAGGAAAACTCCTGGGGTTCATTGTCAGTGAAAGGGGAATTGAAGTAGACCCCGACAAAACCAAGGCAATTTTGGAAATGCCTCCACCAAGCACGGAAAAGGAGGTCAGAGGTTTTCTGGGCCGGATCAATTACATTGCCCGTTTCATCGCACAGTTAACGGACAAATGTATACCCATCTTTAAACTGTTGCACAAAAATCAACCAAAGGTGTGGAATGAAGAATGCCAACAAGCGTTCGATAAAATCAAAACTTGTTTAACCAATCCGCCAGTATTGGTGCCACCCGTTGAAGGGAGACCTCTGATCCTATATCTATCAATACTTGAAGAGTCCATGGGATGTGTGCTTGGCCAACACGATGAAACTGGAAAAAAGGAACGAGCCATTTACTATCTCAGTAAGAAATTTTTAGATTATGAAACCCGTTATACACCATTCGAAAAAACCTGTTGCGCATTGGTGTGGGTCACTCAACGTCTCAGACAGTACATGGCTCGACATACAACATGGTTGGTCTCCAAAATGGACCCAATCAAATACATCTTTGAGAAGCCCATTTCAACTGGAAGAATAGCTAGGTGGCAGGTTCTCCTCTCAGAATTTGATATCATTCATGTCACCCAGAAAGCTATTAAAGGAAGTCCCCTAGCGGATTATCTAGCCCACGGATCAACAAATGAATATCAATCCTTACAAGATGACTTTCCCGATGAACATATCATGCATATCGAACACGAAGAGACCAAAGAAGAGGCATGAACCATGTTCTTTGATGGGGCCTCAAACATGCTTGGACACGGGATAGGAGCTATTTTGATATCCCCCGAAAAGAAACACATCCCTGTAACGGCCAGGCTTACTTTCGATTGTACCAACAACATGGCCGAATACGAAGCATGTGCGCTAGGAATCCAAGCGGCTTTAGATCATGGGGTTACTAAGCTCAAAATATTCGGTGATTCATCCCTTGTCATCTACCAACTTAAAGGTGAATGGGAAACCCGAAACTCCAAGTTAATCCCATATCTAGAATACATCCAGGACTTGGTCTCAAGAATGGAAAGTGTCACCTTCCAGTACATCCCCCGGGAAGACAATCAAATTGTCGACGCCCTCGCCACCCTATCATCCATGTTTGCCCTGGATCAAGAACATGAGATGCCAATTATTCAAGTCAAGCTGTATGATAAACAAGCTTTCTGCATGGCAGTAAATGGCGAGCGTGATCAAAACCCCTGGTACCATGACATCAAGCGGTACCTCATGAAGGGCGAATATCCCAAAGGAATCAGCGACAATGACAAGCGAACCAGTCGCAAGAGGGCCGCAGGGTTCACATTGATTGAAGGAACCCTCTACAAAAAGAGCCCCGATTCCACTCTCTTAAGGTGTGTGGACCAGGAAGAAGCCCAAACCTTGATAAAAGAAATCTACAGAGGAGATTTTGGGACCCAACCACCCGGGCATGTCATGGCAAAGAAAATCCTTAGGGTAGAGTATTTTTGGTCCACAATGGAAGCTGATTGTCACCAATATGCGAAGAAGTGTCACAAGTGCCAAGTATATGCCGACAATATTCATGTGCCGCCCGCGCCTCTTAGCAACCTGGCTACACCATGGCCATTTTCTATGTGGGGCATGGATGTCATCGGACCCATCGAACCCAAAGCATCTAACGGCCATCGCTTCATCTTGGTAGCAATTGACTACTTCACCAAGTGGGTTGAGGCGGCATCGTACGCACATGTGACCCGGAAAGTGGTGACCACCTTCATCAAGAAAAACATTATATGTCGTACGGCATCCCTCATAGGCTCATTACTGATAATGGGACCAATCTCAACAATAAAATGATGGAGGAATTATGCCAAGACTTCAAAATCCAGCACCACAATTCCTCTCCGTACCGACCAAAGATGAACGGGGCAGTGGAGGCAGCCAATAAAAACATCAAGAAAATCATCCAGAAAATGGTTGTGACCTACAAAGATTGGCATGAAATGCTTCCCTTTGCCTTACATGGCTACCTAACGTCGGTACGAACCTCCACAGGGGCTACCCCGTTCTCCTTCGTATACGGAATGGAAGCCGTATTACCAGTAGAGGTCGAAATACCCTCCCTACGAGTTGTCATGGAAGCAAAGTTGACAGAAGCTGAATGGGTCCAAAACCGGTATGATCAGTTGAACTTAATCGAAGAAAAACGGCTAGACGCTATATGTCGGGGGCAAGCTTACCAAAAGAAAATCAAGAGAGCCTACGACAAGAAGGTCAATCCCCGCACCTTCCAAGAAGGAGATCTAGTAGTAAGGAAATTGCTTCCAGCCCAGAAAGACAAAATCGGGAAGTGGACAGCAAACTACGAGGGACCCTTTGTGGTCAAGCGAGCCTTCTCAGGAAGAGCCCTCATCCTCACCAACATGGATGGAGAAGAGCTCCGATATCCTGTCAATTCAGATGCGGTAAAGAAATATCACGCCTAACGACATTGCTCATGACCCGTCAGGATGAAAACTCGCAAAGAGCGTCCTAGGCAAAAGATAGGGTCTACATTCCTCGCTAGGACACGTCCTAGGCAAAAATAAGAGGTTCAAAAAAAAGGGGAGAAAGAAAAGAGCAATAATCACCTTAGCTGAAAACCGCAAAGGCGACTAAGGTAATACCTCCACAAAAACCGGCCGACTTCGCATAGTCTTCACTCCGGATTCGAACATCTCAACTGAAGGGACCAGGAAAAACAGGGAAACAAAGATCACAAACATGATTGTGACACCCTCATACAGTTTAGCCAACCTTGGCCAACCTTGCTTACAAATTCTCTTGTAAACCCCCATGTAAAAAATAAACCATCTATTTATATCAATAAAATTGTCTTTTCTTCTCTTTACCTACTTGTGTAAACGCCTCTGTATTAACGAAATATGAGCATGCATAAAACAAGCAATTCGAGAAAGCATAAAAACAAAAGACGAACATCACCAACCAGGGCCGTCCCAAGTAAAAAGCACAGGGTAGCCTGCTAGATCGAAAACCCGCAAAGGACGGTCTAGGCAAAAGATAAGACTTTCATAAAAAGGAAAAAGAGCCCAACAAAATGTTTCAAAAAAAAAAAAATTTATTAAAACCCGCTAGATCGAAAACCCGCAAAGGGCGGTCTAGGAAAAAGATAGGGTTAAAACAAAAGTACAAGAAAGTATCGGTCACTTTCTAGATGTCCTCAACTAAAATAAATTGCATCAACAGCATCCACACACAAGTAGTCGCACAAATAGGACTTTGTCAGGATTAAAACAAACAAACACACTTCATAAAAAGACATTCATATCAAGAAGATCATCTTCATGTTTGCATAAAGGTACCCCAGTAAGACTCTATCAAATCATATATCCAACCAACAAAATTTCGACCAGCCAGCAAGAATCGGATGGTCACCACCAAAAGTCAAAAACAAAGAATCCCCAGCAAACAAGCAAGCTGGATGAGCACCCACAAAATCCCCGGCACAACCCGGATGACCATTCAAAGAAGTCCAAGTACATCTACCAACACGAAAATTACTCCCCAAGGAGTCGACGGATGAGCTAGAGCAGTAAGCCGCCACCATAGCCAAAGGATCAGCTACCGCAAGAAGGAGCATCCAGAGGCACCAAACCAGACGAGGGTTCGTACTCGTCAACCAAGGGGTCACCTATCGCGTCAAAGGAGCATCCCGAGGTTTCACATCGACGCATGAGCTAGAGCAGTAAGCCGCCACCACGGCCAGAGGATCAACTACCGCAAGATGGAGCATCCGAAGGCTTAACACCAGATGGGGGTGTGTACTCATCAGGGCTTACAAAAGGGGGCTTACCAGACGGGGGTTCATACTCGTCAAACACCAGATGGGGGTGTATACTCATCAGGCCTTACAAAAGGGGGCTTACCGGGCGAGGGTTCATACTCGTCAAACCAGATGGGGGTTCGTACTCATCAGCCGAAGGGGCCAGCTACCATCAGAAGGAGCATCCCAGAAGCGCACAACATTTCCCCAGAGGATCATCCAAAGACGGAGCATCGGACGGGCAACCGGGCAAGAGGGTCAACTCCTTTACCCTCCAGTCGATCACCTGGGCACAAAAGGCCGGCAGTCGACTGGTTGGGTAAAGGGGGGGCAGCTGTAGACCCCAAATCTTGCCCGACCTCCAAATAAAGAGTAAAAGACTTCCTATTCGAAGATGGACGAAGCCTAACAAGCCACTAGGAGAGACTATTAGGCCCCATACTAGGATAGGAAGGATTTTCGGCATAAAAATAAGGGTTCTCGCCTTTTTGGGGACGAGACCGCCATCTCGAAATTGAGACCGCCGTCTCGCCTCATGCAAATGGCGAGACCGCCGTCTCGCCAAACGAGACGGCAGTCTCGCCACCTGCGAATGGCGAGACGGCGGTCTCGACCCTATCAGACGAGAACGACGGTCTCGCCACTGCCAGGCGCGAAAACCTATAAATAGGGGCTCTCCCCCCCTCATTTCCACACACCACACAACTTTAGCTCTCCCTTCTCTCTAAAACTTCTCTCTAGAATCCCTCCGACGCATTTCCGGAGCTTCTGAGTGCCTTTGTGAGCGTTTTTTCGACGTCTAGAAGAGTTTCCAGCGTCGTGTAGAGTGAAGGGCTGCCAAAAAGCACCCATTTTTGTTAAAGAAATAAAAAAGAAAGCTTACTTCAGAGGTTTAAATTCTCCCTCTCTACTTTTACTGCTTTAATTTTAAATTATGTAATAGATTAGGGCCATGTAGTCATAATTTTAAATTCCGCAAAATAAAAAGGGCAAAAGCGTATTTTTTCAGTTTATTTATTAAACAAAGTAGCTGGCCTATCATAGGGAACCCGAAAGGGGCATAGTAAAGGAACTAATACTTCCTTTACAAGTAACTAACTCCCTTACCCAACTCTGGTTCTAATGACCAAAGTTGGTTTTCGAAAACCAACGCCTTTTAAAACCCCTTTTCCGATGTTTCCGGTAAAAATATCGGTGGCGACTCCATAGAACCCCACAAAAATTAGTCCTTGGGTTAGCCTGGTTATCGGACAACCCAAGGACGCCTTTTCAAAAACCTCGCCCTTAGGTTAGCCCGGTTATCGGACAACCTAAAGGCGTTGTAACCACCCATAAAAAAAGCGAAAATCAAAAGGTCGAAACCATCGCGTCGCTCCGACCGACCTTCTCTTTTGAGACGGCGGCGACAAGCCTCTTCATGCATTTCATTAAATTCTTCTTGTAATGAATTATAATTCACTAAATTTGAAGAAGAATTAAAACTTACACTGCTGGATTGAAGGTTCTGATTAGCCATTAGACACAGATTGGCTTCTTCATTGTCAGAATTTTCTGTTGATGAAGTGTCATTGTCATCCCATGCTACATAGGCTCTGCTTTTGACTTTCTCTTCTTTCTTGTCATTATATTTGTTCTTTTCTGGGCACTCCATTCTTACATGGCCCTGCTTACCACAACCATAACATTTAAAGTTAGAAGAATCAATTTTTTTTCTCATACCTTTTATGTTTTTCCTTGTGTTGAATCTTTTTCTTGAGAAACTTGTTGAATTTTCTGACGAGCAGTCCAAGATTCTCACTTTCCTCCTCAGATTCTTGATTTCTTTCTTCAACTTTGAGTGCTATACTTCTGCTTTTCTTCTCAAATACTTCTTGTTCATTAAATCTGTTAATTTCCATTTCATGTTCTCTGAGTTTGCCAAACAGAGAAGCTGTTGTCATGACGGACAAATCCTTTGACTCTGAAATTGCTGTGACCTTTGGCTGCCATGACCTGTCAAGGCATTTCAAGACTTTAATATTTAATTCTTCTTTATCAAAGGTTTTACCTAGGCCCATTAAATGATTAATGATGTGCGTGAATTGCTTCTGCACATCTGCAATGCTTTCACCAGTTTGCATTTTGAACAACTCATATTCTCTTATGAGAGTATGCTTTCTGGCTCTCTTTAGATCTGTTGTCCCTTCATGAGTAACCTCAAGAACATCCCACATCTCCTTGGCAGATTTGCATTGGGAGACCCTGAAAAACTCATCCATGTTAAGTGCGAAGTAATTATATTTTTAGCGAGTGCAATCATTTTGAACTTTTTTCTTTTCCTCATCGTTTAAACTCGGACCATTCTTTTACGTAATTAAAGGGCCATTAACAATTACATCCCAAATATTTCTATCAATGGACTCAATAAAGATCTTCATCCTAATTTTCCAAAAAGGATAATCTGTTCCACAAAACAGTGGAGGTCTGTTAATAGAAGCTCCCTCAGAAAACGGTAATCTGTTTTCAGCCATGGATCGAAGAACTTGAATAACTTTCAAGCACCTCGCTCTGATGCCAATTGTTAGAAAAGTAGTTTTAGATCAAGAGGGGAGGTGAATTGATCTTTGAAAGATTTTCGCAATTAACAGATTATCTATTTGTAAAAATAAGATTTTAGATCTGTTCTTGAATCACAAAGCAATCAATCAATAATAAACGCATCAACAGAATTAAAAGAGGAGAAAGGTTTAGAAAGATATCACCGATGTTTATACTGGTTCACCCAATACCAGGGCTACGTCCAGTCTCCAGCCAAATTCTAGCTGGGTTCCACTAGATCAAATGTTTTACAGATTACAATCTTACACTTAATCTATCACAAGAACCACAATTCCAGTTCTCGCACCTAACCTTTCACCAAGAACCAAATTCCGAGTTCTTGACAACCTCTACAACCAAATTCCAGACTGCAGAGAAACCAAGTGCCCACAATTCCAGGCACCAAACAATACAAAAAGAATGTAAAGAAATGAAAAGAAGAAACTAGAATGCTCAAACCAGTTTTATGCAATTCTGCAGTGTGTTTCTTCTTCAAAAGAAAGCAATTTGCCTCAAGAAATAATTTCAAAGAACTTCACAAAAACTGGCACAAATCTTTCTTGAAAGAGTGCTAAAGTTTGCTTGCTTGCTTGCTAAAGATTGATGTTCAATTGTTGTGTTTAAAATGTTCAAGCCAAACTATTTTTATAGAAGATTTTCAAAACTGCTGGTTTAATCAATCTGTTAAAAAATCTTTTAATCTGTTAAAAGTGTAGTTTTAATCTGTTAAAACTTCTTTTAATCTATTAAAGCGTTCTTGATTATTTAACAGATTTTTTTAACTGATACGACAACGTTTGTATCAATTAAAACTCTTTACAAAAAATCTTCTAATTTGATTTAATCAATTGTTTCCTGTTTCAATCGATTAATATACTACAAAACTTTATTGTAAAATTTTCAAAGTGATTTTAACTGATAAAAATAAGTTTTAATCGATTAAAACACTGTGTAGAAATTTTTCTAAGTTGTTTTAATCGATTGAAACGTGTTTTAATCGATTGAAAAAGCTCTGATTGGTCATAACTCAATTCTGATCGATCATATCTGATTTTGATCGGTCATAACTCAATTCTGATCGATCATATCCGATTCCGTTCGGTCATAATTGCATTCTGATCGATCATCCTGAATGTTAAGTGGATTTAATCGATTAAAACCAAGTTGTATCGATTAAAATACTGCAAAAACATATCTCTTAACATTTTAAGTAATTTTAATCGGTTATATCGAAGCTTTATCAGTTAAAACACTGACAGAAGGTTTTCAAAACTTTCTTTAATGAAAACAATCGGTTATTTCAAAATTATATCAGTTAAAAACTTGTTTAAAAAAGCTTTTGTTAAAATACTTTGTTTTTAACTGCTTAAACGTTTTTAGAGGCATTTTGCAAAATCTTTTAAGTGAAGAAATCTCATGCAGCAGAAAAGATAAAAGTGATTATACCTAAGCATAGCAGCGGACACACTAATCCCTCTATTCTTTTATCTAAGTGACTGTTGACCGCTACAAAGTTGACTTTGACTTTATCTTTGACTTCATCAAATCAACAAGATCTTTGCCAGAGTATTTCAATAAGATCTTCATCACTTTCAGTCTCCCCCTATTTGATGAAGACAAACACCACTTTGAAAAATAACTCTGCAGGAGAAGTCACTTGATAATACAGATTAGTGAGTAATAAAGAAATGAATTATTTTCCTATTTCTCCCCCTAAATTGTTGCTTCCTAAATAAAGAATTATTTCTGATCAAAAGTAAAGCAACTAAAGCAACTATTCTCCCCCTTTTGACTTCATAAAAAAAAAAATAGGGAACAGAAGAGAAATAATGCAAATGTATGTAATAAGCTTGAGATTTTGAAAATTGAGAAAAAAATGAATACTATATCTTACTCATGTAAAGATCAATCAAAGTTGATTCAAACTTATCTTCATTAACACGTTTGTAATGAATACAATTAACACGTGTAAAGATAAGGGAATCATGCTTTAGTAGCATGTTACAAGAACAGCCATTAACTAAAGCCTTTAATTTTTCTTTCCAGAATAAAAATCGATTAAAAACAGAACAAAATCGATTAAAAAGTTCTTTGTTAATGGTTTTAATCTATTGAAATAAAGGTTTAATCGATTAAAACAGTGAACGAATTCAAAAGTTTGAAACATAAGGTCATTTAATCGATTAATTCGACACTTAATCGATTAAAACAGTAAGAAAAATGATGTATAAATTCTTTTAATCGATTTAAAAGATTTTTTATTGATTAAAACAACTAGTTTTGAAAACTAAGTAATGTTTGATGCATTTGTCATGCCTAATCTAGTGCAAATTTTGTAAAACCGATCATTTAGAAAAGTGTTTTACAATAATATCAACTACATCGATTAACTTTTAACCAATAGATCCATCAAAATCCGAATAGAATCTTCTTTAGCTAATTCAACTAGTGTAAACTAGTTTTAGAGTATTAAATCCATTTTGTATCAGCTAAAAATATCAGGGATCTATGTAAAATTCTATCTAGGTTTTCCTAATTCAACTTAAAACCTACATTATATTAATCATAGCTAAAAATATTGTTTCTGGTTAATAACCAGTTAATATTACAGTCCATAAAAGAGAATTTAGAAGCAAAAGAAATATGACGTAAAGAGAAAAAAATAAGAATGGACCCTTGTTGTCCAAGGACTCAATCATCCCAGTTTCCTTGATTGAGCTGCATGTCTTCCAACTTGGTGTAAATGTCAGCAATCTGGTGTCCAAGATTGGTGAACTGATTATTGGTCTGTTGAAAATGTTGATAGGTCATCTGCATGTGCTTTCTCTGGTTTTCCTGCAAGGTGGCCATTTGAGAAAGCATTGTCCTTTCAAATTGAGATAGAGGAGTCCCACGGTCAGGCTGCTCCATGTAGGGGATGATCTCCATATTTTCATATGAAGCTTGACCACTGGTAGATTCTGGAGCCTCTGCAGCAGCTGGAGAGGAAGGAATTTGACCTTGCTCATCTTCTTCATCATTGTCTTCCTCACCCTCAGACGTACCAGCATCCACCTTAGAAATCCACTCATCATCAATTTTAATAAACCCCATTTTTCGTAGGGTTGAGTCATCAATCTCATTTGATGCTTTCAGAGTTTCTACATACTCCCCTTCTAAATCCACTGCAAAATGTCTAAAAAATTTATTTATCAACAAAGCATAAGGTAATTTGTAATCAGCAAGCCTCTTGGCTTTTACCATGTGGTCTTTAATAACATAGACCCAGTTAACCCGAATCCTATTTTCAATGCAGTACATGAGAGCCAAATCACCCTCATTGAGTATAGCATGATTACTCCCCCTTGGAGTAAGCATCCATGCAATAATGAAGGCAAGAATTCTTGAGTCAAGCCTCATCTTCCCAGCATTGAAAATTCTAGCCGAATCATTTTGGTCTTTTAGACAGGTGCGAAAAAATTGAGTTTTATTAAACTCTAGTAATTCAGCAATATTACCTCTAGAGATTTTTACCCCAACATCTTTGAGGCCAACAACTTCATCCCAAATGTCAGGAGTAATGACCAAATTGACTCCTTTTACCTGAGACCTTAAGGTGGAACCACTGACAGTGAGATTTGCATAGAAAACTCTTACCAGATCTGGTTGAATATTGCCAGTATATTCCAGAAAATTCTTCAGTTTTTGATTCTTTAGTTTCCTTCTTAATGAAGTGAATCCTTCTTCATCCAGCCACGCAAACCTTATGAATTTGGGGATTACAAGCTGTTTTTGACTAAAATTAGTGATGAAGTTATTCATCTTATCTCTATCACCACTGAACCAATTTTCAAGGTGGCATCCCTGATTTCCAGCAGAGGAAGACTCTCCTTTTTGCTTCTTTCTTGACTTAGATATTCTCAGCATCTTGTTGTATTTTCAGAGAAGGGGTTCTGAGACGTGTGTACAAGGAAAGAAGGGAGAAGCACTTTGAACCAGGAAGAGAAGAATGAGAACAATGAGCTACAAGAGAACAAACTGAAGATTCACGAATGTCAATTTTCGTGAATTGCAGTTTACTTTAGACAAAACCTGCAAAATCAGCTTTAATTGCATATGTCCCCTTGACTGAGAACACCGGCACAGATTCTTGGACAGTGGGTGTATTAGCTAAACTGCTCTTGGAAGATGTTTGACTCGGTCAAACAATATTTAAAAGCATTATGCAGATTTTTATTACCATAAAAACTTGGGATTTTGACTTTGATTTGCTTACCAATTTTCAATTGGATGTTATAAAACTAATTTTCAGAAACAAATTAGTCGATTAACCAACTAATTAACCTATTAATTTGATCTTTAATACTAGGTCTGAAAATGTTACAGTGAAATAATCGATTAATTCATAAAGGAATCGATTAGTCTTGTACAAGATGAAATTAATAAAATGATAACAGAATTTAAATCGATTAAAACGAAAAAGAATCGATTAATTTTGACATCTTAGTGTTTTTAGTTGATATAAATTCTTTTTAATCGATTAAAACAGCTAGACTCAAATCCTGAGAACATTTTAATCGATTAATTCGTATTTCAATCGATTAAAACGGTACAGACAGATTTTCTGATATCCTCTGTAAGTTATTTTAATTGATTAATACTGTTTTATATCAATTAAAACATTCAGTTAATGAAACCAGAACCTGATTTGCAGTTTTGAATACCAAGGGATTTCCATATTTTGTTCCTGCAAAACAAATTTAACATGTTTCTGGTACCCTTTATAATTAATGGGTCCAATTAGGTTATTTGAAATGACTTTAACTTTAGAATCCATTTCATTCTACCTTTAGGAATAGCATACTTTTTAATTCTACAGTATTTTACTGAATGACCTCTTTTCATGCAGTAAAAACATTTAATCACAAAGTATGATTTCCTATTTACATTTGTTTTTCTGACTTTCATCCTAGATTTAAATTCTATGCCAGATTTGTCAAAAATTAGTTTTTGTGACCCAAGTAAAACGTCAAGATTAGCTTGACCTTGTGTAAACCTTGAAACGGTTTGTGATAAAAAATCAATTTTCTTTTGTAATTCTGAACAATTATTACAGGGTTTATTACATGCACAATCAGAATTATCATGAATTAATTTTAAGAAATCACAATCAGTTTCAAGAATTCTCTTTTCAAGAGAGTCTACTTTATTTACTAGCCAATTATTCAATCCTTTTAGCCTATCATTTTCTTTTTGTAGTTTCTTAGCCTCTTCATGCATTTCATTAAATGCTTCTTGTAATGAATTATAATTCACTAAATTTGAAGAAGAATTAGAACTTACACTGCTGGATTAAAGGTTGTGATTAGCCATTAGACATAGATTGGCTTCTTCATTATCAGAATTGTTTGTTGATGAAGTGTCATTGTCATCCCATGCTACATAGGCTCTTCTTTTGACTTTCTCTTCTTTCTTGTCATTATATTTGTTCTTTTATGGGCACTCCATTCTTACATGGCCCTACTTACCACAGCCATAGCATTTAAAGTTAGAAGAATCAGTTTTTTTTCTCATACCTTTTATGTTTTTCCTTGTCTTGAATCTTTTTCTTGAGAAACTTGTTGAATTTTCTGACAAGCAGTCCAAGATTCTCACTTTCCTCCTCAGATTCTTGATTTCTTTCTTCAACTTTGAGTGCTATACTTCTGCTTTTCTTCTCAAAGACTTCTTGTTCATTAAATCTGTTAATTTCCATTTCATGTTCTCTGAGTTTGCCAAACAGAGAAGCTGTTGTCATGACGGACAAATCCTTTGACTCTGAAATTGCTATGACCTTTGGCTGCCATGACCTGTCAAGGCATTTCAAGACTTTAATATTTAATTCTTCATTATCAAAGGTTTTACCTAGGCCCATTAGATGATTAATGATGTGAGTGAATCGCTTCTGCACATCTGCAATGCTTTCACCAGTTTGCATTTTGAACAACTCATATTCTCTTATGAGAGTATGCTTTCTGGCTCTCTTTACATCTGTTGTCCCTTCATGAGTAACCTCAAGAACATCCCACATCTCCTTGGCAGATTTGCATTGGGAGACCCCGAAAAACTCATCCATGTTAAGTGCGAAGTAATTATATTTTTAGCAAGTGCAATCATTTTGAACTTTTTTCTTTTCCTCATCGTTTAAACTGGACCATTCTTTTTCTGTAATTAAAGGGCCATTAGCAATTACATACCAAATATTTCTATCAATGGACTCAATAAAGATCTTCATCCTAATTTTCCAAAAAGGATAATCTGTTCCACAAAATAGTGGAGGTCTGTTAATAGAAACTCCCTCAGAAAAAGGTAATCTGTTTTCAGCCATGGATCGAAGAACTTGAATAACTTTCAAGCACCTCGCTCTGATGCCAATTGTTAGAAAAGTAGTTTTAGATCAAGAGGGCGGTGAATTGATCTTTGAAAGATTTTCGCAATTAACAGATTATCTATTTGTAAAAATAAGATTTCAGATCTGTTCTTGAATCACAAAGCAATCAATCAATAATAAACGCAGCAACGGAATTAAAAGAGGAGAAAGGTTTAGAAAGATATCACCGGTGTTTATACTGGTTCACCCAATACCAGGGCTACGTCCAGTCTCCAGCCAAATTCTAGCTGGGTTCCACTAGATCAAATGTTTTACAGATTACAATCTGTTGAACATTCAAGGACTTGATGTTGCAAATAATGATCATGAAGAATGTTGATTTTGATGATGATCCAAGAGCTTAAAGACTTAGAGTATTGAAGATTGAAGATTGATGTTTTCTGTATTGTAATAACTCTGTTTTAGTTTGATTGAGTCTGTAATTATAGAGTCTAAGATAGCCGGTACATAGTCCGTAACTTAGAAGCTTCAAAATGCTCAAATTTATCATGCGAGCTCGGCTTTAATCGATTATATAGGGAAATAATCGATTAAAACAGTGAGAAAACCATTTTCAAGCATATACTCACCTGTTTTAATCGATTAAAACATCAAAATAATCGATTAAAAGGTCAAATAATCGATTATTTCACCAAATAATCGATTAAACCGAAGAGGATTGGGTTCTCGCGTATTTGGCTCTGTTTTAATCGATTAAAACTCCATTTAATCGATTATTTCGATCTGTTTTTGTTTTTAAATTTCAAATTAACCCTATTTTCGAAAACCCAATTACCAAGAACCCTAGTTTCGAAATCTCCAATTCCTTAACCCTAATTTCCCTACTTAAACTCTGCTTTGGCACTCGAGAAAATGAGAACAACTCTTTCCATACAAAAGTTAAGTGCTCGTGAGTGCCGGAGAACTGTTTGTTGCAAGGAAAGGGGGCTTTTGGAAACCTGGTGTGAGGCTAGAAGCGATAAGAATCACTAAGTGGAGTTCTTAGTGGATTGTGTGTCTGTGCCAGTCTCTAGGGAAAGTCTGTTCTTCATCTCTTGTGGATTTCAAGAGAGGTGTTGTCTTTACTTTATCTCTTTGATTTGTAATCTGTTTATAACAATTTGTTCTTAGTGACAGCGTTAATCCTCTTTTGAGTGATTAGCAACTGGACGTAGGGTCTTTTGATCCGAACCAGTATAAACCTACTGTGTAATCTTCTCTACTCTTCTCTATTTACATTTACGCAGTTTTTAATCGGTAAAATTTGGGGAAAATTTTGAAAACCTAATTTTTATTAAGAAACCAATTCACCCCCCTCTTGGTTTTTGTCCGACCACGCGAACATTCCGCTGCGCGATTCTAACAAGTGGTATCGAGCTTGCTTTGATAGTCATTCAAACTTTTCGAAAATGGCCGGACAAAATCAAACTTTTGCCGAAGGTGCGTCTATCAACGAGACCCCCACTTTTTGCGGGTCAAAATTATCCTTTTTGGAAAGTACGTATGCAAATATTTTTAGAGTCTGTTGATAGAGGTGTTTGGGACGCAATTTTAAACGGTCCTTTTATTCCTAAAGTTTTTGAAAATGGAGTAGAAGTACCAAAACAATTTTCTAGATGGTCGGATGAAGAAAATAGGAAAGCTCAATATGATGTTAGGGCTAGAAATATAATTTCATCTGCTTTAACCCTTGATGAGTTTTACGGAATATCCACTTGTAAGAGTGCTCAAGAGATGTGGGCAAAACTAAGAGTAACTTATGAAGGAACAGATGATAGTGACTCAATTTCGGAATCAAGCGACTCGGAAATAGAAGCTAACATTTGCTTGTTGGCAAATGACATCATTTCTTCCGACTTTGAGGTTAGTGATTCCGACTCATCTTCAAGTGATGATGAAAATGATCATGATGAACTGCAAAATGCATATAATGAATTGTTTAGTGCTTTTAAGGACTTGAACAATAAATACAAAGCTGTGAAAAAGAGTTTAAATAGTTCCAAAATGGAGGTAGAGTCCTTAAAAATGAAAATCACATGTTTAGAAGAAAAGGAGTCCTTAAAAACGAAAATTTCATGTTTAGAGGAAAAGGAAACCTTAGAAACGACAATTGTATGTATAGATGAGAATGATGATAAGACTATAGCATGTGCATCATGTAAAGAGTATGAACATGATATTGATTTACTTAGACATTTGCTTGATAAAGCTAAAAAGGAATTAAGTGATAATTATAAGAATAAGGATAGTGTTCAAATTAAAGAAAATTGTCATGTTCCTTTGAAAAAGCCTAAAAGTAAAAATAGAAGAGTATGGGTTGAAAAAGGAACCAAAACTTCAATAGTTAGAAATGCATCATTTTCAAATGTTACATCTAAAGCATGTTTCTATTGTATGAAACAAGGTCATACTTCAAATAGATGTAAAATCAAACATTTTGGTGTTCCTAAAGGAAAATATATTTGGGTTCCTATAGATAAATGAATTGTTTGTCTCTTTTATTTATTCAAAGAAAATGGATCATTTAGTATGTTTTAAACAGAATGATTAGGTAAAAACATTTTATCTTTTCTATTGCATGAAGGTTCTTCACTTAAAGATTTTTGCGAAAAGCCTCTAAAATTGTTTTAAACAACCTAAAACAAAGTATTTTTTCAAAAGCTTTCTTAAAACATGTTTTTAACTGATGCAGTTTTGAAAGAACCAAATAAAATCACTTAGAATGGTCAAAGAAGTGTTTTTACAGCATTTTAATCGATACAACTTGTTTTCAATCGATTAAAACCATTTAGAACTCATTGTGATCGATCAGATGTTTATTATGAGCGGTCAGAATCTTTTAAATCGATTAAAAACACGTTTCAATCGATTAAAATCACTTAAAGGGTCAGGATGATCGATCAGATTTTTATTATGACCGGTCAGAATCAGTTGTGATCGATCAGATTTTTATTATGAGCGGTCAGAATCTTTTAAATCGATTAAAAACACGTTTCAATCGATTAAAATCACTTAAAGGGTCAGGATGATCGATCAGATTTTTATTATGACCGGTCAGAATCAGTTATGATCGATCAGATTTTTATTATGACCGATCAGAACTCTTTTAATAGATTAAAAACTCGTTTCAATCGATTAAAACAACTTAAAAACTTTTTCTACACTGCGTTTTAATCGATTAAAAGACGTTTTAACAGATTAAAACTGCACTTTTAACAGATTAAAACTGCACTTTTAACAGATTAATTAAACCAGCAGTTTTGAAAATCTTCTATAGAAAACAGTTTGGCTTGAACTTTCTAAACTCACATTGAATATAAGTTTTCACACATCCTTAAGCAATCAATTAAGCAACTGCGGTGCAAACACTTTGGAGATCAAGGATGTGCTTCTTGTTGATGGATTAAAACATAACCTTCTTAGCATAAGCCAATTGTGTGACAAAGGATTCAAGGTAACTTTTGAAAGCAAATTTTGCCCCATACATTTAGTAGATTCCGAAATAGTAGAATTAAAAGGCATTAGGCATAACAACATATATTTGATTGATTTGGATTGTTTATATGAGTCTAGTATAACATGTTTAGTTGCTAAGGAAGAGAATCCTTGGTTATGGCATAAAAGAGCGGCTCATATAAACATGCATCATTTGAATAAATTGATATCAAAAGACTTAGTTATTGGATTGCCTAAATTGAAATTTGAAAAAGATAGATTGTGTGATGCATGCCAAAAAGGTAAACAAGTTAAATCATCATTTAAATCAAAAAATGTGATTTCCACTTCAAAACCCCTAGAATTATTACATTTAGATTTATTTGGACCTTCTAGGATAAAAAGCTTTGGTGGAAATTATTATGGTCTTGTAATTGTTGATGATTTCTCTAGGTACACTTGGACATTTTTCCTAACTATGAAAAGTGAAGCTTTTAAGGTCTTTAGAAAGTTTGCTAAACAAATACAAAATGAGAAAGACCTAAGGATTAAAGTTTTAAGAAGTGACCATGGTGGTGAGTTTCAAAATGAAAAGTTTGAGAATTATTGTGAGGAAAATGGTATATTACATAACTTTTCTCGCTCCTAGGACTCCCCAACAAAATGGTGTAGTTGAAAGGAAAAATAGGTCATTAGAGGAACTTGCAAGAACTATGTTAAATGAATCTAATGTTCCTAAATATTTTTGGGCTGATGCGGTTAGTACTGCATGTTATGTTTTAAATAGAATGCTCATTAGGTCAATTATGAAATCTACTCCATATGAATTGTTTAATGGTAGAAAACCTAATGTTGCACATTTGAAAATTTTTGGTTGTAAATGTTTTGTACTAAATAATGGAAAGGACAATCTAGGAAAATTTGATTCAAAAGCCGATGAGGGTATTTTTCTAGGTTATTCTTTAACTAGAAAGGCGTATAGAGTATTTAATAGAAGAACTTTGAATATAGAAGAATCTATACATGTTGCCTTTGATGAGATTGTAGACCTTGGGGAAATCCTCTTGAGTCAAATAAAAGACTTGCAGGTGATGATGAATATATAAGAGAGGCCCTTGATGAATTATACTTGGAAGATAATGTGCCTTCTCAAACTCCTCAATTAGCAAAAGAATGGCAATCACCTAGAGGACTCTCAATGGACAATATCATAGGTGATATCTCAAAAGGGGTAAGAACTAGAAATATGAATAATTTACGTATGTCCGTTGCTTTTGTGTCACAGATTGAACCTAAAAACATTGAGGAAGCACTTAAAGATGATCAGTGGTGCATAGCCATGCAAGAAGAACTTAACCAATTTGAAAGGAATCAAGTCTGGGAACTAATCCCAAGAGAAGAGTCACATCAAGTTATTGGAACTAAATGGGTATTCAGAAATAAGCTTGATGAAGATGGTAATATAACAAAGAATAAAGCCAGACTTGTTGCAAAAGGCTATTGTCAGGAGGAAGGTATAGATTATGATGAAACTTATGCTCCTGTGGCCAGAATTTGCTAAGATAATGCAGGGAGAGTTTGAAATGTCTATGATGGGAGAATTGACATTCTTCCTTGGACTACAAATCAAGCAACTTAAAGATGGCACTTTCATCTCTCAAACTAAATACTGCAAGGAAATTCTCAAAAAGTTTGGTATGGACACCTCTAAGGAAGCTAACACACCCATGGGAACTTCATGCTATTTAGACAAGGATGAATCAGGTTTGGAAGTAAATCAAACTATGTATAGAGGTATGATAGGATCACTATTATACTTAACTGCTAGTAGACCCGATATTATGCATTACTGCTCGTGTGTGTGCTAGATTTCAAGCTTGTCCTAAAGAATCTCATTTAATTGCAGTAAAACATATTTTAAAATACTTAAAAGGAACTACTGGATTTGGCTTGTGGTATCCGTCTAATGCTTGTATTAGTTTATTAGGATATTCCGATGCTCGATTATGGTGGATGTAAAATTGATAGGAAAAGCACTAGTGGGACATGTCATTTGTTAGGTTCATCCTTAATATCATGGCATTCTAAGAAACAAGCATGTGTTGCTTTATCTACCACTGAAGCTGAATATATTGCAGTTGGTAGTTGTTGTGCTCAAATTCGTGGATGAAACAACAATTAGAGGATTATAGCATATATTTAAATGACATTCCATTAATGTGTGATAATACGAGTGCAATCAACTTAACTAGAAATCCAGTAATGCACTCTAGGACTAAACATATTGAGATTAGACAACACTTTTTAAGAGATAATATCGACGAAGGAAACCGTAAGATAGAGTATGTAGACACTAAACGTCAATTAGCAGATATATTTACTAAGCCTCTACCCAAGGATAGATTCTATGATCTTAGAAGAGACTTAGGGATACTAGAAATAGCTTAAATTCTGCTTAATTTGAATGATTTTGGATGATTGTTATGATTAAATTCGTGATGCGGGATATTCATAGGTTATAATGTGTAAAAACCTTAAAAAACTTAATATAGCCTCTGGAATAATCGATTACTTGGAAGTGATAATCGATTATTTTTCCTCAAAACGTCCAAAACAGGGTATTCTCCTCGGAATAATCGATTATCTCGTGAAATAATCGATTAAATGCCTCTAAAAATCGATTATTTACTTGGAAATAATCGATTAAAGTTGTCTAATGTAGAGATAATTGATGAATTTTCTTTTGTTATTGTCTTGATGTTGTAAAATATGATGTTTCTTTCATGCTATGATTGAGGGGAGCTTTCTCTAACTTATGCATATTTTGAGGGGGAGCTCTTATGATTGATGTTGCAGAGTTCTTTTTGATTATAATCAAAATAGGGGGAGAAAAATTTAAAGCCTATGATTCAATATTAAATGTTATACTGGTATGTTTAATGTGTTTGTTAGTATGACGGATGAAACGAGGTTATTACAAGGGCTTTAAAAGATAATTTTGATCATCATCAAAAAGGGGAGATTGTTGAACATTCAAGGACTTGATGTTGCAAATAATGATCATGAAGAATGTTGATTTTGATGATGATCCAAGAGCTTAAAGACTTAGAGTATTGAAGATTGAAGATTGATGTTTTCCGTATTGTAATAACTCTGTTTTAGTTTGATTGAGTCTGTAATTATAGAGTCTAAGATAGCCGGTACATAGTCTGTAACTTAGAAGCTTCAAAATGCTCAAATTTATCATGCAGGCTTCGGCTTTAATCGATTATATAGGGAAATAATCGATTAAAACGAGTGAGAAAACCATTTTCAAGCATATACTCACTTGTTTTAATCGATTAAAACATCAAAATAATCGATTAAAAGGTCAAATAATCGATTATTTCACCAAATAATCGATTAAACCAGAGAGGATTGGGTTACTGCGTATTTGGCTCTGTTTTAATCGATTAAAACTCCATTTAATCGATTATTTCGATCTGTTTTTGTTTTTAAATTTCAAATTAACCCTATTTTCGAAAACCCAATTACCAAGAACCCTAGTTTCGAAATCTCCAATTCCTTAACCCTAATTTCCCTACTTAAACTCTGCTTTGGCACTCGAGAAAATGAGAACAACTCTTTCCATACAAAAGTTAAGTGTCTGTGAGTGCCGGAGAACTGTTTGTTGCAAGGAAAGGGGGCTTTTGGAAACCTGGTGTGAGGCTAGAAGCGATAAGAATCACTAAGTGGAGTTCTTAGTGGATTGTGTGTCTGTGCTCGTCTCTAGGGAAAGTCGTTCTTCATCTCTTGTGGATTTCAAGAGAGGTGTTGTCTTTACTTTATCTCTTTGATTTGTAATCTGTTTATAACAATTTGTTCTTAGTGACAGCGTTAATCCTCTTTTGAGTGATTAGCAACTGGACGTAGGGTCTTTTGATCCGAACCAGTATAAACCTACTTGTGTAATCTTCTCTACTCTTCTCTATTTACATTTACGCAGTTTTTAATCGGTAAAATTTGGGGAAAATTTTGAAAACCTAATTTTTATTAAGAAACCAATTCACCCCCCCTCTTGGTTTTTGTCCGACCACGCGAACATTCCGCTGCGCGATTCTAACACAATCTTACACTTAATCTATCACAAGAACCACAATTCCAGTTCCTGCACCTAACCTTTCACCAAGAACCAAATTCCAGTTCTTGACAACCTCTACAACCAAATTCCAGCTGCAGAGAAACCAATGCCCACAATTCCAGGCACCAAACAATACAAAAAGAATGTAAAGAAATGAAAAGAAGAAACTAGAATGCTCAAACCAGTTTTATGAAATTCTGCAGTGTGTTTCTTCTTCAAAAGAAAGCAATTTGCCTCAAGAAAGAATTTCAAAGAACTTCACAAAAACTGGCACGAATCTTTCTTTAAAGAGTGCTAAAGTTTGCTTGCTTGCTTGCTTAAGATTGATGTTCAATTGTTGTGTTTAAAATGTTCAAGCCAAACTGTTTTTATAGAAGATTTTCAAAACTGTTGGTTTAATCAATCTGTTAAAAAATCTTTTAATCTGTTAAAAGTGTAGTTTTAATCTGTTAAAACTTCTTTTAATCCATTAAAGCGTTCTTGATTATTTAACAGATTTGTTTTAACTGATATGACAACATTTGTATCAATTAAAACTCTTTACAAAAAATCTTCTAATTTGATTTAATCGATTGTTTCGTGTTTCAATAGATTAATATACTGCAAAACTTTATTGTAAAATTTTCAAAGTGATTTTAACTGATAAAAATAAGTTTTAATCGATTAAAACGCTGTGTAGAAATTTTTCTAAGTTGTTTTAATCGATTGAAACGTGTTTTAATCGATTGAAAAAGCTCTGATCGGTCATAACTCAATTCTGATCGATCATATCTGATTTTGATCGGTCATAACTCAATTCTGATCGATCATATCTGATTCTGTTCGGTCATAATTGCATTCTGATCGATCATCCTGAATGTTAAGTGGATTTAATCGATTAAAACCAAGTTGTATCGATTAAAATACTGCAAAAACACATCTCTTAACATTTTAAGTAATTTTAATCGGTTATATCGAAGCTTTATCAGTTAAAACACTGACAGAAGGTTTTCAAAACTTTCTTTAATGAAAACAACCAGTTATTTCGAAATTATATCAGTTAAAAACTTGTTTAAAAAACCTTTTGTTAAAATACTTTGTTTTTAACTGCTTAAACGTTTTTAGAGGCATTTTGCAAAATCTTTTAAGTGAAGAAATCTCACGCAGCAGAAAAGATAAAAGTGATTATACCTAAGCATAGCAGCGGACACACTAATCCCTCTATTCTTTTATCTAAGTGACTGTTGACCGCTACAAAGTTGACTTTGACTTTATCTTTGACTTCATCAAATCAACAAGATCTTTGCCAGAGTATTTCAATAAGATCTTCATCACTTTCATAGGGCATTCACAAAAAAGGAAAAAACCCGCTAGGATATCCTAGGAAAAAATTAAGGCAGCCCGCTAGATCGAAAACCCCAAAAGGGCGGTCTAGGCAAAAGTTAGGGCTTAACTAAAAAATAAATAAAAAGGAATCCATCAGCATAATCATGAAAGTACAACAGGAGAATACCAGTCACTTTTCTAAGATGCATCTCATAAAAGAATAGATTACATTTAGGACATCCACCCACAAATAGTCGCACAAAACGACTCTGTCAAAATCGAAAATAATTTTTTTTGCAAATAAATAACTAAAAACTAAAAGCATTCATGCATGTAAGGAGACTAGCTCCATGTTTGTGTTTGAAAACAGGAAGCACTAAAAACAAGCCTCCACATAATGCTCTCCCTCAAGAATGCCACCTATAAGCCAGCGACTCCAGAGCAAAATAAAAGTTTCCAAAAACCAGAGCTCCAGCTACCATCCTTCTATCCAGAAAAATAAGGCACAAATAAGAAGTCTCCAAACTTTGCTATCTCTCCCTCAAGAAAGAAGAGCGAGTTGTCATCATCAAATAACTCAGAGGAAATAAGAGTCTCCCGAATCAAAAGCCCCAACCATTATCCTTCTTCCCCAATAAAGAGAGGACACAGTCATTAGAACAGAAAAGCTGACGGAAGGCTTAGTCATCCCCAAGCAGATCATTGCCTACACCAGAGGCAAACAAAAATAATTCCACACGGCTCAACATCACCCCTACATGAGTCATCGAACACACTCATTCAGAGTCTCATCCACATCCCCTAATGGAGAATAAAGGCTTCAAGAGCTCATTATCATCAACCATCAAAAGAGTCCAATCTACATACCATCAAGTTTTCAACAAAAAGAAGAATCAGAAATTCCCATCACAAGGTCAACTCACATCAAAATCGGATCCCCAGGAAGTCAGCTAATTCCCCGATGGATCACCAAAAAGAAAAGCCTTCATCCCCAGCAGATGCCCAAGAAGAAAAGGCCATGACAATGGAAGGCCAATAAATCCCCAACGGATTCCTGCCTACACCAAAAGGCAACCATCAAAATCCCCGACAACCAAAAAGTCGGACGATTGAAGAAAAAGAAAAAATCAGAAATTCCATTACCCCAGCAGAATAAGAGCTTGACGAAGCCAGCTCACACCTATATCAATTAAGGAGCCGAGACCCCATTCCCCCAAAGGGCTATCAAAATCTGATCCCCAAGAAGTCAACCAAATCTCTGGTGGATCGCCAAAAAGAAGAATTTACACCCAGTGAGCCTACAGCAGATGCAATCTTCACAGTCATATCCTCAGAGGCATCATCAAGAGCCAACATCCCCAAAAGGGAATATCAGCCTATTCAGAGGCAAAACATTATAACCAAAAGTCTTCACTTTCGATGAAGCATCTGCCTACTCAGAGGCACTACCAGAACCTCAATGAAATATCTGCCTACTCAGAGGCATCGACAAATCCCTAATCAATTCCCTCCTACTCCAGAGGCTTTTACCAAGAATCCCCAGCAGTCAAGAAGCTGGATGACTAAAGAAAAAACCAAAAGCGAAGAATCCTCGACACACCGAATAACTACACAAGAAGAATCAAGAACAATTACTACCCATGGAGTCAGCGCATGAATGAGATCAGTAAGCCGCTAACACCCAGTCCTACGAAGTGGAGTGAAATTTAAACCAGATGGGGGTGCGTACTCATCCAGTCCTACGAAGTGGATTGAAACTCAAACCAGATGGGGGTGCGTACTCATCTAGTCCTACGAGGTGGACTGAAATTTAAACCAGATGGGGGTGCGTACTCATCCAGTCCTACGAGGTGGGCTGAAATTTAAACCAGATGGGGGTGCGTACTCATCTAGTCCTACGAAGTGGCACTACTACAAAATATGCTTTCAACGTCGTCATTTAACGTCGGTTAAAGCTGAGCCGACGTTAAATACACTTTCAACGTCGGTTGGTTAAAAAATGACGTTGAAAGTTGAATGTTGGACACATTCTACGTCGGTTTTTAGTTAACCGACGTAGAAAGCACTTTCCACGTATGTTCCAGATGAATCGACGTTGAATGTGTTTTCACCCAAAAAATTTCTTAAGTTGAAGAAATGTCACCGACGAGATTCAAACCCGGTATTTTAGAGTTGAAAGCTGATACTCCAACCACTAAACTACTACAATTTTTTATAATAATTTACAAATAAATTATATTTATATACAAATAAATATATATATCCGTGTAAATATATAAATATAGAATATATAAATACAAATATATTTATATATTTTGATATATTTATATAGTTATATATTTATATATTTATATGTTGGATGTGAGGGTGCGTTCGAGGGTGAAAGTGAGATTGACTCTCGCTTGAGTGAAAATACGTTAAAGCTCACGGAAATTCACTCGCTCAAGTCTCGCTTGAGCGAAAATTGGTATTTTATATCATTATATAAATAAATTATAAATATTATATTTTGTCATTAAATTACAAACCCATATAAATAGAACTCGCTCACAAATTTGGCATCAAATTTTGAAAACCCACTCGACACACACTTTCACCTTTGAGCGTGCCCTCACATCCAACATATAAATATATAATTATATAAATATATCAAAATATATAAATATATTTGTATTTATATATTTACACGGATATATATTTATTTGTATATAAATATAATTTATTTGTAAGTTACTATCAAAAAATTTGAGTAGTTTAGTGGTTGGAGTATCGACCTCCAACACTAAGGTATTGGGTTCGAATCCTGTCGGTGACAAAAAATTAATTTGGTAATGCTCTAAACTTCAAAAAAATATGATAAATAATAAAACTATAATATAGAGGGACCTAATAAAAATATAATATAAAAGAAAGGGGGGATTTCTAGATAAATAGAGAGGGGATGGAAATAAATAAAAATTTTCGATTTGAAAAATCAGACTTTTCACATCGGTTAAATATACTTTCAACGTCGCCTGATAAAACGTCGGTTCTAGAACCGCCGTTGAAGGCCTTCCAGAACCGAGCCTTACGACAAGAGGCTTAAAACAAATCTTTCAACCAAAGGGAACATCTTGGAGGTTCACAATCAACGTCCCGAGGGTCAGCCTCCACGACAACCAGCGCATGATCGGAAGCAGTAAGCCGTCACCACCACTTCAGGAAAGACCTGAAGACGAAGACCTGCACATAGGAAAAATTGGCGCATGATCGAAAGCAGTAAGCCACCACCACCACTTCGGGAAAGGGAAAGACCTGAAGGGAACATCCTGGAGGTTCACAATCAACGTCCCGAGGGTCAGCCTCCACGACAACCAGCGCATGATCGGAAGCAGTAAGCCGTCACCACCACTTCAGGAAAGACCTGAAGACGAAGACCTGCACATAGGAAAAACTGGCGCATGATCGAAAGCAGTAAGCCACCACCACCACTTCGGGAAAGGGAAAGACCTGAAGGGAACATCCTGGAGGTTCACAATCAACGTCCCGAGGGTCAGCCTCCACGACAACCAGCGCATGATCGGAAGCAGTAAGCCGCCACCACCACTTCGAGAGAGGGAAAGACCTGAAGACAAAGACCTGCACGCAGGCAAAACCAGTGCATGATCGGAAGCAGTAAACCGCCACCACCACTTCGGGAAAGGGAAAGACCTGAAGACAAAACCGGCGCATGATCGGAAGCAGTAAGCCGCCACCACCACTTTGGGAAAGGGAAAGACCTAAAGACGAAGACCTGCACACAGGAAAAACCGACGCATGATCGGAAGCACTAAGCCACCACCACCACTTCAAGAAAGGGAAAGACCTGAAGACGAAGACCTGCACACAGGCAAAACCAGCGCATGATCGGAAGCAGTAAGCCGCCACACCCACTTCGGGAAAGGGAAAGACCTGAAGACGAAGACCTGCACACAGGCAAAAACCATCACATGATCGAAAGCAGTAAGCCGCCACCACCATTTCGGGAAAGGAAAAGACCTGAAGATGAAGACCTGCACACAGGCAAAACCGGCGCATGATCGAAAGCAGTAAGCCGCCACTGTCGCCGCCGTCCGTTCCGACGTCCTGGGACATCTCGAACGTTAATGCGAGCGGTCGCGAAAAGATGGTTGAGACTCGCATTTTTGTTAAAAATATGTTCATTGCTTCTGAGGCGCTCAACGCTGAACTATCCTCTAATAGAAGCAAGGTTTTCGAAAAGGGTTCTTTTGGAGTCGCCACCAATGTTTTGACCATAAACATTGGAAAAGGAGAAAAAAAGGCATTGATTTTAATAAAAATCAAACTTGGCCATTATAACCAGAGTTGGGTAAGGGAGTTAGTTACGTGTGGGGAAGGTATTAGCACCCCACAACGCCCCTTTCGGGTTCCCTATGACGGATTAATTCATTTAAGTAAAGATTACAAAAAATTACGCTATTACCCTATTTTATTCGTATAGTATTTAAATATGGCTATCTACATGGTTTTATCTACATTGCATACAGGAAGTAGTAAATAAAGCAATAAAAGGGAAGAGAATTGAGAAGAACCTCCGAAGCAAGCTTTATATTATAAGTCTTTTACACAGAGGACGCTTTGCGGCAATCCTTCACTCTACAACGACTCTCCTCTCGAATAAACTCGACTCGACTAAAATTTTCTAGAAGAATCGAATGCCGGAATACAAATTCCTTAACTGATTATTACCTATTAAAGGCAATCAGAGAGATCATTCGAAGGAGGGAGAGAAGAAGACAAGTCTTGGAGTTGTCTGGGGTGTGGAGAATGACAAATGAGGCTCCTATTTATAGATTTCGTTGCCTGGAAATCTGGGACGGCCGTCTGGGTTGGGACGGCCGTCCCAACTGCAAAATTTGCACTGGGCCAAGCTGGGGGGAGAGTGGGACGGCCAATTTGGGTTGGGACGGCCGTCCCACTTGAATAGTGGGGTTTGGGACGCACGTCCCGAAGGTGAGACGTGTGTCTCACTTGTTTTTTGATGTTTGGGACGGCTGTCCCAGTTTGGGACGGCTGTCCCAACCTGTCTTGGCCTGTTTTCGCGTTCTGGGACCCCCGGGAAGCTTTTCTTTCCTTTTTCGGACGTAGATTGACGCCGATAGATGTCCGTTGAAGCTTTATCTTCATATAGGTAGTCTTCTTGGCCTTTATTAAGATTCCGGGCGAGCTTTATCTTCGTGTAGGAAGTCTCCTTAGTCTTTATTGTGTGGATGGGTGAACCCCGTCTTGTTGCGAGAGGTCTTTCTTGGTTTTTGATATGCAGCCGGGTGAACTTTATTTTTGTGTGAAGTTTCCCTAGCCTTTATTTTGAGAGGCCGGGAAAAATTAGGGGTCTACAGCTGCCCCCCCTTCACCTGCCTAGCTAATTTGTTGGCTTGATATGCCGACAAAATTAGTTGGTAGGGGAAGGAGTTAACCCTTTTGCCCGGTCATCCTTCGAATGCTGCTCCTTGCTGATCCTCCGGATGATAAATATTTTGATAGGTACTAACCCCTATCTGGTTTGAGTCTTATTTTGTAAGGCTCTGGTGAGTACTTACCCTCACCTGGTATGAGTCTGCATTTCGCTAGACTCTTGTGGGTACTTACCCCCACTAGGTATAAACCTTGTTTTGCAAGGCTTTGGTGAGTACCTACCCTCACCCGGTATGAGTTCAAATTTTGCTAAACTCTTGTGGGTACTTTTCTTCCGAGGTGCTTGTCGCCGCCGTCAAAACGAGGCGGTCGGAGCGACGCGATGGTTTTTTCGACCCTCTTTGATTTTTGCGTTTTTTATGGGTGGGTACAACGTCCTTAGGTTGTCCGATAACCGGGCTAACCTAGAGACGAGGTTTTTGAAAAGTGTTCTTGGGTTGTCTGATAGTCGGGCTAACCCAAGAACGGGTTTTGAAGGGTTCGTGGAGTCGCCACCGATGTTTTTACCGGAAACATCGGAAAAGGAGTTTAAAAAGGCATTGGTTTTCGAAAACCAACTTTGGTCATTAGAACCAGAGTTGGGTAAGGGAGTTAGTTACGTGTAAAGGAAGTGTTAGTTCCTTTACGACGCCCCTTTCGGGTTCCCTATGATAGGCCGGCTACCTTGGATAAATAATTAAACTGGAAAATTGCGCTTTTACCCTTTTATTGTGCGGTATTTAAAGATTATGACTACATGGCCCTAGTGTCTATTGCATAATTTTAAATGAAAGCGGTAAACTTAGAAAGAGAGAGAGTGCACCTCCAAGGCAAGCTTTTTTGTATTTCTCTTTAAAGAGTGGGTGCTTTTTGGCAACCCTTCACTCTACAAACACTCAGAAACTCCGGAAATGCCTCGGAGGGTGTAGATTTTTTCACTTCTAGTCATGCCCCCGATGCCGGCTATATTTGTGATATCCTTTTTTATTGGTGAAGATTTTCCGTATCTCCACGGTACAACTTATTCGATTCGAGGCGTGAACAAAATGTAATGGCATCCTTGCCCCCTCTTCCCTATTAACTCGGATACCCAACGGTTGAGGCTTATTATCCTCCTTAGGCGGATCAACCGTTGGAGAGAACTTGACGACGAAAGGTTTGCTCTTCATCCTACTTCGATTTGTGGAAAGCACATCAACTAATCCTTTCTTTTTATTATCTTTTTATTAAAGTGAGAATGAATGCAATTTATGGATGCAATTCATGAATGTAGTAGACGGTTGAGACAAACAATTTTATTTGTTTCATCCAGACAGTGTACATTCCTCAATGCAATGTTTTGAAGTACATATTTTTTGAATGAAAAGCGGAGAAGCCTAAATGAACCCATAGGCAGGTTAGAATTTTCCTTTATTTTCATTTTGACTTCCCGTGCATGGCTTGCGAATGCCCTAACCTCTTTTCATGACATTGAGGAATGCCCACTTTCTTCAACTGTCTATTATGTTATGAGGATGAAGTTTGGTGGATGCATGTATGCAAGTGTTTGTTTTTTCCTAAACATTATCATGTTTTATTTTCTAACATGACGTATGATAGTGTTTGGGATTTTTGTGTTTTTTTTTTTTTTGTATGCGGATGAGGGCATGAAGAATACCAGCCGCTTTATAGCAATGCAAAAAGATTTTTATTGAATGATATATGAGATGGATATTCCTTAAGACAATGGCTTAGGTATCCTCCTTAAAGCTTACGCTTTGTGGGGTATCATACCCACCTTGGTGTAATGGTTCTTTCCCCGTCACATATTTGACAAGTATAATGGGAGTCACCATCACACCTTAGTACACTTGTCCCTTCCTTGTCGCAAAGGTCATAAATGTGCTCGGGGCCTCTTTCGCCATTGTCTTAGGGATATCTAGTGCTCTCTAGAATAAATGTATTTATGCATGCACCAGTACAAAAGGGCAGTAGATGTTCAAAGTGCGATAACTTTTGACTGGGTTGTCTGATTTGGACGCACAACATGTCAAAACAAAGAGAAAAGGGTGAAGAACCAAGCTGCAAATAGCCAAAGGCGATTTGGCCCAGTAATTTTCCCATTAAACGTCTCTAAGACCCATTTTTTTAGGGGTTTATTAAAATGATGCGTATGCATACTTTCCTTATGCATTCATTTTCTCTCTTGGTTTTTTCCACTTATGACATGATATGAATGATACGACTTCGTCAAAATTATTTTTATAAATGTTTTATTGTTATTATTTTATTTATTTTGGATTTTTTATTTTTATTTTTATTGCTTTTTATTTTATAGCCTTTTATCTCTTCTGTCGGAACTGCGTGGCTACTTAGCTTACAAAGAACCTGAAACCAGGCTAGCTAAAAGGCAGACTGTCCGAGATAAAATGTGGCTTTATGCGAAAGAAATATTTAGCATCCCTTATCTCTTCTGTCGGAACTGCGTGGCTACTTAGCTTACAAAGAACCTGAAACCAGGCTAGCTAAAAGGCAGACTGTCCGAGATAAGGGCGTTTATTTGTAAAATATATTTTTTTGTTTTTGTTCTGTTGTTTGTTTATGCTATGCAACATACAAATGCAATAATCATATGCACACACAATTCGATCATCCCCGAACAGGAGAGATTTCGTTTTTATCACGAGGTAGGGTTTTCTCCGAGAAAAGTGCATTGGTTAGGGTAGGTTCTAACTGTTCTCGCCAGGCTAAGGCCCCCAAGGTGCCCCCATTATAGGGTCCCCACTCTCCAGTCGTCCAACCATGCTCGAGCACTAAGGCCGGAGTCGGTCTTGTTGCCAAAAGAGGAAGGTTATCACCTTGAGTGGTGGTTTTCGATCACACCTGGTGGGCACAAGGCCCTAACTACAGCGAACCGTACACTGCCACCCACTCCCTATGGTTATCTCACTTGCCCCGGGTATAGAGGGAACTGTAGTGTGCAAGGGTTTGTGTGCGGTTTATATTTCAATCAATTGCGTAAGTATAAACAAGCAACGGTTATTTGAAAGCCAAACAATAAAGCATGTTATAATACAAGGCGGGGTAAAAGCGCCATTTTCTTGGTTTAATTATTTTTAAGCCAGCCCATCACTAAATGGGATCAACTCTCTAGGCTTCCCCAGTGGAGTCGCCATCTGTCGCCGCCGTCAAAACGAGGCGGTCGGAGCGACGCGATGGTTTTTTCGACCCTCTTTGATTTTCGCGTTTTTTATGGGTGGGTACAACGTCCTTAGGTTGTCCGATAACCTAGAGACGAGGTTTTTGAAAAGTGTTCTTGGGTTGTCCGATAGCCGGGCTAACCCAAGAACGGGTTTTGAAGGGTTCGTGGAGTCGCCACCGATGTTTTTACCGGAAACATCGGAAAAGGAGTTTAAAAAGGCGTTGGTTTTCAAAAACCAACTTTGGTCATTAGAACCAGAGTTGGGTAAGGGAGTTAGTTACGTGTAAAGGAAGTGTTAGTTCCTTTACGACGCCCCTTTCGGGTTCCCTATGATAGGCCGGCTACCTTGGATAAATAATTAAACTGGAAAATTGCGCTTTTACCCTTTTATTGTGCGGTATTTAATGATTATGACTACATGGCCCTAGTGTCTATTGCATAATTTTAAATGAAAGCGGTAAAATTAGAAAGAGAGAGAGTGCACCTCCAAGGCAAGCTTTTTTGTATTTCTCTTTAAAGAGTGGGTGCTTTTTGGCAACCCTTCACTCTACAAACACTCAGAAACTCCGGAAATGCCTCGGAGGGATTCTAAAGAAGATTTAGAACACTCAATTTATGCCTAGAGACACTCAAAAACTCCGGAAATGCTTCGGAGGGGTTCTAGAGAGAGAAAATCTAAAGAGAAGGGAGAGCTACTGTGCTTGGTGTGTGGAAATGAGGGGGGAGGAGCCCCTATTTATAGTTTTTCGTGCCTGACAGTGGCGAGACCGCCAGTCTCGTCTGACAGGGTCGAGACCGCCGTCTGGACAATCCAGACCGCCGTCTCGACCATGGCAGGGGGTCGAGACCGCCGTCTGGAAAACCCAGACCGCCGTCTCAACCTATGCAGTGGCGAGACCGCCGTCTGGACAAGCGAGACGGCGGTCTCGTCCCTGGCGTGAGGCGAGACGGCGGGTCTGGACCTTCCAGACGGCGGTCTCGTCCCTTCAGGGTGAGAAACTTTATTTTTCGGGCCAAAAACCCTCCTATCTTAGTACGGGGGCCTAATAGTCTCTCCTAGTGGCTTGTTAGGCTTCGGCCGTCTTCAAATAGGAAGCTTTCTGACTTTATTTGGAGGCCGGACAAGATTAGGGGTCTACAGTGGTCAACACTGAACTATCCTCTAATAGAAGCAAGTCTTTTGTTCCCGTTTTTAGAAATGCTTCTGGTGAGTATTTTTACTCTACCCGATGCATTTTGGTAAGTTTTGATGAGTATCTACCCTCATCTGGTACAAAACATTATTTTTAAGGTTCTGGTGGGTATCTACCCCCACCCGGTACAAATCTGCTTTTTTTGCTAGATTCTGATGAGTACTTACCCTCATCCGATACGGACCTTATTTTTAAGGTTTTGGTGGGTACCTACCCCCACCCGATACGAATCTGCATTTTTGCTAGATTCTGATGAGTACTTACCCTCATCCGGTCTGAACCCCGTTCTGCAAGGTTCTGATGGGTACCTATCCCCACCTGGTCCGAACCCCGTTCTGCAAGGTTCTGATGGGTACCTACCCCCACCTGGTTCGAATCTCGTTCTGCAAGGTTCTGATGGGTACCTACCCCCACCCGGTCCGAATCTCGTTCGCAAGATTCCGATGGGTACCTACGCCCACCCGGTCCGAATCTCGTTCCGCAAGATTCGATGGGTACCTACCCCCACCCGGTCCGAACCCCGTTCCGCAAGGCTCGATGGGTAGCTACCCCCACCCGGTCCGAACCCCGTTCCGCAAGGCTCGATGGGTACCTACCCCCACCCGGTCCGAATCTCGTTCGCAAGATTCGATGGGTACCTACCCCCACCCGGTCCGAACCCCGTTCTGCAAGGCTCGATGGGTACCTACCCCCACCTGGTCCGAACCCCGTTCGCAAGGCTCGATGGGTACCTACCCCCACCTGGTCCGAACCCATGTTCTGCAAGGTTCTCAGGATGCACTTTTTGGTAGTTAATCCTGTGATTATCGGTTTTTGGAGATATGTTGGCGACTTATTGTTTCTGTTCATGCGCCCATTCCGTGGGGAATATTTGATTTTTCCTTTTTGACTTTTTAGTCATCCGGTTTTGCCGGGGATTCTTTATTTTTGGCTTTTCTGTTTAGGCATTCAGCTTTTGCCGGGGATTTCTGATTTTTGGCTTTTCTGTTTAGCCATCCGGCTTTTGCCGGGGATTCTTGATTTTTGGCTTTTTTGTTTAGCCATCCGGCTTTTGCCGGGAATTCTTGATTTCTGCCTCTTTTTAGGCGGAAATCCTCTGGGGATTTTGAATTCTCTTCTTGATTTGTGCCTCTTGATTAGGCGAAGATTCATTTTGGGGATTTTGTTGTGCCTCTTGATTAGGCGAATGCTTCAGTAATGGTGAAGACTTTGAGGGTTTGGATTGCCTCTTGCATAGGCTGATTTTCCATTTCTTGGGGATATTAGTTTTTTGCTTGCTTGTTGCAAGTGAAGGCTTTGTGCTTTACTATGGATATCCGTCTTTGGGCGTTATGAGCGATTAACTCCCTGTGGATATAATTTTGTAGCTTGCCTTTGTCGTAGGCTCACTGGGGTAGTTTTCTTGTTGATGATCCACTGGGGAATTAATTTCATTCCGGAGATCTGTCTTGAATTGTCCCTCTAGGGAGAAATGGAGTTTTTCGACTCCTTATTGGCTGCTGTTGTTTGAGCTGGTTTTGCCTAAGCTCTTATTTTGCTGGGGAATGGGTTTTTACCCTTTTCTCGCGATTTCTCTTTTTTGCGATTTGGTTTTTTGCATGTGTGCTCTTTTATGCACATTGGCTTCTTCTTTGAATGAAAAGATTTCTTTTTTCTTTTTTCTTTTCGGTGATCCCTGGGAAATTTTCCTTTATTTCTTTGGGGATCCAAATTTGATGATGGAGTCTTGGCTCTTGGCTTTGTGAAGCTTTTTATTGATCGGGGTGAAGATTTTTCTTCTTTTCCTTTTTTGTGGAGATTTTTCTTGATATGCTCTGTTTAGAGACATTTATTTGGCCTTTTTTCTGTAGTGGCCTCTGTTGCGGAAAAAAATTTTCTTTCTTTTCTTTTTGTTGCCCCCTAGTGATATAGGGAACTTGACTTCATATGATGGGCTCTTGTGTAGCCCTTGTTCTCCATTAGGGAATGAAGCGGAGATCCTTATATGAGTGTGCTTGAGGACTCATGTGGTAATGAAGTTGAGTCACGAAGTAGTCTTTTTCATTTTGCCTTTGGAGTAGGCAAGGATCCTCTTGGGGACGGTCGAGCCTTTCCGTCGGCTTTTCTTCTTTGTTGATGTCTTTTCTGGGTGGAAGGATGCTGATTGCAGCTCCAAGTGATTTATGTTTGACGACTCATGTGGTGGTGTTGAGTCAGGGAGTATTTTTCTGCCTTTGAATAGGCAAGGATCCTCTTGAGGATGATCAAGCCTTTTCCATTGGCCTTTTCCTGGTGCACCTTCTTTTATTGGGATAAGGTTAGAGCTATTTTCCTTGAAGCTCTTTATTTTGCTGGAATGGTTTTGAATTTCATATGGAGACTGGATTCTGGCGCCTCCTGTTTTCAAACACAAGTATGGAGACTATCCTCCTTATATGCGTGTTTATTATTCTTGTTTGAACAAAGTCGTATTATGCAACTACTTTGTGTGTGAATGTCCTAAATGCAATCTATTGTTTATTTGTTTTTGATGCATTTAGAAAGTAACTGGCCTTCTCCCGTTGGCTTCTTATGAATACGCCGATGGGATCCTCCTTTATGACCATGATAATGGGCTCCTCTTTTATGACCATGATAATGGGCTCCTCTTTTATTCATCTCTTGGTTTTAGCCCTATCTTTTGCCTAGACCGCCCTTTACGGGTTTTCGATCTAGCGGGCTGCCTTAATTTTTGCCTAGAATATCTTAGGGGGCTTTTGCCTTATCTTTTGCCTAGATCGTTCTTTTGGGGTTTCCGATCCAGCAGGCTACCCTAGTTTTTACCTAAGAATATCCTAGCAGGCATTTATTCTTTCATTATTTTTATGCTTCCTCTTTTTAGATGCATGCTTGCTTTTTTATTAAAAGTCTTTGCGCATATTTATGATTTATCAATAAAGAGGCATTTCCATAATATTTGGTCAAGAGAAAGGAAATGAAAAGAAATTTTATTGATAAATGAACAAAAGTTTTATTTCTTTTATAGAAGGATTTCAAAAGTATTTAGAAGAATGGGTGGTCAGGGTTGGCTATACTGTATAGGTTTAAACAGTCATGTCCATGATATCTGCCCCCTGGTTCTCCTAATTGCTTCAGTTGAGATGCCTGAGCTCAGAGTGAAGACTATGCAGACTGCTTGCTTCTGGAAGAATGTTATTTTAGCCGCCTTTTCGGTTTTCGCCTAAAGTAACCATTGCTCTTAGTTTTTTTATTTACTTTTTTTTTTACCTCTTCTTTTTGCCTAGGACGTATCCTAGTGAGGAATATGGACCCTATCTTTTGCCCAGGAATGTCCTTTGCGGATTTTCATTCCTGACGGGTTTTGAGCAATGTCTTCAAGCATAATACTTCTTCACCGCATTAGAATTGATTGGGTTTCGAAGTTCCTCTCCATTCATATTGGCGAGGATAAGAGCCCTTTCTGAGAAAGCTCATTTGACCACAAGGGGTCCTTCGTAGTTCACTGCCCATTTTCCAATTTTATCCTTTTGGGCTGGAAGCAACTTATTTACCATTAAATCCTTCTTATGGTAAATGTGAGGGTTGATCTTTTTTCATAAGCCTTTTTGACTTTCCTTTGATAGGCTTGCTCACGACATATAACATTCAGCCATTTTTCTTCCATAAGGTTTAACTGGTTATATTGGTTTCGAACCCGTTCAGCCTCTGTTAATTTTACTTCCATCATCATGTGCTTTTGTCAACATGATTAGCTGTACCGATTTGCCATCTCGGATCTTTGCTATAACCGAAGAGTAATCCTTTTGAATGTAGAGCAATTATCATGTCAATGCCCCTCTTCCTTTCCTTTAGGGATTTCAATCCTCCTATTGATCATCATATTTCCACATTTCCCAGTCAATTACTTGAATGCTTTATGATGAAGGGTCAAGAGAATAGAAAGAAAGGGATTTATTGCAAAGGCTTGTGTTTTAGTGAGATTTTTTTTTGAAATAATAGTTTCTGTAAGAATAGCTAGCCAAGGTTGGTCGGTGTTTAGGCTAGTTTAGGCAAACGTTTTGTTTTAATGAGGTGGCGTCTTCAGCTGATTACTTTATGGCGCCTATTTGTGACTAATTAACTTTCCTAGTCCGCCCTTTTGGGTTTTCAGCCTAGGATATTGTATTAAGTCCTAACTTTTGTCTAGGTTCCCCTTTTTCATTTTTTGGGATACCTAGCGGACTTTATTTTGTCTATGACGCTTTAATTGTTTTGATACCTTTTGGAACAAAACGTTTGTCTAACACATGGTTATTTAATGGGGTATAGACATGATTAGTGAGAAAAGAAGCAGATAGTAAGAATAGCATTCTTTTGTAATTAAAAGGGAAATGCGTGCCCTAAAGATGCTCGGGGGTCGGGCACACCCCGAGGAGTGATCTCTAATAGTCATTGGGTTTACATCCCTTAGAATCAGAAGAAGGACGTTTAATGACTAATGCTACCCTTGATGCTAATAACCCTCCTTTTCGGAATATCCTCTTTAAGGTATGGAGGGGAGACTTCCTTCTCTTTTCTTTGTACGACTTGATCTTTTGTAGGGTCGTACTTTAAAGGATTATCCTTACAATCTGGTGGCTCTCTTATTCTTTGAGCATCCTTTCTAAGCCCTTGTCTGGGCTGTATCCATATCTCTTCATTATATGGGTCACTTTTAAATTGCTAGGAAGTCTTTCCATATTTTCAAATGTCTTCTTCAGCCGAATCCATTTAAGGTATGGTAGACGGTTCACTGATTCGAATGTAGTCTTTAACTTGAACAATGATCAATTTGTCGCCTACCACGATTTTGATTTTTCAGTGGAGCGTTGAAGAAACTGCCCTAGCACCGTTAATCCCAGGTCTACTTAATCTTCCCCTTGGATTCTTTTTCCTTTTCCTCTTCGGTTTCTTTATTTTTCCTTTGTTTTTAGGAGCATTATCTTGTAGCTCCTTGGGGAATAAATTCTTTCGCTTCTCGTTGTGCCCCCAATGTCGGTTATATTGGAGATATATTTATTGACGAACAATTCTTCTGTGCATATCCGCAGTACAGCTTTATCTGATGTATAAGGGAAAAGACGAGGCATGAATAAGCGCAAAGGTGTTATTGCCCTTCCCTGACATTATCAATTTGGGTATCGACATTTACTTCTTTCTTATTGTCTCCTTGTCCCAAATTGAAGGCCTTAGTTTTTTCCTTATGGGGCTGTATCAATTGAGCTTATTTTTCCAACAGTCTTTGCATGTCCGGGGAAATGGTCCCCTCCTCACTGTCTGACTCAATCCATTCGCCTTCAGCTTTCGGATCTTCCAGAGAGTTTTCAATCACAGACATGACTGTTATGGTTATGCTTTGTTTTAGATTTCTTTAAATGTGTAAGAGGGAAAAGAATAACAGAGAATATGAATATTATCAAAAAAATGCCTCATTGTATTGATAGAAAGAAAATATTTACAAAGCCCTTATTAACAAAAAATCTTGTGATCATGGGCGGGGATCACGAGGAGTACATCGGAAGCTTTTCGATATATTTTTATATATTTTTTATTACATTTTTTAGAGATGATAAAAATGATGAGCCCTAGATAGCTGGTCTTCCTTATCCCGTCTTTCATTCGGGCTTTGATAAGGGCTGGTCATCCACTTTTGGAGTTGACGCGTCGAAAGTAATCCATCTTGCATCTATTAAATCTTGGACCTTATGCTTTAAGGCCATACAGTTATCTACAGAATGTCCCGGAGCGTCTGAATGATAATTGCATTTTTCGTTTGGCTTATACCATTCTGGATATGGTGACTCCATTTTGTTGGGAGGGACGCGCACTAGGAGTTTGGCATCCAACAATTTTAGCAGCAGGCTTCCATAGGAAGTGGGTATTGGGGCGAACTTCCTTTCCGGCCTGCGTGACTTGGTCTGCTGCGAGGAGGACGAAGGAGTGGTGAAGTTGATAGCATTTACGTCTCCTTCCTTTTTCTTTCCAAAGTTCTTTTTAAAGTTTTGAGTAGAGGAATTGGAGGAGGTTTGTTGTGCAATTCTTCCACTTTTCAGACCTTGCTCTACTCTTTCTCCTATAATGACCACATCCGCAAAGAGTGTTGATGTGTTCCCTATCATTTTGTCGTAATAGGGACCAGTCAGAGAATTGATGAACATGGATGTAGTCTCCTTGTCGGACAGAGGAGGTTCCACTTGTGCTGCCAATTCCCTCCATCTTTGAGCATATGCCTTAAAAGATTCATCGTTTTTCTTGCTTAGTAGTTGTAGATCTGCTCTTTCAGGGGTCAGATCAATATTGTATTTATAGCGACGAAGAAAAGCATCGCGGATGTCTCCAGGTTTGGATTTGCCCTCCTTCCAGTTGCATATACCAATTTAGGGCTGATTCGACTAAGCTTTCCTGAAGCGAGTGGATCAGGAGCTTTTCATTGTCCGCATATGCGGCCATCTTACGGCGAGTACATTGTAAGATGGCTTTTGGGGCAGGTCATCCCTATGTATTTTGGGAAGTCCGGAGTTTTGAACTTATTAGGGAATTGGATATTTTTGACGAGGCACATGTCAGCCGCCTCTTTAACATCAAAATTATGTCCTTCCATGGCTCTCAATCTCTCTTCAAGGGCAGTCAGCTGTTGTTTTGATACTTTCGGAGCATGAATATGCCTCGTCCTTGTATCAGATTGGTTATGCTCATCATTGGGTCCCTCTTCCTCTTCTTGGTGAGAGGCTTGTCCACTTTGGGGACCCTCCTTATGGATATTCTGCTGACGCATCATTTCCAGCATTTGAGCCATTTGATCTTTTAGTGTATTAAGCTCAGTAGTGAGCTTTCGGTTTTGTTCCTCCAGCTGTTCCATCTTCTTAACTTTCTGAGCACGAGTGAGGACGGGCGGAAGACCAGCCACTTTCTAAATGATTTTAACAATTTTTATTATAGCTTTTTAAATGATTGGTGTATCCTGGAATGAATGTGTTTATGTATGAGAGATTTTATTATGATGATGTTTATGCATACCTTTCTTAGTGCATTTATTTTCTCTCTTAATTTTGCCACATATTGGATGATGTGGTATGACTGATACGACTTTGCCAAAAATCTTTTATTATAAAAAAAAAGTTTTATTGGTTTAAAGTTGTTTTTTATATTTTTTATGACCCTTTATCTCTTCTGTCGGTCAACGTGGCTACTTAGCTTACAAAGAACCTGAAACCAGGCTAGCTTAACTGAAGACTGTCCGAGATAAAGGTCTTTTATCTTATCACTTTTTCTGATTTTTAGGGTTTTTCGTTTTTTTGTTTGTTGTATGATTACCCTATGCTAATGCATCAATACAAATGCAGCAAACGTATGCACACACAATTCATACATCCACGAGCAGAGCCACGCTTATTTAATCATGAGGTAGGGTTTTCCTGCAGAAACGTGCTTGGTTTAGGCGGTTCTAACTGTTCTCACCAAGGCCAAAGGTCCCCAAGGTGCCCCCATTATAGGGACCTCTCAATCTCTCAGTCCTCGGGCCATGCACGGAACTCCGTGTCGACATCCTTAGACCAAAAGAAGAGAGTTATCACCTTGAGTTGGTGGTTTCTGACAACGGTTGTAGCCCCGTGTGCCAACAAGCCAGTCGTATCTGCCACCCACTCCCTATAGGTATTCACTCTTGCCCCCGGGTATAGAGGGACTGTTGTGTGCAAGTGTTTTTGTGTGCAATTTATATTTCAAGCAATTTGCAGAAGTAATCATACAACAGTTTATTAAAGCCATACAATAAAACATACGGAAAAGGGTAAAGGTGTAATTTCAAATCTTTACTTAGTTAGAATTTATCCGTCACTAAATGGGATCAACTCTCTAGCTTCCCCAGTGGAGTCGCCATCTGTCGCCGCCGTCCGTTCCGACGTCCTGGGACATCTCGAACGTTAATGCGAGCGGTCGCGAAAAGATGGTTGAGACTCGCGTTTTTTGTTAAAAATATGTTCATTGCCTCCGAGGCGCTCAACGCTGAACTATCCTCTAATAGAAGCACGGTTTTCGAAAAGGGTTCTTTTGGAGTCGCCACCAATGTTTTGACCATAAACATTGGAAAAGGAGAAAAAAAGGCATTGATTTTAATAAAAACCAAACTTGGCCATTATAACCAGAGTTGGGTAAGGGAGTTAGTTACGTGTGGGGAAGGTATTAGCACCCCACAACGCCCCTTTCGGGTTCCCTATGACAGATTAATTCATTTAAGTAAAGATTACAAAAAATTACGCTATTACCCTATTTTATTCATATAGTATTTAAATATGGTTATCTACATGGTTTTATCTACATTGCATACAGGAAGTAGTAAATAAAGCAATAAAAGGGAAGAGAATTGAGAAGAACCTCCGAAGCAAGCTTTATATTATAAGTCTTTTACACAGAGGATGCTTTGCGGCAATCCTTCACTCTACAATGACTCTCCTCTCGAATAAACTCGACTCGACTAAAATTTTCTAGAAGAATCGAATGCCGGAATACAAATTCCTTAACTGATTGTTACCTATTAAAGGCAATCAGAGAGATCATTCGAAGGAGGGAGAGAAGAAGTCAAGTCTTGGAGTTGTCTGGGGTGTGGAGAATGACAAATGAGGCTCCTATTTATAGATTTCGTTGCCTGGAAATCTGGGACGGTCGTCTGGGTTGGGACGACCGTCCCAACTGCAAAATTTGCACTGGGCCAAGCTGGGGGGAGAGTGGGACGGCCAGTTTGGGTTGGGACGGCTGTCCCACTTGAATAGTGGGGTTTGGGACGCGCGTCCCAAAGGTGAGACGTGCGTCTCACTTGTTTTTTGATGTTTGGGACGGCTGTCCCAGTTTGGGACGGCTGTCCCAACCTGTCTTGGCCTGTTTTCGCGTTCTGGGACCCCCGGGAAGCTTTCCTTTCCTTTTTCGGACGTAGATTGACGCCGATAGATGTCCGTTGAAGCTTTATCTTCATATAGGTAGTCTTCTTGGCCTTTATTAAGATTCCGGGCGAGCTTTATCTTCGTGTAGGAAGTCCCCTTAGTCTTTATTGTGTGGATGGGTGAACCCCGTCTTGTTGCGGGAGGTCTTTCTCGGTTTTTTATATGCAGCCGGGTGAACTTTATTTTTGTGTGAAGTTTCCCTAGCCTTTATTTTGAGAGGCCGGGCAAAATTAGGGGTCTACAGCCACCACCACTTCGGGAAAGGGAAAGACCTGAAGATGAAGACCTGCATACAGGAAAAACCGGCGCATGATCGAAAACAGTAAGCCGCCACCGCCGCTTCGGGAAAGGGAAATACCTGAAGACGAAACCAGTGCATGATCGAAATCAGTAAGCCCCCATCATAGCCAAAGGGTCAGCTACCACATCGAAGGAGCATCCTGAAGCCTCACAGCATATCGTCCGAAGGGTCAGCCTCCACAGCAAGAGGAGCATCCAGAAGACAAACGGGCAAGAGGGTTAACTCCTTTACCCGCCAATCGACCTCATGGTACGTTAACCCATAGTCAATTGGTCAGGTAAAGGAGGGGCAGCTGTAGACCCCAAATCTTGCCCGACTCACTAATAAAGCCGAAGATCGCCTGTTTTAAAGATGGTCAATACTTTATTAAGTCCCTAGTAGCTTGTTCTAGGTTCCATTTAAGATAGAAAGGGTTTTTAGAGGAATTAAAAATCGGGAAATCCGTCGGAGATAGCAGATGGTTGTCCAGGACAAGCGGATGGCCGTCCAGAACAGGTAGATGGCCGTCCATGGACGGCCGTCCACTTAGCTTGGATGACCGTCCATGGCCAAAAGTTGTCATGGACGGCCGTCCACACTACATGGATGGCCGTCCATGGCCACTTTTTGCCATGGACGGTCGTATACTAAGTCCAGACGGCCGTCCACCTTTTCTAGGCCCGGTTCCCTATAAATAGGAGCTCCCATTTTCCGAATTTTCACACCTTTTCACTCCTACCACTCTCTAGGAAGCCTTTTGGCACTTTAGAGTGACTCCGAGCATTATTCCAGGGTTCGAGTGAGCTTTCCGATTTCTGTTAAAGTTGAAATCGGTTAAGGAAGTCTCCTTTTGAGACGTCCGACCCTCGGTAGAGTAACTTTTCTTTATTTTGCAGGAGGAGCATGTTTGTAGAGTGCGGGGACTGCCAAAAAGCGTGCTCACGTTTTCGAAGAGTTAATATAAAGCTTGCTTTGGAGGTTTCTTCTATATTCTCTGTCTCTTTTACTGCTTTCTTTATCGCTTTCTTTGTGTGCATTAGATAATAGGGCCATGTAGACATTTAAATTCTGCAAGTAGATAGAATAATAGGGTAAAAGCATAATTTCTTTAAGTGTTTATTTTCTAAGTTAGTCCATCATAGGGAACCCGAAAGGGGCGTTGTGGGGTGCTAACACCTTCCCCACACGTAACTAACTCCCTTACCCGACTCTGGTTGTAATGGCCAAAGTTGTTTTTTTCTAAAACCATTGTCTTCTTCTTCTTTTTTACCTTTTTTCAGTGTTTAAGGTTAAAACACTGATGGCGACTCCTCAAACCTATTCGAAAACCTCGCCTTTAGGTCCAGCCCGATTATCGGACAGCCTAAAGGCGTTGATCCACTTATTTCAAAAAACGCGAGTTAATCCAAAACCATCGCAACACTCCGACCGCCTCTACTGAAAGCGGCGATAGGGCTGATGCTGTAAGTATTGCATGTTATGTATTCAATATGATGCTTATAAGGCCAATCATAAAATTAACTCCTTATGAACTATTAAATGGTAGAAAGCCTAATGTTGCTCATTTAAAAACATTTGGATGTAAATGCTTTGTTTTAAATAATGGAAAAGATAACTTAGGAAAATTTGACTCAAAAGCCGATGAGGACATTTTCTTAGGTTATTCACTAACTAGCAAAGCATATAAAGTGTTCAATAGAAGAAATTTAAATGTTGAAGAATCTGTACATGTCACCTTTGATGAAATTGTAGACCTTGAGGGAAATCCTCTTGAGTCAAATAAAGAACTTGCAGGTGATGATGAGTACATAAGAGAGGCTCTAGAAGAAATGTATTTGAATGAGAATGAGTCTTCTCAACCAACTGAATTAGTAAAAGAATGGCAATCACCAAGAGGACTCTCAATGGACAATATAATTGGTGATATCTCAAAAGGGGTAAGAACAAGAAATATGACAAATTTCTGCATGTCTGTAGCTTTTGTTTCACAGATAGAACCCAAAAGTGTTGAAGAAACTCTTAAAGATGACCAATGGTGCATAGCAATGCAAGAAGAACTTAATCAATTTGAAAGGAATCAAGTCTGGGAATTAATTCCAAGAGAAGAATCACATCAAGTAAGTGGAACAAAATGGGTATTTAGAAACAAACTTGATGAAGATGGAAATATAACAAAGAACAAAGCCAGACTTGTTGCCAAAGATTACTGTCAGGAGGAAGGTATTGATTATGATGAAACTTATGCTCCTGTGTCAGGTTAGAGGCTATACGCCTACTTCTTGCTTATGCCTCATTGACGAAATTTAAATTATATCAAATGGATGTTAAAAGTGCATTCTTAAATGGGTTTATCAAAGAAGAAGTATATGTGGAACAACCCCCTGGATTTGAAGACTTTAAATATCCCAACCATATTTTTAAATTGAAGAAAGCCTTATATGGTTTAAGACAAGCTCCTAGGTCTTGGTATGAAAGATTAAGTACTTTTCTAACTTCAAATGATTTTTCTAGAGGAAAAATTGATTCTAATTTGTTTATTAAGAAAGTAAAAGAACATATCTTATTAGTTCAAGTATATGTTGATGATATTATTTTTGGATCAACTGATAATTCCTTGTGTGTAGAATTTGCTAAGATAATGCAGGGAGAATTTGAAATGTCAATGATGGGATAATTAACATTCTTCCTTGGTGTAGACCCCAAATCTTGCCCGGCCTCGTAATAAAGACCAGAAGACCTCCTTTTCGAAGATGGATGAAGCCTAAGAAGCCACTAGGAGAGACTATTAGGCCCCATACTAGGATAGGAGGGATTTTTTAGCATAAAAATAAGGATTTTCGCCTTTTAAGGTCGAGACCGCCGTCCCAGATTCGGGACCGCCATCTTGCCTTGTGCAAATGGCGAGACCGCTGTCTCGTTTGGCGAGACGACCGTCTCGTCACTCGTGGATGGCGAGACTGCGGTCTCGTTTGGCGAGACGCCGTCTCGCCATTCCTGCAAGGCGAGACGGCCGTCTCGATTGGCGAGACGGCCGTCTCGACCTTGTCAGACGAGACAGCCCGTCTCGACCTGATAGGCGCGAATCCCTATAAATAGGGCCCCCATTCCCTTCATTTCACACAGTTCTTCCACTCTCTCTCTAGAAATCTCTTCAAATTCTCTCTCTAGAACCCCTCCGAAGCATTTTCGGAGTTTCTGAGTGTTTTCTAGAGTTTTTTATAGCGTTTTTGAGAGATTCTGGTGTTGTAAAGAGCGAGGGGCTGCCAAAAAGCACCCAAATTATTAAAGAATCAATAGAAAGCGTGCCTCGGAGGTTTCAATTATGCAATAGATATAGGGCCATGTAGTCGTAATCTCTAAATTCCGCAAAATAAAAGGGTAAAAGCGTATTTTTCACCGGTTTAATTATTTAATATTGTTGGCCTATCATAGGGAACCCGAAAGGGGCGTCGTAAGGGAATTAATACTTCCCTTACACGTAACTAACTCCCTTACCCAACTTTGGTTCTAATGACCAAAGTTGGTTTTTCGAAAACCAACGCCTTTTTCATTCCTTTTCCGATGTTTCCGGTAAAAACATCGGTGGCGACTCCAGAAGAACCCTTCAAAAGTTAGTTCTTGGGTTAGCCCGGTTATCGGACAATCCAAGAGCGCCTTTTCGAAAACCTCGCCTTTAGGTTCAGCCCGGTTATCGGACAACCTAAAGGCGTTGTAACCATACCAATAAAAACGCGAAAGTCGAAAAGTCGGAACCATCGCATCGCTCCGACCGCCTCGTTCTGACGGCAGCAACAGATGGCGACTCCACTGGGGAAGCCTAGAGAGTTGATCCCATTTAGTGATGGGTCAGCTCAAAATAAATAAACCTAGAAAATTACGCTTTTTACCCTACCTTGTATTATAACATGTTTTAATGCTTGACTTTAATAATTGTTGCTTGTTTATACTTACGCAATTGTTTGAAATACAAACTGTACACAAACCCTTGCACACTACAGTTCCCATTATACCCGGGGGCAAGTGAGAAATCCATAGGGAGTGGGTGGCAGGTACGGTTCGCTGTAGTGATGGCCTTGTGCCCACCAGTGTGATCGGAAACCACCACTCAAGGTGATAACCTTCCTCTTTTGGCACAAAGACTGACTATGGCCTTAGTGCTAAGCATGGTCGGAAGGCTGGAGAGTGGGGACCCTATAATGGGGGCACCTTGGGGGCCTAAGCCTTGGTAATAACAGTTAGAACCTACCCTTGCCAATGCACTTTTCTGCAGGAAAACCCTACCTCGTGATTAAAATGTACTTCTCACCTGTTCGCGAATGAGTGAATTGTATGTGCATTGGTTTGTTGCATTTGATTGCGTAGCATAACCAAACAACAGATAAAAACAAAATTTTACAATAAACTCCCTTATCTCGGACAGTCTGCCTTTTAGCTAGCCTGGTTTCAGGTTCTTTGTAAGCTAAGTAGCCACACAGTCCGACAGAAGAGATAAGGGACGCTAATATTATTCTTTCGCCAATAAAACCATTTTATCTCAGACAGTCTGCCTTTTAGCTAGCCTGGTTTCAGGTTCTTGGTAAGCTAAGTAGTCACGCAGTTCGACAGAAGAGATAAAAGGCTAAAAAAAAATATAATAATAATAATAATAACAAAATCAAAACATTTATAAAAAGAATTTTGACAAAGTTGTATCATTCATATCGCATCATGTCATAAGTGAAAAAAAAAACAAGAGAGAAAATAAATGCATAAGGAAAGTATGCATATGCATCATTTTAATAAATCCCTAAAAAATGGGTCTAAGAAGCGTTTTTTGGGAAAATTACTGGGCCAAATCCCCTTTGGTTATTTGTAGCTTGATTCTTCACCTTTTTCTCTTCGTTTTAATATGTTGTGCATCCAAATCGGACATTTCAGTCAAAAGTTATGCCACTTTGAACATCTACCGCCCTTTTGTATTGGTGCATGCATAAATACATTCATTCTAGGGAGCACTAGATATCCCTAGGACAATGGCAAAAGAGGCCCCGAGCACATTTGTGACTTTCGCGACAAGGAAGGGACAAGTGTACTAAGGTATGATGGTGACCGCCATTATACTTGTCAAGTCTGTGATGGGGAGGGAACCATTACACCAAGGTGAGTGTGATACCCCACAAAGCGTAAGCTTTGAGGAGGATACATAAGCCATTGTCTTAAGGAATATCCATCTCATAAATCATTCCTTTTAAACAATAAAAATCTTTTTGCATTCTAGAAAGCGGCTGGCATTCTTCATGCCCGTATCTGCATACAAAAAAAAACACAAAATCCCAAACACTATCATACATCATGTTAGAAAATAAAACATGATAACGTTTAGGAAAAAACAAATATTTGGATACATGCATCCACCAAACTTCATCCTCATAACCTGCATCTAATAATAGACAGTCGAAGAAGTGGACATTCCTCAATACCATGAAAAGAGGATTAGGGCATTCGCATGCCATGCACGGGAAGTCAAAAAGAAAATAAATAGAAATATTTACCCGCCTATGGGTTCATTCAGGCTTCTCCGCTTTTTAAAAAAAAAATGTACTTCAAAACATTGCATTGAGGAATGTACACTGTCTGAATGAAATAAATAAAATTGTTTGTTTTCATCATCTCTTCAAACGTCTATCGCATTCATAAATTGCATTCATTCATTCTCACTTTAATAATAATAAGATAATAAAAAGAAAGGATTAATTGATGTGCTTTCCATGAATCAGAATAAAATGAAGAGCAAACATTTTGTCATCAAGTTTTTCCCAGCGGTTGATATGCCTAAGGAGGATACTAAGCCTCAACCGTTGGGTATCCGAGTTAATAAGGAAGAAGGGGCAAGGATGTTGTTACATTTGTTCACCCCATACATCAAATAAGGTTGCACCATGGAAACACGCAGAAACATAACCCATCATTGAAGATATCTCCAACATAGTTGGCATTGGGGGCAAAATTAGAAGTGGAAGAATCTATTCCCCCAAGGAGCTATAAGATGATACTCCTACGAATAAAGAAAAAAAAAAGGAAAAGAAAAAAGATCGAAGAAAGACATAATCCAAAGAGGAAATTGAGTAGACTTTGGATTCACAAGGCAGTTCTTTCGATGATCCACCAAAAAGACAAATTCACGGTAGGCGACAAGCTGGTCACTGTTAAAGCTAAAGACGAAATTCAGATCAGCAAGCCGTCTGCCCTACCTCGAATGGATGCGACTGAAAAGGACCTTTGAAATATCTTTTGCCAATATGAAAAGACTTCCCCAACAATATGACGGTGACCCACATGATGAGGAAATATATATGCCGCCCAAACTTTCAAGGAATAAGGGAGCCACCAGATTTTTAAGACAGTCCTTTGAAGCATTATCCTACAAAGGATCAAGCTGTACAGAGAAAAGGGAAGTCTCCCCTCCACACCTTGAATCAGATTTTCCCAAATAAAGGGGTTCAAGCGTCAAAAGCGACTTTATTCATTAGGTGTTCTCCTTCTGATTCTTAGGGTTTGTAAATCCAATGACTATTGAAGATTACTCCTCGGGGCTAGCCCGACCCCCGAGCATTGTAGGGCACATATTTCCCTATTAATTACAAAGAATGTCATTTTACTATCTGCTTCTCTTCTTGCTATTCATATCTAAACCTCATTAATAACCATGTTTAAGCAAACGTTTTCAAAATGCGTCAAATTAATCAAAATGCGCCATTGACCAAAATAAAAGTCAAATCCATCACCATTGATTGACTAGAAACATAAAGTAAAGTTTTACCTCGTCATAAATAAAGCCGTGTTTCGCCAATGTTGTGCAAAAAGAAAACAAAAATCAAAGGAAGCCCATAGAAGTCAAATGCCAAAAAGAAAGGGCAAGATACTCGGTAGGAAACCCACAAAGGAGGCTACGCAAAAGTTAGGGTAAACCCGCTAGGAAACCTGAACAACCATAAAGGGTAGCCTAGGCAAAAATCAGGGTTACAAAATAAAGTCCGCTAGGTTTCCCAAAGCAACCAAAAAAGAAACCTAGACAAAAGTTAGGACAAAACAAAACACAACATCCTAGCCTGAAAACCCAAAGGGCGGACTAGGGAAGTTAATCAGTCATAACAAGCGCCATAGAATAAGACGTCACTCCATAAACAAAACATTTGTTTAAACCAGCCTAAACACTCTAACCAACCGTGGCTAGCCGTACAAAACCATTTTTTTGTCAAAATAAAACAATTCTAAAACACAAGCCTTTGAATTAAATATCCTCTTCTTTCTCTTCTCTTGACCCTTACTACTACAACATTCTAGTAATTAGTAGGGAAATGTGGAGATAGTAATCAATAGGAGGATTGACATCCCCAAGGAAAGGGAGGGGCGCACTAACATGGCAAGTCGCTCTGAAATTAACACAATCATTCTTCGATCATGAAAAAAATCGAGACGGCAAAATTAGTACAGCTTATCATGTCGACAAAGCACATAACGTCAGAAGCTCTTCAGAAGTAAAAGCACTTTGGTTAATCCTTTTGAAAAATTAATTGAAATTATAGGATGCATATCACAAACATTGCATACATGCATAGGGTCCTTTCTCTCAAAAAGAAAAGAGAAATGAGAAAAATAAAAATAAAGAATAATGCCTGCTAGGATATTCTTAGGAAAAAGTTAGGGTAGCCCGCTAGATCGAAAACCCGCAAAGGGCGGTCTAGGAAAAAGTTAGGGCATTCATAAAAAAGGAAAAAGCCTGCTAAGATATCCTAGGCAAGAATTAAGGCAGCCCGCTAGACCGAAAACCCCAAAAGGGCGGTTTAGGCAAAAGATAGGGCTAAACCAAAAAATGAATAAAAGAGAGGGGTCCTTAATCATAATCATAAAAAGTCCAGCAGGAGAATGCCAGTCACTTTTCCACATGCATCAATCAAAAAGAATAGATTGCATTTAGGGCATCCACACACAAGTAGTCGAACAAAACGACTTTGTCAATGTCAAAAATGAAAGAAATAAAAATTACTTCAAACAAATAACAAAAAAAATGAAAAGCATTCATGCATATAAGGAGACTAGCTCCATGTTTGTGATTGAAAACAAGATCACTGAGACTGAGTCTCCAAATAATGCCCTCAAGAAAACGGAGCAAGTCGTCAATCAAGCGACTCAGCGGAATAAGAGCTTCTGAAAATTAAGAGCTCCAGCTACCATCCTTCTACCCAAAAAAAAAAAGGCACATATAAGAAGTCTTCAAACATTGCTCTCCCTCAAGAAAGAAGAGCGAGTTGTCATCATCAAATAAGCTTAGAAGAAATAAGAAGCTTCCAGAAGCTAAAGCTCCAATCATCATTTTTCTGCCCAATAAAAGAGGGCATAATCATCAGACATCATAAAAGAAAAGCCAACGGAAAGGCTTAGTCATCCCCAAGAGGATCCTTTCCTACTCCAAAGGCAAAACAAAAACACTCCTCACGGCTCAGCATTACCACTACATGAGTCATCGAGCACACTCACCCAAAGTCTCCTCCACACTCCCTAATGGAGAATAAAGGCTTCAAGAGCCCATCATCATCAACAATCAAAAGAGTCGAATCTCCATACCAACAAGGGCTCAACAAAAAAAGGAAAAAAGAGGAAAACTCTTGCATCCCCAAAGGATGTCCAAAAGAAAAGGCAACAACAGAGAAGGCCGAATAAAAATCTTCAAGTGAATCTCCTAAAAAGTCTACAAAAAAAAGAATCAGAAATTCCCATTCTCCAGTGGAATAAAGAGCTTCCCAAGTATAGCTCGTATCAACATCAATCAAGGAGCCAAGACTCCATTCCTAGAAAAGAAAAATCAGATCCCCAGGAAGTCAACTAATTCCTTGGTGGATCACTAAAGAAATAAAACGTCATCCCTAGTGGACCCCCCCAAAAAGAAGGGAAAAAACCAGCGTAATAAAAAGAGACTAAAAAGTAAAAAGTCTTACGCATTATCCCCATTAAAAAGCCAGATTTCAAAATCGCGATAAAAAAGAGATAAATCGCGAAAAAAAGGCGAAATCAATCCTAACTTTTAGGCAATCAATAAAATCCCTAAGTGGGTCACCGCATAAAAGGGAAAATCAACGAAAAAGAAGGAATTGTAAAGCCCAATGAAACAAGAGTATCGACAAAGCCATCTCATACCAACAACATCCAACAAGGAGTCAAAACTCCATTCCCTCAGGGGGGAAATCAAAATTAGATCCCCGGGAAGGCAATCAATTCCCCTGTGGATCACCAAAAAGAGAAAGATCATCCACATATCAGCCTAGTCAGAGGCAAAACAAATGCAACCAAAAGTCTTCACTTCCTATGAAGCATCTGCCTACTCAGAGGCATTACCAGAAACTCAATGGATATCCACCTACTCAAGAGGCGTCACCAAGATCAACAAATCCCCAGAGGATTCCTACCTACATAAGAGGCACTCATAAAAAAATCCCCGACAAAGTCGGATGACCACTACCAAAGAATCAAAGTCAAAGAATCCCCAGCAACCAACAAGCTGGATGAACACAACAAAATCCCCGGCGCAGACCGGATGACCATTCCCATAAAAAACAAACAAAGACAAGAAAGCACTTCTCAACACCTGGCGCATGAGCCACCCGAGCAGTAAGCCGCCACCACCAACGGTCCTACGCAGTGGACCGTACCAGCCTGATAGGGGGTTCATACCTATCAACCCGCGCACGCAAGTGCGCCTGATCTGCGCTCAAGCCAGGTCAGTAAGTCGCAACCACCAGCCTAATGGGGGGTTCATACCCATCCAGTCCAACACACAGCGGACTGCAACTACCAGCCTGATGGGGGGTTCATACTCATCCAGTCCAACACACAGCGGACTGCTTCTACCAGCCTGATGGGGGGGTTTATACCCATCAACCGAAGGATCGGCTACCGTTAGAAGGAGTATCCTAAGGTTCTACCATGTGTCAACCGAAGGGATCGACTACCGTCAGAAGGAGTATCCTGGAGGTGCACATCACAACTTTTCCCCAGAAGATCAACCACCGCAAGACAGAACATCTGAAGGGTAACCGGCCAAGAGGGTCAACTCCTTTACCTTCCAGTCGATCTTCTTGGCACAACAGGCCAACAACCGACTGGTCAGGTAAAGGGGGGACAGCTGTAGACCCCAAATCTTGTCCGACCTCGTAATAAAGACCAGAAGACCTCCTTTTCGAATATGGATGAAGCCTAAGAAGCCACTAGGAGAGACTATTAGGCCCCATACTAGGATAGGAGAGATTTTTTAGCACAAAAATTGAAAGTAATGAAGATCTTATTGAATTACTTTGGCAAAGATCTTGTTGATTTGATGAAGTCAAGAATGAAGTCAAAGGCTACTTTGTGGCAGTCAAAGGTCACTTGGATAAAAGAGTAGAGGGATTAGTGTGTCTGCAGCTCTGCTTAGGTATAATCATTTTTATCTTTCTGCTGCATGAGGTTTCTTCATTTAAAAGATTTTTCAATTGCCTCTAAAAAATGGTTTAACAGTTAAAAACAAAGTATTTTGATAAAAGCTGTCTTAATAAACTATTTTAACTAATAGCATATAAGCTTTATCAACTAAAATGTTCTTCACACTTTGATAACAGGTTTTTAACTGATATAACTTCAAAATAACCGATTATTTTCGTTAAAGGAAGTTTTGAAAACGTTCAGTCAGTATTTTAACTGATACAGTTTCGAAATAACCGATTAAAATCACTTAAAATGTTAAGAGAAGTGTTCTGGCAGTATTTTAATTGATATAACTTCGAAACAATCGATTAAAACCACTTGGAGTAGCAGATGACCGATCAGAATGGTTTTATGATCGATCAGAACCATCATATGATCGATCAGAGTGTGATTGTGATCAATCAGAATATTTTCAATCGATTAAAATGCGTTTCAATCGATTAAATCAACTTAATAAAATTGGTACTAAGCGTTTTAATCGATTAAAACAGATTTTTATCAGTTAAAATCACTTGGAAAAGTTTATAAGAATGATTTGCAGTATTTTAATCGATTGAAAGACGAAACAATCGATTAAAATAGATTGGAAGAATTTTTTGTAAAGAGTTTTAATTGATATAAACGTTGTCGTATCAGTTAAAACAAATTTGGAAACGTTTTAATGGATTAAAAGAAGATTTAACAGATTAAAACAAGACTTTTAACAGATTAAAAGATTATTTTAACAGATCAAATAAACCAGCAGTTTTGAAAATCTTCCATATAAACAGAGTTGCTTGAACTTTTTATATATCATCTGAAATACATCTTTTGGCAATCAATCAAGCAATCAAAAGTGCTACTTTCAAGAAAGAATCACGCTAGTTTTTGTGAAGTTCATCAAAGTTCTTTCTTGAGGCAAAATTGCATTCTTTTGGAGAAGAAACACATATTGCAGAACTGCATAAAACTGGTTTGAGTGTTTTAGTTTCTTCTGTTTGTTTCTTTACTTTCTTTTACTGTATTGTGGGTGCCTGGAATTGTGGGCACTGGTTTCTGTACCTGGAATTTGGCTGCAGGGTAGGTCAAGAACTAGAATTTGGTTCTTGGTGAAAGGTTAGGTGCAGGAACTGGAATTGTGGTTCTTGTGGTAGATTGAGTGTGTGATTAAGGTTGTAATCTGTAAAATATTCAATCTAGTGGAACCCAGCTGGAATTTGGCTGGAGACTGGACGTAGCCCTGGGATTGGGTGAACTAGTATAAACCTTGGTGATATCTTTCTAAATCTTTCTCTTCTTTAATTTTGTGACTGCATTTATTTTTGATTGCTTGCTGTGTGATTCAAGAACTGGTCAGATTTCTTAATCTTTGAAATAGATAATCTGTTAATTGCGAAAATCTTTCAAAGATCAATTCACCCCCCCTCTTGATCTCAACCTACAGTTCTAACAATTGGTATCAGAGCAAGGTTCTTGAGAATTATTCAAGTCTTTCGATCCATGGCTGGAAATAAATTTTCTGAGGGTGCTTGTATTGATAGACCTCCACTGTTTTGTGGAACAAATTATCCATTTTGGAAGATTAGGATGAAGATCTTTATTGAATCTGTTAGTATAAATGTTTAGAATATCATTGAACAAGAAACTGATATTTTTAACAAAGATTGGTCTAACTTAAATGACTGTGAAAAGAAATTAATCCAAGATGATTGTATTGCCAAAAATATCATCATATCCGCACTTAACGAAACGCTTTTTTCGAGGATAGCACATTGTCAAGCTGCTGCACAAATGTGGAAGATCCTTGAAATGACCTATGAAGAAACAACAGAGATATGCTTAATGGTCAACTCGGATTCGCCAATAACCGAGTGTAAGTTCGACTCAACAACCACTATGAATTATAGTTCATTACAAGATGCTTTTTATGAAATGCATGCAGTAGCTAAAAGATTTGAAACTGAAAATAAAAGATTAAAAAGCATGAATAATTTATTAGAAAACAAGATCACCGTTCTTGAAAAGAAAATAGTTGATGAAGAAACCAAGAATGAAAATTTGGAATTAAGTAATAATTCTGATTGCATGTGTAAAGTTAAAGATTGCAAAAACTGTCTTGAGTTACAAAAAAAATTATCATACTTAATAAAAACTGCATCTAAACTTGCACAAGGAAAAACTAGTCTTGATATGATACTTGATTCTCAAAAATTAGTTATTGATCGTGGTGGTATAGGTTTTACACCTTCTATTGGAAAGAAAACTAGAGCATTTAAAAACTATTTTGCACATAATAAATCTATGTCATCTCCATTTATTAGATGTTTTTACTGCATGAAAAAGGGCATTCTCTGAAGTATTGTAGAATTAGAAATATGCTATTCCTAAAGGTAGAATGAAGTGGATACCCAAAAATTCATTTCAAATAACATGATTGGACCCAATAATTAAAAAGGGGTACCAGAAATATGTCAAATCTGTTTTGCAGGACAAAATCTGGAAGTCCCTGGGTATCAAATCAGCAAAATCTGTTTCTGGATTCTTGGACTGAGCATTTTAATTGATATAAAACTATTTTAATCGGTTAAAATCACTTACAAAGAATATCAGAAAAGTTGTCCGTACAGTTTTTGATCGATTAAAATACGAATTAATCGATTAAAATGTTCTCTGGAATATAATTTAGCAGTTTTAATCGATTAAAATGGATTTATATCAGTTAAAATCATTAAAAGGATAAAATTAACCGATTATTTCTCGTATAAATCGATTATTATTCTGATATATCTTTTTCCAGAACTTGTTTAATCGATTAAATATCAAATTAATCGATTAAAATTCTACTTCCAGTGCTGAATTAATTGTGTATTTCAATTTTGTATCATTTAGTACTGCAACTATACTTATTTCTTTTTCAGGCAAAACAAACTGAAGATCTCTGGTACCTTGACAGTGGCTGTTCTAAACACATGACAGGTGATATTACAAAATTTTGCAACTTAAAACTAAAGAATGGTGGGACTGTTGTCTATGGGGATAATAACAAAGGAAGAATCCTTGGAATAGGTGACATCAAATGCGCAGAATCAGGTATTATTAACAATGTATTATATGTTGAGGGTTTAAAACATAATTTGATTAGTATTAGCCGACTTTGTGATAAAGGACACAAAGTTGTCTTTGGACAAAATCAATGTCAGATAATCAAATCAGATTCGAAGCAGTGCGATTCTTGGTAAGAGGATCAACAATATTTACATGTTAGATACTAATTCTGCTAAAAATTGTTGCTTAATTTCGAAAGAAAATGATTCCTGGTTATGGCATAGGAGGTTAGCTCATATTCATATGAATCATCTAAACAAACTGATTTCTAGAGATCTTGTTGTTGGCTTGCCTAAACTTAAGTTTGTGAAAGACAAAGTATGTGATGCATGTCAAAAGGGGAAACAAGTAAGGAATTCTTTTTCACAGAAAAATATTGTTTCAACTTCTAGACCTCTTGAACTTTTGCACATGGATCTCTTTGGTCCTTCTAGAACTATGAGTTTAGGAGGAAATCTATATGCATTGGTTATAGTAGATGATTACTCAAGATTTACCTGGACGTTATTTTTAAAATTAAAATTTGATACTTTCCATTTGTTTAAGAAATTTGCGAAACAAATTCAAAATGAAAAAGGCTATTTTATCTCTTGTATTCAAAGTGATCATGGGGGAGAGTTTTCAAACGAAAATTTCAATAAATTTTGTGATAAACATGGTATCAAGCATAATTTTTCTGCTCCTCAACAGAATGGTGTAGTTGAAAGGAAAAATCGTTCTCTTGAAGAGCTAGCTAGGACAATGCTTAATGAAAAAGCATTACCAAAATATTTTTGGGCTAATGCCGTTAGTACTGCTTGCCATGTATTAAACCGTGTTTTAATCAGACCTTTTCTTAAGAAAACTCCCTATGAATTATTCAAAGGTAAAAAGCCTAACATAAACTATTTCAGAGTGTTTGGGAGTAAGGTTTTTGTTTTAAACAATGGAAAGGAAAGTCTTGGAAAGTTTGATTCCAAATCAGATGAAGGTATCTTCTTGGGAAATTCATTGAATAGCCATGCTTATAGAATCTTTAACAAAAGGCTAAATACTGTAGAAGAATCTGGTCATGTTGTATTTGATGAAACTAACCCAAGTATGCAGAATATTTCTGAGTATAGTGCAGAAGATGACGTTTTAATTGATAAAATGTATCAGTTAAAACTGCCAGAATCAACAGATTCTCAAAAACAGGTTGAAGATATTGAAGAATCTGAAGAGCAGCTACCTAAAGAATGGAAAACTCCAAGAAATCTTTCAATAGACAACATCATTGGTGAAATAAATTAGGGAGTTTCCACTAGAAGACCTTTAAATAAATTTTGCAATCATATGACATTTGTATCTCAAATTGAACCTAAAACCGTATCTGATGCATTAAAGGATAATAACTGGATTAATGCTATGCATGATGAATTAAATCAATTCACTAGAAATGAAGTATGGGAATTAATTCCAAAACCAGATAATGCAAATATTGTAGGTACAAAATGGTTTTTTAGGAATAAAATGGATGAAAATGGTATAATCACTAGAAACAAGGCCAGATTAGTTGCTAAAGGGTATAATCAGCAAGAAGGAATTGATTTTGATGAAACATATGCTCCTGTTGCTAGATTAGAGGCTGTTAGACTTTTACTTGCTTATGCTTCAATGAAAAGTTTCAGGTTATTTCAAATGGATGTCAAAAGTGCTTTCTTAAATGGCTACTTGAATGAAGAAGTTTTTGTTACACAACCACCTGGTTTTGAAGATCATATTCATCCAGAATATGTTTATAGACTAAAGAAAGCTTTGTATGGTCTCAAACAAGCCCCAAGACAATGGTATGAAAGGTTAAGTAACTTTCTCATTTCTAAGGGGTATCAAAGAGGTTTGGTTGATAAAACTTTATTCCTGAAAAAATTGAATAATGAGGTAATTCTAGTTCAAGTATATGTTGATGACATCATATTTGGAGCCACTAATGTGTCTTTATGTAAAGATTTTATCAAAGATATGCAGGGAGAATTTGAGATGTCTATGATGGGAGAACTCAACTACTTTCTTGGATTACAAGTTAAACAACTTAAAGAAGGAAGTTTTCTGCATCAATCTAAATACTGCACAGAACTTTTGAAGAAATTTGAGATGGAACATTGCAAAGAAGCATCAACACCTATGTCCACAAATTGCTATCTTGATTCTGATGAAAAAGGAAAAGTTGTTGATGAAACCAAATATAGAGGACTTATTGGTTCTTTGCTATATCTAACAGCAAGTAGACCTGACATTATGTTCAGTGTTTGTATGTGTGCCAGGTTTCAATCTGCACCAAAAGAATCACATCTTACTGCTGCAAAAAGAATCCTCAAATATCTCAAAGGAACTTTAAATGTTGGGTTATGGTATCCTGGTGAGTCCAAACTAAGTTTAATTGGATATTCGACTCAGATTTTGTAGGTTGTAAACTTGATAGGAAAAGCACCGAGTGGCACTTGTCATCTCCTTGGAAGCGAGTCTAATCTCATGGCATAGTAGAAAGCAATCATGTGTTGCTCTTTCTACAGCTGAAGCGGAGTACATTGCAGCTGGAAGTTGTTGTGCTCAATCTCTTTGGATCAAACAACAGCTTGAGGATTATGGTTTAATTCTCAGAAAGATTCCTCTGTTATGTGATAATACTAGTGCCATTATGTTAACTAAAAACCCAATTCAACATTCTAGAACAAAACATATAGAAATTAGACATCATTTCATTAGAGATCATGTTCTGAAAGGTGATTGTGAAATTTTCTTCATAGAAACTGAAAAACAACTAGTAGATATTTTTACAAAACCTCTTGCTCGTGATCGGTTTTACAAAATTCGCACTGAATTAGGCATGATAGATGCATCAAACATTGCTTAGTTTTCAAAACTGGTTATTTTAATCGATACAAACAAGTTTTAAATCGATTAAAAGCACTTATACAACATTTTTCTTTACTGTTTTAATCGATTAAATGTTGATTTAATCGATTATATCAACTTATGTTTCAAACTTTCAAATTTCATCAATGTTTTAATTGATTAAAACTTTATTTCAATCGATTAAAACCATTAACAAGAACTTTTTAATCGATTTTGTCCTGTTTTTAATCGATTTTTACTCTGGGAAAAAAAATTAAAGGCTTTAGTTAATGGTTGTTATTGTAACATGCTACTAAATCGTGGTTCCCTTATCTTTACACGTGTTAATTGTATTCATTACAAACGTGTTAATGAAGATAAGTTTGAATCAACTTTGATTGGTCTTTACATGAGTAAAGTATCGTATCCATATTTTTTTACTATTTTCAAAATCTAAAACACGATACATACCATGCATATTTTTGTTTGTTTGTTTGTTTTGTTCCTCTGTTCCCTATTTTTGATGAAGTCAAAAGGGGGAGAAATAATTGCTTTACTTTTGATCAATTTAGGGGGAAAATAATTCTTTAGGAGAGCAACAATTTAGGGGGAGAAATGGATAAAATGATTATTTTTTTATTACTCACTAATCTATATTATCAAGTGACTTCTTCTGCAGAGTTATTATTCAAAGTGGTGTTTGTCTTCATCAAATAGGGGGAGACTGAAAGTAATGAAGATCTTATTGAATTACTTTGACAAAGATCTTGTTGATTTGATGAAGTCAAGAATGAAGTCAAAGGCTACTTTGTGGCAGTCAAAGGTCACTTGGATAAAAGAGTAGAAGGATTAGTGTGTCTGCAGCTCTGCTTAGGTATAATCATTTTTATCTTTCTGCTGCATGAGGTTTCTTCATTTAAAAGATTTTGCAATTGCCTCTAAAAAATGGTTTAACAGTTAAAAACAAAGTATTTTGATAAAAGTTGTCTTAATCAACTATTTTAACTAATAGCTTATAAGCTTTATGAACTAAAATGTTCTTCACACTTTTATAACAGGTTTTTAACTGATATAACTTTGAAATAACCGATTGTTTTCGTTAAAGGAAGTTTTGAAAACGTTCAGTCAGTATTTTAACTGATACAGTTTCGAAATAACCGATTAAAATCACTTAAAATGTTTAGAGAAGTGTTCAGGCAGTATTTTAATTGATATAACTTCAAAACAATCGATTAAAACCACTTGGAGTAGTAGATGACCGATCAGAATGGTTTTATGATCGATCAGAACCAAGCATATGATGGATCAGAGTGTGATTGTGATCGATTAGAATATTTTCAATCGATTAGAATGTGTTTCAATCGATTAAATCAACTGAAGAAAATTGGTACTAAGCGTTTTAATTGATTAAAATAGATTTTTATCAGTTAAAATCACTTGGAAAAGTTTATAAGAATGATTTGCAGTATTTTAATCGATTGAAAGATGAAACAATCAATTAAAACAGATTGGAAGATTTTTTTTAAAGAGTTTTAATTGATATAAACGTTGTCGTATCAGTTAAAACAAATCTGGAAACGTTTTAATGGATTAAAAGAAGATTTAACAGATTAAAACAAGACTTTTAACAGATTAAAAGATTATTTTAACAGATCAAATAAACCAGCAGTTTTGAAAATCTTCTATATAAACAGAGTTGCTTGAACTTTTTATATATCATATGAAATACATCTTTTGGCAAACAATCAAGCAATCAAAAGTGCTAATTTCAAGAAAGAATCACGCTAGTTTTTGTGAAGTTCATCAAAGTTCTTTCTTGAGGCAAAATTGCATTCTTTTGGAGAAGAAACACATATTGCAGAACTGCATAAAACTGGTTTGAGCGTTTTAGTTTCTTTACTTTCTTTTACTGTATTGTGGGTGCCTGGAATTGTGGGCACTGGTTTCTGTAGCTCGAATTTGGCTGCAGGGTAGGTCAAGAACTGTAATTTGGTTCTTGGTGAAATGTTAGATGCAGGAACTGGAATTGTGGTTCTTGTGGTAGATTGAGTGTGTGATTAAGGTTGTAATCTGTAAAACATTCAATCTAGTGGAACCCAGCTAGAATTTGGCTGGAGACTGGACGTAGCCCTGGGATTGGGTGAACCAGTATAAACCTTGGTGATATCTTTCTAAACCTTTCTCTTCTTTAATTTTGTGACTGCATTTATTTTTGATTGCTTGCTGTGTGATTCAAGAACTGGTCAGATTTCTTAATCTTTGAAATAGATAATCTGTTAATTGCGAAAATCTTTCAAAGATCAATTCACCCCCCCTCTTGATCTTAGCCTACAATTCTAACAAAAATAAGGATTTTCGCCTTTTAAGGTCGAGACCGCCGTCCCAGATTCGGGACTGCCGTCTCGCCTAGCGTAAATGGCGAGACCGCCGTCTCGTTTGGCGAGACGGCCATCTCGACCTTGTCAGACGAGACGACCCGTCTTGACCTGACAGGCGCGAATCCCTATAAATAGGGCCCCCATTCCCCTCATTTCACACAGTTCTTCCATTCTCTCTCTAGAAATCTCTCCAAATTCTCTTTCTAGAACCCCTCCGAAGCATTTTCGGAGTTTCTGAGTGTTTTCTAGAGTTTTTTATAGCATTTTTGAGAGATTCTGGTGTTGTAAAGAGCGAGGGGTTGCCAAAAAGCACCCAAATTATTAAAGAATCAATAGAAAGCGTGCCTCGGAGGTTTCTACACTCTATCTCTCTCCTTTACCGCTTTATTTCAATTATGCAATAGATATAGGGCCATGTAGTCGTAATCTCTAAGTTCTGCAAAATAAAAGGGTAAAAGTGTATTTTTCACCGGTTTAATTATTTAATATAGCTGGCCTATCATAGGGAACCCGAAAGGGGCGTCGTAAGGGAAATAATACTTCTCTTACACGTAACTAACTCTCTTACCCAACTCTAGTTCTAATGACCAAAGTTGGTTTTTCGAAAACCAACGCCTTTTTCATTCCTTTTCCGATGTTTTCGGTAAAAACATCGGTGGCGACTCCAGAAGAACCCTTCAAAAGTTAGTTCTTGGGTTAGCGCGATTATCGGACAATCCAAGAGCGCCTTTTCGAAAGCCTCGCCTCTAGGTTCAGCTCGATTATCGGACAACCTAAAGGCGTTGTAATCATACCAATAAAAACGTGAAAAACGGAAAGTTGAAACTATCGCGTCGCTCCGACCGCCTCGTTTTGTCGGCGACGACACTTGGACTTCAAATTAAACAACTTAAAGATGAAATTTTTGTGTCTCAAACTAAATACTGCAAAGAGATTCTCAAGAAATTTGGAATGGACACTTCAAAGGAAGCTAACACACCCCTGGGAACTTCATGTTATTTAGACAAGGATGAATCAGGTTTGGAAATAAATAAATCTATGTATAGAGGTATGATAGGTTCACTGTTATACTTAATTGCAAGTAGACCTGATATTATGCATTCTGTTTGTGTGTGTGCTAGATTTCAAGCATGTCCAAAAGAATCTCATTTAACTGCAGTAAAAAGAATTTTAAAATATTTAAAAGGAACTACATGATTTGGTTTATGGTATCCATCTGAACACACCCCTGGGAACTTCATGCTATTTAGACAAGGATGACTCAGGTTTGGAAATAAATAAATCTATGTATAGAGGTATGATAGGTTCACTGTTATACTTAATTGCAAGTAGACCTGATATTATGCATTCTGTTTGTGTGTGTGCTAGATTTCAAGCATGTCCAAAAGAATCTCATTTAACTGCAGTAAAAAGAATTTTAAAATATTTAAAAGGAACTACATGATTTGGTTTATGGTATCCATATGAAGCTTCTCCTAGTTTAATAGGATATTCTGATGCTGATTATGGTGGATGTAAAATAGATAGAAAGAGTACTAGTGGAACATGTCATTTGTTAGGATCATCCTTAGTGTCTTGGGATTCTAAGAAACAAGCATGTGTTGCTTTATCCATTACTGAAGCTGAATATATTGCAGCTGGTAATTGTTGTGGTCAAATTTTATGGATGAAACAACAATTAGAAGACTATAGTATCTTTCTAAGTGATATTCCTTTGATGTGTGATAATACAAGTGCAATAAATCTAACAAAGAATCCAGTAATGCACTCTAGAACTAAACATATAGAGATTAGACATCACTTCTTAAGAGATCATATTAGTAAAGGAAATTGTAAAATCGAATATGTTGATACAAAGCATCAATTAGCAGATATTTTTACTAAACCTCTTCCCAAGGATAGATTTTATGATCATAGAAGAGACTTAAGAATATTAGAAATAGCTTAAATTCTGCTTAATTAATCAATTTTTGCATGATTGTACTGTAATAATCGATTATGTAGGGTTTTAATCGATTATCATGTGTCTAAACCTTAAAAGTTTGATGATCTCTCTGGAATAATCGATTATTTGAAGCAATAATCGATTATCTGCACCTAAATGTCCAAAATCAGAAGTTTCTCTCTGGAATAATCGATTATTTCAAGGAATAATCGATTATCTACTCATTTAATCGATTAACAGCATCCGTTAATCAATTATTTGGTTCAGTTGATGGTTTAATCGATTAACTGAAGCTTTAATCGATTAAACTGGAACGTTTTGATGAACTAGTCATTTGAAACGGCTATTTTGTCACTCATTTACCCAAATATGACCGTTTTTCTTGTTCTTTATATATAGGAAGCCTTCATTTCACTTCTCCACACCTCAAATTCTTGAATCCAAGCATTCTTGCATCATTCAAGCTCTCTTGCTTTCTCCCAACCTATACTTGCCTTCAAAACTCTCTTATTTTCTTTCCTTCTAATCTTAATGGCTTCCTCATCTCGTGCTAAGATCCCCACAAGAAGAAGATCTGCCCCTGCCTCTCATCCCCGTCCAAATTCTGTTGAAGGATGGATCTCAGACGATGAGGGTAGACAAGAATTTCTCACCTTCTGGAAGGAAAGGGGTATCATCACTCCAAAATATATTATTGGTGATCAATTCATCAATAGGGGATTTAATTTTCCAAATCTTCTTGAAATTCAAGGTGTCCTCCCATTTATCCAAATGCAAGGTTCTTACTACCCTGATCTAGTTAGAGTATTCTATTCTCATTTTAAATTTAGAGATCATGTAGCTACTTCTCGAGTCAAGGTTATGACTATCATCCTTGATGATGATATATGGGAAAATGTTGCCCACTTTAATGTAAGAGAAGATGCTATCAATATCTTTGCGGAGTTAGAAGACTTTGATAGAATTATGGCTTACCGCTCATTTCTCCGCAACCGCTCCATGGAAATTGAGCGAATTCTATTGGCTGACCCATTAAAGAAGGAGGAACGCTTGCTACTGCATCTCATTGTCTGGATTTTATGTCCCCGGGCAACCAACCATGCCCAATGCTCATCTATTGATCTTCGCATTATTCATGCCATCATGAATAATGATCCAATTGACTGGGGTAGTCTGGTCATTATGACCATGCTTAAAGCCAAGCGTCATCCTACTTTCAAAATTTCATATGCTCTTCTTATTTCTCGTATTTTAGAATACAAAGGAGTGAATGCTGAAGGAGAGCAAAGGGTTAGGACGATAAATTCAAATAGAATGCTTGACAGCACGCTAACTTAGTTACAAATGGTGCGTGTCAATGGAATCTACATGCACAAAGATGACGCTCCCAACATGGCTAAAAATGCTGAAGATTCTGATGAAGAGATGGCTCCTACTGCTGAATTTCCTACTGAAAATATACATATTGTTGGGACATCATCTGCCTATCCTACATCCCGCCAATCAATGGAAGATATGCTCTTTGATATGAATCAAAGAATGCAAGAATTCTTCACTGTCTCTCAAGAACGACATAAGGAAATCATTCGTCGTAGCTCAAATGTAGATGATAGGGTTTGTAATTTAGAGGATAGATTTGATTCTCAATTCAATAGCGATGCAAGTGAAGAGTTTTAATCTCTTCCTCATATCTTCTTGTTTGTAATTACTTTAATTTATGGAATAAAATTGGTATTTTTGCTTTGTTTGAGGGGGAGCTATTTTCTATATCTTATGCACTTATTGAGGGGGAGCTTTCATTTTTTGATCATAATCAAAATAGGGGAGAAATTATTTAAAGCCTCTTCTTATGTTTATTAAATTTAAATGTTATCTGGTGTGTTTAATGTTTTTGTTAGTTGTGACAGATAAAACAGGTCATTACAAAGGGCTTTAAATGAAATTTTGATCATCATAAAAAAGGGGGAGATTGTTGAAACATACAAGGATATGAATGTTGAACATACAAGGATATGAAGCTTGTAGATTTTGATGATGATACAAGAATAAAGGACTTAAAGATTTGAAGACTTATAATGTTATGTAATAACTCTGTTTTTATGATTTTAAGTCTGTAATATTAGAGTCCAAGATAGGCAGCACATAGTCCACTCTTTAAAGGCTTTAAAAACTCATTTTTATCAAAAATATACTGGATTAATCGATTAAATAGCAGGATAATCGATTATTACAGAGAGAAAACCATTTTCAGCATCTTCTCTCTAGAATAATCGATTAAACACCATGTTAATCGATTAACTAGGCTGTTAATCGATTAAATGCCCTGTTAGTCGATTAACTGGAGCTGTTTTGGGTTCTCTGCGAATTTGGCTCTGGAATAATCAATTAACACTCAAGATAATCGATTATTTCAGTAAGATATGTGTTTTGAAATTCAAAATTGGACCAAGTTTCAAAAACCCTATTCTCAATTCATATGTTTTCAAAAATCCCCAATTCCCAAACCCTAATCTTTCTACTTAAGGTTCTCTAAGGCTCTCTGCAAATAGAACAACATTTTTCAAACAAAAGTTAAGAGTTGTGACTGCCAGAGAACTGTCTGTTGGGAGGAAAAAGGGGCTTTTGAAACCTAGTGTGGGCTAGAAGCGATAAGAATCACTGAGTGGGTTTTCTTGGTGGATTGTGTGTTGTGTCGTCTCTAGGGAAAGATGTTCTTCATCCTTTTTGGATTCAAAGGAGGTGTTCATCTCTTGTGTGACTCAAGAGAGGTGTATTCTTTACTTTATCTTTTCATTTGTAATCTGTTTGTATAATTGTGATTATAGTGATAGCGTTAATCCTCTGTTCTAGTGATTAGCAACTGGACATAGCGTCTTTTGATCCGAACCAGTATAAATCGACTGTGTAATCTTATATCCCTTCTCTATTTACCTTTACACAACATTTTAATTGGTGAAATTTGGGAAAATTTTTAAAACCCTAATTTTTGTTAAGAAACCAATTCACCCCCCCTCTTGGCTTTTGTCCGTAAACGCAAACATTTCGCTGCGCTATTCTAACAAGCCTCTGCAGCAAGGAAGCATCCTGAAGACAACACCAAACTACATTCACGGTCCCGAGGGTCAGCTACCACGACAAGAGGAGCATCCAGAGGACAACCGGGCAAGAGGGTTAACTCCTTCACCCGCCAATCGACCTTATGGTGCGTTAGCCCATAGTTAATTGGTCGGGTGAGGGGGGGGGGGGGCAGTTGTAGACCCCAAATCTTGTCCGGCTCTCCAATAAAGCCGAAGATGGTCAAGACTTTATTAAGTCCCTAGTAGCTTTTTCTAGGTTCCATTTAAGATAGGGAAGATTTTTAGAGGCATTAAAAATCGGGAAATCCTCCAGAGGTAGCAGATGGTCGTCCAAGACAAGCAGATGGGCCGTCCATGCCAACTTTATGGCTATGGACGACCGTCCACTAAATCCAGACGGTCGTCCACTTTTTCCTAGCCCGGTTCCCTATAAATAGGAGCTCCCATTCTCTGAATTTTCACACCTTTTCACTCCTACCAATCTCTAGGAAGCCTTTTAGCACTTTAGAGTGACTCTGAGCATTATTCCGGAGTTCGAGTGAGCTTTCCGATTTCTGTTTAAAGTTGAAATCGGTTAAGGAAGTCTCCTATTGAGACGTCCGACCCTCGGTAGAGTGAATTTTCTTTATTTTGCGGGAGGAGCGAGCTTGTAGAGTGCGGGGACTGCCAAAAAGCGTCCTCAAGTTTCGAAGAGTTAATATAAAGCTTGATTTGGAGGTTCCTTCTCTATTCTCTGTCTCTTTTACTGCTTTCTTTATCGCTTTCTTTGTGTGCATTAGATAATAGGGTCATGTAGACATTTAAATTTTGTAAGTAGATAGAATAATAGAGTAAAAACATAATTTCTTTAAGTGTTTATTTTCTAAGTTAGTCCATCATAGGGAACCCGAAAGGGGCGTTGTGGGGTGCTAACACCTTCCCCACACGTAACTAACTCCCTTACCCGACTCTGGTTGTAATGACCAAAGTTTGTTTTTTTCTAAAACCACTTCCTTCTTCTTTCTTTTCCTTTTTCAGTGTTTAAGGTTAAAACACTGATGGCGACTCCTCGAACCTTTTCGAAAACCTTGCTTTTAGGTCCAGCCCAGTTATCGGACAACCTAAAGGCATTGAACCACTTCTTTCAAAAAACGCAAGTCAATCCAAAACCATCGCGTCGCTCCGACCACCTCTTTTGACGACAGCGACAATTAGAAAATATTGTTAGTATTCTTGAAGAAGAAAATGAGTGTTTAAAGAAGGATGTTAAGAATGTTGAACATACAAGGACTTGATGTTGAACTTACATTGACATGAAGCTTGTTGATTTTGATGATGATTCAAGAACAAAGAACTTAGAGTGTTGAAGACTTATATTGTTGTGTAATAACTCTGTTTTGATGAGTTTGAGTCTGTAATATTAGAGTCTAAGATAGCCGGTACATAGTCTACTCTTTAGAAGCTTCAAAAACTCATATTTATCAGTTAGCCTCGGGTTTAATCGATTAAATCATCAGATAATCGATTATTACAGTGAGAAAAACCATTTTCTGTAACTGTTCACTGTAATAATCGATTAACACACCTGTTAATCGATTAACAGAGCTTTTAATCGATTAAAACAGAGAGTTTTGGGGTATGTTGATTTTGGCTCTGTAATAATCGATTAACACTTCATTTAATCGATTATTTCAGTCAGATTTTGACTTTCAACTTCAAATTAAACCTATTTTCGAAAACCCTAATCCCAATACTCCTAGTTCCGAAAATCCCCAATTCCCAAACCCTAATTCATCTACTTAAGGTTCTCTATGGCTCTCAGAAAAAGAAGAACAACCTTTTTCAAACAAAAGTTAAGTGCTGTGAGTGCCAGAGAACTGTTTGTTGGAGGAAAAAGGGGCATTTGGAACCTGGTGTGGGCTAGAAGCGATAAGAATCACTAAGTGGAGTGCTTAGTGGATTATGTGATGTGTTGTCTCTGGAGAAAGTTGTTCTTCATCTCTTGTGGGTTTCAAGAGAGGTGTTTTCTTTACTTTATCTTTTCAATTGTTATCTGTTTGTAACAACTTTGATTATAGTGACAACGTTAATCCTCTGTTTGAGTGATTAGCAACTGGACGTAGGGTCTTTTGATCCGAACTAGTATAAATATCCTGTGGACTCTATCTCTATTCTATTTACGTTTACACAATATTTTAATCGGTAAAATTTGGGGAAAATTTTAAAACCTAATTTCTGTTAAGAAACCAATTCACCCGCCCCCCTTGGCTTTTGTCTGACAACGCGATCATTCTGCTGCGCGATTCTAACAGAGAAATTTAAAACTATGTCTAAAAATAAAGAAGTTGCTAAACCTTGCGAAAATTATAATCATTTGAAAAATGAGGTTTTCAAGTTAGAGAAAATAATGAGTGATTTTTCTAAATCTTATGCAAATCTTGATTCTATGTTAGGTTATCAAAGAGTGGATTCTAGCAAAGCTGGACTTGGTTACAAACCCAAGGAAAGTCTAGAACTTTACAAAACTATTTTTGTGAAAGAGTCAAGGAAAACAGATGAAAAACCAGTTTCAAAATTTTTGAGAAACTCATTTAGACCTCTTCAAAGAAAATCAACATGTTTTTATTGCATGAAATTAGGCCATACATCAAATAGATGTTACATAAAACATTTTGACATATCTAATGGCAAATATGAATGGGTGCCTAAAGAAACAAAACATTTATACATGTCTAGATGATAGTTTGAGCATCTAATAGATTATGAATTTTTGGAAAAAAATTTCTTGTTGTCATAATCAATTATGTTGATTCTGAAGGTGTTGTGATAATCGATTATTATATCATAGTTTTATTCTTTTATCCTTAGTCTTTTGGCAGAGACTTGTGATTCTACTAACCTTCTTAAATGTCGCCACCGTCTCAAAAGAGAGAAGGTCGGTCGGAGCGACGCGATGGTTTCGACCCTTTTCGTTTTTCGCGTTCTTTTTTTATGGGTGGTTACAACGCCTTTAGGTTGTCCGATAACCGGGCTAACCTAGGGGCGAGGTTTTCGAAAGGGCGTCCTTGGGTTGTCCGATAACCGGGCTAACCCAAGGACTAATTTTGTAGGGTTCTGTGGAGTCGCCACTGATGTTTTTACCGGAAACATCGGAAAAGGGGTTTAAAAGGCGTTGGTTTTCGAAAAAACCAACTTTGGTCATTAGAACCAGAGTTGGGTAAGGGAGTTAGTTACGTGTAAAGGAAGTATTAGTTCCTTTACTACGCCCCTTTCGGGTTCCCTATGATAGGCCAGCTACTTTGTTAATAAATAAACCAGAAAAATGCGCTTTTGCCCTTTTTATTTTGCGGAATTTAAAATCATGACTACATGGCCCTAATCTATTGCATAATTTAAAATTAAAGCAGTAAAAGTAGAGAGGGAGAATTTAAACCTCCGAAGCAAGCTTTCTTTTTTATTTCTTTAACAAAAATGGGTGCTTTTTGGCAGCCCTTCACTCTACACGACGCTGGAAACTCTTCTAGACGTCGAAAAAACGTTCTCAAAGGCACTCAGAAGCTCCGGAAATGCGTCGAAGGGATTCTAGAGAGAAGTTTTAGAGAGAAGGGAGAGCTAAAGCTGTGTGGTGTGTGGAAATGAGGGGGGGAGAGCCCCTATTTATAGGTTTTCGCGCCTGCCAGTGGCGAGACCGCCGTTCTCGTCTGACAGGGTCGAGACCACCGTCTCGCCAAACGAGACCGTTGTCTCGTTTTCACGGGTGGCGAGACGGCCATCTCGCCAAACGAGACGGCGGTCTCGCCATTCGCAGGTGGCGAGACGGCGGTCTCATCCCCTAAAGGGCGAGAAACCTTATTTTCGTACAGAAAATCCTTCCTATCCTAGTATGGGGCCTAATAGTCTCTCCTAGTGGCTTGTTAGGCTTCGTCCATCTTCGAATAGGAGGTCTTCTTCTCTTTATTTGGAGGCTGGGCAAGATTTGGGGTCTACAGCTGCCCCCCCTTTACCTGACCAGTCGACTGCTGGCCTTTTGTGCCCGGGTGATCGACTGGAGGGTAAAGGAGTTGACCCTCTTGCCCGGTTGCCCGTCAGATGCTCCATCTTTGGATGATCCTCTGGGGAAATGTTGTCCGCTTCTGGGATGCTCCTTCTAACGGTAGCTGACCCCTTCGGCTGATGAGTACGAACCCCCATCTGTTTTGACGAGTATGAACCCTCGCCCGGTAAGCCCCCTTTTGTAAGGCCTGATGAGTATACACCCCCATCTGGTGTTTGACAAGTATGAACCCTCGCCCGGTAAGCCCCCTTTTGTATGGCCTGATGAGTACACACCCCCATCTGGTGTTAAGCCTTCGGATGCTCCATCTTGCGGTAGCTGATCCTCTGGCCATGGCGGCGGCTTACTACTCTAGCTCATGCACCGATGTGAAACCTTGGGATGCTCCTTCGACGCGGTAGCTGACCCCTTGGTTGACGAGTACGAACCCTCGTCTGGTTTGGTGCCTCTGGATGCCCCTTCTTGCGGTAGCTGATCCTTTGGCCGTGGTGGCGGCTTACTGCTCTAGCTCATGCGCCGATGTGAAACCTTGGGATGCTCCTTCAACGCGGTAGCTGACCCCTTGGTTGACGAGTACGAACCCTCGTCTGGTTTGGTGCCTCTGGATGCCCCTTCTTGCGGTAGCTGATCCTTTGGTCGTGGTGGCAGCTTACTGCTCTAGCTCATGCGCCGGCTCCTTGGGGAGTAAGTTTCGTGTTGGTAGATGTATTTGGACCTCTTTGAATGGTCATCCGGGTTGTGCCGGAGATTTTGTGGGTGCTCATCCAGCTTGCTTGTTTGCTGGGGATTCTTTTGTTCGACTCTTGTGGGTGAGTCTTGTTTTTTGTGTTCGACTTTGATTTGGTAGTCGGGGTTTTGTTGGTTGAGGTGATGGCTTGTCTTAATCCTGTCTTTTTCTCGTGGTTTTATCTCTTTTTTCTCGCGATTTAGGATTTTGGCTTTTCTTATTGAGCATATGCCTTTTTCCTTTTTAAGTTTTTTTTGTTACGCTAGCTTTTGCAAAGGGTGGCAAAGAGATGCGTGAAATAAAATTTTATTTATGGGGAAATTTTATTACAACCACTTTTATTTAGGCAAGTACCATCCCTAAGGGCTATCCTCTGGAGATGATCCACGGGCGAATTGCTGGTAGAGGTGATACCGGAAGTCCGCTTGCTCTCGGACTTCGTTGCGGTACTCCTGCTGGAATGTTGTCCATTCCTGCCGCATCACCTGCTGATGCTGGTACATCTCCTCTTGCCGGGTATGGTAGGCTTCTTGTCGCACCGTCATTTGGTCGAACTGCCGGTGCAGATCGTTCATGTTGCGGTTCATGCCAGTGAAGTCGTCCGTGTACGGCGGTGGTTGTTGCTTCTGCTGCTGCTGCTACTGAAATTCAGGGGGCGTGGGGATATCCTGCATCGCCACCAGCCCCTGGAGATCTAATGCGAAATCCAGTGTGGGATGGAGGGCCAACTGGGTCCCTCGACGTATCAGCATTCCCATGCTGACCAGGACTGACCCGTTGATGGACTCGGGTCGCAGGTTGGAGGCCAGCTCTTCCCGGCCAGGGCACCCCAACCTTTCTGCCAGGTGAGTGATGAGGGGAGCCACGAGGACGGCCCCCACGGATCTGTTCCCGAAGTCCTTGAGGGCTCTCAAGAAGAAGTTGTCGGGGTTGCAGCGCCGCTTCTGGCTCATGCAATAAAGTACGAAGAGGTCAGGGAGGGAGACCTTGCCCTGACTCTCTTTCCTCCCATGGATGGTTCCTGCCAGCAGCTTGTGGTAGATGCGGAGTGCTGGCGGCAGCGCGGAGCCCCTCATTAGCGTGGGCAGCATGGTGGCTCCTATGAGCTCATGCCACATTTCGGCGGCATTGAGGTTGGTGGGCCGGGAGCAGATGGCCTCACGGTATCCCTGGGTCAGTGTGTCCTCGGGCCGGATGAACCCGATGGCCATGTTGAAGTCGTCGAGGGTGGTGGCCTGGTATCTTCCACCCATGAAGTAGGTCACCATCTTAGTGGGCTGCAGGCCTAGGACCGTGGAGGGGACCTCGGAGTAGGAGACCGAGGCCAGGAATTCTAGTACCGCTTGTGGGTACACATGTGTAGGTGGTGGCTGTAGTAGAAAGCCCCACCCGATGCTGTCTATGTGGGCTCGGACGTCGTCCTCCCACCCAAATTCAGTCAGGATGCTGAAGTCAAGTCTCAGCATCGGGTGCCACTGATAGGTCCGGATGTTGTTGAGGCGAGCCTGGTGCTGCGGTGATAATTGAGAAGGATCTTGGGGTGGCGGTGCCGCAGAGCTGCTGGCACCGGCGATGCTCCTTCTCTTTCTGGAGGCGCTTCTACCAAACATCTTAACTAGAGGGGGCTTGGGAGTGCAAAATCTGAGAAATGGGGGTTCTGGAGGCAAGGAGAGTTGTGAGGAACCCCCCAAGCGCGCCCCCTTTATATAGCAAAATTTTCCAATTTGAGACTGCCGTCTGGGAAGGCGAGATGGCGGTCTCGTGTGTCCTCCAAATCGAGATGGCGGTCTGGACCATCGAGACGGCGGTCTCGTCATTGGACTTAAACGAGACGGCGGTCTTGTTTTCGCCTGAGTCGAGACGGCGGTCTGGTTGATCGAGACGGCGTTCTCGCCTTGTCGGGTAACCGAGACGGCGGTCTGGGAGAACCAGACGGCGGTCTCGATTTACGGAAGTGTTTTTTTTTTAAAGGAAAAATAGGACCTGGTTCAAAAACATTTTTATGCATGCAATGTTTTCATGTTTGATGTCCTATAATGCCTATTTTGATTAAGTTTTCAGAAGGATTTAACCAACGTGTCTCATTGCGCTGAATGCCCTCTGATCTACTGTGTTTACTCTTGGCTGTACCATACTGGACTTCTTGTGACCGAAGGATAATTTTTCTTTCTTTTCTTTCTCTTTTTGTTGTTCTTTCTTTTCTTCTTTTCTTTTTTTGCAGCACACTCTTTATCATGTAGTGCCCCTTTTTCCTCGCTTTAGGGATTTCAATCCTCTTGTTGACTATACGCCTCCATATTCCCAAATTAATTATTAGAATATTGATGTGAGGGTCAAGAGAAAAGAAACGAAGAGGAAAATTTCAATGGCTTATGTTTTAGAGGGTTAATTTTTATTGATAGAGTTTTTGTAAGCATGGTTGGCTAGGGTTAGGCTTAGGTGTTTAAGTTTTGTCTAAGCAAACACTTTTCTTTCTTTTTGTATTTGCGCTCTTTTGGTTTTAGTTCCATTGCTTGTTAATGGCTAGCTGATTTCCCTAGATCGCCCTTTGGGTTTTCGAACTAGGATACTATGTTTTGGCCCTAACTTTTGTCTAGGTTCCTTCTTTTTGTAATTTTTTTGGAGAACCCTAGCGGACCTTGTTTTGTAACCCTAACTTTTGCCTAGGCTACCCTTTATTTTTGTTCGGGTATCCTACCGGGTCGACCCTATCTTTTGCGTAGCCCCCTTAGTGGGTTTCCTACCGGGTAGTTTGCCCTTTTCTTTGGCCTTTGGCTTCTCTGGGCTTTTTCTTATTTTGTGGATTTATTTTACAGTATTGGCGAATCATGACTTTCTTTTATGGTGAGGTAAAGTCTTATTTTTATGTGCTTCTAATCGACTAGCTTGATGATAATAACAATGGTAAATGTTGATTATTTGAATGCGCTGTTTATTCTTCTTCTTCTTCTTTTTTTGTTTACTTAGACAGGGTTATTTATGTGGTCTAGTCAGAAATAGAAAGAAGAGAAGCACATAGTAAGAATTATTCTTTATTAATTAATAAGGGAATATGTGCCCTGAAATGCCCGAGGGTCGGGCTAGCCCCGGGGGATAATCTCTAACAATCCTGGGGTTTACATCCCTTAAACGAAGAAAAATATTTCCTAATGACTAAGGTGGCTCTTGACGCTTGCACCCCTCCACTTCGGAAAATTTGCTTGAGTGTGCGGAGGGGAGACTTCCCTTTTCTTCTTTCTGCTCGGCCCTTAGTAGGGTCATATCCTAGGCCATACTTGCAAGGATTGTCTTTGAATTCTGGGGGTTCCCTCATGCCTTGGGAATCTAACCCCAGTCCTTGGCCAGGATGGTAACCATGCTTCAACATCATGCGGGCTACCTTTGTGTTTTTGGGAAGTCGCTCTATGCTTGCAATTTCGAGCGCTTGAAAAGATGTTTCAAGGGCCTCTTCAGCCGCATCCACATAAGGCTGGGTGGACGGTCCACTGATCAGGATATCGTCTTCTGCTTGGACCGTGACCAGTTTGTCGTCTACTATGAACTTGACTTTCTGGTGGAGCGTTGAAGGTACTGCCTTAGCGTCATGAATCCAAGGCCTGCCGAGGAGACAGCTATATGCTGGAGTAATATCCATTACATGGAAATCGACGTCGAAGATAGTGGGTCCGACTTGAATTGGCAAATTGACCTCCCCCACTACTTCTCGTTTGGATCCGTCGAAGGCTCGAACGATGGTGCTGCTTGGGCGCAGACGGGTTCCCTGGATATTCAGCTTGTCTAACGTGCATTTGGGCATCACGTTCAAGGATGACCCGTTATCCACAAGAACTTTGGCGATGAGGTACTCCTTGCACTTGACTGAGATGTGCAAGGGCTTGTTGTGGTTTGACCCCTCGAGGGGGAGTTCTTCCTCTGTGAAGGTGAGGTGATCGCTTGCCGTAATGTGACCGACGATCCTCTCAACCTTTTCTTGGGATATAGTATGAGGTACATGCGCCTCGCTCAAGACCTTCAGTAGGGCGTTTCTGTGCGATTCCGAGCTCATTATCAGAGATAACAATGTTATCTTTGCAGGTGTGCGATTGAGCTGGTCTATAATGAAATACTCGCTTTGCCTTATAAACTGGAGTAATTCCTCTGTCTCCTCCTTGGATTCCTTATTTTCTTTTTCTTCTTTGGTCTTTTTATTTTTTCCTTTATTTTGGAGGACATCTTCTTGTGTGTCCTTGGGGGAGTAGACTCTTCCACTTCTGGTCATGCCCCCAATACCGGCTATGTTTGTTATTTCTTCTTTTATTGGTGAAGATTCTCCATATCTCCACGGTATAGCTTTATTCGATTCGTAGGGGAAAGGACGTGGCATAAATAGTCGCACTGGTATCCTTGCCCCCTCTTCTTTATTCTTGAGGACCAACGGCTGAGGCTTATTTTCCTCTTGCGGCGAGTCGACCGTTGGGGTAAGCTTTATTAGGAGTGGTTTACGTTCCATTCTTCTGAGTTTAGAAGACGTGTTAGTTAATCCTTCCTTTTTATTATCTTATTTATTAAGTGTGAAGGAGGGGAATATTAAATATGCAAATGAATGTTTATGCATGCAAGTAGACGGTCATTTGAATAAAGAAGATTTTATTTATTCGACAGAAGGTGTACATTCCCCTATTCTATACTGCGAAGCAACTTTTGGCAAAAGTGGAAAACTTTAAAGAAACCCACAGGCGGGTCTTGATTCCTTTGTAGTTCTCTCTCAGCTTCCCGGACATGACGAGCAAGTGCTTCGCTTTGCTTGCGGACCGCCTGGCTCATGTCTTCACTGTACTTCTGAGCCTCTTTGATCTTCGCCTCTTTGATCTTCGCCTCCTGATCTGTGCTTTTGTACATGCTGTACCATACCGGACTTCTTGTGACCGAAGAGTAGTTTCTTTCTTTTCCTTTTTTGTAGAGCACTCTCTGTCGTGCAGTGTCCCTTTTTCTTTGCTTTAGGGATTTCAATCCTCTTGTTGACTATATGCCTCCATATTCCCAAATTAATTATTAGAATATTGTCGTGAGGGTCAAGAGAAAAGAAGCAAAGGGGGGTAAAAATCAATGGTTTGTGTTTTAGAGGGTTGATTTTTATTGATAAAAGAATTTGTAAGAATGGCTGGCTAAGGTTAAGCCTGGGTGTTTAAGCTTTGTCTAAGCAAACATTTTCCTCTTTCTTCTTTTTGTATTTACGCTCTCTGGTTTTATTTTCCATTGCTTTTTAAATAGCTAGCTGATTTCCCTAGATCGCCCTTTGGGTTTTCGAACTAGGATACTGTGTGTTGGCCCTATCTTTTGTCTAGGTTCTCTCTCTTGTAAAATTTTGGAGGAATCCTAGCGGACCTTTATTTGTAACCCTAACTTTTGCCTAGGCTACCCTTTATTGTTGTTCGGGTGTCCTACCGGGTCGACCCTATCTTTTGTGTAGCCCCCTTAGTGGGTTTCCTACCGGGTAATTTGCCCTTTTCTTTGGCCTTTGGCTTCTCTGGGCTTTTTCTTTTTTGTAGATTTATTTTTTTTGTTCATAGTATTGGCGAAGCATGACTTTCTTTATGGCTTAAGTGAAGTCTTATTTTTATGTGCTTCTAATCAGCTAACTTGATGATGATAGCAATGATGAAGGTTTGATTATTTGGAAGCGCTTCTTATTCTTCTTTTCTTTTTATGTGGTCCAGTCAGAAGTAGAAAGAAGAGAAGCAGATAGAAAGAATCATTCTTTATTAATTAATAAGGGAATATGTGCCCTGAGATGCCCGGGGGTCGGGCTCGCCCCGGGGGATAGTCTCTAACAATCATGGGGTTTACATCCCTTAAACAAAGAAAAAGATTTCCTAATGACTAGAGTGGCTCTTGACGCTTGCACCCCTCCACTTCGGAAAATCTGCTTGAGTGTGCGGAGGGGGGACTTCCCTTTTCTCCTTTCTGTGCAGCCCTTAGTAGGGTCATATCCTAGGCCATACTTGTGAGGATTGTCTTTGAATTCTGGGGGTTCCCTCATTCCTTGGGAATCTGCCCCCAGTCCTTGGCCAGGATGATAGCCATGCTTCAACATCATACGGGCTACTTTTGTATTTCTGGGAAGTCGCTCTATACTGGCGATTTCGAGCGCTTGAAAAGATGTTTCAAGGGCCTCTTCAGCCGCATCCACATAAGGTTGGGTGGACGGTCCACTGATCAGGATATCGTCTTCTGCTTGGACCGTGACCAGTTTATCATCCACTACGAATTTGACTTTCTGGTGGAGCGTTGAAGGTACTGCCTTAGCGTCATGAATCCAAGGCCTGCCGAGGAGACAGCTATATGCTGGAGTAATATCCATGACATGGAAATCGACGTTGAAGATAGTGGGTCCCACTTGGATTGGCAAATTGATCTCTCCCACTACTTCTTGTTTTGATCCGTCGAAGGCTCGAACGATGGTGCTGCTTGGGCGCAGACGGGTTCCTTGGATAGTCAACTTATCCAGTGTGCACTTGGGCATTACGTTCAAGGATGACCCGTTATCCACAAGAACTTTAGCAATGAGGTATTCCTTGCATTTAACTGAGATATGCAAGGGCTTGTTATGCTTTGACCCTTCGAGAGGGAGTTCTTCCTCTGTGAAGGCGAGGTGATCGCTTGCTGTAATGTGACCGACGATCCTCTCGACCTTTTCTTGGGATATTGTGTGAGGTACATGCGCCTCGCTCAAGACCTTCAGCAGGGCGTTTCTATGCGGTTCCGAGCTCATTATTAAAGATAGTAACGTGATCTTTGCAGGCGTACGGTTGAGCTGGTCTATAATGGAATACTCACTTTGCCTTATAAACTGGAGTAATTCCTCTGCCTCCACCTTGGATTCTCTATTTTCTTTTTCTTCTTCGGTCTTTTTATTTTTTCCTTTATTTTGAAGGACATTTTCTTGTGTGTCCTTGGGGGAGTAGATTCTTCCACTTCTAGTTGTGCCCCCAATGCCGGCTATGTTTGTTATTTCTTCTTTTATTGGTGAAGATTCCCCATATCTCCATGGTGCAGCTTTGTTTGACTTGTAGGGGAAAGGACGTGGCATAAATAGTCGCACTGGCGTCCTTGCCCCCTCTTCTTTATTCTTGAGGACCAACGGCCGAGGTTTATTTCCCTCTTGCGGTGATTCGACCGTTGGGGTGAGCTTTATTAGGAGTGGCTTTCTCTCCATTCTTCTGAGTTGGAAGACGTGTTAGTTAATCCTTCCTTTTTATTATCTTATTTATTAAGCGTGAAGGAGGGGAAATTAAATATGCAAATGCATGCTCATGTATGCAAGTAGACAACTGTTGAAAAAAAGATTTTATTAATTCATTGGAAGGTGTACATTCTCCTATTCCATACTACGAAGCGTCTTTTGGCAAAAACGGAAAAGCCTAAAGAAACCCACAGGCGGGTCTTGTTTTCTTTGTAATTCTCTCTCGGCTTCCCGGACATGGTGAGCGAGCGCTTCGCTTTGCTTGTGGATCGCTTGGCTCATTTCTTCGCTGTATTGTTTAGCCTCTTTGATTTTTGCCTCTTGATGTATGACCAAGGCTTGTAGCTCCTCAAGCTTTGCAACAGCTTGGTCCTTCTCTTGAAGTACTTGGTCATACTGAGCTAGCCCGCTTTTCTCCTTAAGGCGTAGCTCATAGAGACCTCTGCTCAGTTTTCTATTGTTCTCTCGCTCTTGGTGGAGGTCTATCTGAGCCTGTAGGAGCCCTTCTGACAACTCCTTGATCGTTTGAGCCTGCTGAGCTGATTCCGCCTCGAGGTGTGCTGATCTGGCGGTTATCTCCTGTAGTTGGCTATCCGAGCTGGTTCTGGCAGTTTTGGATGCTCGGATAGCTTGTTCGTTAGCGTCAGCACATTGGTCCTTGAGGCGTTCTATTTCATGATCCTTTTTCTTGCCTTGCCTTTGTAGACCGTCAATCGTGAGGATAGATGCTTGCTCTTTTTCCTCAAGGGCCTGTATCTGGGCTCCCATTATTTCTACCCTCTGGGTCAAGGCATTGACTTGTGCCTGCAGCTCTTCATTATTGGCGATTGGCGTGGGTGTGGTGGATGGTCGAGCCATCTCTCTTCTTCTCCTCCATGCCTCATAGTCACTGGTGATAGTCACCCGAGCTTTTCCTAGCTCTCTGTCTCCCATGTAGACTGGCTTCTCCCATGCTTTCCTTACGGTTAGTGAGTTGGCGATTGTGCACGGGTCTCCAAAGAAGCACAACCCTCCGAGTTCCCCTCGGGAGATAGTAGTTTGAGTCCTCATGAGTTGCCTCATAGCTACTCTAGGTGAGTAGGCTATGCAACCCCTGAGTCCTATCAAGGGTACATTCGGATAGTTCCCACATCTGACGAGAACTGGGCCGGGTCGGAACCAAGGGCAGACCCAAGATATGTTGTTGGCGTCCTTTTGTTCTAACTCATCCCTCCATTCTATAGTCAGGCGTCGTTGGAGGGGAATTTTGGAGAAGCTTCTCAAGGGGTCGGGGAATATCCCCATGTGACTGGAGGCGTAAAGGTGCATGATGCTCCACACATAAAGTAACGAAGAGCAGCAGCGGAGTGTTCTTCCTTGCTTCTGATGGCAGAAATCCACCGATAGCAAGGTGTCGGCAAGAATAGCGGGCAGGGGACTCTTCGAGTTCACGTCCCAAGCGAAGAAAGCGTCCATGACGGCTTGATCGATCGTGTCGAGATGGAAGGGGAACGAGGATTGTTCGAAGATTAATAGTGTCGGGGTCTTGTTGAAGGCAACCCACTCGCCCTTTCAGCCGGGTAGGACAGGTGGTCTTCTAACATCGATACTCTCCATCCCTGGGTGTTCCCTCTTCCTATCGGGGTACTTTGTCGGTACGGTAGATGGATAAGGGCAGCGACTGGTGCTGCAGGAGTATACGCCTCATGGCGGATATGGACCCGTGCGACTTGGGCCATTTCAACATTGTTTCATACTCCTCTAAAGTGGGCACCATGTCGAACTGCGGAAATTCAAAGCACCGCAGACTGGAGTTCCAAAAGTGAATCAGTACCCTAAGGAAGACTTGATCGACATCGATCTTTAGGAGGTCCGAGAATTCGTCCATAGGACTTTTCAAAATCGGCGCGGACCTCCGGTGGTATCGTTGCACTAAGCCGTTCTAGCTTCTCGGTATGGCTTCGGAGAATATCCACCTTCCCCACTTGTCTACTTGTTCCCTCCATTTTCTAAAACCAAAATGTATGATTTGATGAAGATGATGTTTATTGAATGTGAGTGTTTATTTTACTATTTATCATGTTTTTCTACATGATGTATGGTATTTGCGTTTTTTTTTTTGAAAGAATAAACTATCTATATGAATGTTTTATGAATGCAATATTTTTGGACCAGGTCTTATTTGATGAACTTTGGAAGAATGGATTATTATTGTTTTTATTTTTATTTGTTTATTTTATAGCCTTTTATCTCTTCTGTCGGAACTGCGTGGCTACTTAGCTTACAAAGAACCTGAAACCAGGCTAGCTAGAAGGCAGACTGTCCGAGATAAAATATGGCTTTATGTAAAAGAACATTTATCGTCCCTTATCTCTTCTGTCGGAACTGCGTGGCTACTTAGCTTACAAAGAACCTAAAACCAGGCTAGCTAAAAGGCAGACTGTCCGAGATAAAGGTGTTTATTATTAAAATACTTTTGTGATTTTGTTCTGTTGTTTGCTTATGCTATGCAACATACAAATGCAACAATCATATGCACATACAATTCGATCATCCCCGAACAGGCGAGACTTCGTTTTTATCACAAGGTAGGGTTTTCCTGCAGAAAGGTGCATTGGTTAGGGTAGGTTCTAACTGTTCTCACCAGGCTAAGGCCCCCAAGGTGCCCCCATTATAGGGTCCCCACTCTCCAGCCGTCCAACCATGCTCAGCACTAAGGCCAGAGTCGGTCTTGTTGCCAAAAGAGGAAGGTTATCACCTTGAGTGGTGGTTTCCGATCACACTGGTGGGCACAAGGCCCTAACTGCAGCAAACCGTACCTGCCACCCACTCCCTATGGTTTTCTCACTTGCCCTCGGGTATAGAGGGAACTGTAGTTTGCAAGGGTTTTGTGTGCAATTTATATTTCAATCAATTGCGTAAGTAGAAACAAGCAACAATTATTTGAAAGCCAAACAATAAAGCATGTTATAATACAAGGTAGGGTAAAAGCGCTATTTTCTTGGTTTAATTATTTTTAAGCCGGCCCATCACTAAATGGGATCAACTCTCTAGGCTTCCCCAGCGGAGTCGCCATCTGTCGCCGCCTCCCCAAAAGGGGGCGGTCGGAGCGACGCGATGGTTTTTTCGACCCTCTTTATTTTCGCGTTTTTTATTGGTGGTTACAACGCCTTTAGGTTGTCCGATAACCGGGCTAACCTAGGGGCGAGGTTTTCGAAAGTATCCCTGCGTTGTCCGATAACCGGGCTAACCCAGGGACTTATTTAATTTGGGTTCTATGGAGTCGCCACCGATATTTTTACCATAAACATCGAAAAAGGGGTTTTAAAAAGGCGTTGGTTTTCAAAAACCAACTTTGGTCATTAGAACCAGAGTTGGGTAAGGGAGTTAGTTACGTGTAAAGGAAGTGTTAGTTCCTTTACGACGCCCCTTTCGGGTTCCCTATGATAGGCCGGCTACTTTAAATAAATAATTAAACTGGAAAAATGCGCTTTTACCCTTTTATTATGCGGAATTGAAGTTTATGACTACATGGCCCTAGCTTCTATTGCGTAATTTAAATGGCAGTAATAAAAATAGAGAGGGAGAATATGCACCTCCAAAGCAAGCTTTTATATTTTCAAAGAGAGGGTGCGTTTTGGCAACCCTTCACTCTACAACTCTCAGAAACTCTGGAAATGCCTCGGAGGGATTCTAAAGAAGATTTAGAATGCTCAGTTTATGCCTAGAGACACTCAGAAACTCCGGAAATGCCTCGGAGGGATTCTTAGAGAGAGAAAGTCTAGAGAGAAGGGAGAGCTATGTTGATTCTGTCTGGAAATGAGGGGGGGAGGACCCCTATTTATAGTTTTTCGCGCCTGACAGGTCGAGACCGTCGTCTCCTCTGACAGGGTCGAGACCGCCGTCTGGAAAGTCCAGACTGTCGTCTCGTTCATGGCAGAGGGTCGAGACCGCCGTCTGGAAAATCCAGACCGCCGTCTCGACTAGGCAGGAATCGAGACCGCCGTCTCGAATTTGCAGGTGACGAGACCGCCGTCTGGACAATCGAGACGGCGGTCTCGTCCTAGCGTTGAGACGAGACGGCGGTCTAGTCCTTCCAGACGGCGGTCTCGTCCCTTCAGGGCGAGAAACTTTATTTTCGGGCCAAAAAACCTTCCTATCCTAGTACGGGGGCCTAATAGTCTCTCCTAGTGGCTTGTTAGGCTTCGGCCGTCTTCAAATAGGAAGCTTTCTGACTTTATTTGGAGGCCGGGCAAGATTTGGGGTCTACAACAACGCCTTTAGGTTGTCCGATAACCGGGCTAACCTAGGGGCGAGGTTTTCGAAAGGGCGTCCTTGGGTTGTCCGATAACTGGGCTAACCCAAGGACTAATTTTGTAGGGTTCTGTGGAGTCGCCACCGATGTTTTTACCGGAAACATCGGAAAAGGGGTTTAAAAGGCGTTGGTTTTCGAAAAAACCAACTTTGGTCATTAGAACCAGAGTTGGGTAAGGGAGTTAGTTACGTGTAAAGGAAGTATTAGTTCCTTTACTATGCCCCTTTCGGGTTCCCTATGATAGGCCAGCTAATTTGTTAATAAATAAACCGGAAAAATGCGCTTTTTCCCTTTTTATTTTACGGAATTTAAAATTATGACTACATGACCCTAATCTATTGCATAATTTAAAATTAAAGCAGTAAAAGTAGAGAGGGAGAATTTAAACCTCCGAAGCAAGCTTTCTTTTTTATTTCTCTTACAAAAATGGGTGCTTTTTGGCAACCCTTCACTCTACACGATGCTGGAAACTCTTCTAGACATCGAAAAAACGTTCTCAAAGGCACTCAGAAGCTCCGGAAATGCGTCGGAGGGATTCTAGAGGGAAGGGAGAGCTAAAGCTGTGTGGTGTGTGGAAATGAGGGGGGGAGAGCCCCTATTTATAGGTTTCCGCGCCTGCCAGTGGCGAGACCGCCGTTCTCGTCTGACAGGGTCGAGACCGCCGTCTCGCCAAACGAGACCGCTGTCTCGTTTTCGCGGGTGGCGAGACGGCGGTCTCGATTTCGAGACGGCGGTCTCGTCCCCTAAAGGGCGAGAAACCTTATTTTCGTACAGAAAATCCTTCCTATCCTAGTATGGGGCCTAATAGTCTCTCCTAGTGGCTTGTTAGGCTTCGTCCATCTTCGAATAGGAGGTCTTCTTCTCTTTATTTGGAGGTCGGGCAAGATTTGGGGTCTACATTAAGGACCCAAAAATAATTAAAGGGTACCTAGATTTGTATGTTGATGTTGCAGGTAATTATCAAGGATAAGAAATCAATGCAGGTTATAGGAGCTAAATGGGTGTACAGGAACATGCTAGATGAACAGGGAAATATTACAAAGATAAGTTTATTATTGTCTCCCACGCCTCTGCATTGAATATCTGCACTTATCTATCACATAAATTCAATTATTGATCAATTTTGAAATTTAAAAATTTTGAAATTTGAAAGTCTTAATTTTGAAAATTTGAAATTTGAAAATTTGAGAAATTTGAAAATCTAAATTTATGAAAATTTGATATTATTAAAGTTTGACATTTGAAAGTTTGAGATTTTTGAAATTTGAAATTTGTAGTTTGAGATTTTGAAATTTGAAATTTTGGCAGTTTGAGATTTTTGAATTTGAATTGGAATAGAAATTTGAAATTTAAATTTGAATTTGAAAGTTGTCTCAATAAAAAGACTGCAATTTCGAAAACTACTGCATTCCATTTCATTATATTTGCAATCATTTCATTCCCCTATCTTTCTGTCTCTTCATTTGCCTTGGGTATCTTAGATATTGCCTCCTTAATATCATGTTCTTCTCTATGACACTTTGTAATGCATTATCTTCTCTACCTTGATTTATGTACTAATATGTGAAAATTTGTGCTCAATTTCTATTGCAATATTTTTCATAATTATCAATGAAACAGGGAGAAATTTTGATAATATTAATTTGTATGAAACAGTGGGAGATTTTTTTTTCTCTTGAAATAATTTTTTATGATTATCAATGAAACAGGAGGAGATTTTTTGATGAATTAAAATATGTATGAAATTCATTCCTAATTCTGAATTAAACAAGGGGAGTTAGGAAAAGTTTTGCTCAGATGAGTTAGGGGAAACTTTGTTATTAACATATCTAGCGGGAGTTTAAATATGCTGTGCTAATTTGTGCTACACTATATTGTACTAATCTTGAACTGGCTATATAGAGTCAAACATTTTAATTCATTTCAGGTGTTTCCTTGATCATCATAAAAAAGGGGAAGATTGAAAGCAATGAGGGGGAGATTGATGGTAATGTGAAATATGTCCCTACATTCCCAAGAGATGATTTTGATGATGATTCAAGTTAACAACATTCAAGAATCAAGCAAGCCCAAGATATGATTTTGATAAAGATTTAATTCAACATTCAAGCAAGCCCAAGATGATTCCTAAAGATTAGATAGAGTCTTAGAATACTGGATATGGAGGTACAAGTTGATGAAGTGGTATTATGCATAAGCCTCCAAAGCACAAGTGTGATAAAATTTCGTAACATGATATTTTTCACTATCATAATCAATTATGATGCATCAGAAATGGAAAAACGATTTTCTCTGTCATAATTGATTATACTGGTAACGTAATCGAGTATGACAGTTCAAATTTGAAAAATATCCATTTTGAAGAATAAATATTTTTTAATATATCCTAATTTTTATCCACGAAAATATTAATGTCCAATGACCATTTTCTGGTGCTATTTTTTTATTTAATTAAGTTTTGATGGAAAATAAAAAACACACAATTACAGAATTCGAAAATTCAATTTACATTCAATCAGTTTTGAGAAAAAAATTCTAAGCAAGGCAACAAAGATATTTTACACCTTCTGAGAAAACCTTTTTCTCTACTGTCTTCAGTGTTTTCATTGTTAATCACACTTGTCCTTGAAAGTTGACATTCTACAGGCTTCTACAATTTGTTGTCTCCATTACCAGGTGTGACTGTTCTAATTTTATTGCCTTTATCCTTTTGTGGGTTTAGGAGATTTAAGTTAATCAATTTTGTTTTAGGGTTTCCTGTGTGGGAACTGTTCATCCCTTTGATTTGTTTAGGGAGGTGTTCATCCCTAGTGTGATTCTAGGGAGGTGTTTTCATCCTTTGATTTGTTCAGAGGAAGGGTTCATCCCTAGTGTGATTCTAGGGAGGTGTTCATCCTTAGTGGGTTTCTAAGGAGGTGATTGTCTTTTGAATTAGTTTGCTTTTTGCTGAGTTGATTGTAATTTGTAAACGGAATTTACAAGATAGTGAATTGGGGTCACTCTTGTGTTAAGAGTTGACTGGGAACTGGATGTAGGGTTGGCTATACCCGAACCAGTATAAATCATTGTGTGCTCTTCTTTTTCCCTTATCTCTTTTTCACTGCATTACTCTCCTTGCACCCCTTATTTTTATCTCTATCTTTCTCTATCTTATTGATATTTTATCTCTCTGATTATATTGCTTCCGCTTTATCTTTGTTCAATCTGATAATTAAAATTGAATTAATAAATATTGGACATCTTAAAATAAATTTTTAATTTGGCATCTATTTTAATTTGTACATCTATTCGTCTCCTTCTAGATGTCATTTGTCTAACATGATGAGTATATACAATTACAATAGAACCAATCAAATAAGCTCTAAATGTTTCGAGTGCATATACTATAGCTAATAGTTCTTTTTCAGTTGTCGCATAGTTAATTTGTGCTTCATTTAGAACCTTACTAGCATAATGTATAGCATGAAAAACTTTAGACTTTCTCTGGCCTAAGACTGCTCCTAAGGCATAATCACTTGCATCACACATTAATTCAAAACCTAAATTCCAATAAGGAGTAATTATTACAGGAGCTGAAATTAACTTTTGTTTTAATTGTGTAAAAGCGTACAAACATTTAGCATTAAAATTAAAAGGGGTATCCTTATTGAGCAAATTGTTGAGTGGCTTGGCAATCTTTGAGAAGTCTTTGATAAATCTTCTGTAAAATCAAACATGTCCTAGAAAACTTTTGATGCCCTTCACATTTGTTGGTGGTGGTAATTTTTCAATAATCTCCACTTTTGCGTTATCAACTTCAATGCCTCTGGCAAAGAATTTATGGCCCAGTACCACACCTTCAGTTACCATAAAATGGTACTTTTCCAAATTTAGAACCAAATTGGTATTAACACACCGCTTCAGTACGGTATTCAAGTTTTCCAAACAACGATCAAATGATGCACCAAATACTGAGAAATCATCCATGAAAACTTGTATACATACTTCCATCAAATCTTAGAAAATTGTCAGCATGCATCGTTGAAAAGTTATTGGTGCATTACACAATCCGAAAGACATTTTCCTATAAGTAAACACACCAAAAGGATAAGTAAAAGCAATTTTTTCTTGATCTTCTAGATCTACTATTTGATTATACCCTGAGTAACCATCCAGAAAACAATAAAAAGCTTGTCTTGCTAAGCTTTCTAACATTTGATCCATGAAAGGTAAAGGAAAATTATCTTTTTTAGTTGCTTGATTCAATTTCCTATAATCTATACACATTCTCCAACCTGTGACAGTCCTAGTAGGAATTAATTTATTTTTATCATTATAAATTACAGTCATACCTCCTTTTTTGAGACTATCTAGATCGAGCTAACCCAAACACTGTCAGATATTGGATAGATCATACTAGCATAAAGTAATTTCAATACTTCTTTCTTTACCACCTCTTTCATGGTTGGATTTAATCTCCTATGAGGTTGAGCTATAGAATTATAATCCTTCTCCATGTGAATCTTGTGCATATAATAAGATGGACTTATTCCTTTGAGATCAGACATAGTCCAACCTATGACACCCTCATTGGCTCTAAGAACTGAGATAAACTTTTCTTCTTCCGAATCCGTTAAAGTATTGTTGATCACCACTGGTTTGTTACCTCCATCTGCAAGAAAAACATATTTTAAATGGGGAGGTAATACCTTTAATTCCAGCTTCTGACTTCCAATTTCCTTATCTTGCTGCAATTTCTCAGGCCTTATTTCCTTTGATGCAACCTCTTTTACTGAATCAAGATGCTTCAGATATTCCTCAACTTTTTCTTCATCTTTTTCATCAAATTCATCATCAACACCTATCAAAGTTTTTTCCAGCGGGGTTGCTTTATTCAATTGCTTCCTTGTTGCTTGAAAAATTTCATGTACAACATCCATTCTAAGACATTGTTGTTTGTCTTTGAGGTACTGCATTGCTTCAAATACATTAAAATTGACTTCATCATCTTCTACTCTGATCTTTAATTTGTCATCATCCACATCAATGATGATCTTAGTAGTCTTCATGAAAGGTCTTCCCAGTATCAGAGGAACTTCAATATCTTCCTCAATATCCATCACAACAAAATCAACTAGGAACTGATCGATGTTGTACTCGGTCAAATTTATACAAAAAAATGCAGTACTAGGAAACTTTCGTAGGTCGTCTCCCAAGGAACATTAGTTTCAATCAAAGATTCACACATCAAATAGATAAAATAGTGATGAGGGGTTGCAAAATTTTGAATAATTAACAACTAAATAATAGTAGAAACAACTTAACTCCTTGATTAGATTTCAAGTCTTTTATCACTGGGTAATAACATATTCCCTGTCCCACTCAACCTTGTTCCATCCAACACCAACCCACTAAGCAAAGATTGATCAGGACTTCCTTACACGATTAAGCAACATGCATAACATATTATCTCAGCCCACAAAATTGAGTAAACTATGGAAATCAAAGTTTTACAGTTCACACACAACCCATCATTAAGCATCAACATAGATTGAATGCAACCCGTGGAACAATATGTTGGAAATCCAAACAGAACAGAGATAAAATAACATAAAATACAGTACCCTCAAAGAGATCTTGTCATCTGTTCAAGGATCCAACCTCAAAGGGTTTAGCCTTCCATGGTAAGAACGAAAATACAAAATAGTGAAGAAGAAGAAGAAGAAGATACACCCCACATGAATACAAAGAAGATGTAGTAGCAAAACATGAATACCAAATGTTAAACGTTCTCTTTTAAATGTAAATACAATCCCAAGAGAGAACAAAAAGAATATAAGAATGCAGTGGTCTCTCCACTCCCGTTGTCTCCTCTGAAATATATGTCTACCCTAACCCTAGAGTCCCCTAGGAATGGGCCCAAGCTGGCCCACACAGGATTACACATAAAACAAAACCCAGCTGATGTGGCAACCAATAATCTGATGTGGAAATAGCAGCTGACATGGCAGGCTGACATGACACTCCCCTCAACAAGTCCATAATAGATTTCCTTGCCCAAAATTTCTTCACAATTAACCTGAAAATAGTAAATTCGAATTAATGGCCTAATGAAACCCAATCAATGAAAATGAACTAATATTATACAATTAAGCACAATGCACTAATTAAGATAAGTACGAAAAGGTAAGAAAATGGGAGAAAATAATGGATCATCAGGAACATAAATTTATCAACTCTAACCAAAACATTCTCCGCCACACCATAAGGGAATTTCAGAGATCTGTCAGCTAACTGAATTGTCATTCTTGTAGGCTTTATTTTCAAGTCTCCTATTCTTTTAAGCATGGATAAGGGCATTAGATTTATGCTAGCACCCAAATCAAGCAACGCCTTACCTACCGGCAATGTCCCAATTGTGACTGGTATAGTTGTAGACCCCAAATCTTGTCCAACTGCACAAAAAGGCCAGAAATCCTTCATTCTGAAGAAGAATAAAGCTTTATAGGGCCTCTAGTAGTGTTTACTAGGTATCAATTAGAATAAAGAGGGATTTCTGGGGAAATAAAAAATCATTTTTGTCAGGGAAGTAGAGGATGGTCGTCCAGCATAGCCAGACGGGTGTCCACTCTGAATTTTCAGCTATGGACGACCGTCCACCTTAACCAGATGGCCATCCATCCTAAAAATGAGGCATGGATGACCATCCATGCTAGATAGACGGTCGTCCACCCTTAATTTTGGCCATGGACGGTCGTTCATGATGGCTAGATGGCAGTCCATGTTTCCTTGGCTCGCTTCCCTATAAATAGGAGCCTCATTTCTCATTTTTCAACACACCATTCACTCCTACACTCTCTAGGAAGTCTTTTGACACTTTAGAGTGACTCTAAGCATATTTCCAAAGTTCAAGTGAGCTTTCTGATTTTCATTTAAGGTAGAAATCGATTAAGGAAGTCTCTCTTTGAGACATCTGGTGCTCGGTAGAGTGAAATTTTCTCTTTTTGCGAGTGAGGAGCGTGCTTGTAGAGCGACGGGCAGCCAAAAAGCATCCTCAAGTCTTGAAGTATTAATAGAAAGCTCGCTTCAGAGGTTCCTTCTCTATTCTCTCTCTTTAACTACTTTCCTTATATGCATTAGATACTAGGACCATGTAGATATTTAAATTCTGCCATTAGATAAATAAATAGGGTAAAAACTTAGTTTCTTTCAGTCTTTACTTTACGAACTAGTCTATCAAAGGGAACCCGAAAGGGACGTTGTGGGGTACTAACACCTTCCCCACACGTAACTAACTCCCTTACCCGACTCTGGTTGTAACAACCAAAGTTGGTTTTTCTAAACCAATGCCTTCTTTTTTCCTTTTTCAATGTTTATGGTAAAAACATCGATGTCAACTCCATAGAATCCTTTATGAAAACTTTGTCTTTAGGTTCAGCCTGGTTATCGGACAACCTAAAAGCGTTGACCACTACTTTAGAAAATGCGAGTCATTCAAAACCATTGCGTCGCTCCGACCACCTCTTTTGACGGCAGCGACAATAGTGAAGCTTCCATGATCCTTGGACTTTTGCAACAATGATTTCTGGAATATAGCACTACACCCTACCTCTAACTCCACTGTTTCATCAGTAAATATTCTTTTCTTAGTTAGGAGCTCTTTCATTAATTTTGCGTAAGTTGGCATATGCTCCTTAGCCTCTACAAATGGAATATTAATTTGCAATCGCTTGAAAATATCCATGAATCTTGCAAACTGCTTTTCTTTATCTTTCATGGAAGGATTATGAGGGTATGGTAGATCTTTTAGCTGTGGTATTTGGTTCTCACCTTTCTCCCTCTTTTTCTCAGTATTTTTATTTTTTTTCTTTCTCTTTCTCTTTCAGTAATTTTTTCTTTTTCTACACTCTCACTTTTATTTTGTTCTTCCTCTCCTTCACACTCATTTTTCTCCTCTTTATCTTCTTTTTCTTGTAAGACTTCCTTCTCTACAGCCAGGTTGTCACTAATACCTCTTCCTATAACCTTACCACTCCTTGTAGTTATTGACTTGCAATGCTCCTTAGGGTTGGTTTGTATGTTGGTTGAAAATTGTCCTCCTTGCTGCTCAGATAACTGTTTAGCCAACTGGCCCACCTGGGTCTCTAAATTTCTAATCGAAGCCTCCATATTTTTCTGATTACACAAGGAAACTTGCATGAAATTTCTCTAGAATATCCTCCAATTTGGTTGTTCTCTCATGCACTAGAGAGTAATGTTGTTATTGTTGTTGATATGACTGTTGTTGATATGGATGTTATCTATTAGACGGACCAACACCTTGTCTCCATCCAAATTTCTGATTCTGATTCTGATTCCCTCTCCATCCTTGTGAAAAATTGTTCTGATAGTTATTGGAATTAGGAAAGTTTGTTTGTCTTCCTTGACCACTACCACCTTGAGCACCCATATAATGAGCTTATTCTTCTTGTAGGTTATCTTGGTAAGAACAGTATCCATTTGGATTATCACCTCCACAAAAGTCACAACTCATTTGTTGGTTAGGAGTGGATTGGACAACATGTAATTGTTGAGGTAAGTTTGTCATTTGCTGGGTCAATGCTTCAATCTGTTGAGTCAAAATTTTATTCTGAGCTAGGATAGCATCTGAGATGCTAAGATCAAGCATTCCTTTCCTCTGAACTGGATGTTTATCATGTTGGGCCTGCTGGTCTGTAGAGGCTAGTGCGTTAATAATTCTTGTGGCATGTTCAACATTCACAGACATTATGGTTCCTCCTGTTGCAGCATCTAAAAGCATCTTTGTATCAGGTCTCTGGCCAGTGCAAAAGATGTTCAACTGGGCAATGTCTTCAAATCCATGATTTGGGCACCTCCTTAATAGTGATTTAAATCTCTCCCATGCTTCACAAAAGGGTTCATCTGCTCCTTGTCTGAAAGTAGAAATGTCGAATTTTGCCTCGATATAGCGGGATGGTGGAAAAAATCTGTTCAAGAACTTCTCTTCTACATTACCTTAGGTAGTCAAACTCTGATTAGGATGTGCTTTTAACCATTCCTTTGCCCTGCCAGCTAGTGAAAAAGGAAATAATCTCAAGTATGCATTTTCAATATCTCCTTCTTTAAACCCCATGGTGCCAATCAATTCATAAAAAGTAGACAAATGAATATAAGGATTTTCATGATCTATTACAGTGAATTAATGAACACTAATCAAGCTTAAAAAGGCTGGCTTCATCTCCAAGGATTGGTTGGCTGGTATTGCAATGATGGAGAAGTGTCTCAGACCTTAACCTTGTTGCATAGCATAGTCTCCAAGTGTTCTTCTAGGTGGGTTTGCTCCTTCACCCTCCATGTCTTCTATGATTGAGGCTTGTAAGTTGAGTGTGGGAGAAAAGTTAACTAATTCTTCTATTTCTTGTTCTTGAGTTTCTCTTCTTCTTCTACCACGATTCCTATGAGTAGCCTTTTCAATCTCATGATCAAATTCTAACTGATTTGTAGATACCTATTCTCTTAAAAGCATAAATCACAGAGCACTCAAGCAAAGATTAGCATAGGACAAATAATAATAAAAATGAAAAAAAAAACTAAATTTAAAAAAACTAAAAATAAAATAGCCACAATATTTAATAAGCTAAACAAAAGAATTTCCAAGGAACGATGATTCCCCAACAACGGCGCCAGAAATACTTGTTGAATATTTGACAAGCATATCAATATTATCAATCGCAGTATAGTATTCTGATTAAATAAAAGTCGATCCCACGAGGAACAATTTCATTGGAAATTCCAAATCATACTAAGTGGATTAACACAAAATTGGTTTTTCTTAAAGATTTAGGTTGAAAATAAATGGCAAAGAATGGTAAAATGCTTTTAGAAAAGATCAAATAAAAGAACTTATGATTGACTTAATTCTTTTTCCCTCTTTTGTATAATGGTTAGGTTAAATTAAGAATATCAATTAACCTATCAATGTTAATGTCACCTACTTAAATCATTCACATTGATTCCTCACACATGAAATTCATAAGAAAACCTTGTAAACATAGATTCCTCATACATTTAATAAATTTTCCAGCATTAGGTTTAGGGTGTTAAGCAATTGATACATCCATTACCATTCCTAGCAATTAACATAACAAATATTCTTAACCTGATCTAGGGTTTCAAGATATATTTTCCAATACATCCCAAATATCAAAGATAAACATTACAAAGTACAAAGGATAAGAATATCAACATAAAAAACATAGATTAATATCTCAAATTATCACCAAGATACAAAAGAGTTCAAAGGAAGTGCACCCAATCCTAAGAGAATGAAGTTAGCCACTCATGATGGTCATTCCAATGATCCAATGAAGAAGAATTCAAGAACAATTGAAGATTGGACGAAAACTGGAGCAACTGTCGCACATCTCTTCTCAAAATCTTGAACTCCCCTCTCTCAAAAATGTTAAGTGGTAAAAAGTTAATATAATTATACTTTGAATTGTTATGAAATCACTTAACTTATGTTAATTCTAATATATTTTTCTCCCAATATAGGATGAATTCGAGAATACCTTGATACAAGAGCAAAAATCATAATTGTGAAGTAACTAAAGAAAAATTAAAAGAAAGAAGAACGCTTAAGCGAATGAATGATACGAGGCCCGACCCAAATTCTATTATAAAAAGATAAGATGTGTTTTGAGAAAGGAAGAGGTTTTGGGAAGAAGAGGCGCGACTACTGCTAGGGTTTCGTCCAAATTTCATCAATTCATTACTTCTTTCACATTTGGAGCATTGTAATGGCCAACATGAGTGACTAACTTCATTCTCTTAGGATTCGGTGCACTTCCTTTGAACTCTTTTGTAACATGGTGATATTTTGAGATATTAATCTATGCTTTGATGTTGTTATTCTTATCCTTTATGCTTTGGAATGATTTATTCTTGATGTTTGGGGTATGATTGGAAAATATATCTTGAACCCTAGATCACGATAAGAATATTTGTTATGTTAATTGTCAGGAATGGAATGAATGTATCTATTGCTTAACACCCTAACCCTAATGCTGGAAAATCTCTTAATTGTGTGAGGAATCAACATTTATTAGGTTTTCTTATGAATTTTATGTGTGAGGAATCAACATGGATGATTTGAGTAGGTGGCATCAACATTGTTAGGTTAATTGACGTTCTTAATTGACATAGCCATTACAAAAGAGGGATAAGGAAGGAAGTCAATCCTAAGTGCCTTTAATTGATATTTTCTCAACAATTTAAAGTTCTTTATCATTTAATTTCAATTCAACTCTTTATGCAAAACCCATTCTGTTTTAATATACTTAGTAAGCATATAATTGGGAATTTTCATTGAAATCGTTACTCATGGGATCGACTTTTATTTAATCAAAATACTATACTATGATTGATAATTTTGGTATGTTTGCCAATAATTCAACAAGTATTTCTGGCACCGTTGCTGGGGAACGGTGTTTTTTGAGAATTCTTTGTTTAGCTTATTGAGTATTTTATTTTTATTTCTATTTTTGTTTTATTTTTCAGTTTTAGTTTTACTTAATTATTGTCTTGTGCTAATCTTTGTTTGAGTTACTCTTTTGATTTATGCGTTTAAGAGGATAGGTTTCTTCAGAGCAATTAGAATTTAATCCGGAGATTGAAAAAATAGCTCGGAGGAACTGGGGTAGAAGAAGAAGGGAAACTCAAGAACAAGCCATAGGAGAATCTGTTAACCCTTCTTCCACACTCAATTTACCAGACCCAATTATAGAAGATATGGCAGAAGACAGAGCAAATCTGAATCCAAATCCCAATCAAAATCCTGATTCAAATCCGCCTAGAAGAACACTCAGAAACTATGTTATGCAGCAAGGTCCAAGACATTTTTCCAGTATTGCCGTACCGGACGATCAAACATTGCATATGAATCCAACTTTCTTAAGCTTGATTAATGCTCATCAATTCACTGGATTGGATCATGAAGACCCTTATATTCATTTGTCTACTTTTTATGAATTGATTAGTACCATGGGGTTTAGAGCAACAAATCTTGAATCTGCTTATTTGAGATTATTTCCTTTTTCTTTAGTAGGTAGGGCAAAGGAGTGGTTGAATGCACATCCTAATCAGAGTTTGACTAATTGGAGTAGCGTATAAGAGAAGTTTCTGAACATATTTTTCCCACCTACATCAAAGCAAAATCTGACATAACTTCTTTCAGACAAGGAGCAGATGAACATTTTTGTGAAGCATGGGAGAAATTTAAATCACTGTTGAGAAGATGTCCAAATCATGGATTTGATGACATTGCTCAGTTGAATATTTTCTATACTGGCTTGCGACATGATACAAATATGCTATTAGAGGCTGCAGCAGGAGGATCCATGTTGGATGTAGAAATTGAATATGCCACAAGAATTATTGATGCACTAGCGTTTACAGACCAACAGGCCCAACATGATAGACATTCAGTTCAAGGAAAAGGAGTACCTGAACTTAGCATCTCAGATGCTATATTAGCCTAGAATAAAATTTTAACCTAACAAATTGAAGCATTGAACCAGAAAATAAAGAAATTACCTCAACAAATGCATACAGTACAATTCATTCCTAATCAATAGATGAGTTGTGACGTGTGTGGAGGTGATCATGCAAATGAACAATGCTCTTATCAAGGCAACATTCAATAAGAAGAAGCCAATTATATGGGTTCTCAAGGTAGTAGTCAAGGCAGACAAGGTAATTTTTCTAATCCCAATAATTATCAGAATAATTTTGCACAAGGATGGAGAGGGAATCAAAATCAAAATCAAAATCAAAATCAGAATTTTGGGTGGAACCAAGGTGTTAGCTCATCTACAGGACAACCTACATTTCAACAGAGTCATTTCAACAACCTCCGTATCAGCAGCAATATCCTTCAATGCCTAACAGAATGAGTAAGTTGGAGGATACTTTAGAAAAATTCATGCAAAACACTATGGCTAATCAAAAAATACTGAGGCTTCATTCAGAAATATAGAGACCTAGATAGGCCAACTGGCTAAGCAATTATCTAAGCAGCAACAAGGAGAACAATTTTCAGCTAACACACAAACCAACCCCAGGGAGCAATGCAATTCAATAACTACAAGGAGTGGTAAGGTTATTGGAGAAGGATTTGTGAGAACCTGACTGTAGAGAAGGAAATCCTACAAGAAAAAGAGGATGAAAAAAAGAAAGATGAGTGTGAAGGAGAAAAAGAGAAAAATAAAAGTGAGAGCATAGAAAAAGAAAAAAATACTAAAAAAGAAGAAAAAGAGTGAGAAAAAGATGGAGAAAGATGAGAGTCAAATATCACAACTAAATGATTTACCATATCCTCGTCATCCTTCCAAGAAAGATAAAGAAAGACAGTTTGCAAGATTTATTGATATTTTCAAGCATTTACAAATTAATATTTCATTTGTGGAAGCTATGGAGCAAATGCCAACATACGCCAAATTCATGAAAGAGCTCTTAACTAAGAAAAGAAGATTTACTGATGAAATAGTAGAGTTAGAGGCAGGATGCAATGCTATATTCCAAAAATCATTGCCTCAAAAGTCCAAGGACACTGGAAGTTTCACTATACCAGTCACAATTGGTGAATTACCGGTGAAAAAATCATTACTTAATTTAGGGGCCAGTATAAACCTCATGCCATTATCTATGCTCAAAAGAATAGGAGACTTGGATGTTAGACCAACTAGAATGACTTTGCAACTGGCTGACCGATCAATAAAGATTCCTTATGGAGTAGCAGAAGATGTTTTAGTTAGAGTGGATAAACTCATATTTCCTATTGATTTTGTGATTATGGATATGGAGGAAAATGAGGAAGTCCCATTGATCCTGGGAAAGCCATTTATGAAGACTGCCAAAGTAATTATAGATGTTGACATGTGCAAGTTAAAAATTAGAAGTGGATATGATGAAGTTAATTTTAATATGTTTGAAGTTGTACAACAACCGGAAGACAGGAAAGATTGCCTCAGAATAGATATTTTGGAGGAATTACCCATCTCAACTGAAAAACAAGATTACCAGCCTGTTGCACAACCCCAAAGACATCTCAATCTGACTATGAAGGAAGTTGTTCAAAGAGAGGTACTAAAACCTCTTGAAGCAGGTATGATTTATCCAATCTCTGATAGTCGTAGGGTTATTCGCAATGAAAAGAATAAATTCATTCCCACATGGACAATCAAGGGATGGAGAATGCGTATAGATCACCTTGATCACTCACCTGCATGAGCCCTAAAGCAAATAGGCGTCAAGCTAAAGACGTTAAACAAGCGCTCCTGGAAGGCAACCCAATGTTTTGAATTTTTTTTTTCTTTTTACAGTTTAAGTTTTTTGTGCAGTTTTCTTCCTTAGGTTCTTTCTTTGCAAGATTTCTCCAGGTACACAATGAACTTCTCCTCAAGACTTTGAAGTCTTACTTCAATGGCCTAAGGACAATCCAACTTTTCCAGGAGGGGGTGAGAAAGTCTGCAGCTGAGGCAGAGGCACAAGAAGAAGGAGAATCAGCAAGTGAAGAAGAATAAAAGGGAGGGAACAATTTAATTTAAGTTTAAGTTTTTTTTTGGTGTGTTAAGTTATTTGTTTTGTTAATTTTATGTTTTTAAGTTTTTTATTATTATTTTAATTTGTTTTGTTTTGAATATTTGAATTAACACTTAATGTGGTGAATGTTTTAAATTGATGTGATTAAATTGCTGTCCCATACAATTTGAATTAGAGCCAATTATGAAATTATTGTTTATTGTCCAATTCAAATCTGGAACTTGAAGAAAACCATTTTGATTGCTCCAATAACAAGTGATTTTGGGATGATGAGTATGATAGTGAAAAGGAATTGATGAGGAGAATTAGGAATTAACTGAATTGGAGAAGTTAGCCAAAACCCAGGTGAGAAGAGTACCACAAACAGTTTAAATTGAGTGTCAACACTTTATGATGATAACTGGTATTAGTTGATTCTTTGATGTGATTACATGTTAGCGAGACTTGAAAATGATAAAGGCATTTTTTTTCTTTGTAGTAGATATGACCCAGAGCCAAATAGCCAACCCTGCATTAATTATAGGACATCCATTTGAACCCCTTTTGAGCCAAAAATAATATTGTTGTTGAAACATACAAGGATATGAATGTTGAAAATACAAGGATATGAAGATTGTAGATTTTGATGATGATACAAGAATAAATGACTTCAAGATTTGAAGACTTATAATGTTGTGTAATAACTCTATTTTTATGTTTTTGAGTTTGTAATATTAGAGTCTAAGATAGCCAGCACATAGACCACTCTATAAAAGCTCTAAAAACTCATTTTTTTTATCAAAAACATACTGGATTAATCGATTAAATGGCAGGATAATCAATTATTACAGAGAGAAAATCATTTTCAGCATCTGCTCTCTGGAATAATCGATTAAACACCCTGTTAATCGATTAAATGCCCTGTTAATCGATTAATTGGAGCTGTTTTGGGTTCTCTGCGAATTTGGCTCTGGAATAATTGATTAACACTCAAGATAATCGATTATTTTAGTCAGATATGTGTTTTAAAATTCAAAATTGGACCAAGTTTCGAAAACCCTATTCCCAATTCATCTGTTTTCGAAAATCCCTAATTCCCAAATCCTAATCTCTCTACTTAAGGTTCTCTAAGGCTCTCTGCAAATTGAACAACCTTTTTGAAACAGAAGTTAAGAGTTGTGACTGCCAGAGAACTGTTTGTTGGGAGGAAAAAGGGGCTTTTGAAACCTAGTGTGGGCTAGAAGCGATAATAATCACTGAGTGGGTTTTCTTGGTGGATTGTGTGTTGTGCCGTCTCTAGGGAAAGTTGTTCTTCATCATTTGTGGATTCAAAGGAGGTGTTCATCTCTTGTATGACTCAAGAGAGGTATATTCTTTACCTTATCTTTTCATTTGTAATCTGTTTGTATAATTGTGATTATAGTGACAACGTTAATTCTCTGTTTGAGTGATTAGTAACTGGACGTAGGGTCTTTTGATCCGAACTAGTATAAATCGATTGTGTAATCTTCTATCCCTTCTCTATTTACTTTACACAACATTTTAATCGGTGAAATTTGGGAAAAATTTTAAAACCCTAATTTTTGTTTAAGAAACCAATTCACCCCCCTCTTGGTTTTTGCCCGTAAACGCAAATATTCCACTGCATGATTCTAACAATTGTCTCTTAAACAGAACTCCTAAGCCTAAATACTATTTATCTACCTTCTTATATTTGAGAAAGGAAATGAGTATGAATGTTATTATTTTTTCTATTGTTAGGTATTGCTATTGTTGTCCTACGGGTATTATTGGGGTTGTTAGAAATTTACAGATGATCTATTTCAAAGATAAAGAGTTCTGACCAATTCTTGAATCAAACACAGCAAACAATCAAAGTAAAGGTAGTGACAGAATTAAAGAGAGAAAGGTTTAGAAAGATACAACCAAGATTTATACTGGTTCACCCAATCCTAGGGCTACGTCCAGTTTCCAGCCAAATTCCAGCTGGGTTCCACTAGATTGAACGTTTTACAGATTACAACTTCAATCACACACTCAATCTACCACAAGAACCAAAATTCCATTCTTTGCACCTAAACCTTTACCAAGAACCAATTTCCAATTCTTGAACAATCCTACAGCCAAATTCCAGCCACGTAAACCAGTGCCCACACTTCCAGGCACACACAATATAGAAAAGAAAAGTAAAGAAACAAATAGAAGAAACCGGAACACCTAAACCAAGTTTATGCAACTCTGCAGAATAAGTTTCTTCACCAAAAGAATGCAAAAATTGCCTCTAGAAAGAACTTCTAAGAACTTCACAAAACTTGCGCGATTCTCTCTTGAAAGTAGCACTTATGATTGCTTGATTGATTGCCAAAAGATGATTTTAAAATGTTCATGCAATTCTGTTTATATAGAAGATTTTCCAAATTGCTAGTTTATTTAATCTGTTAAAATAATCTTTTAATCTATTAAAAGTCTCTTTTTAATCTGTTAAAACTTCTTTTAATCTGTTAAAATTTTCTTGATTATTTTCCAGATTTGTTTTAACTGATACGACAACATTTATATCAATTAAAACTCTTTATAAAAAATCCTTCAAATTGTTTTAATCGATTGTTTCGCCTTTTAATCGATTAAAATTCTGCCAAAACACTTTTCAAAATATTCTAAGTCATTTTAATCGATTATTTCAATTCTATATCGGTTAAAATATCGCGTGAAGGTTTTCAAAATCCCTTCTAATGAAAACAATCGATTATTTCGAAAACATATCAGCTTAAAAACCCGTTACAAAAGTGTTAAGAACATTTTAACTGATAATTCTCATATAATATTAGTTAAAACATTTACTTAAAAACCATTTAACAATATACTTTGTTTTTAACAGTTTAAACACGTTTTAGAGGCATTTGCAAAATCTTTTAAATGAAGAAACCTCATGCAGCAGAGAGATAAAAATGATTATACCTAAGTAAAGATGAAAACTCACTAATCACTCTACCATTTTATCTAAGTGACCTTTGTCTGCAACAAAGTAGTCTTTGACTTCGTTTTGACTTCATCAAATCAACAAGATCTTTGTTTAAATGATTCAATAAGATCTTCATCACTTTCAGTCTCCCCCTATTTGATGAAGACAAACACCTTTTTAAATAATATCTCTGCAGAAGAAGTCACTTAAATATATAGATTAGTGAGTATTCAAAAATTAAACATTTTTCCCATTTCTCCCCCTATATTACTACTCCCCCTAAAAATCATTATCAAAAGCAAAGCAATTATTTCTCCCCCTTTTGACTTCATCAAAAAAAAAAAGGGAAGAGAGGAACAAAACAAACACTATGCATGGTATGTATCAAAATTTGTTTTTGAAAAAAGTAGTAAAAAAAAAATTGAACAAGATATATTACTCATATAAAGACCAATCAAAGTTGATTCAAACTTATCTTCATTAACACATTTGTAATGAATACAATAGGCACGTGTAACGATAAGGGAACCATGCCTTAGTAGCATGTTACAAGAACAGTCATTAACTAAAGCCTTTAATTTTTCTTTCCAGAGTAATAATCGATTAAAAACAGGGTATAATCGATTAAAATGTTCTTGTAACTGATTTTAATTGATACAAACAATGTTTTAATCGATTAAAACAGTGGTGAAAGTTGAAATCTAAAGACTTAAGTGCATTTAATCGTTTAAATCGACATTTAATTGATTGAAATCATATGAAAAATTATGTATAAGTGCTTTTAATCGATTAAAGCTTGTTTTTATCAATTAAAACAACCAGATTTTGAAAACTAAGTGTTGTTTGATGCATCTAAAATGCCTAATTCAGTTCGGATTTTGTAAAATCGATTATTATGAAGATGTTTTAAGATAATATCAACTAGATTGTTTAAGATTCAACCAAAAGATATAGTGAAATCAGAATAATATCTTATCTAGTTTATTTAACTGATGTAAACTAGTTTTAGTTGATACAGCTACATGACATACAACTTTTAATCGATTAATACGCAAATTAATCGATTATATTGGTGCAAATTTCCTATGTAAATGTTTCTTTTAACTGATTTAATCGATTGAATCGATTTTGTATCAGCAAAAAATATCATAAAAGTATTTTTGATTCTATCTAGGCTCTCTTAATTCAAATAAAAACCTGCATCATATTGAGAAAAGTTAAAGGATTGTTTCTGGTTTAAAAACCAATTAATATTACAGTCCCAAAATGAAAAGTAGCAGTAAAAGAAACATGACATAAAGAAAGAAAAAAAATTATGATAGAAAGGGACCCTTGTTGACAAGACTCAATCATCCCAATTTCCTTGATTGAGCTGCATATATTCCAGTTTGGTATAGATATCAGCGATCTGATTTCCCAGGTTTTTGAACTGAGTGTTGGTCTGCTGGAAATGTTGATAGGTGATTTGCATATGCTTCCTTTGGTTTTCCTGCATTATGGCCATTTGAGAAAGCATAGACCTTTCAAATTGTGAAAGAGGAGTCCCACGGTCAGACTGTTCCATGTAGGGAATAATCTCCATATTCTCATATGAAGCTTCCCCACCAGTAGACTCGGGAACTTCAGCAACTCGAGGAGAAGGAATTTGATCAGCTTCTTCTTCATCTTCATCCTCATCTTCAGACATTCCAGCATCAATTTTTGATATCCCATTCATCATCAATTTTGATATACCCCATTTTCCTTAAAGTGGAGTCATCAATTTCATTTGAAGCTTTAGGAGTCTCCACACTTTCTCCTGTAAGATCAACTTCAAAATATCGAATCATTTGGATCTTTAAGACAGGACCTGAAAAATTGAATTTTGTTGAAGTCTGGTATTTCAGAGATGTTTCCTCTGGATACTTTGACACCACTATCCCTAAGGCCAACAACTTGTTCCCAAACAGAAGGAGTGATTTCCATATTAACTCCTTTTAGTTGAGATCTGATTGTAGACCCATTCACAGTTAAATTGGAATAAAAAACCCGAACTAAATCAGGTTGAATATTCCCACTAAACTCCATGAAAGTCCTTAGTTTCTGACTTTTCAGCTTTCTTCTCAGAGCTGTAAATCCTTCTTCATCAAGCCATTTGAATTTGATAAACTTGGGAATAACAATCTGCTTTAGACTTAACTCAGCAATGAAAGTGTTCATTCTTCCAATATCTCTATCAAACCATGCTTCCAAATGACCACCAGGATTTGGCAGCAGAGGAAGATTCTCCTTTATGTTTCTTCCTTGACTTTGATCTCCTAAGCATCTTGTTGTGCAGTTTAGAGAAAAAATTTGATACGTGAGTATAAGAGAGAAGAGAGAAGGAATTTGAACCAGAGAATGAAGAGTGAGACTGATGGACTCAAGTGCAGAATAATGAGTTACAGATTTCAAATTTTGTAAATTGAAGTCCAATTTGACAAAACTTGCAAAGAAACAGCTTTAATTACACATGTCCCCTTGATTGAAGGCAGAAGCGCAGGTTTCTCTGGACAGTGGGTACATCAGCTAAAGTGTTCTTGGATAAGTGTTTGATTTGGTCAAAGGATATAGTAAATGCATTATGCAAATTTTGATTAACACAAAAACTTGGAATTTTGACTTTGATTAGCTGAGCAATTTTCAATTGGCTGTAGTTAAAATAATTTTCAGGAACAAAATAATCGATTAATCAACAAATTAACCTATTAATTTGATCTTTAATATTAGGTTTGAAAATGCAACAGTGAAATAATCGATTAATACATAAAAGAATCGATTATTTCTACACTGGAAGAAATTAATAAAATGATAACAGAATTTTAATCGATTAAAACGAAGAAGAATCGATTAGATTTGACCTCTTAGTGGTTTTAACTGATATAAATCCTTTTTAATCGATTAAAACAACTAAACTAAATTCCTGAGAACATTTTAATCGATTAATTCGTATTTCAATCGATTAAAATTGTACGGACAACTTTTCTGGTATTCTCTGTAAGTGAATTTAATCGATTAAAATAGTTTTATATCAATTAAAATACACAGTCCATGAATCCAGAATCAAATTTTGTTGATTTGATACCAAGGGACTTCCATATTTTGTTCCTGCAAAACAGATTTAACATATTTCTGGTACCCTTTTTATAATCATTGGGTCCAATCAGGTTATTTGAAATGAATTTTTGGGAATCCACTTCATTCTACCTCTAGGAATAAAATACTTCTTGATTCTACAAAATTTCACAGAATGACCTTTTTTCATACAGTAAAAGCATTTAATATCAGATGATGAGTATGATTTCCTGTTTACATTTGTTTTTCTGAATTTCTTGCTAGATGTAAATCCAATGTCAGATTTGTTAAAAATAAGTTTTTGTGACCCAAGAAGAACATCAAGATTAGCTTGACCTTGTGTAAACTTTGAAACAGTTTGTGATAAAAAAACAATCTTCTTTTGTAATTCTGGACAATTATTACATGGTTTATTACATACACAATCAGAATTATCATGGATTAATTTTAAGAAATCAAGATCAGTTTCATCTTCAAGAATTTTATTTTCAAGAGAATCAACTCTATTTACTAACCAATTATTCATGCCTTTTAGCCTATCATTTTCTTTTTGAAGTTTCTTAGTTTCTTCATGCATTTTATTAAATGCCTCTTGTAATGAATTGTAATTCACCAAATTAGAAGAAGAGTTAGAACTTACACTGCTGGTTTGATAATTTTGATTTTCCATTAGACACAAGTTAGCTTCTTCATTATCGGAATTTTCTGTTGATGAGGTATCATTGTCATCCCATGCTACATATGCTCTTCTTTTGACCTTTTCTTCTTTCTTATCATTGTACTTATTCCTTTCTGGGCACTCCATTCTAACATGACCCTGCTTACCACAACCATAACATTTATAGTTAAAAGAATCATATTTCTTTTCATACATCTTGTGTTTTTCTTTATCTTGAATCTTTCTCTTGAGAAACTTGTTGAACTTTTTGACAAGCAATCAAAGATTTTCACTTTCTTCCTCAGATTCTTGATTTCTTTCTTCAACTTTGAGTGCTATGCTTCTACCTTTTTTCTCAGAGACTTCTTGCTCATTGAATATGTTAATTTCCATTTCATGTTCTCTGAGTTTTCCAAATAAGGAGGCTATTGTCATGACGAATAAGTCTTTTGATTCTGAGATTGTTATGACCTTAGGCTGCCATGACCTGTCAAGACATTTCAAAACTTTAATATTTAATTCCTCTTTATCAAAAGTTTTACCTAAGCCCATTAGATGATTGATGATATGAGTGAAGCGCTTCTGCACATCTGCAATACTTTCTCCAGTTTGCATTTTAAACAACTCATATTCTCTAATGAGAGTATGTTTTCTGGCTCTCTTTACATCAGTTGTTCCCTCATGAGTAACTTCAAGAACTTCCTACATTTCCTTGGCAGATTTGCATTGAGAGACCCTGAAAACTCATCCATATTTAGTGTAGAAGTAATTATGTTTTTAGCAGTACAATCACTTTGAACTTTTTTCTTTTCTTCATCACTTAAACTAGACCATTCTTTTTCTGTAATTAATGGACCATTAACAATTACATCCCAAACATTCCTATCAATAGATTCAATAAAGATCTTCATCCTAATCTTCCAAAATGGATAATCTGTACCACAAAACAATGGAGGTCTATTAATAGAAGCTCCCTCAGAAAAAGGTAATTTGTTTTCAGCCATAAAAGATTTGGACCGAAAGTCTTGAGTATTTTTCAAGACCCTTGCTTTTATACCAATTGTTAGAAAAGTAGGTTGAGATCAAGAAGGGGGGGTGAATTAATCTTTGAAAGATTTTCGAAATTTACAGATTATATATTTCAAAGATTAAGAGTTCTGACCAATTCTTGAATCAAACACAGCAAACAATCAAAGTAAAGGCAGTGATAGAATTAAAGAGAGAAAGGTTTAGAAAGATACAACCAAGATTTATACTGGTTCACCCAATCCCAGGGCTACGTCCAGTTTCCAGCCAAATTCCAGCTGGGTTCCACTAAATTGAACGTTTTACAGATTACAACTTCAATCACACACTCAATCTACCACAAGAACCAAAATTTCATTCCTTGCACCTAAACCTTCACCAAGAACCAATTTCTAGATCTTGAACAACCCTGCAGCCAAATTCCAACCACAGAAACCAGTGCCCACACTTCTAGGCACACACAATGTAGAAAAGAAAAGTAAAGAAACAAATAGAAGAAACTAGAACACCCAAACCAGGTTTATGCAGCTCTGCAGAATAAGTTTCTTCACCAAAAGATTGCAAAAATTGCCTCAAGAAAGAACTTCTAAGAACTTCACAAAACTTGTGTGATTCTCTCTTGAAAGTAGCACTTATGATTGCTTGATTGATTGCCAAAAGATGATTTTAAAATGTTCAAGCAATTTTGTTTATATAGAAGATTTTCCAAACTGCCGGTTTATTTAATCTGTTAAAATAATCTGTTAATCTGTTAAAAGTCTTGTTTTAATCTGTTAAAACTTCTTTTAATCTGTTAAAATGTTCTTGATTATTTTCCAGATTTGTTTTAACTGATACGACAACGTTTATATCAATTAAAAATCTTTGTAAAAAATCCTTCAAATTGTTTTAATCGATTGTTTCGCCTTTTAATCGATTAAAATACTACCAAAAGTTTTCATAAAACTTTCTAAGTGATTTTAACTGATAACAATCTATTTTAATCGATTAAAATACTTTGAAAAAATCCTCTTAGTTATTTTAATCGATTGAATCGCATTTTAATCTATTAGAATTTCGCCAAAAGATTTCATAAAACTTTCTAAGTTATTTTAACTTATAACATACTTGTTTTAATCAATTAAAACATTCTAGAAAAATCTCTCAGTTGTTTTAATCGATTATTTCGCATTTGTATGGATTAAAATACTGACAGAACAACTTTCAAAACACTTCAAGTTATTTTAATCGATTATTTCGAGTTTGTATCGATTAAAATTCTGCCGTAACACTTTTCAAAATATTCTAAGTCATTTTAATCGATTATTTCAATTCTATATCGGTTAAAATATCGGCAAAAGGTTTTCAAAATCCCTTCTAATGAAAACAATCGATTATTTCGAAAACATATCAGTTAAAAGCCTGTTACAAAAGTGTTAAGAACATTTAAACTGATAATTCTCATATAATATTAGTTAAAACATTTACTTAAAAACCATTTAACAAAATACTTTGTTTTTAACCGTTTAAACACGTTTTAGAGGCGTTTGCAAAATCTTTTAAATGAAGAAACCTCATGCAGCACAGAGATAAAAATGATTATACCTAAGTAAAGATGCAGACTCACTAATCACTCTACCCTTTTATCTAAGTGACCTTTGTCTGCAACAAAGTAGTCTTTGACTTCATTAAATCAACAAGATCTTTGTTTAAATGATTCAATAAGATCTTCATGACTTTCGGGGTGTTATTCTATATATATATATATATATATATATATATATATATATATATATATATATATATATATATATATAAAGGTGTAAAGGAAAAGAAAAGCTTAAAAATTATGGCAAAGTAAAAAAGGATACATGCAAAAGCATGAAAAAAAAGTGAAGTCAAAAGGGGGAATAATAACTTGTGAGATTATTAACTCACTATCATTGTGTTAGGGACAAAAGCATGAAGTTTGAAACCTGACTTGAGGAAATGTTAAACAAGAATCATTCATATGATTTGAATTTCTCAAATACTTTTGTATATCCCAGAAAAACCAATGAATTCCTTCTTAGCCCAGCCCCATTACATTCCTCAAAAGACCTTTTGATTTAAGTCTTACTTAAAAAATGTTGATTGCTTGAAGTTATTATCAGTATTGGATTGTCTAAATGAAGTGATTGAATGAGATAAACACTTACCTGTGAGAATTAGAGATGATTATGAGAGATCATGCTTCTCTGAGGATAGTTGAAGACTAATTATTCTTTGTACATTAAGGATATTATATCGATCTCAATAAGTTAAAGTTTGGACCAGTTGAAAATAGACGTGTACAGATCACCTTCACGTAATTTTTCATGCTACACATTTCATGATGAATCCATGTCATTTAGTTATGTTAGGATGAGTAATCATTATTGGTTTTAGTTGCGATGATGCAATGAAAAGCTGGTTTGGTTTTATATCATGATATGATTAATGGACAGAACTTTTGGAGTATGCTAAAGGAATATAATGGCAATTTTGAGCTCATAAAGTCTAACACATTTGTAAGGTTGTAAGGACATATATATTTGTGACCAGTGGGAGATTGTTGGCAAAATTTGGGTCATGTATATATATGATACATAATTTAAATGTGTTAGAGCCATTATTTATTAAGTCAAATAATAAAGTGATCTGACTAAATTAAAGTTTTGGCTAAAGGCATATGTCATGAAAATAAAATTGTGTAGAGACCATAGAGCAATTTCTAATTTGATGAGGGGTCAAATTAGAAATACTAAAACTTAAGTAATTAACCTAATTCTGGTTATTTTAAAGGGTCATGGTCCCCTTCTGGAAGCACACACACAGAACGTAAGTATCAGTCCCGTTCCTTTCTTTCTATCCCCATCAAGAGAGAAAATCAAGAGGGAAATACATGTGCTCTTTAGGTGGAAGACCATAAGATCAGTATAGTGCTCTACAAAGACATCATCATTATGGCTAATTCAAGTACGCTTTCGCATTCAGTTTACAACATATTTATCAGTATGGAATTATGTTTATGTTTGATCGTTAGAATCAAAATCAGGATTATTATTATTATTATTATTATTATTATTATTATTATTATTATTATTATTATTATTATTATTATTATTATTATTAATTTTCCAACATTGTTAGGATGTCCCTTTCTAGAATTTTTTTGGTAAGCCTTGTCATCTTCTAATTGAATATAGCATAAAATTTATTTGGTTGTTAAAGCTTGTAATTTATTTTTTGATGAAACAAGTGAACATAAATTATTACAGTTAAAATAATTAGAAGAATTAATATCAAAGGCTGTTGAAAAATTCAAGAATTTATAAAGAAAGAACAAAAAATATGCCATGATACAAATGTTTTGAGAAAAGAATTTATTATTAGACAAAAAGATTTATTGTATAATTCTATATTGAAGTTAATTTTTAGTAAGTTAAAATCCAAAGGGAATGGTCCATATATTATTACCATGTAGCATTTAAAATTATGATGGAATCGATAAGTAAATCTTTTATATGGTCATAGATTAAAACATTTTTATGATATTTCTATTCCTAATAAATCTTTGGATATTATTGAATTATTAACTTGTGTTACTTAATTTTATCTTATTCCTAAAATTTATTATTTAATTATAGATTAAAATTAATTTTTAGTAAGTTAAAACCGGAATAGAGTGGTTCTTGTATTATTACTACAGTTACCACGTAGAGTAGTTGATATTACGATGAAATGCACAAGTAAATCTTTTAAAGTTAATGGTCATAATTTATAACATTTTTATGATATTCAATTTCTAATGAATATTTGGATATTATTGAATTATTAACTTGTGTTCCTTAATTTTATCCTATTTATTTTATTTACATAGAAGATAATACAAAATTCAAGTGTGGAGTTATGAGTGACTCCTATGTGTTATTTTTAATTTTTTTTATGGATTTTATCAATAAATTTAAGTTAAATTGATATTTAATTATTTAAATTAACGTCATTTTGTTTATAATTATTTGTATGGTATCTTTATTTCTTTTGTATATTTTTTTAGTCAAGTCTAATAATAGCTTAATTAGATAGAAAATCAGTTAGTTGAGTTTTAAATCTAATTATTCCTTTATTTAGTGACTCACTCTTGAATATAAATTCAAGAACTTAACTTATTTTTCTTCATTTAAACTTGATTTTATGCAATTATTGAGATAATTTAGGTAATTTATTTCTTATGAGCTAGAGGATAATTAACCTACCTTGTAATTCTTAATTATTGTTTACCCACTTTGGGTCTTATATACCCATTCTTTGTTATTTAAGCCGAATTAAAGTGAAAAACCATATTTAAATGAACTTTGATTATATGAGAATTTTTAAAATTTTATTAAAAATTATTTTAAATAATTATAAAAATACACAATTTGTATGTTAATTTGTTACAATTTCGCTCAATATTAAAGAAATTGGCTGAGTTGTTCTAAAATTTTAATTTATTGCAAAAATAGAAAAATATTGATTTGTCCAATGACAAAAAGTTCACTCAACAAATGATTAAAAAACATGCAAATGAATGACAAAAAAGAAGAAAAGAAAAGAGAAAAATGAAATGATGAAGTATATCTTGTAAAGTATTTTTATTATTTATTTAAAAGCTCACTCCATTATTCTTCTCCTTGATTCTTAGTTTTTTTTTTAGCTTTGTTTTCCTTTAATACCTTGACCATAACCTTATTACAACCTATTTAAAAGGCCTTTTGATATTTAATTTGCATATGCTATAATTTATTTAATTAAAAATTTGTCAAGCCTATGTTTAATCTTATTTCTAAGATGTGACTTAAGATACATTTACCTAAAACACTTACGTGATTAAGTGCATTAATTTATCTAAGTGAAGACTTGTAATCCTAATTATGTTATGATGAACACTTGATCAATTGTTAACATATATTTCCATTTATATTTTCATTTTTTATTTTGCTTGAAAGTGTAAAAATTTAAGTGTGGAGTTATTTGATGAATATATTTTATCAATGTTTTGATTAATATATAATTATCTTATTTAATTATTTATTTTTAACATAGTCTTTATAAAATGCAATTAAATAGTTATGTATTAAATGTGTTAATTAAATTATATATTTTAACTAATTATTTATACATTGGTAGAAGAATGATAAGTTAAAGAATAAAAGAAGTTTTAATTATGAAGATTCGACTAAATGTAATTGTTTCTTACTTAACAAATTACTCATAAAAAGTTCGATTTTGCCAATTCGCATAGCAAAGATCAATTCCACTAAGCAAATGTATAGAAATATGGTCAACTAACATAACTGACATTTCACTCAGCAAAGTTCAAAACTGCTACGCGGGAAGTTATAGAACCCACCTCTACAGAAGTTTTAAATCAAACTCTAATTGATCCAATTGATTTATTTTAGGTCTTGTACGAGCCTTGCACATTTCAATGACGTTTGTTATGGTATATAAAGGCGCGGGAAAGTAAAAAGACATTAGTTATCATTCGTCTTTACACTTTCTAGATTTATATTTCAGATTTCTCTCTAGTTTTCTCTCAAGTTCTTTGAGTAGAGTTTGCAACTTATTCTTCTATCGTTCTTCCACGAATTCTAAATTGAACTTTATCAATTCAAGACATTTTAGATAAGATTTATTTTCTCTTCTATTGCTTTTATTTACTTTCCACAATTTATATTTTCTTTACTATTTTCTTGCTTTTTGCTTACTTTTCTTTATTATGTGTGTAATTATATTTTTCTAATATTAGTTTCTAAACTTCTAAGGTTGATTCTCCAATCAAATGTTTGTTTTCTATGGTTTAGATTTGATTATTCATGATTCTAATTGATTATAATCTATTAAAATAATATAATTGAGATGGTTTGATTGATTTTCTTCAAATTCATCACAAACCACTTTTTAGGTTTATGTGATTATTTCTCTTGAAAATTAAATTATATTTTTAGGTCAATTAAATTTAATGAATCAATTTATCTATTTAATTGGATTATTAATGTTTAGAGTTCCTATGGATATAATTTGTAGTTATATTTAGATTTGCAAATCAATGAAAATCAAAGGAACAAATTGATGATTGAAGAATCAACCATTGCATTTCATAATTTCCTTCTCAATTTACTACTTAACTATTATGTTCATTAATGTTTTAATGTTTTGGTGTAATGTATTAAGAAATCTAAGTGTGAGTTTAAGTCTCACATTGAGTATGAATGAGAAAGTTGAGTAATATATAAAGAAGAAAGACTCATAACCTAATACTTTAAGGTTTTGGGTTGAAAATTATGTCAATCCCTTATGTGGGTTGGACTCATGTCTCATTGGTGTTGTCTCTCCTTAATGAATCCTCCCTCGAAAGACCCAATATAATTAAATAATTTCATTACTTTCATTTAGTTTCTTAGTTTTACGGTTTTGATTATGACTTAGGTTTATTACTTTCCTTTATTGCTTTCACAACAAAAAACACAAAATCCTCCTTTCTAAACTCTTTACAAGTGATAGTTAAATTTATAACACTTTGTCAATACTCCTCAAGAACATGATCTAGGTGTTCTCCTAGTTATTGCATTTTATGTATTAAATTGTTTAATTACATTTAAGTAGCAACATGTGTTATTATCAAGCCTCAATTTCCTTATTCTTTCTAAACACATTTCCAAATGTATTCTTGTTGAAGAAAATAGACTCATCTCTTACGTTCTTAACATATTTGATCACAATCCATTTGTCTTTGTTCTAGGCATGTTGAACCACAAATAAGATAATCTTTATGCATTAAACAAGCTACATGAAATTTAAAAAGTTTGTTGTTGTTCATAATGTTAAACTCAAATAGTCAGACCATCTCAAGTCTTAAAATAGATGATGATGTTATCCATAATTTTGAAGATGACAAACATTACTAAGTTTTGATGTATTTAATATGTAGAAAAATGTGTTATGATCAAGCCTCAATTTCCTTCTTCTTTCTAAAAACATTTCCAAATATTTCTTGTTGAAGAAAATAGACTCATCCCTTACGTTCTTAATATATTTGATCATAATCCATTTGTCTTTGTTCTAGGCATGTTGACCTCAGATAAGATAATCTTCATGCATTAAACAAGCTATATGAAATATAAAAGGTTTGTTGTTGTACACAATGTTAAACTCAACTAGTTAGACCATATCAAGTCTTACAATAGATGATGATGATGTTATTCATAATTTTGAAGATGACAAACATTACTAATATTCGTATTAAGTGTGTCATAAGAAATAGATAAGAACATATAAAAAACACATCAACCATGGCCCACTAGACCAACTAATGGATATTCTTAACAAACTAGTCTATTAGATAGTGCATCATCTAATAATTGATAAAACTTCATCTTGTCATCTAGATGTTATCAAATATTTTTTGTTGCTATAAAAAATGCAGTGTTAGGGATGACAAATGTTAGTCCTTGAGGAGAATTGATTAATGTTGCTTAAACTTTGATTTTTACATGTCAAATGTAAGGAGATATGGGATTTTTTAATTTTAAGTGCAAGAAATGAAAATGAAAACAACAAAAGCTATGTTCCTATGAAAAATAGTGAACTATCCTATCTAAAACGGTAAATAAAAGCTTGTCAATGGAAGCATCGTAAACCTAAACTATTAAACCATTAAAGAAAAGCTGTAAATTGCATGGAATTTAAAGGAAAGCATATAAACCTACTCTATGAAAGTGGTAATGAAGTGTAATACCCAAAAGCATTAAATCTATGCGTTTAGAAAGCTTTTAAATGTGTAAAGAGAAACTTGTTGCATGAAACTTGAAAGTAGAAACAAAATTGAAATGAAAATTGTAAAACAAAATAGTAAAGAACAATGTGAGCAACAATAGGAACACATATGTTGAATCTCCAATCATCACTTGTTGATATGATTATCATAGACTTCTAGAATTTGCCTTGCAATCTCAATAAAAAATTCACAACAACTCTAAACAATTACAATCCAATTGAAGGAAAAAAACATAGCTCAATTCTTAAATCAAACAATCATTTAAACCTAAAGATTGAATCATGATATAAAAGAGACATTCAATCAATAATCTCAATTACATTGATTGTAATGAATTATAATTGGTTAGAATAAATCAAATTTAACCCATAAGAAACAAGTTTTAAATGGTGGAACAACCACAGAAACGAATTAGAGAATGGTCAAAGTGAAGAAAAATAATAAAATAATGAAAATAAAACTATAGAAAAATGGAAGAAGAAGAGGAAAAATGAGAATCAAGCAAAAATAGTTGAGAAAAACAAAACAAATCTAATCAAAGCATCTTGAATAGATAAACTTCAAGGAATTGTTCATACAAGAAGCTCAATAATTGGACTTGGAAGTCATGTATCACAAAAAAGAGAAAATATGAGAGAAAACTGGGTTCTAGAACTTGAAATCTAAAAAATGAAACTTAGGTTATGAATTTTGACATTCAAAAGCTTATTTATACAACAACAAACATGTTCAATGTGCGCATGACCCATAATTATCCAATTATATAACATAGAACTTGAATAGTGTTTCGCATAATTGCAGCTTTGCAATAGATTCGTTGGACGAGTATTTTTCTTGCTTGGCAAAATCAATAGTTAAGTTAGTTGATGAAAAATGATATCCTTGGTCAATGACATAATTCATCAACGACTTGTTGAAAACTAGAATGAACCTTCTGAGATGATTCATTGAGCAAATTCCTTAATCGCAGAGCGAATTCTTCAAAATAAAATTTTATATTTTTCTTTAATTTATCATTTCGATAAAAATCATCAATTAATTTGTTAAAATGTATAATTTAAGTAATTTAGATATGAATATATTTATTTCCTTTCGATAAAAATTATGTTAATAATTAATTAAATAAATTATTAAATGTATATAACGTATATTAATAAAATTATTGATAAAATATGTCCATTAATAATCATGACACCAACTAATGAATAATGTATCATCTAATTCTGATCAGATAGACTAGTAGACATTGCATTATGTAATGCTTATCAAATCGATTAGTGTATAACCACTACAAGAAAAACATCAAATAGTGACCGAAAATTCGGTCACTAAATCTACAAAATCGGTTACTAATTAAAATAGTGACCAACTGGAATCGGTCACTGAATCGGTCACTAAATCAATGAAAAAGTTAATCAATAACAAATTCAATTATTTTTATTTATTTACACTTTTATTATATCTATTATTTATTTTCCCTATTTCTTAATTATATTATATTTTGCTTATTTAAGTTTTTATTTATATTTATTTCCCCTATCTTTATTATATTTTTTAGAAGTTTAACTTATTATTAGGTGGTTTATTGTCATTGTCGGGATTCGAACCCGGTACCTTAGAGTTGGAGGTTGAAACTCCAACCACTGAGCTACTAGGATCTTTTAATAATAACTTACAAATAAATTATATTTATATACAAATAAATGTATATCCGTATAAATATATAAATATAAAATCTATAAATAAAAATATATTTATATATTTTAATATATAAAATCTACAAATAATGGTATATTAGTATAGTATCGTATATTTGTATTCTAATTTTTAATTAAATTAAAATTATGCTAATAATGTATATTAATATATGAGGGGATAATATTGATATATTTGTATATATATATATATATATATATATATATATATATATATCTATATATATATATTTATATATATTTATATATTTATATATTGATATATTTATATATTAATATATTTATATATTTATATTTTTATATTTTGATATATTTATATATTGATATATTTATATATTTATTTATATCCTTATACATTTATATCTTTATATATTTATATATTTGAAAAAAAATATTAAATTTTAAAAATAATATTATATTTTTAAAAATAAATATTAGAAAAAGATTTAAAAATATATATAAATTATATTTACATTTACAAAATATTAAAGATATATGTTTATATCTTTACATATTTATATATATTTATATGTTTATATTTTTACATATATTTATATCTTTCCATATTTACATATTTATATATAAAGATATTAGTTTTGTATACAAATAATATTATAATATAGTATATTATACTATTAGTATAGTATACAAATAATATGTTAGTATAGTATAGTATACAAATTATTAATTTTGTAATTTATATACAATGAAAATAATATAATGGTATATTGGTATAGTATATTTGTATTCTAATTTTTAAATAAACTAAAATTACGCTAAATGTATAATAATATATGAGAGGATAATAAATTTAATCCAATTACTTTTATAAATATATAAATATAAAATCTATAAAATATTAAAAATGATATTATATTTTTAAAAACAAATATTAGAAAAAGGTTTAAAAACTAGTATTATCTTAAATTTATTAAAAGTATAATTAAATCTCTATTTTCTTAATTTTTTTTTAAACTTCTCAATTCTACATTTTTGTAAGTTCTATCATTATATTATATCATTCTCATCTCCTCCCATGTTCTACTTTATCTTTACAATAGTCAATATTCTTAACTAATTTATAGTTTTAATTATAATTTTTTAGTATATATTTCAGAAATTAATCAATTCTAATCTATTATTTGAAAAACTAATCAATTCTAATCAATAATTTAGAAAACTAATCGATTATAATTAATTATTTGAAAAAATTATCAAATATGATCGATCATTTCAAAAATATAATCGATCAGAATCAATTATCGCTCGAGCGAGACTAGACTCGCTCAAGCGAAATACAAGTCGAGAGTACCAATTTTGTGCAGGGGCGTTTCGCTCGAGCGAGAAAGTTGTCGCTCAAGCGAGATACGAGTTTAGATAGCGGTTACACGGAACCGCTCTTAAAAGCTCACTTAGATAGCGGTTAACCGTTGAACCGCTATTATATGGTTTCCATTATGATCGATCAGAATGCAATTATGACCGATCATAACTATTTTAATCGATTAAAATCTAGTTTCAATCGATTAAAACAATTTCTGCACAGCGTTTTAATCGATTAAAACTTATTTTTATCGGTTAAAATAACTTGAAAACTTATATTAACTATTTTTTTTATATTATGTTTTGAAATTTTCTATTAGAGAAAACCTTTCAGAATTCAAAATGTTAAATACTTTTAAATATTAAAATTAACTTTATCAAAAATTAGGAAAAAAAAATTAATCCAAAAGAGTTCAAAAATGTATTATAATATTGTCAATTTTGAGTTTAATTATATGGTTCATTCTCAAAGTAGAAAAATATAATTTAAAATTTTAATACTAAAATTAAAAGATTAAATAATAATAAATTTAATTCTTTAAATTCAGTAGCTAGAAACTAAAATTATAGTTTCTCCGATTAAAATAAATATTTAAAAATAAAAATCAAAACTAGTATTATCTTAAATTTATTAAAAGTGTAATTAAATCTCTATTTTCTTAATTTTATTTGTTTCAAACTTCTCAATTCTACATTTTTGTAAGTTCTATCATTATATTATCATCCTCATCTCCTCTCATGTTCTACTTTATCTTTACAATAGTCAATATTCTTAACTAATTTATAGTTTTAATTATAATTTTTTAGTATATATTTCAGAAATTAATCAATTCTAATCTATTATTTGAAAAACTAATCAATTCTAATCAATAATTTAGAAAACTAATCGATTATAATTAATTATTTGAAAAAATTATCAAATATGATCGGTCATTTTGAAAATATAATCGATCAGAATCGGACTTCGCTTGAGCGAGAGTAGTCTCGCTCAAGCGAAATACACCTCAGGTATCTAATATGCACTTTAGATAGCGGTTATGAGGGAACCGCTATTATATCCTCTCAATTATGATCGGTCATTTCAAGTTATGATCGATCAGGATCGTATTTCGCTCGAGCGAGAGTAGTGTCGCTCAAGCGAAATACACCCCGAGAATGCGAATTCGTGCACTTGGAGTTTCGCTCGAGCGAGAATATTGTCGCTCAAGCGAAATACATTTTAGATAGCGGTTTCACAGGAACCGCTCTTAAAAGTGAACTTCTAATAGCGAGTTAACCATTAACCGCTATCTTAATTATACTTTAGATAGCGGTTAAGGTTGAACCGCTATCATATCATCTCAATTATGTTTTGCAAAATGCCTCTACAAATGTTTTTAACAATTAAAAACAAAGTATTTTGACAAAAGCTTTCTCAAATGCCTCTACAAAGTATTTTTCACAATTATATTGAGTTTAATTCTACAAATTAAAAGATTAAATAATAAATTTAATTCTTTAAATTCAAGTAGCTAGAAACTAAAATTATAGTTTCTCTGTTTTAAATATTTAAAATAAATATTTAAAAATAAAAATTAAAACTAGTATTATCTTAAATTTATTAAAAGTGTAATTAAATATCTATTTTCTTATTTTTATTTGTTTCAAACTTCTCAATTTTACATTTTTGTAAGTTCTATCATTATATTATCATCTTCATCTCCTCCAATGTTTCTACTTTATCTTTACAATAGTCAATATTCTTAACTAATTTATAGTTTTAATTATATTTTTTTAGTATATATTTCGAAATTAATCAATTCTAATCTATTATTTGAAAAACTAATCAATTCTAATCAATAATTTAGAAAACTAATCGATTATAATTAAATATTTGAAAAAATTATCAAATATGATTGATCATTTCGAAAATATAATCGATCAGAATCAATAATCGCTCGAGCGAGATAGGCTCGCTCAAGCGAAATACAACCCGAGAGTACTAATTTTGTGCAGGGGCGTTTCGCTCGAGCGAGAATGTTGTCGCTCAAGCGAGATACAGATTTAGATAGCGGTTACACAGAACCGCTCTTAAAATATGACTTAGATAGCGGTTAACCCTTGAACCGCTATTATATGGTTTCAATTATGATCGGTCAGAATACATTTATGACCGATCATAACTATTTTAATCGATTAAATCTCGTTTCAATCGATTAAAACGATTCTGCACGACGTTTTAATCGATTAAAACAGTTTACACATGACGTTTTAATCGATTAAAACTTATTTTTATCAGTTAAAATAACTTGAAAAGTTTTAGGAGAAAGTTTTGCGATATTTCAATCGATTGAATCGCGAATAATCAATTAAATCAACTTAGAAGATTTTTTGTAAAGTGTTTTAATTGATATAAACGTTGATCAGTATCAGCTTAAAACAAATCAGTTAAAGAATCAAGAACGTATTAATGGATTAAAAGAAGTTTTAACAGATTAAAACTGCACTTTTAACATATTAAAAGAATCTTTTAACAGATTAATTAAACCAAGTAGCTTTGAAAATCTTCTATAAAAACAGTTTGGCTTGAACTTTTTTAACATACATTGAATATATCATCTTTAAAAAATAAATAAATTTATATATATATATATATATATATATATATATATATATTTGCATTTTAATTTTCAAATATTAATTTTTTTATGAAATTAATTTTAATTAAAAAAATTAAAGTGATATATATATATATATATATATATATATATATATATATATATATCCAACTATTAAATTATTCAAGATATTAATATAAATTTAAAATATCAATTCAGTAATTAAAATAATTTTAATTTTTTATAAATACATTGAAATACATTTTTATTAACATACAAGTAATATATATATATATATATATATATATATATATATACATATATATATATATATATATAAAGAGACTAAATTAATAATTAATTTAATTATTGATTTAGTGACCGATTCGATGATCGAATCGATGACCGATTCGGTGACCGAATCGATGACCGAATCGGTGACTAGATCGATGACCGATTCGATGACCAAATCGATGACCGAATTAGTGACCGATTCGGTGACCGAATCGATGACCGATTCGGTGACTAATTTAATAATCAATTTTAATTTTTTTATTCACATGCTAAATTAAAAAATAAAATCAAATAATTATATTACTAAATTATTTAATAAGTTAGTAAACAATTTTTTTTAAATATTTATAATTTTATTAAAAATGTTATCAATTATTTTAAATCATTAAGTAAATTTATATTTAAAATATTTTAAATAAAATATTTATATAAATGAAAAATAGTAATCGAGCTTAAAAATTATTTTTTTAGTGACTGAAATTTTAGTCACTAAATCAGTTACTAAATATAAAAAAAAATCAAGTCACTAATTTCAGTCACTATTAACCATTTTTGTAGTAAATAATTACATAAATTAAATATAGATTAATTAAAAAAATAAATTAAATAATAAAGTGACTGAAATAGTAACCGATTTTTTGTGACCGAAAATTCGGTTACTATTTCGATTACTAGACTAAAAAATAATAATTTGGTTACTGATTTGGTCACTGATAGTAACTAAATTTTTCGATCATCGATTTCGGTTACTTATTTGACATTTTTCTAGTAGTGTTAATCTTATGTAATTTAAGATAATTTTATTGTATTTAGTATATAATTAAATTTTTTGTAATTTAGTTTGATACATATTAATGTACTTTAGTAATTATATATAATTAAGTTGTATTCTAGATAACTGATTTTATATATATTAATTTTTTTTATATAAATTTTTGTTGTTAAATAAAAATAGAATTACATATTTAAAAAAGTTCAGAATTTACATTGGGTATGGTTATACCTTGTGTAAATTTACATATGTTGTGGTTAGGGGTGACGTAAATTTTGGAGTTTTTTTTTTTAATTTATCAAACTCTTTTTCTTCTGATCCAGTATATGTCCAATATAAATTTACATCAATATTTATATAATCCAACATAAATTTACGTTGATTAAAAGAATTAACTTAAATTTATATCTCTCGTATTAAGGTTGATTCTTATTCTATATAAAGAGTCGAAATAATAAACATAAAATGTCATATCTGTACTAGTTATTAAGATAAAAATGAAATACTTAATACTATAAAACAATAAATTAGACATACACTAAAATATTATAATAGAATAATATAAATAAAATGAAGAATTGTTATTTAATAAGTATATTATAAATATATTTACCCTTCTTTTTTATAAGGGCATTTTTTCTTCATTTACTCTTTACATATCTTTCTCTTCTTCTTTTTGTTTTTTTTTTCTTTAAATCTAACCTTAATCTAAAGAAGAAAAAAAGTAACATGAACTATATATGAAAAGGATTTCCTAAAAAAATCACTGATAATTCATTCAGAATATATATATATATATATATATATATATATATATATATATATATATATATATATATATATATATATAACATACGGTATACGGTATACGTTAGAGAAAATGTGGGATTAAATAAAGCGAAACTGGGTCTTCTGTTTAGTTTTGGGACAGGAAAACAGGCTTGAGGAATTTCGGGATCTTAACTTTAAGCCATTATTTAACGGGCCCGTCCTGTTTTCAGCTCATGAAATTGCATGTATGTTCCCAAGTAAATATATGTGACAAAAAGTAGGTGACCCAAGGAAAAAGGTTTATTTCGGCCCATAAAACAAGGAGCAAGGGGTGTTGTAGTTTAACATTCGGTAATGAAATTTTTATATTAATATTATATATATATATATATATATATTATATTTATATTAAAATATGTATGTAAAAGAAATATTTAATCATTTTTTATTTATACATATATAAAATATTAATAATAATAATAATAATAATATTATTATTAGTATTATTATTATAATATCGTATTCAAACATTTGAATATTAATATTATTATTATATTGTATTCAAATATTTGATTATATGTATAAGTTAATTTATTTTTAAGTTGTTATTTAAAAATATGAAATATATAGTTTGTAAGGAAATATTTAATAAATTAATTCATATTTAATTAGTTCGAAGTAATAAAAGATTAAATTATTAATTTTTTTTAATCATTTTAAATACAATTATTTTATTAAGATAAATTTGATGTATCACAAATAAAAATAATAAGATAAAAAAATATGACATAATAAAATCTAATAACTATAAATTATAAATAAAATAATACTAGTTACTGCTAAGATTTATGTAAAATATTTAAAAAAGATAAAGAAAAATAAAAAAGTTAACTTTATGTTTACCAGATTGGTTGAAAAGATTGAAAATTGATCGAAGAGATTAAGAAAATTTGAAAAACTAGAAAATAAGAGAAAGAGAATAATATAATAAACTAATTAATATAAAAGATTAAAAAAGACAAAAGAATTAAAAGATGGGTAGAAGAAAAGTAAAAATGGTAAAATATAAATAAATAACCTTAATAGAAAAAGAAAAAGAAATACTTTTAACATATTAATATTTTAAAATTTAAATTTAAATATAAAATCGGAGTAAGAACGAGACCAGGATAGAGATTGCATTACCCATATCTATTCCTGCCCGATCAACTCGATTTTTCTATATCAAACTCCGGTAAAAAACGAATCAGTTCCCACATATATAGATTTAATTGTCATATCTAAGTTAAATACTCACTTATTTATTGAAGAGTTTAATGGACTCTAAACTTTAACATAAACCTTTTATTGTTAAATGTAAAATAATTTATATTACTAATATGGAGAAGCATTTAAAGTGAACTTGAAAAGCTTTTATTTATTTTTCGGGTGCTTCACCTAATATAAAATAATAAATGTCCTTGTAAGAATAAACTGTTTTGGGGAGCATAAACAAATTTACGGTTGAGCTTTAATTTAGTTTTTTTCTTTTTAATGTTTTTGGATACATTAAGAAGTAAGACTACAAATAATAAATAAAATTATAAACATGTTAGTTTGTACCTAATTACTATTAAAAGATTAGCTGTTCTTGGTTGAATTTTGTTGTAGCTGTTGAAACAGCTAAAGAATATAAACAATGGATGAATTGCATTGGCGTCATAAAGGGTTGGGCATGGCAAATACAACAATATCGGGTTTGTATGAAAACTTAGAATCATATCATTGGTTGGTTCATCGGATGAAATGTCAAATCAGCACCCTCAACACACACAAATGTCTAATCTAATAAATTATTATCTATTTGATCACATGACCCTTTTGCAACTCATTCACTTCCATCAACCAACCATCACAAGAAACATGATTTGACGCAAGAATAAGAATCAACGATAAATATTTATCATGTTGTCATAATGTTACACGATAATTTTGTATGAATTGTTAATTTAGTTTTAATACTCTTCTCTTATGTGGCATACCATGTTAATATATTGGGTACACAGTATTTAATCTCTTTTTAATTTAAAAATAAAAAAAGAAATAATTTTAAAATATTAATATTTTAAAATTTAAATTTAATCCTAGAATCAGGAAAAGAATGAAGTCAAGGTCGGAGTAAAAATTGTATTACCTATCCCTACCTCCTTTCCTGACTTTTTAAAACAGAAAAAATCCAAATCTGTCTCCATCCCGATTAATTCAGATTTTTTTCGTCAAATTCAGAATAAAAATGAATTGGTCTCCACAAGTTTAATTTTCATCCCTAATTAATTAAATGGATATGTTTACAAATTTCATTCAACTTTTTAGAAAACTAGGTGGATAAACCTGCAAACTGCATTGTAGTAATTAATAAAACCCTAAAATTTGAACGTGAAAATATATTATTTGGTCGGTCGTTTTATAGCATGAACTCCATGCGTAGACATGACTTGCATGTTGGTTGTCTTAAAATATAGAAACAAACATTTGTTGCAGCTGTTCTTTTGTTTTGACATAATTAATAACCTAAACAACAATACTTTTTGTTTTGACACATTTTTTTGTATTACTAAATGCATGTTTAATTAGTTTCTTATGCTTTATCAAAAGTTAAAATTACCCCACTGGAGTTTTTGACAGTAAAAGTAAATTAAACAAGTTTTGAAATGCAAAATTGAAAGATTTACTTACATACTATGTTTAAAGATTTAAAATGATAATTTGCTGATATATGAACAAAATAATGTGTTTGGAGGAGAAGATGCCTTTCGTAGTTCTCACGTCCTTTTGATATGCTAATGAGACTAACAATTGTGAAGTGGGAATAACTTGGACGAGGACATGTCAGCAAGAAAGGAGTATTTATTCAAAATAGGTGTTCTGGCAATATATCTTATGCTTTTCTGAAATATATGAATTAATATATATATATATATATATATAATTTTATTTTAAAAATAATTATTACTTTTATAAAATAAGTGTATATACAATCCTATTAACTCACAAATTAATAAATCAGATAAAAATCTCTTCTTTTTATTTGACTTTTTTTTTCGAATGTGTCTATGAAATTAAGTTTATTTTCACAACTTATGTATCTTATCCAAACTTTTACAGTACACACTATTTTTGTTTCTCTTTCATCATTTTACAAAAAAAATATTATAAATTAAAATTATTAGTTTCTAAAACAATAAAATTAGTCATTCATTTATAATTTAAAAGATAATTTTAATGAATAACTAGAACTTTAGTAATATAAACCAAATTAGATTTTGATTAATAATCTAATTTAGTTAAAATACTTCTAATTTAATCATAAAATGATTAAATAATTTTTTCTCTAAATTAGTTAATATTTAATATATATTTTAATGCTTATATAATTTCCAAACACAGGCAAGTAGGTATGGATGAATCCATATTTGAAACTAATGTCCATTCTTTTGCATCTTATTTTTACCCATTTCAAACTTGAGATAGATTTGGTGGGGTGAATAACTGAGGCATACCAACCATGTACGGAAGGTTGAAGTGTGAAGGACCACTCTTTATGTTACCTTTCCGTGAACATTTACAAAGGAAGCTGGTCGAGAGTTAAGACTTTGGATTTATTATTTGGCTCAGAACTATCTGGTTCTATCATAACCTGCTACAAACTGAAAGCTTTATGAAACTAAAGTTGATGACAAATTGGACACGAATTGAAACTCCTTTTAGCATAGTTGCTGTCATAGTAGAACCTTTTTGTTTGTTTTTGGAGGTGGAAGCATGGAGTTTGTGTACCTTCCCCTTCACTCTAAACACAAACCCCTCAACCATCCCTTTCCCCTAAAGTTTTAGGTCATACCCATGTGGACATTTTTCTGCTATGCTTTTCCAATTCTAGAAATTTGCATGTTACATGCTTCCTGGCGTTTCATTAGTTTTGTCAATTTCATCTTTTAAATCATAAACTCAGATGTGAAAATAGTTTTAACACATGACAAGCATTTGGCTTTGTAAATTATATTTATGCGAAAATAGTTTGGGACAACAAATGGGCAATATTTTCTTCCTTTCGAGCTTACCGAAAATTAGGGCATAACATGCAAATAATGTAAATTGTTTGGTTTATTAAAAATATAATAGAAATAGAATGAGATCTACTAGTTTTTTATTTTTTATTTAATTTAACATGTGGAGTATCTCATTGAAACTTTGGCATCCAACAACATTGATACTCCTAAGGTCATTAATCCTTTACTCAATATTAATATCATAAAAATAAAGCAAACAAATACAAATATTCTTTCCGGGTGGGGAAGGGGAGAAAACCAAATCCAATCATTAATATGAACCTTGGCCCCATTTGTTCTAAAAAACATTAAAACTAATACAAAGGCATATTGCATTTCATATAAAAGTTTTTGTTTTTTTTTAAGTTTTCACTACAAGAAATTTACCTATTAGTTATGATACATTTTAAAGATATTTTGTAGTTAGTTCTTCATTAATACGTTTTACGAAAGATTAACCACAAATTAACAACAAAATAGTATGTTGCCAAATCCAAGTAACTAAACTAATGAAAGATGTATTATCTCTATTTTGTAGCAAATTTTGTTGTCAACGCGTGACTAAGTTCTTCCCTAATTTATGTGATAAAATGTCACTTAAAAGTTAAAAAGAAGGAAAAATATACTTTGGAGGGCTTAATCACATCCTTCATTTGATTCATTTATTTATAGTAATAAAGTACAAATACAATGAGTAGATGAAAAGTTAAGGACTAGAGTTGATATAGAAACCTAGATGCAGAGATAGATATAACTTTTAATAATTTCAAAACTCTCCGCTCAAGCTGGAGCATACAGATTGTATGTACGACTTTTTTTCATAAATAATACTATTTTTAAAAATATTTCCCAAAATAGCACATCTGGAACATTATCTACACAATTAACACTCTTTACTGTTCACGTATTAAAATAATCGATTATTTTATATTATGATCGATTATTTCGCGCAGTATCAACTCTCGCTCAAGCGAAGAAACCATTCGCTTGAGCGAGGAAATCTGTAACAAAGGGGTAATCTCGGGTCAATTCTCGCTCAAGCGACGGGTATTTTCGCTTGAGCGAGAAGTGATTAAAATATGTGGTGACCCAAGTTGCGTTATGTGGCTAACTGCGTTGAACGTTTAGCCTGTGGTCAATTCTCGCTCAAGCGATGAGTTACTTCGCTCGAGCGAGAATTGATTGGGTAATTGCGTTGAACCATGGTCAATTCTCGCTCAAGCGAGACATCCATCGCTTGAGCGAAGAAATTTGTAATCGATTATAATTTGAACTAATCGATCATAATTTTAAAATAATCGAATATACAAAATTATGATCGATTATTTCTCTCTCGCTCAAGCAAAGAAACCCTTCGCTTAAGCGAGGAGACCTGTAACAAATGGGTAATCTCGGGTCAATTCTCGCTCAAGCGGCGGGTACTTTCGCTTGAGCGAGAAGTGATTGAAATATGTGGTGACCCAAGTTGCATTTTGTGGTTAAATGCGTTGGACGTTTAGCTTGTGGTCAATTCTCGCTCAAGCTTCCAGATACCCATAATACAGTAAAGAAATCTAAAGAAACAAAGAAAAGAAACTAGAATAATCAAACCCGGATTATGCAGCTCCTGCAGAATGAGTTTCTTCAAAACTTTTCACAAAACTTTCTAAGTTATTTTAACTGATAACAACAAGTTTTAATCGATTAAAACAGTTAGCAAAAAGTTCCTTAAATAACCTTTAACTTCATCAAATCCACAAGATCTTCGTTTTATCAAATGATTCAATAAGATCTTCATCACTTTCAATTAATTGAAAAACTCCTAAGTTTCATACATTGAGACATTTCTTAACTAACACAATCTAATGATGCGAAGTAGATGCATGTGCAACATTGGGACATGTTCTTCTGCTATGACCAGGGGTATGACAATATGAACATTTTTTAATCCTACTTTGATTTTCTGTAATGTCCATCTCAGTTCTTATACGACTTGATTTTGGTCGGCCCTTTGAAGTTTTTTTCATTTCTGGATTTGCACACAAAGTAGGTCCTGTGTATGTTGGCCAATATTCTTCATTTCGCAATAACCCAAATTGTGTTCTGTATACCTTTGAAACTTATTGTAAGGTGTACACTGAATGAATATAGTTGTTGAAGTCATGGTGTGCATGCTTGCATGCAGCAAGAACATGTGAACAAGGCATGTGAAATTTTTGGAATTTCCCATAGTCACACCATAACTCATCAAGGCGAACTGCAAACTTCCCTGCTGGTCGAACTTCACGCGGGTTTTGTGTTTCTTCTACTACAAATTTTGTGGTAGACTTGTCAGAAGTTATGACCCTATGCGTGTTTGCCTGTGTTTGTGCTTCCTCTAATTTTGTGACCAAAATTTCAGAGTACACATGACCAGCATTGATCAGGGCATTTATCTGCCTCCCTCTTTCAATGAAAAATTTGTTGCAACGGGTGTACGTTGCGTTGACCATGGAGCAAATAGGTAGATTTCTTGTTTTTTTCAAATTAGAGTTGATAGACTCTGCTATGTTGGTCGTCATGTGGCCCCAACGTTGTCCATTGTCCCATGCAAGTGCCCATTTTTCTCTAGGTATCTCATCCAACCAATTAGCTGCTTTTATGTCACATTGCCTCAAGATGTTGTAATAATAGTAGAATCGTGGTTTAGTCATCCCATACGCTACAACAATATTAAAAAAACATAGTTAATATAAATATTTATTAGCAACAATTAAATAATGAATAAATTGTAACAAATTTGAAGCAAAGGAATTACCCATATTTACAACATCTTTCCTCAGTGCGGTGTTTTTGAAACGTCTCATAAAATTCTGTGCAATGTGTCTAATGCAGTAGACATGCACTGAATTATTTTTTGTCCATCCGCTTCCATTTCTCATGTATGCACTTCTAATGGATTCATGTCGGTATGATATGAGGCATAATCCTTGCTGGGGTGTGTCATATCTTTGAAGGTTTTTTAAGAAAAAAACCAGGCATCACTTATTTCACCTTTGTTAGATATTGTTTAGATATTATTTTATATTGTTAAGATATTGTTAGATATTGGTAACCACAATATCAAACAATATCTTCTGTTTATTCTGTTACTTTCAGTTACTCTTTTAGTTGTATCTCTCCACTATAAATAGACCACCCTATGTGTGATTTATACACAAGGGAAATTAATTCCAAACCCTATTTTCTCTATATTCAACATGGTATCTAGAGCTTAAGGTTATCTTGAATTTTTTTTTTCCGCCTTTTGTCCACTGTTGGAGCCGCCCCACCGCTGCTAGAGCCGCCCCACCGCTGCTGGTAAACTGATCCTTCACATCAGAAAAGAATTATCTTTGTCATTGAATTTTATTTTGGTAGTGTGAAAGTGCATGTTTAGGAAAGTTCTGGCAAGGAAAGACTTGGTATTTAAGTGTGTCCATTAGTGACCCACCTCTCTTTCCTGGGAACTTACCTGGTGTACTAGTTCACATTACTGTCACCGCTGCCGCTGGAGCAGTCACTGGGTCCGCCGCTGTCAGAGAATTCGCCGAAGTTTCAATTTTTTTTACCGGTGACATATGATTTTGCTTGTCTCGGTCAGTGACCACTGTGCCATTGAGATCACCACTATCGGAGTTGGCCGTCCATTGTCTCCTGCACCGTTTAGTCTTGGTGAACTTATTTTTAGTATTCTCATTTTGGATTTGTGTTTCGTGGGTTAATTGGATTACTTTGGATTGTTTTAGGGTTTGTTCTCCCGCTCTTCATGACTTCTTCCACTATTTCCAATTTTGTTAACGATTCTTTTGTGTTGACATCCCATCGTGATGACCGGGCTCGCCCTCGCAAACAGGAAAAATGGCGTCCTAAGTGTGAACATTGTGGCAAGTTAGGTCACAAGATTAACAAGTGTTATACATTACATGGTCGTCCTCCTCGATCCGCTGTAGTTGTTCGAGACAAATCTTTCCCCACCTTTATCTCGCAGGGATCTTCCTTCTTCGTTGCATCCGACATGTCTCGCTATGTTCAACAAATTTCTCGAATGGTATAAGGATCAACAGTCTTCTAGTTCCACTATATCTCGTCACACATACAAATACATATTTTGCTGGTCCGACCCAATCATTTTCTCCTGGTCCTTGGGTTTTTGATTCAGGAGCCACCGATCATATTATCGGTAACAAATCTTTGTTCTCCTCTTTATCCTCTCCTAATCATTTACCTTCGTTACACCTGGTCGATGGCTCTAGAGTATCATCTCATGGTGTTGGAACGGTTAAACTTTTTCCTTCTTTAACCATTGATAATGTTCTTTATGTCCTTGGGTCTCCTTTTAACTCGTTGTCCATCGGTCGTCTAACTCGTTCTCTTGATTGTGTTGTTACTTTTACCAACAATTCTGTGTGTTTACGGGACCGGAGTTCGAAACGGTGATTGGCACAGGATGTGAGTCTCATGGTCTTTATTATCTCCGTCCCTCTACACATGTTAGTACAGCTTATGGAGTCTCCTCTCTTCTTCATGCTCGGTTAGGTCATCCAAGTCTTGCCAAGTTACAAAAACTTGTCCCCGTCTTGTCCAACTTATCTAGTTTGGCGTGTGAGTCATGTCAATTAGGCAAGCATAGTCGTACTTCCTTTCCTCGTAGTTTCACATGTGGTGCTTCGTCCCCTTTTGCCGTGGTTCACTCTGACATTTGGGGACCTAGCCGCGTTAAGTCTACTTTAGGTTTTCAATACTTTGTTACTTTCATTGATGATTATTCCGGATGCACTTGGTTATTTTTGATGAAAAATCGTTCCGAATTATTTCATATCTTTCAAACTTTTTTAATGAAATTCAAACTCGGTTCGGTGTTTCTATTAGAGTTTTGCGTAGTGATAATGGCCGTGAATATCTTTCTCATTCTTTTAAACAATTCATGGCTTCTCACGGTATTTTGCATCAAACTTCTTGTGTTTATACACCTCAACAAAATGGTGTAGCTGAACATAAAAATAGACATCTTATTGAAACAACTCGCACACTTTTAATTCATGGAGATGTTCCTCAACATTTTTGGGGTGATGCTCTTCTTACTGCATGTTATCTCATTAATCGCATGCCTTCTTCGGTTTTAGATAATAAAATACCTCATTCCATTTTATTCCCTCATGAACCACTTCATCCTTTACCTCTAAAAGTTTTCGGGTTTACATGTTTTGTTCATAATTTCAGTTCTGGTCTAGACAAACTTTCTCGTAGATCACATAAATGTGTTTTCTTAGGGTTTACAAGATCACAAAAAGGATACAAATGTTTTTCTCCTTCTCTTAACCGTTATTTTGTGTCAAAAGATGTCACCTTTGATGAGTTGTCTCTTTATTTTAAAAGTCAAACTTCACCTCTGTCTCCATCCAATCTTGTCAACACTCCTAATACATTTAATGTTCCCGTTGTTTGTGACCCTCTAACCGTGTCTTCTTCACCATTAGTTCCTCGCTCCGCAGCCGCCTTCTTCTCCACTCGCCTCTTCGCATTTATAGTTCTCGAAACCAATCACAACCACCACCATGTGACTCTACTCAAGTGCCAACTACTCTGTCTCCTCCGGATCCGACACATGAGTCCGACCTTCCCATTGCCCTCCGAAAAAGTATTCGTTCTACACGTAATCCCTCTCCCCATTATATTGCTTTGAGTTATCATTGATCGTCATTACCTTTTTATACATGTCTTTCCTCTATTTCTTCCGTGACCATTCCAAAAACCGTCCGTGAAGCTTTAGCCCATCCTGGTTGGCGACAGTGCCATGTTAGATGAACTAAGTGCTCTTCATAATAGTGGAACTTGGGACTTGGTCCCGTTACCATCCGGGAAATCTGTTGTTGGTTGTAGGTGGGTATTTGCTATCAAAGTTGGACTCGATGGTACTATTGATCGCCTCAAAGCTCGTCTTGTGGCCAAAGGTTATACTCAAATTTTTGGGTTGGATTATGGAGATACCTTTTCCCTCGTGGCAAAGATGGCTTCGTTCGTTTATTTATCGCCATGGCTGCTCTTCAACAATGGCCTCTTTATCAACTGGATGTTAAAAATGCTTTCCTCAATGGTGATTTGTAAGAAGAAATATATATGGAGCAACCTCCTGGGTTTGTTGCTCAGGGGGAGTCTTCTCGGATGGTATGTCGTCTTCACAAATCCCTATATAGCCTAAAACAGTCTCCTAGGGCTTGGTTTGGAAAGTTTAGCAAGGTTGTTCAATAATTTGGTATGACTCGGTGTGAATCAGATCATTCTGTCTTTTATTGACACTCGAGTGCTGGATGTGTTTACTTGATAGTATATGTTGATGACATTGTTCTTACGAGTAGTGACAACCATGGCATCTCTCGGTTGAAACAACATCTCTGTCACCATTTTCGGACCAAAGATCTTGGCAAACTTAGATATTTCTTGGGTATTGAGGTGGCACGATCCAATGATGGTATTGTTATATCTCGGAGGAAGTATGTCATAGATATTTTGGAGGAAACTGGGTTGATGAGTTCAAAGTCTCGTTGATACACCCATGGATCCCAATACTAAACTTCTACCAAATCGGGGGAGCCTATATCCGATCCCGAGCAAGTATAGAAGATTGGTTGGAAAATTGAATTATCTTACAGCTTACTCGTCCCGACATTTCCTTTGCAGTCGGTGTGGTAAGTCAATTTCTTAATTCACCATGTGAAGATCATTGGAATGCAATCATTCGTATCTTGAAGTATATTAAAGGATCTCCTGGAAAAGGATTGTTATATGATTCTAATAACCATACAAGAGTTGTTTGCTACTCGGATGTCGATTGGGCGGGATCTCCTTCGGATAGAAGATCTACATCCGGATATTGTGTCTCCATTGGTGGTAACTTGATCTCATGGAAAAGTAAGAAACAAAGTGTTATGGCAAGATCCAGTGCGTAGCGTGAATATAGAGCTATGGCCTCAGCCTTCCCGTGAACTTGTTTGGCTCAAGCAATTGCTTAGAGAGTTACAATTTGGAGATGTCACTCAAATGACACTTGTGTGTGACAATCGATCGCTTCTTCATATTAGTTCTAATCCTGTCTTTCATGAGAGGACCAAACACATTGAGATTGACTCGTCATTTTATTCGAGAAAAGATTATGTCTGGAGATATCAAGACCGAGTTTGTTAACTCAAGTGATCAGTTAGCAGATATTTTTACTAAATCTTTACGGGGTCCTAAAATTGATTATATTTGTAACAAGCTTGGCACATACGATTTGTATGCTCCAGCTTGAGGGGGAGTGTTAGATATTGTTTAGATATTATTTGATATTGTTAAGATATTGTTAGATATTGGTAACCACAATATCAAACAATATCTTCTGTTTATTCTGTTACTTTCAGTTACTCTTTTAGTTGTATCTCTCCACTATAAATAGACCACCCTATGTGTGATTTATACACAAGGGAAATTAATTCCAAACCCTATTTTCTCTATATTCAACAACCTTCAACCACTGCAAACGCAATGAGGAGGATGTTGTTGCGGCCATCTTGTGCTACTGCAACCAACAAGGTACCTCTATATTTTCCATACAAAAAAGTTCCGTCCACTTGAACAATGGGCTTGCAGTGAACAAATTCATCTATGCATGGCCTAAACGACCAAAACACACGTTTAAAAATATTTAAATTTTGTTGAAGGACTTCACCTTGGTAAGCTGGTTGTGACTGCAGTTTGTAGATGAATCCGGGAACAAATTGTTGCATGGCTTGTAACAAACAAGGCAACTTCTTATATGAATCCTCCCAATTGCCGTAGATGATCTTCATTGCCTTTTGTTTGGCCAACCAGGCTTTCCTGTATGTTATAGTGTAACCCGTTGTTAATTGGATGTGGGCTATGATTGTGGAGATTGGTGTTGATGAATCAACATCAATTATTTGACCAATTGTTTGAGAAATCATTTTATATCCCAACTTGTTGTGGTCTTGGCTGATTAATGGCGAAACACATGTATGGTGCCCTTCAAGCTTCATAATCTCCCAATATTGCTCTCTTGTGCGCAATATTGCTCGACATCTCCAATTGCATTGGTTATCAACACATTCAAAAACATATCTACTTTGGTTTGAAATTTTCACCTTGTATGTGCAGTGATTGACAATGTGAAAGCGGTTGATGACATCTTGAACTTGTTCTTTTGTTATGAAACGTTGTCCAAGAAATAGAGTTCCTGCCGGAGAAACAAAAGACTCTCTGTCCAACGCATGACCATACTCTGGGTCTTGTTGTTGAATGTGACTTTCAAAGTTAAGAAAATGTTGTGGTGGGTTGTATGGTTCCATGAAGTTTGGTGCATGTGTAGGGATATGTGGTTGTTCGTCCTCTAAATCATCTTGGTGTTGGCTGAGAATTTCATCTTCTTCTTCATCCTCACTAAAAGGATCAACGACTTCAATTGGGAGGCCAACAATTTCGTTCTCTTGTGTGGGTAGTTCTTCGTTGATGTTGGTGGAAGACCCACTTAGAAGTTGGGTAAAAGGGATGTAGTCATTATGTGTGGGTATTTCTGGTTCAGTGTTTGGGAAAGCTTGGTAGGGTGAGGGTGAAATTTCTGGTGAGTGTGTGTTGGGGTATGAAGAAGAAGAAGTTTTAAATGAAACAAAAATTTCAATACCACATAGACTTGAGTTTGAATCATGAACATCGAACATAGCCTCCACGTTGTCATCATCTGTCAACTCAACAGCAATGAAGTTGTTGATCCCAACTCCGAGTCTAGTTGGGTAGTGAAAATGGATGGTTGCTACATTTTTGTGGGGTTCTTTCTCCAATTTCTTGTGGATCAACTTCTTCAACCTTTGTAGAGAAATTTCTCTCTTTAAAGAAACATGTTTTGCAGTCCCAGTATTGAAGGTAACTCCCTCCATGGGACATGGGTTCATGAAACCATCATAGTGGACAATAGTAGACACTACACCCATTTTAGGAGTGTGGAACACAAAGAAGACTAAAGGTAAGAAGAAGAAATAATGCAAAGAGCTTCAGAGATTTGGGAGTGTGCAATGTGAGAACTTCAAAGAATGAAAGCGGTCTATTTATAATGAAGTCCATTGGTTTGAATCCAATGCTCCCTCACATGGTTTCTGACGCACACAAAACCCAAGCAAAGTGGGTGGGTCAACATCTTTGTAAATATGTTTGGATTCTTCTGCTTTTGTCTAACCCAATGCAGGGAATCCAAGATTGGAATCCTAACTTGGGTGGGTGACTCAACATTGTAAATAGTTGCAGGTTTCCTTGCTCAAGCGATGGGTTTCTCGCTTGAGCGAGAATTGACCACAGGCTAAATGTCCAACGCAGTTAGCCACATAACGCAACTTGGGTCACCACATATTTTAATCACTTCTCGCTCAAGCGAAAGTGTCCGTCGCTTGAGCGAGAATTGACCCGAGATTACCCATTTGTTACAGTTCTCCTCGCTCAAGCAAAGGGTTTCTTCGCTTGAGCGAGAGAGAAATAATCAATCATAATTTTGTATATTCGATTATTTTAAAATTATGATCGATTAGTTCAAATTATAATCGATTATAAATTTCTTCGCTCAAGTGATGGATGTCTCGCTTGAGCGAGAATTGACCACGGTCCAACGCAGTTACCCAATCAATTCTCGCTCAAGCGAAGTAACCCATCGCTTGAGCGAGAATTGACCACAGGCTAAACGTCCAACGCAGTTAGCCACATAACGCAACTTGGGTCACCACATATTTTAATCACTTCTCGCTCAAGAGAAAATACACGTCGCTTGAGCGAGAATTGACCCGAGATTACCCCTTTGTTACAGATCTCCTCGCTCAAGCGAAGGGTTTCTTCGCTTGAGCAAGAGTTGATCTTACACGAAATAATCGATCATAATATAAAATAATCGATTATTTTAATACATGAACAGTAAAGAGTGCTAGTTGTGTAAATAATGTTCCAGATGTGCTATTTTGGGAAATATTTTAAAAAAATAGTATTATTTATGAAAAAAAGTCGGATTTTGAACTTACAGGTGCAATTGCGACTTTTTTTCACATATAATACTATTTTAAAAAATATTTTCTAAAATAGTACATCTGAAATATTATTTACGAAAATAGCACTGTTTACTGTTCACGTTTCTCTCGCTCAAGCGAAAAATGAATCGCTTGAGCGAGAGTACCTGGAACTTAAGGGTTTTGTGAGGTTTAAATTCGCTCAAGCGAGACATCCTTCGCTTGAGCGAGGAGAGGGGAAATTAATGGGTAATCTCGGGTGTTTTTCCCTCAAGAAACTGGGAATTTCGCTCGAGCGAACACTGATTGAAATATGTGGTGACCCAAGTTGCATTATGTGGCTAACTGCGTTGAACCTTTAGCCTGTGGTCAATTCTCGCTCAAGCGACGGGCAATTTCGCTCAAGCGAGAAGTGATTGGCTAACTTAAACGCATGTGGCAATTCTCGCTCAAGCGAGGAACCCATCGCTTGAGCGAGAAAATTTATAATTGATTATAATTTAAACTAATCGATCATAATTTTAAAATAATCGAATATTTAAAATTATGACCGATTATTTTTCTCTCGCTCAAGCGAGAAATCCATCGCTTGAGCGAGGAGACTTGAAACTAATGGGTAATCTATGGTCAATTCTCGCTCAAGTGATGGGTAATTTCGCTCGAGCAAGAACTGATTGAAATATGTGGTGACCCAAGTTGTATTATGTGGCTAACTACGTTGAAGCTTTAGCCTGTGGTCAATTCTCGCTCAAGCGATGGATAATTTCGCTCGAGCGAGAACTGATTGAATTATGTGGTGACCCAAGTTATATTATGTGGCTAACTGCGTTGAAGCTTTAGCCTGTGGTCAACTCTCGCTCAAGTGAGAATTCCATCTCTTGAGCGAAGAAACCTGCAACTAATGGGTAATCTCAGGTGTTTTTTCACTCAAGCGATGGGTAATTTCGCTCAAGCAATAGCTTATTGAAATAATTGTTTCATAAAACCTGCAAAGGCTTATCTAATTATTTTTGTATTCAAAAATTTGTCCTTGATAATTTTAAGTTATACACTCCCTGGACTGCAAATTGCAACTTGTCAGCATATCTTCGATTCAGCCATGAACAAGATTGAACAGCAAAAGGACTAAAGTGAAGGATATTAAAAATTCATGCAACAAACTAGTATTCCTATTATGATTTTTTGCCAATATAGTTATCCTTATTGTAAGAACAAATGAGTCCATGAGTTACTACATTGTAGGTAATCCCCACTCTGCAAAGAAGAAGTTTTATTAATTGAAAAACTCGTAAGTTTCATACATTGGGGCATTTCTTAACTAACACAATCTAATGATGTGAAGTAGATGCACGTGCAACATTGGGGCATGTTCTTCTGCTATGACCAGGGGTATGACAATATGAACATTTTTTAATCCTACTTTGATTTTCTATAATATCCATCTCAATTCTTATACGACTTGATTTTGGTTAGCCCATTGAAGTTCTTTTCATTTCTGGATCTGCACACAAAGTAGGTCCTATGTATGTTGGCCAATATTCTTCATTTTGCAACAACCCAAATTGTGTTTCGTATACCTTTGAAATTTGTTGTAAGGTATACACTGGATGAATGTAGTTGTTGAAGTCCTGGTGTGCATGCTTGCATGCAGCAAGAACATGTGAACAAGGCATGTCAAATTTCTGGAATTTCCCACAGTCACACCACAACTCATCAAGGCGAACTGCAAACATCCCTGCTGGTCGAACTTCACGCGGGTTTTGTGTTTCTTCTACTACAAATTTTGTGGTAGATCTGTCAAAAGTTATGACCCTATGCGTGTTTGCTTGTATTTGTTCTTTCTCTAAATTTGTGACTAAAATTTTAGAGTATACATGACCAGCATTGATCATAGCATTTATCTACCTCCCTCTTTCAATGAAAAATTTGTTGCAGCGGGTGTACGTTGCGTTGACCATGGAGCAAATAGGTAGATTTCTTGTTTTTTTCAAAACAGAGTTGATAGACTCTGCTATGTTGGTCGTCATGTGGCCCCAACGCCGTCCATTGTCCCATGCAAGTGTCCATTTTTCTCTAGGTATCTCATCCAACCAATTAGCTGCATTTATGTCACATTGCCTCAAGATGTTGTAATAATAGTAGAATCGTGGTTCAGTCATCCCATATGCTACAACAATATTAAAAAAATATAGTTAATATAAATATTTATTAGCAATAGTTAAATAATGAATAAATTGTAACAGAAATTACCCATATTTACAATATCTTTCCTTAGTGCGGTGTTTTTGAAACATCTCATAAAATTATGTGCAATGTGTCTAATGCAGTAGACATGCACTGAATTATTTTCTATCCATTCGCTTCCATTTCTCATGTATGCACTTCTAATGGATTCATGTTGGTCTGATATGAGGCATAATCCTTGCTGGGGTGTGACATATCTTTGGAGGTTTTTTAAGAAAAAAAACCAGGCATCACTTGTTTCACCTTCAACCACCGCAAACGCAATGGGGAGGATGTTGTTGCGGCCATCTTGTGCTACTACAACCAACAAGGTACCTCTATATTTTCCGTACAAAACAGTTCTGTCCACTTGAACAATGGGCTTGTAGTGAATAAATCCATCTATGCATGGCCTAAACGTCCAAAACACACGCTTAAAAATATTTGAATTTTGTTGAAGGACCTCACCTTGGTAAGCTGGTTGTGACTCCAGTTTGTAGATGAATCCGGGAACAAATTGTTGCATGGCTTGTAACAAACAAGGCAACTTCTTATACGAATCCTCCCAATTGCCGTAGATGGTCTCCATTGCCTTTTGTTTGGCCAACCAGGCCTTCCTGTACGTGATAGTGTAACCCGTTGTTAATTGGATGTGGGTTATGATTGTGGAGATTGGTGTTGACGAATCAACATCAATTATTTGACCAATTGTTTGTGAAATCATTTTATATCCCAACTTGTTGTGATCTTGGCTGATTAATGGCGAAACGCATGTATGGTGCGCTTCAGGCTTCATAATCTCCCAATATTTCTCTCTTGTGCGCAATATTGCTCGACATCTCCAATTGCATTGACTATAAACACATTCAACAACATATCTACTTTGGTTTGAAATTTTCACCTTGTATGTGCAGTGATTGACAATGTGAAAGCGATTGATGGCATCTTGAACTTGTTTTTTTCTTATGAAACGTTGTCCAAGAAAGAGAGTTCTTGCTGGAGAAACAAAAGACTCTGTCCAACGCATGACCATACTCTAAGTCTTGTTGTTGAATGTGACTTTCGAAGTTAAGAAAATGTTGTGGTGGGTTGTATGACTCTATGAAGTTTGGTGCATGTGTAGGAATATGTGGTTGTTCGTCCTCTGAATCATCTTGTTATTGGCCGAGAGTTTCATCTTCATCTTCATCCTCACTAAAAGGATCAACAACTTCAATTGGGAGGCCAACAGTTTCGTTCTCTTGTGTGGGTAGTTCTTCGTTGATGTTGGTGGAAGGCCAACTTAGAAGTTGGGTAAAAGAGATGTAGTCATTATCTGTGGGTATTTCAGGGTCAGTGTTTGGGAAAGCTTGGTAGGGTGAAGGTGAGATTTCAGGTGAGTGTGTGTTGGGGTATTAAGAAGAAGAAGTTTTAAATGTAACAAAAATTTCAATACCACATAGACTTGAGTTTGAATCATGAACATCAAACATGGCCTCCACATCGTCATCATCTTTCAACTCAACAACAATGAAGTTGTTGATCCCAACTCTGAGTCTAGTTGGGCAGCGAAAATGGATGGTTGCTACATTTTCGTGGGGTTCTTTCTCCAATTTCCTGTGGATAAACTTCTTCAACCTTTGTAGAGAAATTCCTCTCTTTAAAGGAACAAGTTTCGCAGTCCCAGTATTGAAGGTAACTCCCTCCATGGGACATTGGTTCATGAAACCATCATAATGGATAATAGTAGACACTACACCCATTTTAGGAGTGTGGAACAAAAATAATACTAAAGGTAAGAAGAAGAAATAATGCAAAGAGCTTCAGAGATTTAGGAGTATGCAATGTGAGAACTTCAAAGAGTGAAAGTGATCTATTTATAATGAAGTCCAATGGTTTGAATACAATGCTCCCTCACATGATTTCTGACGCATACAAAACCCAAGCAAATTGGGTGGGTCAACATCTCTTTAAATGTGCTTGGATTCTTCTGCTTTTGTCTAACCCAATGCAGGGAATCCAAGATTGGAATCCTAACTTGGGTGGGTGACTCAGCATTGGATTCCTTACTTGTGTGCATCAGAAAAGCATGGGAATCCTGACTTGGGTGGGTGACTTCGCATTGTAAATAGTTGGAGATTTCCTCGCTCAAGCGATGAGTTTCTCGCTTGAGGGAGAATTGACCATAGGCTAAACGTCCAACGCAGTTAGCCACATAATGCAACTTGGGTCACCACATAATGCAACTTGGGTCACCACATATTTCAATCACTTCTCGCTCAAGCGAAAGTGCTCGTCGCTTGAGCGAGAATTGACCCGAGATTACCCATTTGTTACAGGTTTCCTCGCTCAAGCGAAAGATTTCTTCGCTTGAGCGAGAGAGAAATAATCGATCATAATTTTGTATATTTGATTATTTTAAAATTATGATCGATTAGCTCAAATTATAATCGATTAGCTCAAATTATAATCGATTATAAATTTCTTCGTTCAAGCGATGGATGTCTCGCTTGAGCGAGAATTGACCATGGTAGAACGCAATTACTCAATCAATTCTCGCTTGAGCGAAGTAACCCATCACTTGAGCGAGAATTGACCACAGGTTAAACGTCCAATGCAGTTAGCCACATAATGCAGTTTGGGTCACCACATATTTCAATCACTTCTCGCTCAAGCGAAAGTACCCGTCGCTTGAGCGAAAATTGACCCGAGATTACCCATTTGTTACATGTCTCCTCGCTCAAACGAATGGTTTCTTCGCTTGAGCGAGAGTTGATCTTGCGCCAAATAATCGATCATAATCTAAAATAATCGATTATTTTAATATGTGAACAGTAAAGAGTGCTAGTTGTGTAAATAATGTTCCAGATGTGCTATTTTAGGAAATATTTTTAAAAATAGTATTATTTATGAAAAAAAGTCTTGTATGTACTACCAAGCTTGGAGCAAATGAACTCAATCTGAGGACTCCTTAATGATTTTGTTAACACATCTACAAGTTCATCATTAGATCCAATAAACTTCATACAAATTTTCTTTGTCACCAATTCTTCTTGAACAAAATGACAGTTAATCTCAATATGTTTTATTCTCCTATAAAATATTGGATTAGAGGTAATCTGAAGCGTCTTGATTATCAAAGTACATTTTTCATTATTTGAATCTCATTAAATTTGAGTTCTTGAAGGAATTGTTTCACCCATATCAGTTCGCAAGTGAGAGATATGATTATCCTATATTCAACTTCAATAGTTTATTAGGCCACTACATTTTGTTTCTTACTTTTTTAGGAAATAATATTTTCTCCAAGAAAAAGACAATTTTTTTATTTGGACCCATATATACTAAAAGAAAAATCGATCGGTCCTAAATCCGTCTGAAATATTTTTATTATTTATTAAATTATTTATTTATTATTTCCCCTCTTTTATATTTTTTAGAATTTTGAATTATAATTTAGATTAAGAGAATTGTCACTGACAATATTCGAACCCAATACCTCAAAGTTGGAGGCAACCACTAAGCTACCGTAAATTTTCAATTATAGTTTACAATAAATTATATTTATATACAAATAAATGTATATCCATATAAATATATAAATATAATATATTTATATATTTATATATTTTTATATTTTTATTTTTATATATTTATATTTATACATTTTTATATTTATATATTTGTATATTTATATATATTTAGATATTTTTATATATTTATATATAATTAAATATTTATTTTTAAAAATTATTTACTTTAATAAATTATTATAAATTAATTTAATTATGATTAAATTAATTTATTAAATAAAAAAAGTATTTAATTTTTTAATTATGTGAATAATTAATTTATTAAAATATATTTAAATTAAGTAATTATTATATAATTTTACTAACGGATATATCCGTTCGGTAAGTGGTTGTTAATTTATCGATGGGTTTACCGACGGATATATTTGTCGGTAATTAATTGTTAATTTACCGACGGATATATCCGTCGGTAATTAATTGTTAATTTACCGATGGATTTACCGATAGATATATCCGTCGGTAAATAATTATTAATTTACCGACGGATATATCCGTCGGTATGACCAAATTCTACAATCCGTCAGTAATTTTTGTCGGTAATAACTAATTTTCCGACGGCTACAAATCTGTTGGTAAAAATCCATCGGAAATATGCGATTTTCTTGTATATAGGACTATTTGTTGGTCTACTATCAATCATACATATCTTTCTTAGAATATTTAGTACATAATTCCTTTGAGATACCACAATACCTTCTCTTGGTTGAATTACTTCAATTCCCAAGAAGTATTTGAGACTGCCAAGGTCATTGGTTTGAACATGCTTGCACAAGTGTTCCTTTAGTTGAGATATTCTAGCAGCATTACTCCCTATAATAACTATATCATCAACATATATACTATTAAGTAAACATATTTATCAGGAGAAATATGACAATGAAAGACTGAATAATCTACTTCACTTTGTTTTAGCCAAAAGCTTGCATAATGTGACTAAATTTCTCAAACCAAGCTCAGGGAGATTGTATAAGACCATATAAGGAGCAACATACCTTACAAACCAAACCTGACTCCCCTTAAGCAACAAATCCAGGAGGTTATTCCATATAGATCTCGTCTTCAAGATTGTCATAAAGAAAGACATTTTTTATATTCAACTGATGAAGTGGGTAATGACGAATAATTGTCATGGCAAAGAATAAACAAAAAGTATTCAATTTGGCCACTGAAGAAAAAATATTACTATAATCAAGGTCATAAATTTTAGTGTATCCTTTAGCAACTAAGCGTGCCTTAAGCATAAACCCAATGACATCCCATTGTTTTCTTCCTAGGTGGAAGGGGTACCAAGTCCCATGTGTGATTTTGACCAAGAGCCTGCATTACAACCATCATGGCTTGACACTATCTAGGATGATCAAGTGCTTCATTCACATTTTTGGAAATAGTAATGGAAGGCACTAATCATAGGAAAGAACAAAAAGAAGGAAACAACCAGTGATAGTTAAGAGAATTATAAATGGGATAAGGATTACAAGTAGAACGAGTACCTTTTCTGATAGCAATGGGTAGGTTTGAATCATCAGGTTGAGGAGTTGCATTATGAGAAGACGATGAAGAAGGACTGGAAGAATGGATGTCAAGATCAGGATTATCTGAGGCATAAGGAACAACTTAATCAACTAATGAAATAGGTAGAATCTCTTTTATAGAAGTAACATCTTGAACAAACAAAGGGAATAAAGGAGTTTGTTTAAAGAAAGTGACACTAACAGACATATAGTATTTCTTTATTTTAGGAGAGTAACACCGATATTCTTTTTGAAGTTGAGAGTAGCCTAAGAAGACACATTTGATAGCCGGGGCATTAAGTTTATCTATTCCTGGGGATAAATTATGAACAAAACATACACAATTGAACACACGAGGAGAGATTTGAAAGAGAGGTTCTATAAGAGAGAGAATGGAATAAAAAATCATATCATTAAGAGAAGAGGAAAACATTCTATTAATAAGAAAACAAGTTGTTAAAACAACACCACCCCAATGATGGATTGATAGATTGACACCAAGTAATAAGGTACGAACAGTCTCAACCAAGTGTCTATTTTTTCAATCAATATTACCATTTTGTTGAGGAGTATGAGAACAGGTGGACTGGTGTAAAATGTCATACAAATTTAGAACTTCATAGAAATGAGAGGAGAAATACTCTTTGACATTGTCACTTCTTAATATTTTAATTACTTGGCCAAATTGATTTTTTATTTCATTCAAGAAGGATGTAAAGATAGACAACAATTTTGAATGATTTTTCATGAGATAAACCCATGTATATTTAGAATATTCATCAATGAAAGTAACAGAATATCTAAAACTAAATGATGAGACACGGTTAGACCCCAAATATGAAAATGTATAACAGGAAAAACATAATTACATCTTGACTTACATTCTTTGGAAAAGATGATCTTACATGTTTGCCTAATTTACATGACTCACATTCTAACATTAGGAGATTACTAAGTTCAGGAACCGATTTTTTAATTTTGGCAAGTTAGGATGACCCAAACGATCATGTAACAGTTTGGGTTTTGAAATGCAAAACAGGACATGGGTGAGCTTATTCTAAAATAGTATAAACCTCTAGATTCATGTCCTTCTCCAATCAGTCACCTCGTACTATGTTCCTGTATAATAAAAGAATTGACATCAAATGTTATTGAACAATTTAAAGACTTGGTTAATTAGCGTAATGAAACAAGATTAAAAGGACAAGAAGGTATAAACAAAACAAATTTTAAATTTAAAAAAGGTGAAAGACAAACTTGACCCACTCCTTTAGAAGGAGATTTATAACCATTGACTAAGGTAATGAAAAGAGGATTTTCATGAAACAGATGGGATGAAAACAAAGAAGCATCACCAAAAATGTGACCAGAAGCACTTGAGTCTAATATCATGGTTTTTACTTTTCACAAATTGTGAAATGCAAATTATTCATGGATTAGAACTAGAACGTGATGGTTGTGGTAAGTTATTGGATTTCAACCTCAGATATTCTTGATACTCTTGATAAGAGAACTTGGGCTCAATAGCTTCAGCCTAGAAATATAGACTATCTTATTGGAAAAATCATGCAGTGCAAAATAGTTCTCTTGTACATGACTCATTTTCTTATAATATGCACATTTAGGGCATCCCTGACGACCCCTTCCTACTCTAGCATTATGTCCTCCTCTTCCACGAGTAGAGATCATAACAGAGGATTTGATAGGTTCTTGGAGATTCCTCTTTTGACTTGAGGGAACCCGAAGAAACATGGTTGTCAAGTTATCCATGGAGGGGACCTCTTGTTCAGTTAAAAGTTAATCTCTGACATGTTCAAAGTTAGGATGTATGGCACGAAGAATCATTACCATATAGAATTTATCCAATTTCTCTTTATCTCTTCTAATGAATCATCCTCTAGGAACATCTTTAGTTCTTCAACAATAGACTAAGTTTCACTCATAAAGGACAACATATCATGATCTGACTATTTAAGAGAAGCAAACCGATTAACATAATCTTAAAGGCGTTGGATATCATTTACAAAAATATTCTAATCCTTTTTTACAAAAGAGTTTCATATTTTAAATGCTCTAAGGGTACCTAGTAATTTTTTGTTCTATCGAATGTCATAGTAAGGCACAAAGTTGAAAGTCAGTTTGCTTCCATTTTTTAGCTTTATCAAGTGGTACAGAAACCCTCACCTTTTTCAAGGTGATCATGAACACCTTAGCCAAGGAACCACATTTCAACTGAGGTAGACCAAGAGATAATTTTTCCTATTTAGTTTTTCATATGTAATGGAAGGAGTCCCAGAGAAGGATATAAAGGATCAAGAGGACATTTTCCTGGACATTACTAAGACTAACAAGACCTTCAAATGGAGGAAAGATCATGGGAGTAGCTAAAACAATTCCAACAAAGGTAAGACATGCATGGAGACCTTCAACCTTACTAGAAGACAAGACCCAGGGTCAGAAGAGGATTGGTGATGTCTGACGACACCCACAAACGGCACGCAGAGAGACTCTGATGAAGGGATGACAACACATGAGCCACACGCACGACGAAGACTCGCAAAGAGAAGTAGTGTGTGGAGACACATGGCAGAGAATCACAATACCAAACCAACAGGGGTAGCCATCGCTCGAGGAGACGATCCAGATCTGATGGTCACTAGAGAAAAGTGGACGGTGGTTGGCGTGCAGACAGTGGGCGACGTACGGATGATGGTTGGAAAAGATGACAACGACGAATGTTTTCATCGGAGGAGACTCTAGACCAGCAGAGTGGGATTAATCCACTCTAATACTAACTTAAGAGTAAAAAAGAAGGAACAATATGCTCTAAAGGGTTTAATAACACCCCTCATATGATTCATTTATTTATAGTAATAAAGTACAAATACAATGAGTAGATGGAAAGTCACAAACTATAGCTTATCTAGAATCTTAGGTGCAGAGATAGATACAACTCATAGGTTAATAATTCCAAAAGAGTCATCATCCCTCAGCTAATCAATCTAACAAATTTCTCGCTATTGTGGAAGTTAAAGCACCACAATTTTTTCTTGTTAATCCTTCATAATATTTTCCTCGATAATCCTCTGTAATATTTCTCTCCTTGATTCGTAATCAATCCCTCACAATTTTTCTCTCTTTAATTTGAAGTTAATCCCTCGCAATATGTCTCTTGCTAATCTGAAGTCAATCCCTCACAATTTTTCTCTTGCTAATCTCTTGTAATTTTTCTCTTACTAATTTGTAACTATTAATCTCTCATAATTTATCTCTTGTTAATCCATTATTAATTCCTTGCAAATTTATTTCTCGCTAATCCATAGTTAATCACTAGCAACTGATCCCTTACAATTTTTATTTAGCTCATCTGTAACTAATCTCTTGCTAATATGTAGTAATCCCTAACAAATATCATCTTATGGCTCTCTAAGACGTAGTAAAATTTGTATCTATTTTATAGAAAATTTGTCACTATTTTACCAACGTTATAATCAAATGTTTAATATTAAAATACTTACTATATACCTACATATTTTTACAAAAGAAAAAAGAAAAAGAAAAAACTAAAACTGATCAACATTTAATATAAAAGTATTGTTTAAATATTCAAATTGATGTTTCAAACGTTTAACATAACTAAAATAATATTTCATCTAAAAAGTACTATATCAACTAATGTACAACTCAACACAACTAAAAATAGAAATAAAGTTTTTTTTTTTTTGGAAGCACATCTTCATCCTTGTTTCTTTAAAGTAGATAATAAATCTTTCTTAAAAAAATGAATTTGTTATTGCATAAATGTCTACATTTTTGTTTGTGTCTTCATTTGTACTTACATCAACCATATTAGGTTGAGTCTACAACTATGTTTTCATTAGCTCTTACAGATTAGATATTTATGTAGTTAAAGTAGTGATTTCTTCAATAAGAGGTATGATAGGATTTTAGGAAGTGGAACTTTCAATCGTTAAAGATGAAACAATGTCAAAAACCAAACTTTGACCAATACCATAGATTCTACCTTTATTATTTTCACCAGTCATTTTTATCCAAATATCAAAATCAACTATAAGATGCTTTGATGTGTCTTACCCTTATTTTTTCAGTCATAGAATTTGCATATGATTCCTACATCAAATAAATATTTTATTAATATTATAAATAAATAAAGTTTAATATTTATAAGATATACACACATTTATAATGAATTTTTTTGTTAGACATATATTCACCATTTTTTTTATGAACTTTGTTATATACTTCACCATAAGAAATGAGACGTTTGTACTCTTCTACCTTAATATGAACAAAACCCATGAATTAATATGAACCTAAATCTCGATAGGCCCCATTTGTTAAAAATAAATAAATAAATCAAAACTAATACAAAGGGGCATATTTGTAAATCATATAAAAAGTATTCTCGTTTATCAAGCTTTGTCGTCACTCCTAGTTACAAGAGTGATTAGTGGTAGAGCTTATTGATAAGTGAGGGGGCTCATGGTCTCTATCAAAGTTTTGTAACTTACTTGTACATTTATGATTTTGACCACCAAACTTAATGATAATTAAATATACCTATTTGTAAATTTACAATATCGGTCTCTTAACTTTTCATATTCTTTCACTTTTATATTTATTTATTATTTATTAATTATATGATATTTGACCCCTCAAAATATTTGGTTAAGATCTGCCACTGAGAGCAAGTATGAAAAACAATCACAAGATAACTTCTCTCAAAGAGGATAAACAATAAAAATTCTTGACCGAAGACTAACTTTAGTGGTGAATGATATGACAAATAATTTTTTATCTCTTAAAATTTATAACGAAAACTTTCAAAAAAAGATTGAATGAAATGTTAATAGACTATTGAATTGTATCTATGTGTCTTCTCCATTTCTAGTCTTTTACTTTTATGAGTATCAAAATGTGACTATTGTATTGTAATCTAGGTCATGAATATTATTTGAAAACAATCTTCAAATATTTTGAAAAGTGATCTAATTAATTTGATAATCCCACAATCTTTGTTCATAAGTTTTCTTTTGAAAAGCCTTGATTTACTACTTCTTGATAAATACATACAGTACAATGTAACATATTACATATTTTCTTTTATGTAACAAGATTGTTTGAATCAAAAGATTTGTTCCAAATAATCTTTTTGTGTCATATATTGTTCACTTTTGCTTTATAACTCTTTCCATAATTTCAATGTCACTGAACCTAGCATATTCTGATTTTTTTTTCATTTAATACATAGTTGATCAATGTTTCACCAAGTGGTCTTGCTTCATCATATATTTAGCTAACTAAAATTTTTATCATATGGTCAACTTGACATGTAGCTAGTTAATATATTTATCAAATGATCAATTTTATCAAACGCATTGATGAACTTCAACTGGTCAATTATATATACCTTGTCAACTCTTGTTTCATTAGATTATATGGTTACAAGTGTCATTATTCGTGACTTCACAAGATGGTCTCGTGACATATAGTTTTGTGTTAGTGTGTTTCTTTAGACATTCTAAAAATATGTTATCATAAAGACGATATTTCATTATATGAGATTGATGATACGAGAGCTAGTCAAGTTTGCTTTTCTTACATATAGTACAGTGTAATTGTGTTTCTTTAACAATTCAAAAAACATTTACCATTATAATGATATTTCATCAAATGATAAATCACACATGGCAGTTAGTCAAGCCTACTCTTGTTAGAAAATTTAATGACTTGTAGAGAGTATTGTGAGATATTATTTTTATAAGCTCTACATTTCAATTAGAGTATTTGTGCATGACATGGATTAGTTATCCTAGTGCATCAAAGGACATACTTAGCTAGTTTAATTTAGAGACTATTAGATGACATGTTCACTACAACAAAAACATCAAATAGTGACCGAAATAGTAACCAACCCAAATCGGTCACTATATCGGTCACTAACAAAGACATTAAAAAAATAAAAATATTTATTTATAACCCCTTTCTATTTTATCTAATTATAACAATCTCTAACCTCCCTTTTATATTCTTTTATAATATATTTTTATTATTTATTATATTTTTTAGAAATTTGAATTATTATTAGATTGAAAGAATTGTCACTGCGTAGGATTCCGCTTAATATCTTAGAGTTAGAGACTGATACTCCAACCACTAAGCTACTAGGATTTTTTTATAATAATTTATAAATAAATTATATTTATATACAAATAAAAATATATATCCGTATAAATATATAAATATAAAATATATAAATACAAATACAAATATATTATATATTTATATGTTAGATGTGAGGGCGTGCTCGAGGGTGAAAGTGTGTGTCGAGTGGATTTTTAAAATTTGATGTCAAATTTGTGAGCTGGTATCTTTATATGGGTTTATAATTTAATGACACAATATAATCTTTATAATTTATTTATATAATGATATAAAATAAATTTTTTCTTTATTTATTTTTATTTATTTTTTTATCTTTTTTTCTTCTATTATTTAATTAAAATTCTTATAATAATTTTTTCAATATTAAAAATAATTAAATATTTATTTTTAAAATTATTTAATTTAACAAATTATTATAAATTAATCTAATTATGATTATTAATAGAACACTTTTTTCCTAACATATATTATTATAAATTAATCAAAATCATCTTTTAATAATTATTTTTTCCAGGCATAGATTAATTTATAATAATTTGTTAAATTAAATAATTTTAAAAATAATTTTGAAAATAAATATTTAATTATTTTTAATAATGAAAAAATTATTTTAATATAAGAATTTTAATTAAATAATAGAAGAAAAAAAGATAAAAATAATAAATTATAATAAAATAAAAATAAATAAAGAAAAAAATTATTTTATATCATTATATAAATAAATTATAAAGATTATATTCTATCATTAAATTATAAATCCATATAAAGAGGCTCGCTCACAAATTTGACATCAAATTTTGAAAACTCACTCGACACACACTTTCACCCTCTAGCGTGGCTCTAACATCAAACATATAAATATATAAATATATCAAAATATGTAAATATATTTGTATTTATATATTTTATATTTATATATTTACACTGATATACATTTATTTGTATATAAATATAATTTATTTGTAAATTTTTATTAGAAAATTCTAACAGTTTAGTGGTTGGAGTATTAGTATCTAGCTCTAAGGTACTGGTTTTGAATCTTATTAGTGATAATTTTCTTAATCTGATAACAAAAAATTTGTTAATAAGAGAAATTATATATTTTTTTGGTAAGACGATGAGATTTTTAGGTTAAACTAAAATTAGGGCAACTAAATTGTTGTTATGGACTAAAACCCAAAAAGTAAAAAATAAAAAATATAATTAAATTAAAGAAAAAATATATACTTTTGCATTTTTATTTTCAAATATTAGTTTTTTTATGAAATTATTTTTAATTAAAATAATTAAAGTGATATATATATATAATTTTTTTTTATTTTAATTTATTAATATTATCAAATTTTAGCTTCATGATTAAAAAAATACCAATAATTTAAATTTATTAATTCTATAATTTTATATAATTATTATTATAAATTTAATTCTCCAATAACTAATAATATTAACACATTTATTAAATTAAAATTAATTATTTTAATTAATTATTTTAAATAATTATTTTAATTAATTATTTTGATTAATTATTTTGATTTTTTTAACAATTTTTTTAAATAAAAATGATAAAACATAAAATTAATTTCTAACTAAATCTTCACCTATTTATGGTTAATAGTATATTATATTATTATGTTTAATTAAATTTTAAAATAAGTTCACTTAATTTTACACTTTTATAAAAATACTAATATAAACTTAAAATATTTATCCAATTATTAAATTATTTAAGATATTAATATAAATTTGAAATATCAATTCAATAATTAAAATAATTTTAATTTTTTTATAAATACATTGAAATACATTTTTATTAACATAAAAGTAATATATATATATATATATATATATATATATATATAAATGAGACTAAATTAATAATTACTTTAATGATCGATTTAGTGATCGAATAGGACTGATTCTATGACTAATTTAATAATTATTTTTAATTTTTTTATTCACATACTAAATTAAAAAATAAAATCAAATAATTATATTACTAAATTATTTAATAAGTTAATAAACTATTTTTTAAAATTTTTATAATGTTATTAAATTTTTTATCAATTATTTTAAATTATTAAGTAGATTTATATTTAATATATTATTAAAATATTTTAAAAAAATATTTATATAAATAAAAAATGGTCACTAATTTATAGATTATTTGTTTAGTGACTGAAATTTTAGTCACTAAATCAGTCACTAAATATAAAAAGAGAAATCAGTCTCTTATTCAGTTACTATTAGTAATTGAATTTTTCGGTCACTAATTTCGATCACTATTAACCATTTTTCTAGTAGTGACCGAATCAGTGACTGATTTGGTGACCGAATTATTGACCGATTTTCAGGATCTGAAATTTTAGTCACTAAATCAGCCACTAAATATAAAACAGAAATCAGATCATCGATTCGATTACTATCGTTGATCGAACTTTTCGGTCACTAATTTTGGTCACTATTAACCATTTTTCTAGTAGTGTTAGTTAATATATATTTAAAATTTTAAAACTTAATAAACAAAAATAAAGTTACTCTTCTAAAAGGCTTTTGATTTCTTGGTTAAGTTTTTGGTGCAAGTGAACGTAACCACTAATAGTGATGAAGATCTTATTGAATTCTATGTTGATTGAAGATCTTAAAGATTTGATGAAGTTAAAGGATCTTTGGGTTAAAGGGTGTAGTGATTACTGAGTCTGCATCAATATTAATAGGTATAATCATTCATTCTTCTTTCGCTGCATAAGGTTTCATCATTTGAAATAATTTGAAATGTCTCTAAACGTTTTAATCTGTTAAAAACTAGTTTAATCAATTAATATGTTCTTAAGATTAAAGATTTAATTGATACACTTAAAGATTAATCGACTAAAATCAGCTAGTCACATTCCTGACAAAGTTTTAACTGATGTATGTTCAAAATAATTGATTAAAACCACTTAAAACATATATTGTCATTATTTTAATCGATGCACATTCAAAGTAATCGATTATTTTCATTAGAGATGTATTTGAAAACCTTCTGTCAATATTTTAATTGATGTAACTTCGAATTAATCGATTAAAATCACTTGAAAAGTTTTGAAAAGTGTTCTGTCAGTATTTTAATCGATGTAACTTCGAATTAATCGATTAAAATCACTTGAAAAGTTTTGAAAAGTGTTCTGTTACTATTTTAATCGATATAACATCAAATTAATCGATTAAATCAACTTTGAGAAGTTTTTGTCAAATGTTTTGATCGATTAAATCATGCTTTTATTAGTTAAAATCACTTGTAGAGTTTTAAGAATTGTTATGGCAGTATTATAATCGATTAAACCGCGAATCAATCGATTAAAATAACTTAAGATATTTTTGTATAACTGTTTTAATCGATTAAATTGCGTTTGCATAAGTTAAAATAAATATGAAAAAAATTCTTAAGCACATTTTAACCGATTAAAAGATGTTTTAATCGATTAATCAAGAATTAATAATCGATTAAAAGAAGTTTTTAACTGATTAATTAAACCAGTTTGTTAGAAAAAGTCTCTATATAAACGGATTTGCTTCAATGTTTCAAAAGTACCTTTTGAGATATCAATCAAGCAATCAATAGAGGTCTTTTCAAGGAAGAAGTGCGCTAGTTTTTGTAAAGTTTTTCAAAGTTCTTTCTTAAGACATTTTTTCATTCTTGCATGTGACGAAACTCATTCTACAGAGGAAGAATTACATCTGCATAACCGGGTTTGGTTGTTCTAGTTTCTTCTCTTTGTTTTTGTTAATTCATATATGTATTGTGTGGGTGTCTGGAAGTTTTGGGTACTGGTTCTGCAACTGAAATTTGGTTGCAGGTTGGTTCAAGAACGAGAACTTGGTTCTTGGTGAAGTTTTGGTTCATGAACTGGAATTTGATTCTTGGTGCAGGTTGGGTGTTTTGTGATTCGGGTCTGTAATAAAAAAACATAATCAATATAGTAGAACTCAACTGGAATTTGGTTGAGAACTAGATGTAGCCATGTGGTTTGGGTGAACCAGTATAATTCTTGTGTTTCTTTTTCTATTCCTATACACTCTTTAATTCTGCTTGTACTTTGTACAATTCTGCTTGTGTTTCTTGGATCAATTCTTAGTCAGACTTCTTAATCTTTTGAAATAGATCATCTATATCCATAAAGTGCAAAAAGTTTCAAAAGATCAATTCACCCCCCTCTTGATCTCAGCCTACATTTCTAACAATTGGTATCAAGAGCAGGGTCTTGAAAATCTCTCAAGACTTTCGATCCATATTTTTTCAATGGTTAAAAATAAATTACCTTTTTCTGAGGGTGCTTCTATAAAAAGACCTTCACTATTTTATGGTACAAATTATCCATTTTGGAAGATCAGGATGAAGATATTTATTGAATCTATTGATAGGAATGTTTGGGATGTAAATGTAAATGGTCCACTTATTACAAAAAAAGAATGGTCTAGTTTGAATGATGAAGAAAAGAAAAAGGTTTAAAATGATTGCACTGCTAAGAACATTATTACATCTGCTCTTAACATAGATGAATTTTTTAGGGTGTCTCAATGCAAATCTGCCAAGGAAATGTGAGAAGTTCTTGAGGTAACCCATGAAGGAACAACTGATATTAAAAGAGCTAGAAAGCATACTCTCATAAGAGAATATGAATTGTTCAAAATGCAATTTAGAGAAAGTATTGTAGATGTGCAGAAGCGCTTCACTCATATCATCAATCATTTAATGGGACTTGGTAAGATTTTTGATAAGGAAGAATTGAATATCAAAGTATTAAAATGTCTTGACAGGTCTTGGCAGCCTAATGTCATAGCCATCTCAGAATCAAAAGATCTATCCATCATGATCATAACTTCTTTATTTGGAAAACTAAGAGAACATGAAATGGAAATTTTAAGATTTAATGAGCAGTAAATTTCTGAAAAGAAAGGTAAGTGTATAGCTATCAAAATAGAAGATAAAGAATCTGAAGAAGAAAGTGAGAATCTTGGTCTACTTGTCAAAAAAGTTGAACAAATTTCTCAAAGAGAAGATTCAATATAAAGATAGGCAGAAAAGGTATGAAAAGAAATCTGATTCTTTCAATTATAAATGTTATGGATGTGGTAAGCAGGGACATGTGAGAATGGAATGTCCTGAGAAGATCAAGTATCATGACAAGAAGGAAGAAAAGATAAAAAAGAGAGCATCTATTGCTAGGGATGAAAATGATACTTCCTCTATAGAAAATTCTGATGAAGAAGAAGTAAACATTTGTTTGATGACCAATCAGAATTCTCAAATCAATAGTGTAAGCTCTAACTCCTCTACTAATTTCATGAATTATAATTCATTACAAGATGCCTTTAATGAAATGCATCAAGAAGCTAAGAAACTTGAAAAAGAAAACAATAAAATACAAGGCATGAACAACTGATTAGAGAATAAAGTTCGTTATCTTGAAAAGAAAATACTTGAGGATGAAACTGACTTTGATTACTTGAAAATAATTCATAATAATTATGATTTCTTGTGTAATAAAATCAAACCTTGTGAAAAATGTCTATATTTACAAAAGAAGATTGAATATCTGTTAAAAACTGTTTCAAAATTTACACAAGGTAAAACTAATCTTGATATTCTTCTTGGTTCTCAAAAACTTGTTATTGATCATGCTGGAATTGGGTTTACACCTATCATTAGCAAGAAAACTAGAAAAACCATAAATCACTTCTCATATAGAAAATCATACCCATCATCATTTATTAAATGTTTTTATTGCATGAAAAGAGGTCATTCTATAAAATTCTACAAAATAAAGAAATATGTAGTACCAAAAGGGAGATTGAAGCGGGTTCCTAAAAGATTATGTCAAACAATTTGAAAAGACCCTATACAAAGGGTACCAAATCTTGATAAATCCTTTTGCAGGAACAAAAATCTGAAGATCTTTTGGTATCCACACGACAAATAGGTATTATGGATGTAAAAAATATTAAATAATTTCATGAAATGATAACTTTAATTGATATAAAACTATTTTTAATATATTACAATACTATATCCGTATTATTTTAATCGATTATATCACGAATGAATCGATTAAAAGTTCTATGGATTTTAGTATATGTTTATCATTATTGTTTTAATCAATTAAAAATAATTTACATCAGCTAAAATCATTATTTGATTCAAAATTAATTGATTCTTTCTCATTTTAATAAATTAATATTTTGTTATTATTTCTCCAAATAAGATGAAGGTATTTTCTTGGGATATTCATTGAATAGCCATGCCTATAGAATTTTCAATAAAAGGCTAAAAACAGTAGAAGAATAAGTTCATGTTGTATTTGATGAAACTAATCCAGATGTGTAGAAAAACTCAGTTTGCAGTGTAGATGATGATCTTTTAACTAATAAAATGTATCAGTTAAAATTACCAGAATCAACTACTTTTCAGAAACAAGAAGAGTCTATTGAAGAATTTGAAGAACAACTGCCCAAGGAATGGAAGGCTCCAAGAAATCTTTCAATAAATAACATCATTGGAGAAATAAATCAGGGAGTTTCTACCAAAAGATCTTTAAATAAATTTTATAATCACATGACATTTGTATCTCAAATTGAACCAAAATTCATATCTAATGCATTAAAGAATAACAACCGGATTAATGCAATGCATGAAGAATTAAACCAATTCACAAGGAATAATGTATGGGAATTAATTCCAAAGCCAAATGATGGAAATATTGTTGGAACTAAATGGGTTTTTAGAAATAAATTGGATGAAAATGATATTATTACAAGAAACAAAGCAAGATTAGTTGTTAAAGGATATAATCAACAAGAAGGAATTGATTTTGATGAAACATATACTCTTGTTGCTAGATTAGAAGCTGTTAGGCTTTTACTTACTTATGCCTCAATGAAGAATTTCAGGTTATACCAAATGGATGTCAAAAACGCCTTCTTAAATGACTATTTGAATGAAGAAGTCTTTGCTGCTCAGCCCCCTGGATTTGAAGATCATATTCATCCAGAGTTTGTCTACAAACTAAAGAAAGCATTGTATGGTCTAAAGCAAGCCCCAAGGCAATGGTATGAAAGGCTAAGCAATTTTCTCTTATTAAAAAACTATCAAAGAGGTGTTGTTGATAAAATATTATTTCTTAAGAAAATTAATAATGATACCATACTTGTTCAAGTATATGTTGATGACATTATATTTGGAGCCAATGATGAATCTTTGTGTAAAGATTTTATTAAAGATATGTAGGGTGAATTTGAAATGTCCATGATGGGGGAGCTTAATTACTTCCTTGGGTTACAAGTCAAACAACTTCAGGGAGGGTGCTTTCTTTATCAAGCAAAATACTGCACAAATATTCTAAAGAAATTTGAAATGGAGCACTGCAAAGAGGTATCCATATCAATGTCATCTAACTGTTATCTTGATGCAGATAAAAAATGGAAGCCAATAGATCAAACCAAATATAGAGGGCTTATTGGATTTTTATTATACCTTACGACAAGTATACCTGACATTATGTTTAGTGTTTGTATGTGTGCCAAGTTTCAGTTTGCACCAAAAGAATCCCATTTTATTGTTGCAAAGAGGATTCTCAAATATCTCAAAGGAATATTGAATGTTGGGTTGTGGTATCCTGGTGAGTTCTAAACTAAATCTAATTGGTTATTCTGACTCAGACTTTGCAGGGTGTAAGCTTGATAGAAAAAGCACTAGTGACACCTGTCATCTCTTTGGAAGAAGTCTAATTTCATGGCATAGCAAAAAGCAATCATGCGTTGCACTTTCTATAGCTAAGGCCGAGTACATTGCTGCTGGAAGCTGTTGTGCTCAATCTTTATGACTCAAACAACAACTTGAAGACTATGGTTAATTCTTAGTAAAATTCCTCTTCTATGTGATAATACTAGTGTCATCATATTAACAAAGAATCCAATTCAACATTCTAGAACAAAACATATTGAGATTAGATATCATTTCATTAGAGATCATGTTTCAAAAGGTGATTATGAAATTTTTTTCATAGAAACTGAAAAACAATTGGCAGACATATTCACAAAACCTCTTGCTCATGATTGCTTTTATAAAATCAGAACCAAATTAGGAATTTTAGATGCATCAAACATTACATAATTCACATATTATGATCATTTTAATTAATATAAAATTGTTTTAATCGATTAAATTCATTTTAAATACACTATCCATATTGTTTTAATCGATTATTTTACGAATTAATCGATTAAAAGTTTTAGATTTTTAAACTGTACATCTATTTTCTATGTTTTAATCAATTAATTTCACTAATTATTTTGGCTTTTCTGATTTTGTGCGGATGTTTGTTTCAAATCCCTTCTTTACCTATTTTTGATGAAGTCAAAGGGGGAGAAATTAATATTGAAATCTCACTAATAAAAAGTATACCCAAGTGATTTTTTTTGTAGATCAAGATCATTCAAAGTAATTCAAAAGAGGTGTTTTCGTCTTCATCAAATAGGGGGAGACTGATAGTGATGAAGATCTTATTGAATTCTATATTGATTGAAGATCTTAAAGATTTGATGAAGTCAAATGATCTTTGGGTTAAAGGGTATAGTGATTAGTGTGTCTGCATCAATATTAATAGGTATAATCATTCATTCTTCTTTGCTGCATAAGGTTTCATCATTTGAAAGAATTTGAAATGCCTCTAAACGTTTTAATCTGTTAAAAACTAGTTTTATCGATTAATATGTTCTTAAGACTAATGATTTAATTGATACACTTAAAGATTAATCGATTAAAATCAGCTAGTCACATTCCTGACAAAGTTTTAACTGATGTATTTTCGAAATAATTGATTAAAACCACTTAAAACATATACTATCACTGTTTTAATCGATGCACATTCAAAGTAATCAATTATTTTCATTAGAGATGTCTTTGAAAACCTTCTGTCAGTATTTTAACTGATGTAACTTCAAATTAATATTAAAATCACTTGAAAAGTTTTGAAAAATATTCTGTCAGTATTTTAATCGATGTGACTTTGAATTAATTGATTAAAATCACTTGAAAAGTATTGAAAAGTGTTCTGTAAGTATTTTAATCGATGTAACTTCAAATTAATCGATTAAAATCACTTGAAAAGTTTTGAAAAGTGTTATGTCAATCTTTTAATCAATGTAACATTGAATTAATCAATTAAATCAACTTAGAGAAGTTTTTGTCAAATTTTTTAATCGATTAAATCATGTTTTTATCAGTTAAAATCACTTGTAGGGTTTGGAGAATTGTTATGGCAGTATTATAATCGATTAAACCGCGAATCAATCGATTAAAATAACTTAGGAAATTTGTGTATAACTGTTTTAATCGATTAAATCACGTTTGCATCGGTTAAAATAAATTTGGAAAATGCTCAAGCACATTTTTACCTTTTAAAAGAAGTTTTAATTGATTAATCAAGAATAAATAATCGATTAAAAAAAGTTTTTAACCGATTAATTAAACCAGTTTGTTAGAAAAAGTCTCTATATAAACATACTTGCTTCGACGTTTTAAAAACACCTTTTGATATATCAATCAAGCAATTAATAGAGGTCTTTTCAAGGAAGAAGTGTGCTAGTTTCTGTGAAGTTAGTTCTTTCTTGAGGCACTTTTGCATTCTTGCATGTGAAGAAACTCATTCTGCAGAGGAAGAATTGCATCTACATAACCGGGTTTGGTTGTTCTAGTTTCTTCTCTTTGTTTTTGTTAATTCATATCTGTATTGTGTGGGTGTCTGGAAGTTTTGAGCACTGGTTCTGTAGCTAGAATTTGGCTACAGGTTGGTTCAAGAACTAGAACTTGGTTCTTGGTGAATGTTTGGTGCAAGAATTGGTATTTGGTTCTTGGTGAAGGTTGGGTCTTTTGTGATTCGGGTTTGTAATAAAAAACATAATCATTCTAGTGGAACTCAACTGGAATTTGGTTGAGAACTGGATGTAGCCCTATGGTTTGGGTGAACCAGTATAATTCTTGTGTTTCTTTTTCTATTCCTATACACTCTTTAATTATGCTTGTACTTTATACAACTTTGCTTGTGTTTCTTGGATCAATTCTTGGTCAGACTTCTTCATCTTTTGAAATAGAAAATTTGTATCCATAAAGTGCGAAAAAGTTTCAAAAGATCAATTTACCCCCCCCCCCTCTTGATCTCAACCTACATTTCTAATAACCACATCATTGTGTAATATCTTGAAATGATTACAATCAACTGCCAATAAAACCTACATTGTATGAAAAACAAATTAATTATATAAAAAATTAATAGACTAACCCTTCAATGTATGGAGCCAGGTATAGATATCTTTTGGAGTCACTCGTTCATGTTTTCATATACGGTTGGATTTGGACTTTCATGTTTCTAGATTTTTGAATGGATTGGAACTAAAAAAAATCCATATATTTGAGATTTTTCTTGTTCCATACTCAATTTTTGTCAATGTACCTAACAATAAATTATAAGTTAAATATCATATTGTAATGACTTACATGGCGCATGTTAAGTGGTAAAAAGTTGATATAATTATGCTTTGAATTGTTATGAAATAATTGAACTTATGTTAATTCTAATATATTTTTCTCCCAATGTAGGATGAATTCGAGAATACCTTGATACAAGAGTAAGGAGCATGATTATCAACATAATTGGAGCAAAACTGAAAGGAGGAAGAAGATTTTCAACATGGAAGTCGCTCGAGTGAGATAGACTCTCGCTTGAGCGAAGATTAGTTAAAACTCTCTGGAAGCCACTCGCTCAAGCGTCACTATTCTCGCTTGAGCGAATATCAGTTAAAACTCTATGGAAGTCAGTCGTTCAAGCACCAATAATTTCGCTTGAGCGAATGTTAGTTATTCTTCTCTGGAACTCACTCGCTCAAGCGAGCAATTTCTTGCTTGAGCGAAAATAGGGAATTTTTGCTTGAGCAAAAGCCACGAGGCCCAATTTTTCCTATAAAAAGATAAGACATATTTTGAGAAAAGTAAGTGGTTTTGGGGAGAAGAGGCGCGACTACTGCTAGGGTTTCGTCCAATCTTCATCAATTCTTCACTTCTTCCACATTTGGAGCATTGTAATGGCCAACATGAGTGACTAACTTCATTCTCTTGGGATTTGGTGCACTTCCTTTGAACTCTTTTGTATCATGGTGATATTTTGAGATATTAATCTATGTTTTGATGTTGTTATTCTTATCTTTTGTGCTTTAGAATGATTTATTCTTAATGTTTGGGGTATGATTGAAAAATATATCTTGAACCCTAGATCCCGATAAGAATATTTGTTACATTAATTGCCATGAATGGAAGGAATGTATCAATTGCTTAACACCCTAACCCTAATGCTGAAAAATCTCTTAATTATGTGTGAAATCAACATTTATTAGGTTTTCTTATGAATTTCATGTGTGAGAAATCAACATGGATGAATTACGTAGGTGGCATCAACATTGTTAGGTTAATTGATGTTCTTAATTGACATAACCATTGCAAAAGAGGGATAAGGAAGGAAGTCAATCCTAAGTGCCTTTAATTGATTTTTTCTAAACAATTTACAATTCTTGTTATTTAATTTCAATTCAACTCTTTATGCAAAACCCACTTTGTTTAATCTACTTAGTAAGCACATAATTGGGAATTTCCATTGAAACCATTCCTCGTGGGATCAATTTTTATTTAATCGAAATACTATATTGCAATTGATAATTTTTGTATGCTTGCTAATAATTCAACAAGTATTTTTGGTGTCGTTGCTGGGGAATGATGTTTTTTTTTAGAATTATTTGTTTAGCTTATTAAGTATTTTATTTTTATTTCTATTTTATATTGCTGTCTTGTACTAATCTTTGCTTGAGTTACTTTTTGATTTATGCATTTAAGAGAATAAGTATCTTCAGAGCAGTTAGAATTTAATTCGGAGATTGAAAAAACTGCTTGGAGGAACCGTGGTAGAAGAAAAAAGGAAACTCAAGAACAAGCCACAGGAGAATCTGTTAACTTGTCTCCTACACTCAACTTACTAGATCCAATCATAGAAGACATGGCGGAGGAAGGAGCAAATAAAAATCCAAATCCAAATCCACCTAGAAGAACACTTGGAGACTATGTTATGCAACAAGGTGCGAGACACTTCTCTAGCATTGCAATACCGGACAACCAAGCATTGGAGATGAAGCCAGCTTTCTTAAGCTTGATCAGTGCTCATCAATTCACTGGACTTGATCATGAAGACCCCTATATTCACTTGTCTACTTTTTATGAATTGATTGGTACCATGGGATTTAGAGCAACATATATTGAATCTGCATACTTAAGATTATTTCCTTTTTCTTTGGCAGGTAAGGCAAAGGAGTGGTTGAAGGCACATCCTAATCAAAGTTTGACCAACTGGGGTACTGCAGAAGATAAGTTCCTGAACATATTTTTTCCACCATCTCGCTACATCAAAGCAAAATTAGACATTTCCACTTTCGGACAAAGAGCAGATGAACCCTTTTGTGAAGCATGGGAGAGATTCAAAATACTGTTAAGGAGATGCTCAAACCATGGATTTGAAGACATTGCATAGTTAAACATTTTCTATTCTGGCCTGAGACCTGATACAAAGATGCTCTTAGATGCTGCAACAGGAGGAACTATGATGATTGTGGATGCTAAACAAGCCACAAGATTTATTGACGCATTAGCATCTACAGACCAACAGACTCAACATGATAGACATCTAGTGCAAAAGAAAGGAATGCTTGAGCTTAACACTTCAGATGCTATGCTAGCTCAGAATAAAATCATGACTAAACATATGGAAGTATTGACTCAACAAATAGCGAAGCTACCTTAATAATTACATGCTATCCAAGTTTCTCCTGGTCAACAATTCATGAAATGTGACTTGTGTGGAGGTGATCATCCAAATGAACACTGCTCTTACCAAGGCAACCTACAACAACAAAAAGCTAATTATATGGGTGCTCAAGGTAGTAGTGGTCAAGGAAGACAATCAAATTTCTCTAATCCCAACAACTATCAGAACAATTTTTCACAAGGATGGAGAGGGAATCAGAATCAGAATTTTGGATGGACACAAGGTGTTGGGCCATCTAATCAGCAACTCCCAAACTAGCAACAGTCATATCAGCAACCTTCATATCAACATCAGCAGCAACAATATCCTCCAATGCATGACAGAATGAGCAAATTGGAGGACACTTTAGAAAAATTCATGCAAGTTACTATGTCTAGTCAGAAAAATACTGATGCTTCATTAAGAAATTTAGAGATCCAAGTGGGCCAATTGGCTAAACAGTTATCTAAGCAGCAAGGAGGACAATTTTCACCTAACACACAAACCAATCCAAAGGAGCAGTGTAAGTCAATAACTACAAGGAGTGGTAAGGTTATAGGAAAAGAGATTGGTGACAACCTAGTTATAGAAAAGGAAGTCTTACAAGAAAAAGAGGATAAAGAAAAAAATGAGCGTGAAGGAGAAAAAGAGAAAAAATAAAAGTGAGAGTTTAGAAAAAGAAAAAAATACTGAAAAAGAAGAAGAAAAAAATAAAAATTGTGAGAAAAAGAGGGAGAAAGATGAGAATCAAATACCTCAACTAAAGGATTTACCATATCCTCGTCATCCTTCCAAGAAAGATAAGGAAAGACAGTTTGCAAGATTCATGGATATTTTCAAGCAATTACAAATTAATATTCCATTTGTAGAAGCTATGGAGCAGATGCCGACTTATGCAAAATTTATGAAAGAGTTGTTAACTAAGAAAAGGAGATTTACTGCAGAAATAGTGGAGTTAGAAGCAGGATGCAGCGCTATAATTCAGAAATTCTTACCTCAAAAGTCCAAGGATCCTGGCAATTTCACTATTCCAGTCACAATTGGAACTTTACAAGTAGGTAAGACATTAATTGATTTGGGTGCGAGCATAAATCTAATGCCTTTATCTATGCTTAAAAGAATAGAAGACTTGGAAGTAAAGCCTACAAGAATGACATTTTAGCTAGCTGACAGGTCTCTAAAATTTCCTTATGGTGTGGCGGAGGACGTTTTGGACAGAGTTGATAAATTTATGTTCCCAGCTGATTTTGTTGTGATGGATATGGAGGAAGATACTGAAGTTCCTCTTATACTGGGAAGACCTTTCATGAAGACAGCTAAAGTCATTATTGATGTGGATGATGGCAAATTAAAGGTCAGAGTAGAAGATGAGGAAGTTAATTTTAATGTATTTGAAGCATTACGACATCCCACAGATAAACAATACTGTCTAAGGATGGATGTAGTAGATGATATCTTTCAAGCAACAAGAAAGCAATTAACCAAAGCAAGCCCGTTAGAAAAAGCTTTGATAGGTGTTTATGATGAATTTGATGAAAAAGATGAAGAAGAAATTGAGAAATATCTGAAACATCTTGATTTAGCTCAAGAGGTTACTTCAAAAGAAATACAATATGAGAAATTGCAGCAAGGTCAGGAAACTGAGAGTTAGAAGCTAGAGTTAAAGGTATTACCTCCTCACTTAAAATATATTATTCTTGCAGATGGAGGCAACAAACCAGTGGTGATCAGCAATGCTTTAACAAATTCTGAAGAAGAAAAGTTGATCTCAGTTCTGAAAGATAATGAGAAGGCCATAGGATGGACATTATCTAATCTCAAAGGAATCAGTCCATCTTATTGCATGCACAAAATTCACATGGAGAACGATGTCAAGCCTGTTGCACAGCCTCAAAGACATCTTAATCCAACCATGAAAGAGGTGGTAAAGAAAGAAGTACTGAAATTGTTAGATGCTGGTATGATTTATCTTATCTCTGATAGTGCTTGGGTTAGCCCAGTTCAGGTAGTCACAAAAAAAGGAGGTATGACTGTAATTTATAATCATAAAAATGAATTAATACCTACTAGGATTGTCACAGGTTGGAGAATGTGTATAGATTATAGGAAATTGAATCAAGCAACTAGAAAAGATCATTTTCCTTTACCTTTCATGGATCAAATGTTAGAAAGGTTAGCAGGACAAGCTTTTTATTGTTTTCTGGATGGTTATTCAGGGTATAATCAAATAGCAGTAGATTCAAAGGATCAAGAAAAAACTGTTTTTACTTGTCCTTTTGGTGTGTTTGCTTATAGGAAAATGCCATTCGGATTATGCAATGCCCCAACAACCTTTCAAAGATGCATGCTAGCAATCTTCTCAGATTTGGTGGAACAATGCATAGAAGTTTTTATGGATGATTTCTCAGTATTTGGTGCATCATTTGACCAATGCTTGAGGAACCTGAATACTGTACTGAAGCGGTGTGTTGATACTAATATGGTGTTAAATTGGAAAAAATGCCATTTTATGGTAACTGAAGGCGTGGTGTTAGGCCATAAGATTTCTGCAAGAGGTATTGAAGTTGATAAAGCAAAAGTAGACATCATTGAGAAATCGCCACCACTAACAAATGTGAAGGGCATCAGAGCTTTCTAGGACATGCTGGATTCTATAGAAGATTTATAAAAGACTTCTCAAAGATTGCAAAGCCACTCAGCAACTTACTCAATAAGGATATTTCTTTTAATTTTAATGCTGAATGTTTGCATGCTTTTAAAATGTTAAAACAAAAATTAATTTTAGCCCCTGTGATAATTGAAGCTGATTGGAATTTAGATTTTGAATTAATGTGTGATGTAAGTGACTATGCTATAAGAGCAGTATTAGGCCAAAGAAAATCGAAGATCTTTCATGCTATACATTATGCTAGCAAAGTTCTCAATGGAGCCCAAATTAATTATGCAACTACTGAAAAGGAATTATTAGCTATAGTATATGCATTAGAAAAATTTAGAGCATTTTTGATTGGTTCATCTATTACTGTATATACTGATCATGCAACAATCACATATTTGTTAACCAAATTAGATTCTAAACCCAGACTAATTAGATAGATTCTATTGTTGCAGGAATTTGATTTGGTGATCAAGGACAAAAGGGATTGTGAAAATTTGGTGGTTGATCATTTATCCAGATTAGTTAATATTGAAGTGACTAGTAACCAATTAGAAGTACAGGAGGAATTTCCATATGAAAACTGATGATGGTACAAGAAAGACCTTGGTTTCTTGACATAGCAAATTTTAAAGCTGCAAAAGTTGTCCCAGAAGATTATACTTGGCACCAAAGGAAGAAATTCTTTAAAGATGCACATTATTTTGTATGGGATGATCCTTATCTTTTCAAAATAGGAAGTGATAACTTGCTGAGAAGATGTGTGACAAGCAAAGAAGCCAAAAGTATTCTCTGGCATTGCCACAGTTCTCCCTATGGTGGAAATTTTAATGGAGTAAGGACTGCTGCAAAAGTTCTTCAATCTTGTTTTTTTCTGGCCTACTTTGTTTAAAGATGTGCACAACTTTACACAACAATGTAGTAATTGTCAGAAGACAGGGGGAATATTAAAAAGATAGGAAATGCCCCTGAATATCATGTTAGAAGTAGAAATATTTGACTGTTGGGGAATTGATTTTGCAGGACCTTTTCCATCCTCATTCTCTAAAGAATACATCTTGGTAGCAGTTGATTATGTGTCAAAGTGGGTGGAAGTAGTGGCGACTGTAAAAGCTGATGCCAAAACGGTGATAAAATTTATAAAGAAGAATATATTTTGTAGATTTGGCACTCCTAGAGTCTTAATTAGTGATGGAGGGTCACACTTCTGTAATATTCAACTTCGAAAATATTTAGAGCATTATGGGGTCAGACATAAAGTCGCATCACCTTATCATCTACAAACTAATGGGCAAACAAAAATTTCAAATAGGGAAATCAAAAGAATATTAGAAAATACCGTTTCATCTTCAAGAAAAGATTGGTCAATAAAGCTAGATGATGCGCTTTGGGCTTATAGAACTGCATATAAATCCCCCACTGGGTTATCTCCATTTCAACTTGTTTATGGTAATTCATGTCATCTCCCAGTGGGAATGGAGCATAAAGTGTATTGGGCTTTAAAATTTCTAAATTTTGATCCAAAAGTTTCAATAGAGAAAAGAAAAATGCAGATGCATGAATTAGAAGAAATGAGACTTAACGCATATTAATCATCCAAGCTATATAAGGAGAAAGTTAAAGCATATCATGATAAGAAAATTCTGAAAAGAGAATTTCATCCAGGCCAGTCTGTGTTGCTATTTAATTTAAGATTAAGACTTTCCCTGGGAAACTAAAATCCAAATGGTTAGGACCATTCGTGATAAAATCTATAAAACCCTACGGTGCTGTGGAATTTGAAGATCCAGCAATAGAAAGCACATGGACAGTTAATGGGCAAAGAATTAAAGTATATTTAGGAGATGCAATTGACCATCTTCACTTCATCACATACTTGGATGAACCATAAAGCAAACAGGCCTCGAGATGAAGACGTTAAACAAGCGCTCTTGGGAAGCAACCCAGTATTTTACCTTTATTTTCTTTTCTTTTTGAAATTTAAATTTTTTTATTGCATTATAATTTGAGTATGAATAAATTTGAACATTGTTGAACTATTTTATGTGAAAACTTTTTGGGGTGTTAATTTATCATTGAATTGCATTTGACTATCATGTTAACAACCAAAATTCACTGATATTCGCTCAAGCGACAGATGATTTGCTCAAGTGAATTTACGTTGTTTCTCTCTGTTTCTCCTTGCTCAAACGAAAAATTTCGCTCAGACATTTTTGCTCAAGCGACAGATTATTCACTCAAACGAAAGTAAGTTATTTCTCTCTGTCTTTGGGTCGCTCAAGCGAATATTAAGTGAACTGATTTTTGCTTGAGCAAAAGTTCCCATATTTAGTTTTTAAAAATGCGAATTGGGTCAGTTTTCCAGATTTCCAAAACCCTATTCGAGACCCACTTCTCTCCAACTCATCTCTCCTCTAAATCAAGCCTAAGTCTTTCAAATTTCGGCTCCCATTTCATCATTCCAAATATTCTAGAGTATTTGGGTAGCTTTCCACCTATTGAAATCCTCAAAAATTTTAAATTGAGTCACTATTCACGCCTACTTCTGCATTTGTGAGTTTTTTCCGAAAATCTACAATTAAGGTAAGATTTGACCCCCTTTTGTTTGTAATTATCTAATTCTTGAATTAGATAATGTGTTTGTGGCTGGATTGATTGGTTAGAATGCATATGTATGAGATAAAAATTTTGCTGCATGCCAAGTGTTCAAAAAAATGCTTCAAAGTGATTTACTTGGCTATGAGATGTTATGATCAGAATGATCTCTTAGAATAAGCAAAATGCATGAACATAATCCAATTTTTCATTTTATATTATGGTAATCATATATCCATTAACTAATTGTGAATATCATGATGTTTTCAGATGGGTCCAAGAAGAGAATCGCATAGTGCTTCATCATCCAGAGCTACTGGGAAGAGGCCCAGAGTTGAGTTTGAAGGCATCCAAATAGATAGAAGCAGATTTAGGGATGCCGAGAGGTAGGAAAGATTTGAAAGAATTAGAAACTAGACTTTCATTTCGGAAAGAAGAGTGGAGCTTAATGAAGGAGAATTTCCAAAATTCAACAATGAAATAACTCACAGGAATTGGAGGCAATTGACGCTCCCAATGCCAAAGTACGATCCTGAGATAGTAAAGAAGTTCTACGCCAATTCTTGCCTAGTTGAAGGAGAGCCATTCCGGTCTCGCTCAAAAGTGAGGGGTCGTTGGATTCCTTACGATCGTAATGCGATCAACGATCTGCTGGGAAATCTGCTCTTTCTGGAAGAAGGTCATATTTGTGATTTCCAAGTCATCCGAAATACCAAGCGTCTAAGTTCAATGCATTTTAGAGATGATGACACAACAAGGGCCCTATGCTTACCTGGGATAACCATTGAAGCAAATCAGGCTGGCAAGGCATTAAGAATATTGAGGGCTAACATGACCACCCTAACTCAAATCTGGACTTCATTTCTGCTAGCCAACATAGTACCCATCAAGCACAGTTCGGATTTGAATATGCCAAGGTGTCACATTATCAAGTGCATTCTGGATGAGACTATGATAGATGTTGCCGCAATTATCTCTAAGGAGATTTATCAGTTTCTAGTATTAAAAAGCGGGCAACGAGCAGAGCAAGCTAAGGCTCTTAGATTTCCTTCCCTCATAACAGCCTTGTGTGTAGCTCATGGTGTGGATGTAAATCTGTCAGTGAACATCCGACCGCCCATCAACAGAAGATTTATAGAGCGGAATTGTGTGAATCCTACAGAAGGGGCACCACCACCACGGGCACAAGCACCACACCAACCACGACGAGCTCGACAACCACCTCCACCACCTCAGCAGCCAGATTTCCAAAGAATGATGCAGTATATGGAGCATCTATCATTGCAACAGTCAGCGACCCATAGGGGTAAATGCAGTATTAACACAAATTTTTATAATCTATCTTTGCAAATTGCTCCAGGTATGCAGTGGACGTCTCCACAGGAATTTGATGCTCTACTTCAATGGCCTGGGGATAGTCCAAACTTTCAGGGACGGGGTGAAGGTGTAGCTGAAGCACAACAAGAGGAGGAGGAAACTTCAGACGAAGAAGAAGAAGCAGAAAGTGAAGAAGAACAAGCGGGAGGAAAAATTTAATTCAAATTAATTTTTTTCTTTTGATGTGTTTAAGTTATTTTGTTCATTTGATGTTTTTAAGTTTTTGTTTTAATGTTTGGAATTGACACTTGAACTTAATGTGGTTAATGTTTTAATTTATGTCTTTAAATTTAATTGTTGTCCCATACAATTTGGATTAGAGCCAATTATGAAATTATTGGTTATTGTCTAATTCAAATCTGGAACTTGAAAAACCATTTTGATTGTTTCCAATAACAAGTGATTTTGGGATGATGAGTATGATAGTGAAAAAGGAATTTACGGGGAGAATTAGAAATTAAGTCTTAATTCAAAAGACCTTTTGATTTAAGTCTTGCTTAACAAATGCTGATTGCTTGAAGAAGACTATCAATATTGGATTGTTTAAATGAAGTGATTGAATGAGATAAAAACTTACCTGTGAGATGTGAGAGATCATGCTTCTCTGAGGATAGTTGATGATTAATTTTCCTTTGTTAGTCTTTGTAACTTGAATGTTTATGTATTCTATTTTCATTTGGAGTTGTGAGCATCACATCTGAAAAGCTATTTTTATATTGTGGTTCTGGAAGAGAAAGTGATAATAGGTGATGATTTTGTTTTGGAAAAATTACTTTTCTTGGGACAAGCAAGATTCTAGGTCGGGGGGAGTTGTTAAGAGGTAAAAAGTTGATATAATTATGCTTTGAATTGTTATAAAATCACTTAACTTATTTTAATTCTAATCTATTTTTCTCCCAATGTAGGATGAATTCGAGATTACCTTGATACAAGAGTAAGGAGCATGATTGTCAACATAATTGGAGCGAAACTGAAAGGAGGAATAAGATTTTCAGCATGGAAGTTGCTCGAGTAAGATAGACTATCGCTTGAGTGAAGATTAGTTAAAACTCTCTAGAAGTCACTCGCTTAAGTGCCACTATTCTCGCTTGAGCGAATATCAATTAAAACTCTCTAGAAGTCAGTTGCTCAAGCGCCAGTAATTTTGCTTGAGCGAATGTTAGTTATTCTTCGCTAGAGCTCACTCGCTCAAGCGAGCAATTTCTCGCTTGAGCGAAAATAGGGAACTTTCGCTTGAGCGAGCGATGTCGCTTGAGCGAAAGATGCAATACCCAAATTTTCCTATAAAAAGATAAAATGTGTTTTGAGAAAAGTAAGCCGTTTTGAGGAGAAGAGGTGCGACTATTAGAATCGCGCAGCGGAATGTTTGCGTGAACGGACAAAAACCAAGAGGGGGGGTGAATTGGTTTCTTAACAAAAATTAGGTTTTAAAAATTTTCCCCAAATTTTACCGATTAAAATGCTGTGTAAATGTAAATAGGATAAGGATAGAGTCTTACACAGAAGATTTATATTGGTTCGGATCAAAAGACCCTACATCCAGTTGCTAATCACTCAAACAGAGGATTAACGTTGTCATTATAATACAAGTTATTACAAACAGATAACAATGGAAAAGATAGAGTAATGAAAACACCTCTCTTGAGTCACACAAGAGATGAAGAACAACTTTCCCTAGAGACGGCACAACACACAATCCACTAAGAACTCCACTTAGTGATTCTTATCGCTTCTAGCCCACACCAGGTTCCAAAAGCCCCTTTTTCCTCCAACAAACAGTTCTCTGGCAATCACAGCTCTTAACTTTTGTTTGAAAAAGGTTGTTCAATTTTCTGAGAGCCTTAGAGAACCTTAAGTAGATGAATTAGGGTTTGGGAATTGGGGATTTTCGAAACTTGGTGTATTGGGACTAGGGTTTTCGAAAATAGGTTTAATTTGAAGTTCAAAATGCAAATCTGATTGAAATAATCGATTAAATGAAGTGTTAATTGATTATTACAAAGCCAAAATCAACAGAACCCCAAAACGCACTGGTTTAATCGATTATCTGCCCTGTTAATCGATTAACAGGCCTGTTAATCGATTAACAGGTGTGTTAATCGATTATTACAGTGAGCTGATACAGAAAATGGTTTTTCTCACTGTAATAATCGATTATCTGATGTTTTAATCGATTAAACCTGAGACTTTTTGATAAATATGAGTTTTTGAAGCTTCTAAGGAGTAGATTATGTACCGGCTATCTTAGACTCTAATATTACAAACTCAAACTCATCAAAATAGAGTTATTACACAATAATACAAGTCTTCAACTCTCTAAGTTCTTTGTTCTTGAATTATCATCAAAATCAACAAGCTTCATGTCCATGTAAGTTCAACATCAAGTCCTTGTATGTTCAACAATCTCCCCCTTTTTGATGATGATCAAAATTTTCTTTTAAAGCCTTGTAATAACCTGTTTTATCTGTCATACTAACAAACACATTAAACATACCAGATAATATTTAAATTTAATCATAAGAGACTTTAAATATTTCTCCCCCTATTTTGATTATAATCAAAAACATTAAGAGCTCCCCCTCAACATATTTATAACTTGGATATAACTCCCCCTCAAACAAAGCAATAAAAGAATACCAAATTTTATTTCATAAGTGAGAGTACATTACTACACAAGAAATAAAAACAATATTAAAATTCTTCACTATCACTATGAAAGTGAGCATCAAATTTATTCTCTAAGTGACACACTTTATGATCTACGTCAGAGATATGGTGAATGATTTCCTCATGCCGTACTCCAGAGAGAGTGAAGAATGCCTGCATCCTCTGGTTCATATCAGATAACATGTCTTCCATAGATTGGCGGGTTTCAGGATGAGCAGAAGACGTTCCAACACTTTGAATCTGATTAGAGGGAAACTCAGCAGCAGGAGGCATATCTTCATCAGAATCTTCATCATCTGCATCTATGTTTGGAATATCATCCTTGTGAACGAAAGTATTATTGACACGCACCATTTGGAGTTGGGTTAAAGTGTTGTCCAGCATGCGGTTTAAGTTTGTCGTTCGAACCATTTATTCACCTTCGACATTCACTCCTTTGTATTCAAGAATGCGGGAAATAAGGAAGGCATATGGAATTTTGAAGGTGGGATGACGTTTGGATTTCAACATAGTCATGGTGACGAGGCTGCCCCAATCTAGAGGCTCATTATTCATTATTGCATGAATAATGCGAAGATCTATTGAAGAGAATTGAGTATGATTGGTTGTCCGGGGACATAGGATCCAGACGAGTAAATGTAAGAGCATGCGTTCCTCCTTTTTCAAAGGTCCAGCTAGAAGGAGACGTCCAATCTCCATGGAAGGATTACGAAGAAAAGAACGGTAAGCCATGATCCTGTCAAAATCATCTAACTCACCAAAAACGTTAATAACATCATCTCTTATAGGAAAATGTGCAACGTTTTCCCAAATATTGTCATCAAGAATAATGGATACTCCCTTAACACGAGATGTAGCTACTTGATCTCTGAATTTAAAGCGAGAGTAAAATACCCTAACTAAGTCAGGATAATACGTACCTTGCATTTGGATGAAAGGGAGAACTCCTTGAATTTCAAGAAGATTAGGAAAATTAAATCCCCTATTGATGAATTGATCACCAATAAGGAATTTGGGAGTGATAATACCTTGTTCCTTCCAAAAATTTAGAAATTCCTGTCGGCCCTCAGCATCAGAGATCCATCCTTCAACAAAATTAGGACGGGGATGAGATGAAGGTGCAGATCTTCTTCTGGTGGGAATTTTAGCACAAGAAGATGAGGCCATTGTAGAATTAGAGGAGTAATAAGAAAGATTAGGAAGACAAGTGATGTTAGAAGAAGGCAAGAATGATAAAATGAAGCAAGAAAGCTTGGATTCAAGAGTGAGAGGTGTGTAGAAGTGAAATGGAGGTTCCTATTTATAACCAAACATCTCCAACGGTCATATGGGAGTGTATGGGGACCAAGAGAGTCGTTGGCAATGGCTAGAAGACCAAACCAACCAGGTTTAATCGATTAAAGCTTGAATTAATCGATTAAACCAGTAACAGACCCCTTTAATCGATTAATTCAAGCAGTTAATCAATTAACACTGTATTTAATCGATTATCTGATGTGTTAATTGATTAATCGAGTGAGAAATGTCATATTTTGGATGTCTTGGGTGCAAATAATCGATTATAACTTCAAATAATCGATTATTCCAGAGAGTTCATCAAATTTTTGAGGTTTAGACACATGATAATCTATTAACACCTTACATAATGGATTATAACATCACAACCATCCAAAAACTGTTTAATTAAGCAGAATTTAAGCTCTTTATAATATCCCTAAGTCTCTTCTAAGATCATAAAATCTATCCTTGGGAAGAGGCTTAGTAAAAATATCTGCTAATTGATGCTTTGTATCAACATACTCAATTTTTCAGTTTCCTTTACTTATATGATCTCTCAAGAAGTGATGTCTAATTTCTATATGCTTAGTCCTAGAGTGCATTACTGGATTCTTAGTAAGATTGATTGCACTTGTATTATCACACATCAAAGGAATATCATTTAGAAATATACTATAATCTTCTAGTTGTTGTTTCATCCACAAAATTTGAGCACAACAATTACCAGCTGCAATATATTCAGCTTCAGTGGTGGATAAAGCAACACATGCCTGTTTCTTAGAATGCCAAGATACTAATGATGATCCTAATAAATGACATGTCCCACTAGTACTTTTTCTATCTATTTTGCATCCACCATAGTCAGCATCAGAATAACCTATTAAACTAGTACAAGCTTCAGATGGATACCATAAACCAAAACCAGTAGTTCCTTTTAAATATTTTAAAATATGTTTTACTGCAGTTAGGTGAGATTCTTTTGGACATGCCTGAAATCTAGCACACACACAAACAAAATGCATAATATCAGGTCTACTTGCAGTTAAGTATAACATAGAACCTATCATACCTCTATACATGAATTGATTAATTTCCAAACCTGATTCATCCTTGTCTAAATAGCATGAAGTTCCCATGGGTGTGTTAGCTTCCTTTGAAGTGTCCATTCCAAACTTTTTGAGAATCTCTTTGCAGTATTTGGTTTGAGAGACAAAAATGCCATCTTTAAGTTGCTTGATTTAAAGTCCAAGGAAGAACGTTAATTCTCCCATCATAGACATTTCAAATTCTCCCTGCATTATCTTAGCAAATTCTACACACAAAGAATTATCAGTTGATCCAAAAATGATATCATCAACATATACTTGAACCACTAGGATATGTTCTTTTACTTTCTTTATAAACAAAGTAGAGTCAATTTTTCCTCTAGAAAAATCATTTGCAGTTAGAAAACTACTTAGTCTTTCATACCAAGATCTAGGAGCTTGTTTCAAACCATATAATGCTTTCTTCAATTTAAAAATATGATTAGGATAACTAAAATCTTCAAATCTAGGGGGTTACTCTACATATACTTCTTCTTTAATAAAATCATTCAAAAATGTACTCTTAACATCCATTTGATATAATTTAAATTTCATCAATGATGCATAAGCAAGAAGTAGGCGTATAGCCTCTAACCTAGCAACAGGAGCATAAGTTTCATCATAATCAATACCTTCCTCCTGACAATAGCCTTTTGCAACAAGTCTGGCTTTATTCTTTGTTATATTTTCACCTTCATCAAGTTTGTTTGAAATACCCATTTAGTTCCAATTACTTGATGTGATTCTTCTCTTGGGATTAATTCCCATACTTGATTCCTTTCAAATTGATTTAGTTCCTCTTGCATAGCTATGCACCATTGGTCATCTTTAAGCGCTTCCTCAACATTTTTGGGTTCTATCTGTGACACAAAAGCTACAGACATGCAGAAATTAGTCATATTTCTAGTTCTTACCCCTTTTGAGATATCACCAATAATATTGTCCATTGAGAGTCCTCTTGGTGATTGCCATTCTTTTGCTAATTCAGGCGTTTGAGAAGGCTCATTTTCTTCCAAATACAATTCATCAAGAGCCTCTCTTATATACTCATCATCACCTGCAAGTTCTTTATTTTACTCAAGCGGATTTCCCCCAAGGTCTACAATCTCATCAAAAGTAACATGTATAGATTCTTCAACATTTAAAGTTCTTCTATTAAATACTCTATATGCTTTGCTAGTTAGTGAATAACCTAAGAAAATGCCTTCATCGGCTTTTGAGTAAAATTTTCCTAAGTTGTCCTTTCCATTATTTAACACAAAGCACTTACATCCAAATATTTTCAAGTGAGCAACATTAGGCTTTCTACCATTTAAGAATTCATAGAGAGTTGATTTTATAATTGGCCTAATGAGCATTCTATTCAAAACATAACATGAGTTACTTACTGCATCAACCCAAAAATATTTAGGAACATTTGATTCATTTAGCATTGTTCTAGCAAGTTCCTCTAGTGACCTATTTTTCCTTTCAACTACACCATTTTGTTGGGGAGTCCTAGGAGCAGAAAAATTATGCAATATTCCATTTTCCTCACAATAATTTTCAAACCTTTCATTTTGAAACTCACCACCATGGTCACTTCTTAAAACTTTAATTCTTAAGTCTTTCTCATTTTGAATTTGCTTTGCAAACTTCCTAAAGACCTTAAAAGCTTCACTTTTCATTGTCAAGAAAAATGTCCAAGTAAATCTAGAAAAGTCATCAATAATCACAAGACCATAATAATTTCCACCAAAGCTTTTTATCCTAGAAGGACCAAATAAGTCTAAATGTAATAATTCTAAAGGTTTTGAAGTGGAAATAACATTCTTTGATTTAAATGATGATTTTACTTGTTTACCTTTTTGACATGCATCACATAATCTATCTTTTTCAAATTTTAACTTAGGCAAACCAATAACTAACTCTTGAAATCAATTTGTTCAAATGATGCATGTTTATATGAGCCGCTCTCTTATGCCATAACCATGGGTTCTCTTCCTTAGCAACTAAGCATGTTATACTAGTATCATGTATACAATCCAAATCAATCAAGTATATATTATTATGCCTAATGCCTTTCAAAGCTATATTTTCGGAATCTATCAAGTGTATGGTACAAAATTTACTTTCAAAGATTACCTTAAATCCTTTGTCACATAGTTGACTTATACTAAGGAGATTATGCTTTAGCCCATCAACAAGAAGCACATCCTTAATCTCCAAAGTGTTTGCACCACCTATATTACCAATTCCAAGAATCTTTCCTTTGTTGTTGTCCCCATAAGTTACATATCCTTGTTCTTTAGCTTTGAAACTCACAAATTTCGTTTTGTCTCCAGTCATATGTTTAGAGCATCCACTATCAAGATACCACATAGACTTCTTTAATTTGGAAGTTTCCTACAAAACAAGAACATAGTAAACTTGGGTCCCCATAACTTTTGGGTCCTTGGGGTTAGAGACAAATAATTTATTTAACTAAAGGAACCCAAATATATTTTCCTTTAGAAACACCAAAATGTTTGATTTTACATCTATTTGAAGTGTGACCATGTTTCATACAATAAAAACATGCTTTAGATGTAGCTTTTGAATATGATGCATTTCTAACAATAGATGATTTAGTTCCTTTTTCCACCCATACTCTTCTCTTTTTAATTTTAGGCTTTTTCAAAGGAACTTGATGGTTTACTCTATTTTGAGCTATAACAACTTTATCTTTATTAATGTTACTTATCTCCATTTCGGATTTATCTAGCAAATGATTAAGAATATCAATGTCATATTCATACTCTTTACAAGATGCACATACTATATTTTTATCATCATTCTCATCTATAAATACAATTTTCGTTTCTATGGTTTCCTTTTCATCTAAACATGCAATTTTCGTTTTTAAGGACTCTACCTCCTTTTCGGATCTACTTAAACTCTTTTTCACAGTTTTATAATCATTTTTCAAGTCCTTAAAGGCACTAAACAATTCATTATATGCATTTTGCTGTTCATCAAAATTATTTTCATCATCACTTGAAGATGAGTCAGAATCACTTACCTCAAAGTCAGAAAATATGTTGTCATTTGCCATTAAGCAAATATTGGCTTCAATTTCTGTGTCACTTGATTTTGAACTTGAGTCACTATTGTCCCAAGCGATGTAGGCTTTCTTCTTGAAGAAATTTTTGTCTTTGTTTTCTTCATTTTTCTTGTTTGGACATTCGGTCTTCACATGTCCTGTTTCACCACAACCATAGCATTTGATATTTACAGAATTATTTTCTCTTACCTTTCCTTTACCTTTGAATGGATGTCTTCCTTTGGCTTTCATAAATTTGGTAAACTTCTTTATCATAAGACTCAATTCTTCTTCATCATTCTCCGAGTCTTCTTCTTCCTTTTTACTCTTACCTTTAGAAATTTCAGTTTTGAAGGCTAAGTTCTTCTTTTGATATTGTCCTTCCTCATCATTTAGCCTTCCAAGCTCAAGTTCATGCTCTCTCAACTTTCCAAAGAGCACCGCCATAGACATTGTGGCAAGGTTTTGTGACTCCGAGATGACCGTCACTTTAGGTTGTCATTTCCTATCCAAAGATTTCAAGATTTTAACATTTAATTCATCAACATCAAAAATTTTACCTAACCCGATGAGATGGTTCACAATGTGTGTGAAACGCTTTTGAACGTCAAATATCGTTTCGCCTTGTTGCATTCGGAACATCTCATATTCTTGGATTAGAGAATTTTTTCGTGCTCTCTTAACATCGTCGGTACCTTCGTGGGTCACTCTTAGCATTTCCCACATTTCTTGAGCACTTTTACAAACGGAGATCCTGTAAAACTCGTCAAGGGTTAAAGCAGATGAAATAATATTTCTAGCCCTAATGTCAAATTAAGCTTTTCTATTTTCCTCCTCTGTCCATCTAGAAAATGGTTTAGGAACATCTACTCCATTTTCAGTAACTTTAGGAATATAGGGACCGTTTAAAATAGCGTCCCAAACGCCTCTATCAACAGACTCTAAAAAAATTTGCATTCTAACTTTCTAGAAAGGATAATTTTGACCCACAAAAAGTGGGGGTTTGTTGATAGACGCACCTTCAGCAAAAGTCTGATTTTGTCCGGCCATTTTCGAAAAATTTGAATGACTATCAAAGCAAGCTCTGATACCACTTGTTAGAATCGCGCAGCGGAATATTTGCGTGAACTGACACAAACCAAGAGGGGGGGTGAGTTGGTTTCTTAACAAAAATTAGGTTTTAAAAATTTTCCCCAAATTTTACCGATTAAAATGCTGTGTAAATGTAAATAGGATAAGGATAGAGTCTTACACAGAAGATTTATACTGGTTCGGATCAAAAGACCCTACATCCAGTTGCTAATCACTCAAACAGAGAATTAACACTGTCACTATAATCAAAGTTATTACAAACAGATAACAATGGAAAAGATAGAGTAATGAAAACACCTCTCTTGAGTCACACAAGAGATGAAGAACAGTTTTCCCTAGAGACGGCACATCACACAATCCACTAAGAACTCCACTTAGTGATTCTTATCGCTTCTAGCCCACACCAGGTTCCAAAAGCCCCTTTTTCCTCCAACAAACAGTTCTCTGGCAATCACAGCTCTTAACTTTTGTTTGAAAAAGGTTGTTCAATTTCTGAGAGCCTTAGAGAACCTTAAGTAGATGAATTAGGGTTTGGGAATTGGGGATTTTTGAAACATGGTGTATTGGGACTAGGGTTTTCGAAAATAGGTTTAATTTGAAGTTCAAAATGCAAATCTAACTGAAATAATCGATTACATGAAGTGTTAGTCGATTATTACAGAGCCAAAATCAATAGAACCCCAAAACGCATTGGTTTAATCGATTATCTGCCCTGTTAATCGATTAACAGGACTGTTAATCGATTAATAGGTGTCTCAATCGATTATTACAGTGAGCTGATACAGAAAATGGTTTTTTTTCACTATAATAATCGATTATCTGATGTTTTAATCGATTAAACCCGAGAGTTTTTGATAAATATGAGTTTTTGAAGCTTCTAAGGAGTAGACTATGTACCGACTATCTTAGACTCTAATATTACAGACTCAAACTCATCAAAACAGAGTTATTACACAATAATACAAGTCTTCAACTCTCTAAGTTCTTTGTTCTTGAATCATCATCAAAATCAACAAGCTTCATGTCCATGTAAGTTCAACATCAAGTCCTTGTATGTTCAACAACGACTACTGCTAGGGTTTCGTCCAATCTTCATTAATTCTTCACTTCTTCCACATTTGGAGCATTGTAATGGCCAACATGAGTGACTAACTTCATTCTCTTGGGATTTGGTGCACTTCTTTTGAAATCTTTTGTATCATGGTGATATTTTGAGATATTAATTTATGTTTTGATGTTGTTTTTCTTATCTTTTGTGCTTTGGAATGGTTTATTCTTGATGTTTGGGGTATGATTGAAAAATATATCTTGAACCCTAGATCTCGATAAGAATATTTGTTACGTTACTTGCCAGGAATGGAAGGAATGTATCAATTGCTTAACACCCTAACCCTAATGCTGGAAAATCTCTTAATTGTGTGCGAAATCAACATTTATTAGGTTTTCTTATGAATTTCATGTGTGAGAAATCAACATGGATGAATTACGTAGGTGGCATCAACATTGTTAGGTTAACTGATGTTTTTAATTGACATAGCCATTGCAAAAGAGGGATAAGGAAGGAAGTCAATCTTAAGTGCCTTCAATTGATCTTTTTTAAACAATTTACAGTTCTTGTTATTTAATTTCAATTCAACTCTTTATGAAAAACCCACTTTGTTTAATCTACTTAGTAAGCATAGAATTGGGAATTTCCATTGAAACCGTTCCTCGTGGGATCAACTTTTATTTAATCGAAATACTATATTGCAATTGATAATTTTGGTACGCTTACCAATAATTCAACAACGTATAATTCTCCTATAAAAATGTTCAACATGTAGTTTTCCCCAATAATCTCTAATGCATTAGGCAAGAAAACATACATTGGATCATCCTGAGCTTCTTCCACATCCTCATCAATAATAGGTTCTCTGATAACCTACTTATCACAATGGATAAAATCCTAAACAACATAAGACAAATAGTTAAACATTTATAGAATTACAAAGAATTATAAGAATATAATAGAAAGAGAAGGAACGTTACATATATTATATTTTTTTGTACTCAGAGTGACATCACTAAACATCTTGGGCAAAAAAAATATGTGCCACTTTTCTGTGTTAGACAAATGGCATCTAGAGGGGGGTGAATAGATCCACAAATTGAAATAGATGCCTGTAGACCCCTAATCTTGTCCAACCTCACAATAAGTTCAAGAATCCTCTGTTTCGAAGATGGTTTAGGCTCCAATAAGCCCCTAGTAGAATTTTCTAGGTTCCATTTAGGATAAGGAGGGTTTTCTGAGAAAATAAAAATTGGAAATTTTGTCAAAAACGTCGGATGGTCGTCCAAGCTAACCAGACGGTCATCCATACCTATTTTCAAGCAATGGACGACCGTCCATTTGGACCAGCCGACCGTTCGTGCCTATTTTGAGAAATAGACGGTCGTCCATGTTGAATAGACGACCGTCCATGCTCACTTTAGGCCATGGACGACCGTCCACTTAAGCCAGACGACCGTCCACTTTTCTTGGCTCGTTTCCCTATAAATAGGACCCTCATTTCTTACTTTTCCAGAAACCTCACTCTCTCCTATGCTCTAGAGAACCTATTTTGAGATTTCTAAGCAACTTTGAGCATTATTCCAGAGTACGAGTGAGTGATCTTTTGACACTCGAGGAGCGTAGTTAATAATATTTCTGTTTGAGGGAGGAGTGTCTCTGTAGAGAGAAGGGAATGCCAAAAAGCGTCCTCAAGTCCAAGATTTATAAAAGCCCGCTTCAGAGGTTTTTCTTCATATCTCTTCTCTTTTATTGCTTTACTTTTGTGTGCTTTAGTTAGAGCCATGTAGAAAATCATTTAAATACTGCAATAAATAAATAGGGTAGAAACATAATTTTTATTGTCTCTATTTTTAAGATTATTCCATCATAGGGAACCCAAAATGGGCGTTGTGGAGTGCTAATACCTTCCCCACACGTAACTAACTCCCTTACCCAACTCTGGTTATAATGGCCAAAGTTGGTTTTTCTTAAAACAAACGCCTTCTTTTTATTTTCCTTTTCCAATGTTTATGGTAAAAACATGAGTGGCGACTCTAGAACCCATTTACGAAAACCTTGTTCTTAAGGGTAGTTCGGTTATTGGACATCCTAAGAGCGATGACCACTTTTTAAAACAAATGCGAGTCATAAAAACCATCACGTTGCTTTGACCACTCTTTTTACGGCAGAGGCCAAAAAAGAAAAGGCCATGACAAGAAGAAGGCCAAATAAACCCCAAGTGGGTCAGAAAAATAAAGACAAGGAATCGAAAATTCCATTCCTCCATCGGAATAAAAGCTTCACAAAATCAGCTCACACCAGCATTAATCAAGGAGACAAGACTCCATCGCCCCCAGAGGGCAACTAAAAATCAGATCACCTGGGAAACAATTGTCGCCGCCGTCGAAAAGAGGCGGTCGGAGCGAAACGATGGTTCCGACTTTCCGTTTTTTGCGTTTTTATGGGTGAGGTTACAACGCCTTTAGGTCGTATGATAACCGGGCTGAACCTAAGGACGATGTTTTCGAAAGGGTGTTCTTAGATCGTCCGATAATTGACCTAAGAACAAGTTTGAAAGGGTTCTTATGGAGTCGCCACTGATGTTTTTACCGGAAACATCGAAAAAGGGGATAAAAAGGCGTTGGTTTTTTTTTTTAAACCAACTTTGGTCGTTAAAACCAGAGTTGGGTAAGGGAGTTAGTTACATGTAAGGGAAGTGTTAGTTCCCTTACAACGCCCCTTTCGGGTTCCCTATGACAGGCCAGTTATTTTATAGATAAACCTTTGAAATAACGCTTTTACGCTTTTATTTGCAGAATTAAAATGATGACTACATGGCCCTAATATCTATTACGCAATTTAATATGAATAAAAAGGATAGTAAAAGAGAGGGAGAGAGTGAAGAAACCTTCGGAGCAAGCTTTTGATTAATTCTCTTGAAAAATAGGGTGCGTTTTGGCAGCCCTTCGCTCTTACAACGTCGAAATTGCTCTCGAAAACGCTATAAAAACTCTCTTAGACACTCAGAAACTCCAGAAATGCTTCGGAGGGGCTCTAGGAGAAGAATTTTGAGAAATTGTAGAAGGGAAGGTGGAAGAACTGTGTGAAATAGAGGGGAGAGCGCTCACAATTTATAGGGATTCGCACCTGTCAGGTCGAGACGGCGGTCTCGACTGACAAGGTTGAGACGGCATTCGGGACGGTGATCTTGACTTGAATAAGTGGCGAGACGGTGGTCTCGACATGCCAAGTGGTGAGAAGGCCTTCTCGCCAAACGGGAGGGGGGTCTCGCCAATAGTAAGTGGCGAGACGGCGGTCTCGCCAAACGAGACGGCGGTCTCGACTTGCCATTGATCGAGACGGTGGTCTTGACTCCTGAAGGCAAAAATCCTTATTTTTGTACAGAAAATCCTTCCTACTCTAGTATGGGGCCTAATAGTCTCTCCTAGTGGCTTTTTAGGCTTCGTCCATCTTCGAATAGGAGGTCTTCTGCTCTTATTTTGAGGCCGGGCAAGATTTAGGGTCTACAGCTGCCCCCCCTTCACCTGACTAGCCGAGTGTTGGCCTGTTGTGCCAAGAAGATTGGTTGGAGGGTGAAGGAGTTAACCCTCTTGCCCGGTTACCGTTCGGATGTTGCGTCTTGCGGCAGTTGATCCTCTGGGGAAAAAGTGTGTTGTGTGCCTCTAGGATGCTCCTTCTGATGGTAACCGATCCCTTTGGTTGACACATGGTAGAACCTCAAGATACTCCTTCTGATGGTAGCCGATCCTTCGGTTGATGAGTATAAACCCCCCATCAGGCTGGTAGTTACAGTCCACTGTTCGTAGGACTGGATGAGTATAAACCCCCATCAGGCTGGTAATTGCAACTTACTGGTCTGTCTCGTGTGCAGATTAGGCGCACTTCGTGCGCAAGTTGATGGGTATGAACCCCCCATCAGGCTGGTACAGTCCACTGCGTGGGACTGGTGGTGGCGGCGGCTTACTGCTTAGTAGCTCATGCACCGTCATTTTGAATGTTTTCGTTTGATAAAGTCCTCCGATGTGTCGGGGATCTTTTGATTTTTGGTTTTTTCTGATAGCCATCCAACTTGTTGATTGCTGAGGATTCTTTGTTTTGATCCTTTGGTAGTGTTCATCCGACTTTGCTGGTTGTTGGGGATTTTTGATGAGTGCCTCTTAGGTAGGCAGGAATCCTCTGGGGATTTGTTGATCTTGGTGACGCCTCTGAGCAGGCATATACTCCATTGAGTTTCTGGTAATGCCTCTGAGTAGGCAGATGCTTCATTGGAAGTGAAAACTTTTGGCTGCATTTGTTTTGCCTTGCCTCTGACTAGGCTGATATTCCCTTATGGGGATGCTGGCTCTTGCTTGCCAGGTCTTGCCTATGCGTAGGAAAATGACATTCTGAGGATGAACCTGAAGTTTTCCAGTAGGCTCACTGGGATGATCTTTCTTTTTATTGATCCACAGGGGAATTGGTTGACTTCCCGGGGGTCAGATTTTGGTAGCCCTTTGGGGGAATGGAGTCTCGTCTCCTTAATTGATATGGGTGTGAGTTGGTTTTTGTGATGCTCTTATTTCATTGGGGAATGGGTATTAAGTTAGGATTTTAATTTAGCCTTTTTTCGCGATTTATCTCTTTTTTATCGCGATTTTGAAATCTGGCTTTTTTATGGGGATAATGCATGCGTCTTTTTACTTTTTAGTTTCTTTTATACACGCAGACTTTTTCTTCTTTTTGGGGATCCGCAGGGGATAAAGTTTTCTTTGGTGATCCATCAGGGGATTGTCGATTTTCTAGGGATATGATTTTTCTTTTCTGGGGATGGAGTATTGACTCCTTGATTGATGTTGATGCGAGCTAAACTTGTGAAACTCTTATTCCACTGGGGGATGGGAATTTCTGATTCCTTTTTGTAGACTTTTTAGGAGATTCACTTGAGGATTTTTATTCGGCCCTCTCTGTCATGGCCTTCTTTGTCATCTATTGGAGATGAAGGGTTTTCTTTTCTCTTCTTTCTTTTTATTGTGCCCTTGATGGTTTGGACTCTTTTGACTGTTGATGATGATGGGCTCTTGAAGCCTTTATTCTCCATTGGGGAGTGTGGAGGAGACTTTGGGTGAGTGTGCTCGATGACTCATGTGGTGGTAATGCTGAGCCGTGAGGAGTATTTTTGTTTTGCCTTCGGAGTAGGCAGGGATCCTCTTGGGGATGACTAAGCCTTTCCGTTGGCTTTTCTTTTATGATGTCTGATGATTGTGCCCTCCTTTATTGGGTAAAAAAATGATGACTAGAGCTTTGGCTTCTGGAAGCTTCTTATTTCTTCTGAGCTTATTTGATGATGACAACCCGCTCTTCTTTCTTGAGGGAGAGAAATGTTTGAAGACTTCTTATATGTGCCTTCTTTTTCTAGGTAGAAGGATGGTAGTTGGAGCTCTTGATTTTCGGAAGCTCTTATTCTGATGAGTCGTTTGATTGACGACTTGCTCTATTTTCTTGAGGGCATTATTTGGAGAGTTGGTCTCAGTGATCATGTTTTCAATCACAATCATGGAACTAGTCTCCTTATATGCATGAATGCTTTTCGTTTTTTTTGTTTTTTATCTGAAATAATTTTTTATTTCTTTCATTTTTTATCTTGACAAAGTCGTTTTGTGCGACTACTTGTGTGTGGATACCCTAAATGCAATTTATTCTTTTATTTGATGCATCTAGAGAAGTAACTGACATTCTCCTGCTGAACTTTCATGATTATGATGAAGGGCCCCTCTCTTTTACTCATTTTTTTGGTTTAGCCCTGTCTTTTGCCTAGACCGCCCTTTTGGGGTTTTCGATCTAGCAAGCTGCCTTGATTTTTGCCTAGGATATCTTAGCGGGCTTCACCCGCCAGCCGGTCTCGTGGTACATTAGCCAATAACCGGTCAATCGGGTGAAGGGGGGTAGCTATAGACCCCTAATCTTGCCCGACCTCACAATAAGTTCAGGAATCCTCCGTTTTGAGGATGGTTAAGGCTCCAATAGGCCCCTAGTAGCATTTTCTAGGTTCCATTTAGGATAAGGAGGGTTTTCTGAGAAAATACAAATCGAAAATTTTATCAGAAACGTTGAATGGCTGTCCAGGCTAACCAGACGGCCGCCCATGCCTATTTTGAGCAATGGACGACTGTCCATATGAATAGATGGTCGTCCATGCTCATTTTAGGCCATGGACGGTCGTCCACTTAAGCCAGATGCCCGTCCACTTTTCCTGACTCGTTTCCCTATAAATAGGACCCTCATTTCTCACTTTTCCAAACACCTCACACTCTCCTATGCTCTAGAGAACCTACTTTGGGATTTCTGAGCAACTCTGAGCATTATTCCAGAGTACGAGTGATCTTTTGACACTCGAGGAGTTTAGTTAATAATTTTTCTATTCGAGGGAGGAGTGTCTTGAAAGAAGTTAAATTGATATGTCGCAGTTTCAACACTTTCAAATGAGTTCCCCTAAAACAGTAATAATGCAGTACAATGGGAACCAGAATATCAATCCGTGGAAGTAATAAGAGTATATGATTGAGTTATGAATGATTTAATGGGGAACTAAACTAAAAATGAAATTTACAATCTTAGACTAAATTAAAATGAGGTAAAATCCTAATATGCGAGTGAATGAAAATACTCGCAGAATGCAAAAATGGCTAAAAATATGGAAAATCACAAATCGACCGTGATGAACGAGTAACCACGAGTCGAGTATCGTAAATCGACCGACGTGAACGAGTAATATTATTCAAGAATCACGGTCGGAATTTTGTGCTCTCGGTCAACATACAAAAAATAATGAGTTGTCTCGGTCAAAAATGGAAATTAGTGAACAAAATATATGATTGACCTATAAGAATGTAGGCGTAAATGAAAACAAATGCGAGATGAATGAAGTTAAACGAAATTCATAAATCGACCATAATGAATAGTAACCACGGTCGAAACCACAATCGAAATGTGAACTCTCGGTCGAATGAAATGTAAAAACAATTTCTCAGTCAATAATCAAATTCAAGGTGTAAAATATATGAATGACCGAGTGAAGTGTAATTATGTTTGAGTTTTGAGTTTTTAAAATGGAAAATGACCGTAGTGAACGATGATCGGTGGTCAGAAAAGTGGTCAGAAAATCAACAAAATAAAAGGTCTCGGTCAAAATGAATACATGAAGAAATTCCTCGGTCAAGAATCAAATGAAGTGTATAAAATGTATGGTTGACCGATGTAAATGCAAATATTTTTGTATTTTGAGTTTTAAAAATATGAGATGACCGTGTGAGATTGTTTTGGTGCGTGTGGTTGAAAACCTGACCGAGTGACAGTGGTCACTTCGGTCAAAATGTTCAAAACAGTGGTAAATGTGTGATGTGAATGATGGAATGAGTGAAGTAATGTATATTTATGAGTTTTTCAGTATTCAAGGGGAATTTGTAGTACGAGAAAATTAAAATGAGAACCTAGCTACACTTAAACTATTCTAATCTTATGCTAATCTATGACAGAACCTAAAACAATGCAGTAAAATCTATCTAAACCTAAAAATAAGCTTCTACAGAGATTAAAGCAAGTAAACAAAGCAATAAAACCTAGCTACCGTGACTGTAAAGCAATTAAAACATCAAAACAGTAAAGTAAAAGCAGTAAAATGCAGAAAATTAAAGAAAGCAAGAACAAGAACTGTGGAGCAGATTCGGTGTAAGCAAAATTGCAAAACTACTGCGTTTTTGACATTGTGAAAACCTAATTAATCAATCAAGCATTCACCATACAGTTCACCAAAGTGATTGCAAGCTTCAATCCTCAACCGAGAGACATCCACAAGCTAAAGCAAGTCAAGAACACAAGTCTTAAACAAGTTGTCACATGCAATTCAGTTCCAGCAGATTTTGTTCGGTAAAAACCTAATCTAATTCATGAATTCAGTAAAGAAAAACAATTAAAGATGATAGAAGAAGGAAATCCAGATCCAATTCGTGAAGAACAATGAAGAAGAATGAACACATACATGGAAGATTGAGATGCAAGCAAGGAGAAAGAGCCATGGTGCAGTGGAGAGAACAACTGAGAGAATTCTGATCGATTTGATTGAATCTGAACTTGAAAACTTCGACTATATGTTATTACATTAAGTTAATTTACTATATACTTCAACTAATGTACAATTACAACTTACAAGGCCCATCACCGGACCTAATCCAATAAGATATTGAAGAGTCGCACTGCCTTCGTTTCAGTGCAGTACCGCGCGATTCAAAGCTTGCAGTTTTCTCAATTATTCTTCAAATGGAACGATTGTGGTCTCATTAGAAAGCTTGTTAAGTTATCTTTCAAACGCCACCGTTTTGACTAATTTTGGCGGTCTATCGATTTTATGATAATTATTTTACTGAGGCATGCCCGGTGGACCGACTCTGTGCGTGTAACCTCCCTTAACTAATTTATATAAAATTCAATTTAGCTCCGAATTGAGTGTTTCTTGATCCGCTGGAAAGATGAATTTGTCTAGCTTTCAATGCTTCAAGAATCATGATTTTAGGATCTCTGTAGAAAAAATAATAAATAAAACAGTAAACTAATATCAGTACCCGTATACAATAAAATACAGCCAATTTATTGTTTTTATGCAGAATTTTATATTACGGCTTCTAAAGGCCTAGTAATACAAATTATAGTTAATTAAGCTTTATTAACATATTATAAACAATAATATAACATTATAAGCTACTTAAGATGTGCTAAAAATCAGTCACATCAAATACCCCACACTTAGCCCTTTGCACTCCTGGGCAAAGCTTAAGTTCTCGTAGTTCCATGTTTTATAAATCAATTAAGTAAAGTGAGCATATAAAAATTCATATCCAAGCCTCATGCATCTAAGTTACAGCATCAAACACTTGACTCCTTAATTAATAGGCACTCATGAATAATTTAAACAAAAATCTATCCAGCTTTACTTGAGAATTTCCTCACTAGGTCAAGTGTTTCACTCATCTCTCAACTGTTTAAATATAGGTGATGTTTCACTCAAATATTCTCAATGCAAAACCATTATCATAGGCTTGAATAAATTCTAATTTCAATCATCCTAATTACCATGCATCCAAAGAATCAAAAGGACTTTAATTAAGCTTATAACGTGGCCATGGGTTATAACTTTTAGGTATGGATAACAAAGGGATGCAAGGCTTTAAATAATGGATCTTTGATAAAAGAAACATGGTTTTAAATACTGCATAAGTGTGGTGGAAATCTTTAATACATAATGTTTTTCAATGCCTTCGGCTTCATAATTTATCATTCCTCTCTTTTTTTTTTTTTTTTCAATACAATCCAGCTTTGCTGTTTTTAGCTTTTCAACTTTTTTTTTTTTAAACCTTACATAATTTAAAAACCACCCCACACTTGAGCTTTGCTCAATCTATGAATTAAAACCTCTTTCCTTCACCAAAGTCCAGGGTTAAAACTGGTTTTTCTGGCTTCAGGCTTGTAATGTACAGGTTATAAACAAAGAAAAGATAAATCAGGCTCAAGGGGGTGACTAGGGTCAATAATATTTAAAGGTTGGCTTTATTTGGTCAGTGGTCGCAACAAAGATGGCCTTGATCATTTTCAACGGATGCATAAAACCGAGATAATTTACTCGAGAGAATAAAGTCAAGTTCTCGCAATAGTTAAAACATCAAGAATAAATCACACATCAAAGAATGAAGGCTCAAATCTCACGGCTTTTAAACTCAATTCAACTGGAATCAATCCTGTTTTAACTTATCATGGCATCCACTAATTCGGTGATCAAAATGTCTAAATACCTCACTTAAATAATCATAAAGCAATGAATAAATCAAGGTTGTAACTCACATAATTTAGAAAATCAGATTATATAAAACATAATACTGCATCGACTTGCCCAACTCAGAATTACAAAGCTCAAGTATGAACAAATCAAAGTCATTAATTAATTTAGAAATCTCCCTAAATACCCCACACTTGAAAGACACATTGTCCTCAATGTGAGTCAAATAAGTTTAGAAAAATAATACCCGAAAAAAAACTTTAATCAGCATAATTAATCAGCACATAGCTTATTGCTGCACAACTGGGTTAGCTAAAGAAATTATATGATTATCCATATGTGAAACCGGTTGACTTTCATGGAATATCTTAAGTCTATGACCATTAACTGTAAATATATTACCTGTTTTTGGATCAAAAATTTCAACAGCTCCATGGGGAAATATTTTAGTAATAACATAAGGACCTGTCCATTTGGATTTTAATTTACCTGCAATAAGTTTAAGTCTAGAATTAAATAAGAGTACCTTTTGTCCTTCTTTAAATTGCTTCCTACATACGTTGTCATCATGGAACCTCCTTGCTTTTTCTTTATATATTATGAGGATCTTCTCCATCCAAACCATGGAACTTGGGCAACAAATGAATTAAACCAGATTTCAGCTCATAACCCACCATTCCTTCTCTTGGCGGAGACATTTGTATACATAACGGCTGGTAGTGCTCAGCAGGTGCTGCCAGCTCCTTCAAAGTCTTTTCTTGTTGTGAACCCATATCAGAATCAATACTCATCGGGTCTTGACCTGTTTTTAAGTTTTCTGTGTTTTGTTGTTCTTGTGTCCTCTGCCTCAGTCTTTTAGGCAAGTTCCTGATGCAAGTTCTGGCAATTTCTGGATCAAATGGAGCTAGGTCCACTTTAGAAGATCGGGTCATACACCTAGGTACCTGTATAAAAGCTGCAACAAAACAACACAAGTGCAAAAATGCAATTGCAATGCAAACTAAACTATATGCAATGAAATGAATCAATCACAACTCCTACTTCTTAATGATCTTACTTCACAACGGCAACGGCGCCAATTTGAAAGAAGTTAAATTGATATGTCGCAGTTTCAACACTTTCAAATGAGTTCCCCTAAAACAGTAATAATGCAGTACAATGGGAACCAGAATATCAATCCGTGGAAGTAATAAGAGTATATGATTGAGTTATGAATGATTCAATGGGGAACTAAACTAAAAATGAAATTTACAATCTTAGACTAAATTAAAATGAGGTAAAATCCTAATATGCAGTGAATGAAAATACTGCAGAATGCAAAAATGGCTAAAAATATGGAAAATCACAAATCTGACCGTGATGAACAGTAACCACGGTCAGTATCGTAAATCTGACCGACGTGAACAGTAATATTATTCAGGAATCACGGTCAGAATTTTGTGCTCTCGGTCACCATACAAAAAATAATGAGTTGTCTCGGTCAAAAATGGAAATTAGTGAACAAAATATATGTGTTAAGGTTCCAACACATATAGCCAATTGGTTTTATGTTGGAACCTTAACATGGTATCAGAGCCAAAGCCTAACATCTTTCCGGTTATTGTCATGGGCCAAAAGTTGCCCTTTAGTTGGGTCAAAAGTACCCTTTGCCTGGTCCGGCGGGCTTCGTTGTAGGCGATGTGGGACTTTCAACACACCCCCTCCAACGAAGCCCGCCGGACCAGGCAAAGGGTACTTTTGACCCAATTAAAGGGCAACTTTTGGCCCATGACAATAACCGGAAAGATGTTAGGCTTTGGCTCTGATACAATGTTAAGGTTCCATGTTGAAAGTCCCACATCGCCTACCTCATATCATTTGGTATGGTTTAAATACATGTTAGGCTACTCCACATATAGCCAATTGGTTTTATGTTGGAACCTTAACATGGTATCAGAGCCAAAGCCTAACATCTTTCCGGTTATTGTCATGGGCCAAAAGTTGCCCTTTAGTTGGGTCAAAAGTACCCTTTGCCTGGTCCGGCGGGCTTCGTTGGAGGGGGTGTGTTGAAAGTCCCACATCGCCTACCTCATATCATTTGGTATGGTTTAAATACATGTTAGGCTACTCCACATATAGCCAATTGGTTTTATGTTGGAACCTTAACAATATGATTGACCTATAAGAATGTAGGCAGAAATGAAAACAAATGCAGATGAATGAAGTTAAACGAAATTCATAAATCTGACCACAATGAATAGTAACCACGGTCAGAAACCACAGTCAGAAATGTGAACTCTCGGTCAGAATGAAATGTAAAAACAATTTCTCAGTCAATAATCAAATTCAAGGTGTAAAATATATGAATGACCGAGTGAAGTGTAATTATGTTTGAGTTTTGAGTTTTTAAAATGGAAAATGACCGTAGTGAACAGTACTGGTGGTCAGAAAAGTGGTCAGAAAATCAACAAAATAAAAGGTCTCGGTCAAAATGAATACATGAAGAAATTCCTCGGTCAAGAATCAAATGAAGTGTATAAAATGTATGGTTGACCGATGTAAATGCAAATATTTTTGTATTTTGAGTTTTAAAAATGTGAGATGACCGTGTGAGATTGTTTTGGTGCGTGTGGTTGAAAACCTGACCGAGTGACAGTGGTCACTTCGGTCAAAATGTTCAAAACAGTGGTAAATGTATGATGTGAATGATGGAATGAGTGAAGTAATGTATATTTATGAGTTTTTCAGTATTCAAGGGGAATTTGTAGTACAAAAAATTAAAATGAGAACCTAGCTACACTTAAACTATTCTAATCTTATGCTAATCTATGACAGAACCTAAAACAATGCAGTAAAATCTATCTAAACCTAAAAATAAGCTTCTACAGAGATTAAAGCAAGTAAACAAAGCAATAAAACCTAGCTACCGTGACTGTAAAGCAATTAAAACATCAAAACAAGTAAAGTAAAAGCAATGAAATGCAGAAAATTAAAGAAAGCAAGAACAAGAACTGTGGAGCAGATTCGGTGTAAGCAAAATTGCAAAACTACTGCGTTTTTGACATTGTGAAAACCTAATTAATCAATCAAGCATTCACCATACAGTTCACCAAAGTGATTGCAAGCTTCAATCCTCAACCGAGAGACATCCACAAGCTAAAGCAAGTCAAGAACACAAGTCTTAAACAAGTTGTCACATGCAATTCAGTTCCAGCAGATTTTGTTCGGTAAAAACCTAATCTAATTCATGAATTCAGTAAAGAAAAACAATTAAATATGATAGAAGAAGGAAATCCAGATCCAATTCGTGAAGAACAATGAAGAAGAATGAACACATACATGGAAGATTGAGATGCAAGCAAGGAGAAAGAGCCATGGTGCAGTGGAGAGAACAACTGAGAGAATTCTGATCGATTTGATTGAATCTGAACTTGAAAACTTCGACTATATGTTATTACATTAAGTTAATTTACTATATACTTCAACTAATGTACAATTACAACTTACAAGGCCCATCACCGGACCTAATCCAATAAGATATTGAAGAGTCGCACTGCCTTCGTTTCAGTGCAGTACCGCACGATTCGAAGCTTGCAGTTTTCTCAATTATTCTTCAAATGGAACTATTATGGTCTCATTAGAAAGCTTGTTAAGTTATCTTTCAAACGCCACCGTTTTGACTAATTTTGGCGGTCTATCGATTTTATGATAATTATTTTACTGAGGCATGCCCGGTGGACCGACTCTGTGCGCGTAACCTCCCTTAACTAATTTATATAAAATTCAATTTAGCTCCGAATTGAGTGTTTCTTGATCCGCTGGAAAGATGAATTTGTCTAGCTTTCAATGCTTCAAGAATCATGATTTTAGGATCTCTGTAGAAAAAATAATAAATAAAACAGTAAACTAATATCAGTACCCGTATACAATAAAATACAGCCAATTTATTGTTTTTACGCAGAATTTTATATTACGGCTTCTAAAGGCCTAGTAATACAAATTATAGTTAATTAAGCTTTATTAACATATTATAAACAATAATATAACATTATAAGCTACTTAAGATGTGCTAAAAATCAGTCACATCATGTCTCTATAGAGAGCGGGACTGCCAAAAAGCGTCCTCAAGTCCAAGATTTATAAAAGCCCGCTTCAAGGGTTTTTCTTCATATCTCTTCTCTTTTATCGCTTTCCTTTATTCCTTTCTTTTTATGTGCATTAATTAGAGCCATGTATATAATCATTTAAATACTGCAATAAATAAATAGGGTAGAAGCATAATTTTTATTGTCTCTATTTTTAAGATTATTCCATCATAGGGAACCCGAAAAGGACATTGTGCCCTTATCCAACTCTGATTATAATGTCCAAAGTTGGTTTTTCTTAAAACAAACGCCTTCTTTTTATTTTCCTTTTCCAATGTTTATGGTAAAAACATTGGTGGCGACTCCAGAACCCATTTACGAAAACCTCGTTCTTAAGGGTAGTTCGGTTATCGGACATCCTAAGAGCGATGACCACTTTTTAAAACAAACGCGAGTCATCAAAACCATCGCGTCGCTCTGACCGCTCTTTTTACGGCAGTGACCATAATGGATAAAATCCTAAACAACATAAGACAAATAGTTAAACATTTATAGAATTACAAAGAGTTATACGAATATAATAGAAAGAGAAGGAATGTTACATATATTATATTTGCTTGGGCTAAGAGTGACATCACTAAACATCTTGGCCAAACAAAAAACGTGCCACTTGCCTATGTTAGACAAATGGCATCTAGAGGGGGTAGGGGTGAATAGATGCACCAATTGAAATAGATGCAAAATTAAAATTTATTTGTGATGTCAATAATTTGTTAAATTGAGTTTTAATTATTAGATAAAATACAAATATAACGAAAGCGATATAATCAGAGAGATAAAGGGAACGAAATAAGTAGATGTTATCACAGAGGTATAAGGAAGAGAAAATCACACTATAATTTATATTGGTTCGGGTATAGCTAACCCTACATCCAATTTCCAATCAACTCTAATCACAAGAGTGACCCTAATTCACTATCTTTCAAATTCACTTTACAAATTACAATCAACTAAGCAGAGGAACCAGTAAAAAGTAAACCAATTCAAAAGACAAACACCTCTTTAGAATCTCACTATGGATGAACACCTCCCTAGAATCCCACTAGGGATGAAAACCTCCTCTGAACAAATCAAAGGATAAAAAACACCTCCTATGCCACCAACACACAAAGGATGAACACCTCCCCGAACAAATCAAAGGGATGAAAACACCTCCTTAAAATCCCACTAAGGATGAACACCTCCCTAGAATCTCACTAGGGATGAACACCTCCTCTGAACAAATCAAAGGGATGAACAGAGAAACACACTTCTCAAGAAACAGTGCCCACAACAAAACCCTTAGTTTGTAGGCAAAGAAAATAAGAGCAACAACCTAAACTCTAAAAAGGGAATTTAACAACAACCACCTAAACCCACAAAGGATGATGACAATAAAATAAGAATAATCACACCTGGGTAATAGGAACAACAAATTGTAGAAGCCTGTAGAATGCCAACCTCCAAGAACAAGTGTGATTAACAATGAAAGCACAGAAGGCAGTAGAGAAGAGGGTTTTCTCAGAATGTGTAAAATATCTTTGTTGCCTTGCTCAAAATTCTTTTCTTAAAACTGAATGAATGTAAAACTGTATTTTCAAATTCTATAATTGTGTATTTTTAATTTTTCATCAAAACTCATTTAAAGAGGAAAATAACATCAGAAAATAGTCATTGGTCATTAATACTTTCGTAGAGAAAAATCAAGATGTATTCTAAAACATTTATTCTTGAAAACGGATATTTCAAATATGAACTGCCATAATCAATTATGTTACCAGTATAATCAATTATGACAGACAAAAAATCGTTTTTCCATTTTTGATGCATCATAATTGATTATGACAGTAAAAAATGTCATGTTACGAAATTTTATTACACTTGTGCTTTGGAGGTTTATGCATAATATTACTTCATCAACTTGTAACTCCATATCCAGTATTCTAAGACTATCTAGTCTTTAGGAATCATCTTGGGCTTGTTTGAATCTTGAATGGTTTGAATAATCATATCTTGGGCTTGCTTGATTCTTGAATGTTGTTGACTTGAATCATCATCAAAATCATCTCTTGGGAATGTAGGAACATGTTTCACATTGCCATCAATCTCCCCCTTATTGCTTTCGATCTCCCCCTTTTTTTATGATGATCCAAGGAAACAGCTGAAATGAATTAAAATGCTTGACTCTATATAGCCAACTCAAGATTAGCACAGATTTGCACAGTATAGTGTAGCACAGATTTGTATCAAGTGTCAGAGTCTCTTAATCTCCCCCTGGATATATTAATAACAAGACTCCCCCTAACTCACATGAGCAAAGACTGCTCTTAACTCTCCTATTTAATTTAGAGATAGAAATTAATTTCACACATATTTTAATTCATAAAAAAATCTCCCCATGTTTCATTTATAATAAAAAAAATTGTAAGAGAAAAAAATTTTTCCCCTGTTTCACACAGATTAATATAATCAAAATCTCTCTCTATTTCATTGATAATTATGAAAATATTGCAATAGAAATTGAGCACAAATTTGCACAGATTAGTACATAAATCAAGGAAGAGAAGATAATGCATCAGAAAGTGTCATAGAGAAGAACATCATATTAAGGAGGCAATATCTAAGATACTCAAGACAAATGAAGAGAGAGAAAGATAAGGGAATAAAATTATTCCAGAGATAATGAAATGGAATGTAGTAGTTTTCCCCAATTGCAGTCTTCTTATTGGGAAGCTTTCAAATTCAAATTCAAATTCACTCATATTTAAAATTTCAAATTTGAAATTCAAATTGCAACAAATTTCAAATTCAAATTCCAACAAATTCCAAATTTCAAATTCAAATTTCTAATCCCAAATTTCAAATTCAAATTTCAAATTCCAATTCAAATTCAAATTCAAAAATCTCAAACTGCACAAATTTCAAAAATCTCAAACTACAAAATTTCAAATTTTAAAAAAAAAACTCAAACTGCAAAAATTTCAAATTTCAAAATCTCAAACTGCAAAATTTCAAATTTCAAAAATCTCAAACTCAAATTTCAAACTTTAATAATTTCAAATTTTCATAAATTCATATTTTCAAAATTCAAACTTTCAAATTTCAATTTTTCAAAATTCAAACTTTCAAATTTCAAAATTTAATAATTTCAAAAGTTTTCTGTCATAATCGATTATCACAACACCTTCAGAATCAACATAATCAATTATGACAGCAAGAAATTTCACTATAGAAGACAACATAATCGATTATCACAACATAACAAAAAATAACATAATTGATTATCACAATAAGAATTCACACTCTAGAAGATAACATAATCGATTATCACAGTATATACAAAAATAACATAATCAATTATGACAGCAAGAAATCATACTCCAGAGGTCAACATAATCAATTATCACAGTAGAAAATTATTTTGCGAGAATTTTATCATCTAGACATGTGTAAATGCTTCGACCCTTTAGGCACCCATTCATATTTGCCATCAGATATACCAAAATGCTTTATGTAACATCTATTTGATGTATGACCTAATTGTTAGAAAAGTAGGCTGAGATCAAGAGGGGGGGTGAATTGATCTTTGAAAGATTTTCGCAATTTACAGATTATCTATTTCAAAGATTAAGAATTCTGACCAATTCTTGAATCAAACACAGCAAACAATCAAAGTAAAGGCAGTGACAGAATTAAAGAGAGAAAGGTTTAGAAAGATACAACCAAGATTTATACTGGTTCACCCAATCTCAGGGCTACGTCCAGTTTCCAGCCAAATTCCATCTGGGTTCTACTAGATTGTACGTTTTACAGATTACAACTTCAATCACACACTCAATCTACCCTAAGAACCAAAATTCCAGTCCTTGCACCTAAACCTTCACCAAGAACCAATTTCCAGTTCTTGAACAACCCTGCAGCCAAATTCTAGCCACAGAGACCAGTGCCCACACTTCCAGGCACCCACAATACAGAAAAGAAAAGTAAAGAAACAAAGAGAAGAAACTAGAAACCCAAACCAGGTTTATGCAGGTCTGCAGAATGAGTTTCTTCACCAAAAGAATACAAAGAGAACTTCTAAGAACTTCACAAAACTAGCGCGATTCTCTCTTGAAAGTAGCACTTATGATTGCTTGATTGATTGCCAAAAGATGTATGTTAAAATGTTCAAGCAATTCTGTTTATATAGAATTTTTTCCAAACAGCTGGTTTATTTAATCTGTTAAAATAATCTTTTAATCTGTTAAAAGTCTTGTTTTAATCTGTTCAAACTTCTTTTAATCTATTAAAATGTTCTTGATCATTTTCCAGATTTGTTTTAAGCTGATACGACAATGTTTATATTAATTAAAACTCTTTGTAAAAAATCCTTCAAATTACTTTAATCGATTGATTCACCTTTTAATCAATTAAAATACTGCCAAAGGTTTTCATTAAAACTTTCTAAGTGATTTTAACTGATATCAATCTGTTTTAATCGATTAAAATACTTTGGAAAAAGTTTACTTAGTTATTTTAATCGATTGAATTGCATTTTAATCGATTAGAATTCTGCCAAAAGATTTCATAAAACTTTCTAAGTTATTTTAACTGATAACATACTTGTTTTAATCGATTAAAACATTCTGGAAAAACCTCTTAGTTGTTTTAATCGATTATTTCGCATTTGTATCGATTAAAATACTGACAGAACAACTTTCAAAACACTTCAAGTTATTTTAATCGATTATTTCGAGTTTGTATCAATTAAAATACTTATAGAACAACTTTCAAAACACTTCAAGTTATTTTAATCGATTATTTCGAGTTTGTATCGATTAAAATTCTGCTAGAACATTTTTCAAAATATTCTAAGTCATTTTAACCGATTATATCAATTTTATATCAGTTAAAATACTGGCAGAAGGTTTTCAAAATTCCTTCTAATGAAAACAATCGATTATTTCGAAAACATATCAGTTAAAAACCTATTACAAAAGTGTTAAGAACATTTTAGCTGATAAAACTCATATACTATTAGTTAAAATATTTACTTAAAACCATTTAACAAAATACTTTGTTTTTAACAGATTAAACACGTTTTAGAGGCATTTGCAAAATCTTTTAAATGAAGAAACCTCATGCAGCAGAGAGATAAAAATGATTATACCTAAGTAAAGATGCAGACTCACTAATCACTCTACCCTTTTTTTCTAAGTGATCTTTGACTACAATAGAGTAGCCTTTGACTTCATTTTGACTTCATCAAATCAACAAGATCTTTGTTTAAGTGATTCAATAAGATCTTCATCACTTTCACTAATTTCATGCAATAAAAACATGTTGGTTTTCTTTAAAAAGGTCTAAATGAGTTTCTCAAAGTTTTTAAAACTGGTTTTTCATATGTTTTCCTTGATTCTTTCACAAAAATAGTTTTATAAGGTTCTAGACTTTCCTTGGGTTTGTAACCAAGTCTACCTTTGCTAGAAAACTTTCTTTGATAACCTAACATAGAATCAAGATTTGCAGAAGATTTAGAAAAATCACTCATTATTTTCTCTAACTTGAAAGCCTCATTTTTCAAATGATTACAATTTTGGCAAGGTTTAGCAACTTCTTTATTTTTAGACAGTTTTAAATTTCTCAACATCCTTCTTTAAGCACTCATTTTCTTCTTCAAGAATACTAACAATATTTTCTAATGCATGAAATTTTGTTTAAGTGCAGTATGTTTCTTAGCTAGTCTTTCAAGATGTTCAAACATTTCTTAATAGGCTTCAAACAACTCATCATATGCATTTGAGGATTTTGTTCTACTTACTTGTGATGAGGCTTCATCATCACTTGTTGCCGTCAAACAAAGATTTGTTTTTTGTTCCCCATCACTGCTTTTGGAAGAACTCTCTTGTGTTATGGAAGAATCATTATCCTCCAAAGCAATATAAGCTTTGCGTTTGTTCTTATAGATACCATTCTTCTCTTTCTTCTTCTCTTTCACCTCTTTCTTCTCTTTCTTAAGTTCCAGACAGTCTGGTTTGATATGTCCAAACTTTCCACATCCATAGCACTCGTACCTATTGGTTTTCTTTTCTCTTTACTGTCTCTTTTTCCTATTTTTTATAAAACGAGAAAATTGTTTAGCTAAAAGAGATATATCGGAATCCAAACACTTACCTTCATTTTCGCTTTCATTTTGTGAAGATTTTTCTGCTTTTAGTGCTATTGTCTTGGCTTGATTCTGTTCACCATTCTTTAACCTTTGTAGCTCCATCTCATGTTTTCGCAGCTTTCCAAATAGAGTAGAAATATTCATTTATGTGAGATCCTATGATTCCATAATAGCAGTAACCTTTGGTTGTCAATTCCTGTCTAAGGATTTCAAGATCTTTGTGTTCAACTCCTCATTGTCAAAACTCTTTCCTAATGCTTTCAAGTGATTTACTATATGTGTGAAGTGTGTCTGGAAATCCGTGATGCTTTCAATCTGCTGCATTTGAAACAATTCATACTCTTAGATGAGTGTGTTCTTACGTGCTCGCTTTACTTCATTTGTTCAAGAGTGTCCCATATTTCTTTTGTTGTCTTGAATTGTGAGACCCTGAAAAAATCATTACGAGTTAAGGTAGAAACAATAACGTTTCGGGCTCTTATATCATATTGGGCACGCTTGTTTTCATCTGACGTCCATTGGTCAAAAGTCTTTGGAACAACTCCAGACTCCGTTGTTCTTATCAAAATGTAGGGACCGTTGAGTACAGCATCCCAAACACCGTAATCTAGTGTTTGTAAAAATATTTTCATTCTAGCCTTCCAAAACTAATAGTCTTCACCTTCAAATAGTAGAGGTCTGTTTATTGAGGTTACTTCCCTATAAACCTGATTCTGCATAGACATCTTGACAGATCTTTTAGAAATAAGTTATCTAACCAAGCTTTGATACCACTTGTTAGACAAATGGCATCCAGAGGGGGGGGGGGGTGAATAGATGCACAAATTGAAATAGATGTCAAATTAAAATTTATTTGTGATGTCAATAATTTTTTAAATTGAGTTTTAATTATCAGATAAAATACAGATATAGTGGAAGCGATATAATCAGAGAGATAAAGGGAAGGAAATAAGTAGATGTTATCACAGAGGTATAAGGAAGAGAAAAACACACAGTAATTTATATTGGTTCGGGTATAGCCAACCTTACATCCAGTTCCAAGTCAACTCTAACCACAAGAGTGACCCCAATTCACTATCTTTCAAATTCAGTTTACAAATTACAATCAACTCAGTAGAGGAACTAGTAAAAAGCAAACTAACTCAAAAGACAAACACCTCCTTAGAATCCCACTAAGGATGAACACCTCCCAAGAATCCTACTAAGGATGAACACCTCCTCTGAACAAATCAAAGGATGAAAAGCACCTCCTTTGCCACCAACACACAAAGGATGAACACCTCTCTAAAATCACACTAGGGATGAACACCTCCCCGAACAAATCAAAAGGATGAAAATACTTCCTTAGAATCCCACTAAGGATGAACACCTCCCTAGAATCCCACTAGGGATGAACATCTCCTCTGAACAAATCAAAGGGATGAACAGAGAAACACACTTCTCAAGAAATAATGCCCACTAGAAAACCCTTAGTTTGTAGGCAAAGAAAATAAGAGCAACAACCTAAACCCTAAAAAGGTAATTTAACAATAACCACCTAAACCCACAAAGGATGAAGACAATAAAATAAGAACAATCACACCTGGGTAATGGAGACAACAAATTGTAGAAGCCTGTAGAATGTCAACCTCAAAGAACAAGTGTGATTAACAATGAAAGCACAGAAGACAGTAGAGAAGAGGGTTTTCTCAGAATGTGTAAAATATCTTTGTTGCCTTGCTCAAAATTCTTTTCTTAAAACTTAATGAATGTAAAATTGTATTTTCGAATTTTATAATTGTGTATTTTTAATTTTTCATCAAAACTCATTTAAAAGAGGAAAATAGCATTAAAAAATAGTCATTGGTCATTAATACTTTCATAGAGAAAAATCAGGATGTATTCAAAAATATTTATTCTTCAAAATGGATATATTTTTCAAATATGAACTGCCATAACCAATGATGTTACTAGTATAATCATTTATGATAGAGAGAAAATCGTTTTTCCGTTTCTGATGCATCATAATTGATTATGACAGTAAAAAATGTCATGTTACAAAATTTTATCATACTTGTGCTTTGGAGGCTTATGCATAATACTACTTCATCAACTTGTACCTCCATATCCAGTATTCTAAGACTCTATCTATTCTTCAGGAATCATCTTGGGCTTGGTTGAATCTTGAATGGTTTGAATAATCATATCTTGGGCTTGCTTGAGTCTTGAATGTTGTTGACTTGAATCATCATCAAAATTATCTCTTGGGAATGTAGGAACATGTTTCACATTGCCATCAATCTCCCCCTCATTGCTTTTAGCATGTATTCAGTAGAGACAATGGAGCAACAACATCACATTGGATGCATCCAATATGGCAGTAAAGGGACACCATGGATGGTTGAACCACCCTCAAAAACTCGACCAAGTGCCACTAGACATGGCGAGTCATCTTCAACATATAACTCACACTAGTTTGGTACATTAGTGTGAGTATATTTCCCAGAGGGATCTACAGCAGCAATAAAACAACTCCCTTTAGTGTTGACCCGAACAACATCATCTTGAACTGTATAAGGTGTTCCTTGAGTCTGTTGCTAGAAATGAGCGAGAGATTCAAGCTTTTCATCAAACTCTTACTACAAGGACTGACGTATTTGATTTAGTTTTTCTTCAAACTACATCACCATTTTCTATAAGCCTCCTAACTATAAGAGTCGGCACTGGGCCTCCGTGATGGTAGACCAAAGTAATCATGAAGGCCTCAAGATCCACCAATACCGCGAACATGTCCTAGGTGCTCTGGTTTTCCTATGACTGTCATCAATATGTCTTCTCGACCATGGGGAACAAATGAGCCTTGAGTGACATGCTCAACTAAATCATCCTGCAAGAAATCAACAATAGGTAAGTCACACACTAAATTATGTAGTAATCAAGTGTAATTAACATGTTATATATATTTTGACTTACAAGTACTGTTGGGTCAACAGACTCAAGTACTGTTGGCTCTACTCTGGTCTTTATGAGTCTCTACTAAAAAATACATACCTGCGATAATAGAAGGGGTGCATCATTTAGCTTTTGATATTCCTAGGCAACTAGTCTTTTATCCTACAATACAAATAAGAATATTAGAGTAGTACATTAAGTACAATTAATGTAATAATATCTAATAACTAACCTGCCAAGAGGGGTTTAATAGACTGACATGAAAATGCAACCAATCTTTCTCACTAATTTAATACTTTAGGCAGGGAGATTCTTCTTGATATTTTCCAAATACATACTCCCATGTCAAGAAAGTCTTGAAGTCCCTTCATCTACTGGCAATGGGTGATAAAATATTCTTTCTCATCATCTCAGTGTTAGGAATGTAAAAATTTTGCTATCAAATTACAAACAAATGTTAAATTCAATTATTAATATATTGAGTTTTCAATAAAGGTAGAAATACCTGATTATCCTACCACATGAGGTTCTTTTTGGTCTCCTCAGTATCATCCCAAGATGGAATAATAATAGAAACATGGTGTCGAGCTAAGAGTCTCAAATAGCTCCTAAACTTTGTATAGCATTTGGACCCGACGCCTTACTAGAACTTGAATCAACGTCAACTTGTATTTTTTCCCTAGTAACACAACCCGCTATCAACCCTTTCAATCGAGTAATTGATTTACCTCCGCTCCTACCCCTAGCGGACGTCGAATTCGACATAATCCATAAAAATAAAATAATGATTAAAAATTTTAAACAAAATACATATTCATATTATATATATATATATATATATATATATATATATATATATATATATATATATATATATATATATATATATATATATATATATATATATATATACAAACAACAAAAAATGAATACATATAAGGGATTGCATTCAAAACTACCAACACATGATGAAACACAAGACCTAGCATTAACAAGCGTAACCTGAAAATCTTCTTGTTATACATAGGCATATGTTATTTCATAAATATATTAAATATTATAAAAGAAACATTATCATAAGAGATATTCACACGTGTCCTCTTAGATCTATTATCAACAAATTCACTAGTACTTTTTTTTTCTTATATGTGTCTTCTTGAATTTCTCATCTATAAATGGGGTTCAACCAAACTCTTTTGACGGAAAAAAAATCATTATAAATAAACATATACATCACATATTATTAATTAACTAGTAAAGCAAATTGATTTTACAATGTTTATACCATGTGGATAATATGTTCATGCATGCTAATGGAACCACCAGTGTACATACACCCATCCTCTTAGATGCCCTATTTTTCTTCTTTTTCTCACGCTTTAAATGATAAGAAGTTGCATTTCAATGGACTAACAAATTGTTTCATATACTCTCTCCAACCCATGTCGATTGTTTACCAACATTTTGAGCTCTCATGAACATCTCAATGAGTCCATGAGATGCTTTTGAGTTAAAATTTTTCTTAATTTGGTTTTCATCATCATTTTTTCATCTTACATGTCTTTATACGAGGAGAAAACAAATAGTTTATAAAAAAAATATAAAAGGTTTAGTCATGCACATTTCTGGAGGAAGATTGTATGATATAATAATGATTGTCCAACATGAATTAGGCACATTTGACGATTGAATGTATGGGTTAAATCTATCATAACATAAATCGACATTACATGGCTTAGAGGAAAAATCATAATACACATGGTCAAAATGTTCCCAAGCTTCTCCATCAAATGGATGGTGTAAGATATTTGAACTTCTTTTGTTCTCATAATCACACATCATATGTCCTATAATAGTCTTTGTAATCTTGGAATTATATGTAAATAAAATATTGACTTAATGGAACTAGTTTTATTTTACTTGTGCCTATTATTATTATCTTCGGCAACGACGTCATTTGACAACAACATTTTGGTCGCACAAAATATTGATAAAAAATAATAAACAAGTTGTTAAACTAATACAGTATAGTTTAACTCGTGCCGAATTTTATAAGGACACAATTATAAAAACATACTTATTACCACACATCATTCTTTCTAAAAACAGTAAATAATAAATAGGAGGATGAATGAAAGAGTGAAAAAAATTGATGCATAATAATAAAAATTAAAATTGAATTGCAGTAGAATATTAACAACAATTAAAATTAAATTGAAACAAAATTTAAGTAACTGAAATGTATAAAATTAAAACAAAGTATTTTTAATTAAAAGTGCAAAAAAATATTTTAAAATAAAATAATGCAGTAATTAAAATTAAATTGAAGAAAAATTTAAATAACTAAAATTTATAAAATTAAGATAAAGTGTTTTTAATTAAAAGTGAAAAAATAAAAAAATTGCTTTAAAATAAAATAGTGTAGTAATTAAATTTAAAAGTTTTGAAAGTGATAACTTTAAAACTAAATTGAGAATTGGAATGGAAAAAAGATGAATTGAAAACGAAAATTAAGTAATACTGGAATAAAATAAAAAATTTAAACAATTAAATAACAGAAATTAAAATGAACACTGAATGAATAAAGTAAATATAACAATATAAAGTTGAAAATTCAATAGAAATTACAAATTAAATAAAAGAGAACAAACCAGTACATGCAGATAGCGATAAATGGGTTTGCCTAATGAAAAACTAAACTAAAAACTGTGAACAGAAAAGAAAATGGGGACGAGACTGAACAACAACTCGTCCCGGAGCAGGAGATTGTGATTGTGTTGTCATCAAACCTCTATTTATAGGGGATTGAACAAGATAAATTAGGTCTGAAATTAATTATAATAAAATCAAATGTTTCCCAAATTAAAAAATTGCAAAAATGGATTGTTGTACGAGAAATTTTGGGATTGATTTGGAGGAAATAAAATTCTTCTTTCCTATTTTGAATGATCAACACACCAGCACTGATTTGCATTTACTTCTTGATTCCGGCTGGCCTTTAATTAAGCTAAATTAGATTCTTACACCAATTAATTTGCTTGATTCAAAATTTTTATTTGTAATATTCCGCAAGTGGGCTGCACAAACAAACTTGGATTTTCGAGAAGAGTGAAACTCGACTACATCAATTTGGACATTTATTTCCATCAATTTGATCCATATCAAATTATCTTTCTTCTATAAAAGAAGAAAATAAATATGCACTGTAGATGTATGCATTTATATTATTTTTTTATATGTTAAAACTATACAAAATGCAATAAATTAAGAAAAATTTAATTATGATATATTTTTCATAAAAACATGTTAAATGCATGATTTATGAAGAAAATAATTAGTTTAGAAAATACTTTTAGATCAAGAAATAAAGAATAAAATGACATACATCACCCGATTTATGACAAAATTTGCTTTCATGTAACTTTTCATCCATATTGTCATATTCATTATCATAATAAAACATGCAACCATCCACACAACAATCAATCATTTTTATTTCTAATACTAGTTTTGAAGCTAAGCATCATAAAAACTTTTTGACTAATTCTCTTTAGTGGGTGTTATATCTAATAGCATTTTTGAAATGAATTCCAAACATGTGTCAGGAACATTCCAATAAAATTTGCAAGCTAACAATCTCACACGGAATGCCCCTTTTTTATGATGATTGATTAGCATCAAACAAAAAATTATAAAATTTCTCCTAGAGACTCTTCCATTTTAGTAAGAGTGGTTGCTTGACCTGATTCGTTTTGCTTGAGAGCATCTTATACCATCTATTACAATGAAATAAATTGATCACTTTAAGTAATATATCTACATCCCTTCTTGAAGCATCTTTATCATTATTGTCATCAAGTAAATTTACACATGACATTTCTTCATCGTGAGCCGTCTAAATTTAATAGTTAAGCTTGAAGCCATTTTTGCACAATTGAACTTTCAAAATTTTATCCTCCAATATCTTCATAAAATCACATTTAGACCACAAACATCTAATCCCCATCATGAACATAACAAAGTCCTCACAAGCTTAATTTATAAACTCATCAACCCTTACAAAAGTGTTTTTCAAACCACCTTTGCAAGCTGTAACCCTTCTAATATATATATATATATATATATATATATATATATATATATATATATATATATATATATATATATATATATATATATATCCATACAGAGTATAACTAATTTTAAATAAAATTATTAGTAGAATAAAGTTTAAATAAAAAGTTTATTTATATAAATATTAATAAAATCTAAGAATATGTAAATAAAAAGGAAACACCTGAAATGAATTAAAATGTTTGACTCTATATAGCCAGTTCAAGATTAGCACGAGTATAGTATAACACAAATTAGCATAGATTTGTATCAAGTGTCAGAGTCTCTTAATCTCCCCCTGGATATATTAATAACAAGACTCCCCTAAACTCATATGAGCAAAGACTTCTCTTAACTCCCCTTGTTTAATTTAGAATTATGAATGAATTTCACAAAAATTTTAATTCATTAAAAAAATCTCCCCCAGTTTCATTGATAATCATAAAAAATATTATAAGAGAAAAAAAAAAATCTCCCCCTGTTTCACACAGATTAATATCATCAAAATATCTCCCTGTTTCATTGATAATTATGAAAAATATTGCAATTGAAATTGAGAACAAATTTGCACATATTAGTACATAAATCAAGGTAGAAAAGATAATGCATTACAAAGTGTGATAGAGAAGAACATCATATTAAGGAGGCAATATCTAGGATACCAAAGACAAATGAAGAGAGAGAAAGATAAGGGAATAGAATGATTGTAAAGATAATGGAATGAAATGCAGTAGTTTCCCCCAATTGCAGTCTTCTTATTTAGGCAACTTTCAAATTCAAATTCACTCATATTCCAGATTTCAAATTTCAAATTCAAATTGCAACAAATTTAAATTCAAATTGCAACAAATTTAAAATTCAAATTTCTAATCCCAAATTTCAAATTCCAATTTCAAATTCAACTTCAAAAATCTCAAACTACAAAAATTTCAAATTTCAAAATCTCAAACTACAAAATATCAAATTTCAAAAATCTCAAGCTGCAAATTTAAAAAAAATCTCAAACTGCAAAATTTCAAACTTTAATAATTTCAAATTTTCATAAATTCAAATTTTCAAAATTCAAACTTTCAAATTTCAAAGTTGGTCAACAATCAAATTTATGTGACAGATAAGTGCAGATATTCAATATAGAGGCTTGAGAGACAATCATAAACTTATCTTTGTAATATTTCCCTTTTCATCTAGCTTGTTCCTGTACACCCATTTAGCTTCAATAACATGCATTAATTTCTTATCCTTGATAATTACCTGTAACATCAACATATAAATCTAGGTACCCTCTAATTATTTTTGGGTCCTTAAAAAGGTTAGTAGAATCACAAGTCTTTGCCAAAAGACTAAGGATTAAAAGAATATAACCATGATATAATAATCGATTATCACAGCACCTTTAGAATCAACATAATTGATTATGACAACAAGAAAAAAATTTATGATTCTGATAATCAATTAGATGCTCAAACTATCATCTAGACATGTATAAATTCTTTGTTCCTTTAGGCACCCATTCATATTTGCCATTAGATATGCCAAAATGTTTTATGTAACATCTATTTGATGTATGACCTATTTTCATGCAATAAAAACATGTTGGTTTTCTTTGAAAATGTCTAAATGAGTTTCTTAAAGTTTTTAAAACTGCTTTCACATCTATTTTCCTTGACTCTTTCACAAAAATAATTTTATGAGGTTCTAAACTTTCTTTGGGTTTGTAACCAAGTCCAACTTTGCTAGAATTCCCTCTTTGATAACCTAATATAGAATCAAGATTTTTAGAAGATTTTGAAATCTTGCTTATTATTTTCTCTAACTTGAAAATCTCATTTTCCAAATGATTACAATTTTCACAAGGTTTAGCAACTTCTTTATTTTTAGACAAAGTTTTAATTTCTCAATATCTTTCTTTAAGCACTCATTTTCTTTTTCAAGAATACCAACAGTATTTTCTAATGCATTAAGCTTTTGTCTAAGTGCATTGTATTTCTAAGATAACTTGGTAAAACCTTCATACATATCTTGATATTCTTTAAACAACTCATCATATTCATTTTAAGATTTTGTACTGCGTACCTGTGATAAGGCTCATCATCACTTTTTGTCATCAAGCAAAGATTTGATTCTTCTTCTCCCTCACTGCTTTCGGAAAAACTCTCTTGTATTATGGAAGAATCATTATCCACCCAAGCAATATAAGATTTATGTTTTCTCTTATATATATATATATCGTTCTTCTCTTTCTTCTTCTCTTTCACATCTTTCTTCTCTTTCTTAAGTTCCGGACAGTCTGGTTTGATATGGCCAAACTTTCCACATCCATAACACTCGTATCTATTGGTTTTCTCTTTTCTTTGTTGTCTCTTTTTCCTGTTCTTCATAAAGCGAGAAAATTGTTTAAAAAAAAGAGATATATCGGAATATGAAAACTTACCTTCATTTTCGCTTTCATCTTGTGAAGATTTTTCTGCTTTTAGAGCTATCGTCTTGATTTGATTATGTTCACCGTTCTTTAACCTTTGTAATTCCATCTCATGTTCTTGCAACTTTCCAAATAGAGTAGCAATATTCATTTCTGTGAGATCCTTTGATTCTGTAATAGCAGTGACCTTTGGTTGCTAATTCCTGTATAAGGATTTCAAGATCTTTGTGTTCAACTCCTCATTGTCAAAACTCTTTCCTAATGCTTTTAAGTGATTTACTATATGTGTGAAGCGTGTCTGGAAATCCGTGATGCTTTCATTTTGCTACATTTGAAATAATTCATACTCCTGGATGAGTGTGTTCTTACGTGCTTGCTTTACTTCATTTGTTCCTTCATGTATTACTTCAAGAGTGTCCCATATTTCTTTTGTCGTCTTGCATTGTGAGACCCTGAAAAATTCATTACGAGTTAAGGCAGAAACAATAGCATTTCGGGCTCTTACATCATAATGGGCACGCTTATTTTCATCTGGCATCCATTGGTCAAAAGTCTTTGGAACAACTCTAGATTCCATTGTTCTCATCGGAATGTACGAACCATTGAGTACAACATCCCAAACACCATAATCTAGTGTTTGTAAAAATATTTCCATTCTTGTTTTTCAAAACTGATAGTCTTCTCCTTCAAATAATGATGGTATGTTTATTGAGGCTCCTTCCCTGTAAACCTGATTCTGCATAGACATCTTGACAGATCGTTTAGAAATATCTTATTTAACCAAGCTCTGATACCACTTGTTAGACAAATGGCATTTATAGGGGGTGAATAGATGCACAAATTAAAATAGATGTCAAATTAAAAATTTATTTGCGAGTCAATAATTTGTTTGAACACAGATAAAATGGAAGTCATAATATAATCAGGAAAAGAGATAGAGAAAAGGGAAAGAGAAGAGCACACATAGATTTATACTGGTTCGGGTATAGCCAATCCTACATCCAGTTCCCATTCAACTCTTAATACAAGAGTGACTCCCAATTCACTATCTTTCAAATTCAGTTTACAAATTACAATCAACTCAGCAGAAGAACCAGTAAAAAGTAAACTAATTCAAAAGACAATCACCTCCTTAGAAACTCACTAAGGATGAACACCTTCCTAGAATCCCACTAGGGATGAACACCTCCTCTGAACAAATCAAAGAATGAAAAAAACACCTCCTTAGAATCCCACTAAGGATGAACACCTCCCTAGAATCACACTAAGGATGAAAACCTCCTTTGAACAAATCAAAGGATGAAAACACCTCCTTAGAATCTCACTAAGGATGAACACCTCCCTAGAATCACGCTAGAGATGAAAAACACCTCCTTTGTCACCAATACACAAAGGATGAAGGTAATAAAAATTAGAACAGTCACACCTGGGTAATGGAGACAACAAATTGTAGAAGCCTGTAGAATGCCAATTTCCAAGAACAAGTGTGATTAACAATGAAAGCACGGAAGCGTAGAGAAGAGGGTTTTCTCATAAGGTGTAAAATATCTCTATTGCCTTGCTCAGAATTCTTTTCTTAAAATTGATTGAATGTAAATTGTATTTTCGAATTCTGTAATTGTGTGTTTTTTATCTTTCATCAAAACTTAATTAAATAGAAAAATAGCATCAGAAAATGGTCGTTGGACATTAATATTTTCATGAATAAAAATCAGGATATATTCAAAAATATTTATTCTTCAAAATAAATATATTTTTCAAATTTGAATTGTCATAATTGATTATGTTACCAGTATAATCAATTGTGACAGAAAAAATCATTTTTCCATTTCTGATGCATCATAATTGATTATGACAGTGAAAAATATCATGTTATGAATTTTATCACACTTGTGTTTTGGAGGCTTATGCATAATATTACTTTATCAACTTGTACCTCCATATCCAGTATTCTAAGACTCTATGTAGTCTTCAGGAATCATCTTGGGCTTGCTTGAATTATCATCTTTATCAAAAACATATCTTGGGCATGTAGGGAAATGTTTCACATTGTCACCAACGTCTTAAATTCAGCTTGTCTTTAATTCATCTTGAATGGTGTTGACTTGAATGTAGTTGACTTGAATCATCATCAAAATCATCTCTTGAGAATGTAGGGACATTTCCATCAATTTCCCCCTCATTGCTTTCAATAGGGGGAGTCTTGTTATTAATATATCCAGGGGGAGATTAAGAGGCTCTGACACTTGATACAAATCTGTTTTAATCTGTGTTATACTATATTGTGCTAATCTTGAGCTGACTATATAGAGTCAAGTATTTTAATTCATTTCATGTGTTTCCTTGATCATCATAAAAAATAGGGAGAGATTGAAAGCAATGATTGATCATCATACAGAGAAGGGAACATTATTGGACGAAGAAAAGGAGTAAAGGGTTACCTAACTCATTCCAACAAGAATTATTGGAACACTGGGGGCATAATGCCCTAGTAGTTTAGGGATCCACTAAAAGAAGAAATAAGAAAGAATAATTACTTCATCAGTTGCATCATCGTACTAAGTGCAAAAATCAATTTAAATGATTACCATCCCAATTGAATTTTTCACAAACACCTTCTTCTTGGCAATATTTTCATAACAATTATGAGAGAAAAAGCAAGTATAGAAACATCAGCTCCTCGATAGCTCAAGGGTCTTAGTCTATTATAGTCCTTCTAACCTAAATCAAACAATATGTTGGAAACAATACTCAATTCTACATAAACTGAATTAGTAGCCATTTTATTATCAACAGTATCCCACAAATAGCAGGTTTACATGCTTCCATACATAACAACATTAGTACTGAAATTTCCAAAAATGGTGGACACGTAGTCCTGTCAGCAGGATATGGGAAAAGGCGAGAACACAAAGCCATGAACTCATTGAAAAAGAAAACCAAAATCAATCAAGGTACTGTGCTCTGTACATTCAAATATCATTGGGCATGATGTTCACGTGTCTTAGTTTAGATGTACCCAATTCTTCTCCATGGACATATCTCATTCTTTCCATAAGGCTCTTAAAAGCACTGCACATTAGCCTCACAACCTACTTCAGCTATTCAACAATAGGCTATGAAATTACTGATTTATAGTATAACAGTAATGTGGAGAAAAATAATTTGCTATGAAACTATAATTTCTTTAATTAATTTAATAATTTAGAATTGGTACATTGGTTGAATCTTGCTTAAAGTCATACCAATAATGATTTTAACCGTGTACATATTATTTACATTATAAACAAGAAAAAAAAAAAAGCAAATAAGATAAAATACGAATTGAAAATATGCTCTCATCTTAGTAGACTAAACAAAAATATAAATTCTAGGTCAATTTGACTAAACAGAAAACCAAAACAAAAACATTACCGTTAAACGTTTGACAGTCTCTCTATCTCCACCCCACACATATAGAAGAACTCTTAACGATATATAACTTTATAAAAAAAATAAAAAATCTGTGTAGTGTAATAATTTAACATCACCATGAAAATGGATGAAGTTAACAAAAGTGAGGAAGATGACACAAATGGAGTTAAGTTCAGGTGGAGCGTGCTGCAAGCAAAATCAATAAAATTAAAAAGGGAATTGATAGATTGATAATCAAATTTAAACAACCATTCATAAACTCAATAAAAAAAATATTAAGTGCTCACTACTCATCGCATAATCCCTCTCCTTGCTGTTGTCGTGGCTGCCTTAGATGCTCTAGAGGTTTGTGTGTTGTGGCCATGGTCTTTGTCTTAGGTTTAGATTTTATTGATTGTTAGGTTTAATTTTTGTTTATTAAAGATTAATTTTAGTTTTTATCAATTGAGGATTAAGATTATTCTTTGCCCATTTAGGTTTAGGATTAGGTTAATATGTTGTCCATTTATAGTTTAACTTTAGTTTTTGTTTATTATTGACATTACAAGATTAACAATATTTATTGTTCAAGATGAATGGATGTACTTATTAGTTAATGTTTGATCACAATATATAATTACTTAAAACTATACCATTGAGTTTGTATTGTTTTGTTGTCTGTTAATAAGAGAAATTTTGGATGTTTATGATTTCAATTAGCAAATTTTTGTATTAGATATTGAGGTTTATATATGAATTTTTCTTAGTACATGTTATTGACCCTTAATCAAAAGGAGTATATGCTTTCACATATTTATGATATTGATTATTATGATACTTATATTATTGTCATAAAATAGAGGTATATATGTGTTGGACTTGTAATAAATGTCATCATAATATAAATTGTATACTATGAACTTAAGTTAAATAGGGTTACATGTACTTGTAGTTGAAAATGGAAACACATGAAAGCATAAATGATGAATCTTCAAATGTTAAGTAGGTAAATATTGTATCTATTTGTATAATATTTAATATTGTTGGCAATAATTATAATTATTTATTGTGATTTTTAGGTATATTTGCAACATGTTTGTATATTTGGAAAGGGTGAGAAGATTTACAAATGTGGGACATCACAGAAACGAGCACGACCAAACGCTTTGATTTTCAACCTGAAAAGAGTGGGAAGATTCACAAGAATGGGACACTACAGAGATGAGCACGACTGTGACACTTTGATTTTGAACCTGGAAAGGGTGAGATGATTTACAAGAGCAGGACATTACAGAGACAAGCACGGTCGGGACGCTTTGATTTTTAACTTGAAAAGGGTGAGTAAATTCATAAGAGCGGGAGAATGTATTTGACTTCAACAGTGAAAATCTTTTTAGATTCACAATACCAACCTTTATTTATCTCTAAATTACAAATTTCACTCTTCAAACTTATAAATATAACCATGAATTTTAATAAAATCATATTTTAAACCCCAAATTGTCATTTGGATGTTTGATCATAAGTGTTAAAAATCATTTTGGAAACAAAAATCATATGCCAAGGGCCAACACTTGAGAACAAAAAATGAAAAACATTAAAAGAAGATGACCTTGGTAGAAAGAGGTTTGACCGTGACAAACATTTGTTTAGTGATGACATTGTAGCATAACAAGAAACATGAATAGGCACCACACAATACTAACATTTTGGAGTATTTTAAAATCTAAGAATACATGATAATTTACCTAGACTTTTTTTTTTATATTCCCACTAATTTTTTTATTATTATTTTTTATGAAAAATTTACATTATTACCCACAAACACTAAGTTATTTTTCATGGATATAGTATTTAATGTTCTCACTACACTTAAATATGTGATAAATATGATATCATCACTCACGAATGTTAAGTTTTTCCCACTAAAATTTATTTGGTCCATTTACGCAGAAAAATATTTCGATCACATCTACAAAATGTGACACTCGTATACATTCTGTGTTGGTAATGAGTTGGTTGGTCGCCTAATGTATACAAATTCTTATGATTTAACTTTTGTTCTTTGTGCGGGCTTCTATATATTCACTTTTCACTCTATTTGGCAAAATGTGTAATAATTAAGTTGTATATATGATACGTCTTTTATGGAATTCAATAGAAAAACTACACCTTACTTCAAGGGAAGGGGAAAAACCTCCACACAGTTATTACAAAATATTCTCCTCCTTTTATTGATAATGAAAAGGATATATATGGGCAGAGAAAAAAAGATAAAATTGGGTAATTCCTAAAACAACAAAACAAATAAATCTCAACAGAATAAAGTAAATCCTAACAGAATCAATTCATTTTGTATTCATTGAATTTCTGAGGTGCGTGACGGTTTCTAGAAGGATTTCTTCTCGGCTTGACTTTTCCAATTGTGTCCTCCAAATCATTTGGGCTGGGCTCTCATAACACATTTGGTTCTGGTTCCTCTTCACCTGCATCATGGTCCATAACATCTTTTTTCCCCTGCACAAACACCTTGTCCTCAAGGTGTAATTCAGGATAAGCAGATTGAAGCTCCTTTAATTCTTCCCATGTAGCATCCTCTGGAAAGAGACCTTCCCACTGCACTAACACACACTGTGGGGAATTGTTATCCACTGCTAAGATGGCCAAGGGTTGAACAATAGGTTGAGTAGTAGTGGTAACAAGAGGTAATGATAAAGTAGTTGTGCTAGTGAAAGGTTTCAACAACGAAGCATGAAAAACGGGGTGAAGTTTAGCATGAGGTGGTAGAGCCAAGCGGAATGCTACCTCTCCAATACACTCTATGATTTCAAAGGGCCCATAATAACGTTTGGAAAGTTTATGAAGTCGTAGTCCTGATAACGATTGTTGTCGATGAGGACGATGCTTGACCATCACGTGATCACCAAGCTTGAACAGAGCAGAGGCACGCTTCTTGTCAGCTTCATGCTTCATCACCTCTTGGGCCTTCAACAACTTTGCCCTTAGTTTGTTTAGAGTTTCATCACGGCATGCTAATTCAGCATCAACAACTTTGAGTTTGGAATTTCCCAAGCAGTAACTAGGAATGGTAGGGGGAGGTTTGCCATACATAACCTCAAAAGGAGAGAGCCCTGTGGATGAATGAATAGAGGTATTGTAACACCATTCTGCCCATAAAAGAAACTTGCCCCATGAGTTTGGTTTGCAATGAGCAAAGGATCTTAGACATTGTTAAAGCACTTTATTGAGAATTTCTGTTTGGCCATCACTTTGGGGATGGTAAGCCTTTGACATCTTTAGCTTAGTGCCATTGAGACAAAACAATTCTTTCCAAAAGACACTCATAAAAATGGCATCCCTATCTGAGATAATGCTTTTCGGCATTCCATGCAATTTATAAACCATATTAGCAAATAAGTCAGCGACCATGAAAGCATTATAATTGGGAGGAAGCGTACCAAAATGCCCAGCTTTGGAGAACCTATCAACAATTACTAAAATAGTAGTATGGCCTTTATAAGGTGGCAATCCAACAATAAAATCAAGAGCAATGTCTTCCCATACCCCAGTAGGAATGGGAATGGGTTGCAAAAGACCATAAGGAACATGATTTGGAGTCTTCATTTCTTGACAAGTAATGCAAGATTTCACGTAAGCCGCAACCTCTTTCTTTATTCCCGGCCAATGAAAGTTCTCATGAAGCCTCTGAAATGTTTTATGAAATCCAAAGTGACCTCCCAAAGGAATGCTATGGTACTCTTCAAGCAACAGAGACTTAAATGTAGTGTCATCACCAATATATATTTTTCCTTTATACAATAGCAGACCCTCTACAATGGAGAATCCTTCATGAGAAGTGGGGTTAGCAAAAACATCCGAGTATAATTGTTTTAGTTGGGCATTAGAATCATAAGAATTCTTGAGTTTGTGAATAAACTCATAATGAGGAAAAATAAAAGCAGCAAAGGAGCCTTCATCAAATTGACGAGACAAAGCATCAACAGTACAATTAGAGGAATCAAGTTTGTATTTAATTTCATAATCAAACCCCAATAGTTTTCACAAATAGTGTTGTTGTTTCGGAGTTTGAATCACCTATGTCATTAGTTCTTTCAAGCTTTTTTGGTCTGTAAAAATGATAAACTTGCGCCCTAGTAAATAATGTCGCCATTTTTTAACAGCTTCGACAATGACGTGTAATTCCCTAACGTAAATAGAAGCATTTCGCATCTTGTCACAAAATTTCTTATTATGAAAACAAATTGGGTGGCCTTGCTAAATAAGTACAGCACCCATGCCCCTTCCAGATGCATCAGTTTCTAATTGGAAAGGGATCTCAAAGTTAGGCAGGGTAAGAACAGGAGCTTCAGTCATAGCTTTCTTCAATTTATCAAATGCTTGTTGTTCAACTAGAGTCCAATGAAAAACGTCCTTTTTCAACAAATCAGTCAAAGGTGCGGCAATGGCAGCATATCCTTTTATAAAGTGACGATAGTACCCCGTCAAACCAAGGAACCCTCGCAGTTGTTTCACACAATGAGGAACTGGCCATTCTTTCACTGCTTGAATCTTGTCATTTTCTGGTTCCACACCCTCTTCAGTAATGATATGGCCTAGATAGACAACATTGTTTTGTGCAAAAACGCACTTGGATGTTTTTTTTTAAAAATTGGTTATCCAACAAGCATTGAAAAACAAGTTGCAAATGACCCACGTGTTCCTGTAAACTCTTACTATAAACTAAGATATCGTCAAAGAAAACAATAAGAAATTTAAGAAAGTGAGGGCAAAACAACTCATGCATAGTGCGCTGAAAGGTTGAAGGAGCATTGCATAACCCAAATGGCATGACAGTAAACTCATAGTGGCCTTTATGAGTTTGAAAAGTAGTTTTGTAAGACTCCCCTGGAAACATATGGATCTGATGATAACCAGAACGAAGATCAAGCTTAGAAAACCACTTAGCACCAAACAATTCATTGAGAAGTTCATCCATTGTGGGGATTGGAAAATGGTCCTTGTTCATGACTGCATTCAACGCGCGATAATCCACACAAAACCGCCATGTCCCATCTTTCTTACGCACAAGTAATGCTGGGGAAGAGAAAGGGCTCAAACTCTTTTGGATGACACCCGAATGTAACATCTCTTCGACCTGTTTCTCAATCTCTTGCTTCTGAAACTGCGGGTATCGATACAATTGCACATTGACAGGATTAGTTCCTTCTAATAGTGGAATTTTGTGATTAGTAGTACGTGGGGGAGGAAGCTTCTGTGGAACTTCAAAAATAGCGGAATAACTTTGAAGGAGGGCCTCAATTTCTGGGAGAAAAGACTTGGCTTTGCCATCATCAAGAGATAGAGGTTGAGCTTGAATATGATAATATTCATTGATCGAACCAGTGGTTTGAAGTTGTTTAAGTTGTTGGGATGAAATTTCATGGACTTTAGTCCTTGGAGTTCCCTGGAGTTGCACTATCTGACCTTCTTTTTTGAACCTCATAATTAACTTATAAAAATCAGTAAGTATTGGACCCAAAATTTTCAGCCACTGCACCCCCAAAACTAAATCAGCGCCCGTTATAAGCAAGACAGAGAGATCTTCGGTGAACAAGTGGGGTCCAATGTGGATTTGTACCTCTTTACACAACTTGGAGCATTGTAACTCCTCCCCATTACCCACTTGAACGGAGAAACCTTGGGCTGGGGTAGCATTGAAATTCAAAAACCTCACCAGTCGTTCCTGCAAGAAATTATGTGTACTCCCACTATCAATCAAAATTGACAATTGGGCCTTGCCAATCCGGCCCAATACACGTAGAGTTTGGGGAACCGAATGGCCCATTACGGCGTGGAGACTAATCTGAGCTGGGGAAGAGTCGGGTTGGATTTCAAGTTCAGTTATGGGTGGATTCAAGTCAGATAATAACTCTTGAAACTCCTCGTCAATCCTTGATAGAGGTTCTGGAGCTAGGAGAACCATGTACTGACGTTTGCAACAGTGACCCCGAACATACTTATCATCGCAGTAATAGCACAAGCCTTTTTCACATCTGGCTTGAAGTTCTTCGGTGGTCATGTTCTTGATTATCGGGGAATGATTGGTAGTAGCAAAGTTGGTTGTGTGAGTTTGGGAGAAAGGGTTTACGTTTTGGTTTAGGATGGTTTTTTGTGGTGTGTTAAGGATGGAGGCTGAGGTGTAGGATTTGTAAGGCTTGGACTGTGTTTGATATTTGGGTTTCGGTTGGGTGTCTTCGAATTTGGCCTCGTAAATCTTAGCCAAATCAATAGCATCAATGAGTGTGGTCGGTTGGCGAGAGCGTACTTCATGCTGTAATTCAGGTTGAAGCCCAGAAATAAGATAAAAACTAGCAGGGAGATCAATGATTCAATTTGCAAGAGCCTCGAACTGTTGTTGGTACTCACGAATCGAAGAAGTTTGGGTCAGTTTAAACAACACACCAGCAGGATCATCAAATCGTGATGGTGCAAAGCGAGATTGGATTGCCTTAAGCAGCACATCCCAATCCTTGATTTGATTATTCGCTGTCATCCATTAATACCAGCTAAGAGCTTCCCCCTCCATGTAAAAACTAGCAATGCGTGTTCTTTCCACTGTTGGTGTTTGGTGATACTCAAAATACTGAGTGATCTTGAAAATCCACCCTAGAGGATCGTTCCCATCAAAGCGAGGTATCTCCAGTTTCATATAGTGTTTGGTTTCGTGTGTGGAAGAAGGTGACCCCGAAATTTCTAGTTTGCTTTCCAAGAGGGCGAATCTGTCCTCCAAGCGCTGGTATTCCCGTTGCAAGGTAAGATGATTTTCAATCAATTTTGAAATTTGAGGATCATTGGAAGAAACAGAAGAGGGAGTCATGGTTACTCTCAACGAAAGCACCAGATGATACGTCTTTTATGGAATTCAATAGAAAAACTCCACCTTACTTCGAGGGAAGGGGAAAAACCTACATATATATATATATATATATATATATATATATATATATATGGGCAGAGAAAAAAAGATAAAATTGGGTAATTTCTAAAACAACAAAACAAATAAATCTCTGAGGTGCGTGACGGTTTCTAGAAGGATTTCTTCTCGATTTGGTTTTTTCAATTGTGTCCTCCAAATCATTTGGGTTGGATTCTCGTCATACGTTTGGTTCTTGGTTCTGGTTTCTCCTCGCTTGCATCATGGTCCATAACAATATACTACTGTATCAATCCAATTTTTCATGATTGAATCTAAAAATTGAGTTATTGGTGTCCAAGTTTGGAATGGTAAACACCTACCAGCTCTAAACTTGTGAGGTTATTAATGAAATTGATTCAAACTCACATGAAAGAAAAAAAGGTGACGTGAAAATAAAATACTGACAAGACTTCACATCAGTTATTAGTTACCTCAATATTTTCATCGCAGATTACTAGAAACAGGTTGTTAGTTAATACGTTCGTTTTGTGATCGTAGGAATGTGGGAAATACATGGTTGGTTTATGGAAGAATGCTTATGCACGTGCTGGTGAATGGTTGCATAGTTCACTCTACGCTGCATCATTAATAGTGACATGAGGCAGTGATATGATATAGTATTTTATCTCCACATCTATCTTTATCAAATCCAACTTAACAACGTGGCCTAGCAACGGTGGCCTAGAAATGATGACAAGAAAAAGAACTTAAATTTAAAATACAGTTGATAAGAATAAATTAAGAAAACGTTAAAATACTAATACTTATAACTCATGTAATATATTAAATAATTATTATTTTAATTAATGAAAATAGAAAGTATTTATTCTATTAATAATAAATGAAGAAATAAATTTTAAATTTCTCAACTTTAATGACATATGTCATTATCTTATACTCCTCAAATCATTCTAATAAATAAAGACGTTAAAGTTTTAAGTACTTAATATATATTTCTTTAAAACATTTAATTACTGAAATTGACTCAATTTCACTTTATTTATTAAATAGATTTATTTAATTTTTGTAAGTTCGACATTCGGTGTCAGAGACCGAAATTCTAAACTTTTTCGATTTTTTTTTAATTACGATATTTTAATATATATATATATATATATATATAATTAGATAAGTATATATTTATATAATTAAATATTGATATATTAACATAATTTAATATTTTATATATTAACATATTTTCATACGTATATTAAAAATTATTAAAATTATTTTATTTGTTATGATTAAGTAATATTAAAAATAAAAGAAAATTGATTTACACTTGTTTCGTTTGATTAGTTAAAAATAATATTATAACAAGATATTAGAATAATAAATAAATATAACATAGTTACAAAATTATTTATTAAAATACTATCAACATGATATTTAGAATATTCTAATGTTGTAGATGAGCAAACGTTAGGACACGTTTTTTTTAGTGTGATCAGTTGATAATACAAATAAAGCTTGGGATGTGATTGATTTTTTGTGATGTCCATTTTTGTTCGTATGCGACTTGACCTTTTGTTAGTAAGATGTCCACTTCATTCCTTAATTTTCCTAACAGTTTATCATAGACCTTATTGACTTGTGCTAAGTTATATATAAGATTTATGTAGTTGGTAAAATCATGATGTGTGTGTTTGCAAACAGCAATTACATGCAAATACAGTAAATGTAGTTTTTGGAATTTACCAAAGTCACACCCTGCTTTGTCTAGCCTTACTACAAATTTGCCTATTGATCCGACTTCTTTTGAATTGATGGTTTCCTCCACCAAAAATCTTGTACTCATTCGGTCAAAGTCAATCACTCTATGAGTGTTTATCTTTGAATGTGCGTTCTCTAAAGCCTTTGTTGCCACTTCAGAATATACGTGTCCAGTAGCAAACATGGCGACCACTTCCCTACCTCTTTCGGTGAAGAATATATTGCAATGTATATAAGTTGTTTCCACTAAGGAGGAACTACGAAGGTTCCTTGTCTTTTTTCAAGATGGAATTTATTTACTCTGCTAGGTTGGTGATCATCTGTCCTTAGTGTCGACCATTATCCCAAGCTAATGTCCAGTTCTCCCTTGAGATTTCATCCAACCATTATGTTGTCTCTAGATCTTCATTTCTTACTATGTTGTAGTAGTAGAAGAATCTGGGTCCAATAATTCTATATGTTATTTACAAAACAATTGAACATTTAATCAATTAATAATTACTTTATTCATTTCATACTTAATGAAATTAATGAGTTTAGAAAAGAACAAAAGTCACTCATGTTCACAACATCCTTCTAAAGTGAACTCTTCTTGAATCTCCTCATGAATTTGTGTGCAATGTGTCAAATGCAACCTAGAATCATGACAGTAAGAAATGAAGCACATTCCATCTTGTGGGATGACATATCTTCTTAGGTTCTTCTAAAAGAAGAACCAAGCATCACTGTATGAATCTAGGAACATATACTTGCATTACCGTATAGTTTCTTGATGGCTAACTGCTTTGCTAGCTATGCAGTCTAATAAGACAATGTATTCTTAGGTAGACTTGATGTGGGTAGTTATTGTTGACACAAGGGTCAAACAATCAGCATCCACAATTTCTTGGATTTTTTGAGAAATAAGGTATGATCCCAACTTGTTATGATCTTGAGAGATTAATGGGGACACGCAAGTGTGGATGCCTTTCAACTTCATTATTTTCCAATATTGCTCTCTGGTCCGCAATACTGCTTTGCACCTCTAGTCACATTCAAGATGAATACATTGCACTGCAAGCCTAGATTAACTTGAAATTGGCACCTTGTATGTACAATGGTGCATTATGTGAAACCTATTTATTATTCCAGTCACATCTTGTTTGTTGTTGAAGCATTGATCAACAAGTAATGTTTCAAGGGGTATACAAGTGTATATCGATAAAAAACATGGGTAAATTTAGGATCAATTTCATTTATGGTGGATTGAAATTGGATAAATTGTTAGGGTGGGTTGTAGGTGAGTTAGGTAGGTTGGATAGTAAGTTATAGTTGTGGTTCTTCCTTGTCGCCTGTAGACCCCTAATTTTGCCCGGCCACTCAATAAAGGCTAAGAAGACTTTCTATCTGAAGATAAAGCTTTGGTGGACGTCTATCGGCATCAATCGACTTCCGAATAAAGAAAGGAAAGCTTCTCGGGAGTCCCAGAACACAAAATCTGGCCAAAAGAGTCGAGACAATCGTCCCAGAAGTCGAGATGGTCGTCCCAGTCAGTCCAAACGGCCGTCTCAACCATTTTTGTCACTTAGGACGACCGTCCCAGATCCCAGACGGCCATCCCGGCCTCTGCAGACGGCCATCCCTGTTTTCTGCAACCTAGACGGTCGTCCCGAGCTGCCAGGCTGAAAAAACTATAAATAGGAAGCTCATTTGTATGTTTTTCACACTCCAGACAGTTGTCTTCTCTCCCTCCTTCGAATGAACTCTCCGATTGCCTAAAAAAGGTAACAATCGGTTAAGGAATATTCTTCCAACATTCGATTCTTCTTAAAATTTTGGTAGAGTCGGTCTTGTATTCGGGGAGGAAAGTCTTTGTAGAGCGGGAGATTGCCAAAACGCATCCGCACAGTTAAAGATTTGCAATAAAAAGCTTGCTACGGAGGTTCTTTTCACTTCTCTTCTCTTTTATTGCTTTATTTATTGCTTTATGTATGCAATAGAAAATAAAATCATGTAGATAACCATTTTAAAAATATTGTACAATAAAATAGGGTAATAGTGTAATTTCTCTTAATCTTTACTTTATGAATTAATCCGTCATAGGGAACCCGAAGGGGGTGTTGTGGGGGTGTTAACACCTTCCCCACACGTAACTAACTCCCTTATCCAACTCTGGTTATAATGGCCAAGTTTGGTTTTTCTTAAAATCAATGTCTTTTTATCCTTTTCCAATGTTTATGGTCAAAACATTGGTGGCGACTCCATAAGAACCCTTTTTGCGAAAACCTTGCTTTTATTAGAGGATAGTTCAGTTGTTGAGCACCTCAGAAGCAATGAACACATTTTTAAAATAAAACGCGAGTCTAAACCATCTTCTCGCGACCGCTCGCATAAACGTTCGAGATGTCCCTAGACGTCGGAACGGACGGCGACGACAGATGGCGACTCCACTAGAGAAGCTAGAGAGTTGATCCCATTTAGTGACGGATAAATTCAAACTAAGTAAAGATTTAAAATTACGCCTTTACCCTCCGTTGTATGTTTTATTGTATGGCTTTAATAACTGATGTATGATTATTTTCTGCAAATTGTCTGAAATATAAACTGTACACAAAAACCCTTGCACACTATAGTCCCTCTATACCGGGGGGCAAGAGTGAATACCTATAGGGAGTGGGTGGTAGATACGACCGGCTTGTTGGCACACGGGGCTACAACCGTTGTCGGAAAACCACCAACTCAAGGTGATAACTCTCTTCTTTTGGTCTAAGGATGTGACACGGAGTTCCGTGCATGACCCGAGGACTGAGAGATTGAGAGGTCCCTATAATGGGGGCACCTTGGGGACCTTTGGCCTTGGTGAGAACAGTTTAGAACCTCCTTAACCAAGCACGTTTCTGCAGGAAAACCCCACCTCGAAAATAGTGTGGCTTTGCTCGTGGATGAGTGAATTGTGTGTGCATTCGTTTGCTGCATTTGTGTTGATGCATTGGCATAGGGTAATCATACAACAGACAAAAATAATAAAAATCCTAAAAACCATAAAAGTGATAAGAATAAACCAACTTTATCTCGGACAGTCTTCATTTAAGCTAGCCTGGTTTCAGGTTCTTTGTAAGCTAAGTAGCCACGTTGACCGACAGAAGAGATAAAGGGCTATAAAAAATAATTTAAAGCAATAAAAATACCTTTTACAATAGAAAGATTTTTTACGAAAGTCTTATGATTCATACAATATTTGTTCATAAAAATAATAAGAGAAGAAAATAGGACTCTCTTCATCAAAATCCATAAACATTCATATAGATAGTTTCCTTTTCAAGAAAAAAACCGAGCACTATCATGTGTCATACCAGGAATAAAACATGATAATACTTAGAAAAACAAACACTTGCATGCATACATTTACAAGGACTCATCCTCATATCATGCATTTTCATTTCTTTTAGATAATGGAGGGATCCAGTAATAGACAGTTAAAGAAAGTGGAAATCCTTCTATGCCGTGTAGAGAAGCTAAGGCAGTTGTGTACATATATGCCGCCAGAGGTTAGTGCTAATTTTGAGAAATCTTATGGAAGGATTCTTGACCTCCTGAAAATCAGCATTGATCCTATCTTTGTTAGAGCATTGGTCCACTTCTGGAATCTCGACCTGCACTGCTTTGAGTTTTCGCAGTTCGATTTAGTACCAACCTTAGAAGAATATGAACTCATGGTTAGATTGTTGAACATTCAAGGACTTGATGTTGCAAATAATGATCATGAAGAATGTTGATTTTGATGATGATCCAAAAGCTTAAAGACTTAGAGTATTGAAGATTGAAGATTGATGATTTCTGTATTGTAATAACTCTGTTTTAGTTTGATTGAGTCTGTAATTATAGAGTCTAAGATAGCCGGTACATAGTCTATAACTTAGAAGCTTCAAAATGCTCAAATTTATCATGCAGGCTCGGCTTTAATCGATTATATAGGTAAATAATCGATTAAAACAGTGAGAAAACCACTTTCTATACTAAGTCACTGTTTTAATCGATTAAAAAGCAAAATAATCGATTATTTCATACCGTTCCGTACAGATAATCGATTATTTCACCAAATAATTGATTAAACCAGAGAGGATTGGGTTCTGCGTATTTGACTTTGTTTTAATCGATTAAAACTCCATTTAATCGATTATTTCAGTCTGTTTTTGTTTTTAAATTTCAAATTAACCCTATTTTCGAAAACCCAATTACCAAGAACCCTAGTTTCGAAATCCCCAATTCCTAAACCCTAATTTCCCTACTTAAACTCTGCTTTGGCACTCAGAAGAGAAGAACAACTCTTTCCATACAAAAGTTAAGTGCTGTGAGTGCCAGAGAACTGTTTGTTGCAAGGAAAGGGGGCTTTTGGAAACCTGGTGTGAGGCTAGAAGCGATAAGAATCACTAAGTGGAGTTCTTAGTGGATTGTGTGTTGTGCCGTCTCTAGGGAAAGCTGTTCTTCATCTCTTGTGGATTTCAAGAGAGGTGTTGTCTTTACTTTATCTCTTTGATTTGTAATCTGTTTATAACAATTTGTTCTTAGTGACAGCGTTAATCCTCTTTTGAGTGATTAGCAACTGGACGTAGGGTCTTTTGATCCGAACCAGTATAAACCTACTGTGTAATCTTCTCTACTCTTCTCTATTTACATTTACACAGTTTTTAATCGGTAAAATTTGGGGAAAATTTTGAAAACCTAATTTTTATTAAGAAACCAATTCACCCCCCCTCTTGGTTTTTGTCCGACCACGCGAACATTCTGCTGCGCGATTCTAACAAGTGGTATCGAGCTTGCTTTGATAGTCATTCAAACTTTTCGAAAATGGCCGGACAAAATCAAACTTTTGCCGAAGGTGCGTCTATCAACAGACCCCCACTTTTTGCGGGTCAAAATTATCCTTTTTGGAAAGTACGTATGCAAATATTTTTAGAGTCTGTTGATAGAGGTGTTTGGGACGCAATTTTAAACGGTCCATTTGTTCCTAAAATTACAGAGAACGGTGTTGACGTTCTTAAACCTATTTCTAGATGGACTGCCGACGAAAGTCGAAAAGCACAATTTGATGTTAGGGCTAGAAACATTATTTCATCTGCTCTAACCCTTGATGAGTTTTATAGAATTTCAGTTTGTAAAAGTGCACAGGAAATGTGGGAAATGCTAAGGGTGACCCACGAAGGAACTGACGACGTCAAAAGAGCACGTAAAAATTCTTTAATCCAAGAATACGAGATGTTCCGGATGCAACCCGGCGAAACGATTTTCGACGTTCAAAAGCGTTTCACTCATATTGTGAATCATCTCACCGGATTAGGTAAAGTATTTGACGTTGATGAATTAAATGTTAAAATTTTGAAATCTTTGGATAGGAAATGGCAACCTAAGGTGACGGCCATCTCGGAGTCACAAAATCTTGCCACTATGTCTATGGCGGCATTATTTGGAAAGCTTAGGGAGCATGAACTTGACCTTGGAAGACTAAATGAGGAAGAGGGTCAATACCAAAAGAAGAATCTAGCTTTCAAGACCGAGATTTCAAAAGGTAAAAATAAGAAAGAAGAAGAAGAAGACTCTGAAATTGATGAAGAAGAGATGAGTCTTTTTATAAAGAAATTCACCAAGATGATGAAAGCAAAAGGAAGACATCCTTTCAAAGGTAAGGGAAAGGTAAAAGAAAATTCTTCCATTAATATAAAATGTTTTGGTTGTGGTGAAGCAGGGCATATAAAGACCGAATGCCCAAACAAGAAAAATGATGAACACAAGGGCAAAAAGCAAGTCAAGAAGAAAGCATATATTGCTTGGGATGACAGTGACTCAAATTCAGAATCAAGCGACTCAGAAATTGAAGCAAATATTTGCTTGATGGCAAATAACAACATTTCTTCGGATTTTGAGGTTAGTGATTCCGATTCATCCTCTAGTAAAGAAAATGACCATGATGAATTGCAAAATGCTTATAATGAGTTATTTACTGCATTTATGGATATGAAAAAGGAATATAAAGTTGTAAAGAAGAATCTAAGAAAATCGGAAAAGGAAAATGAGTCCTTAAAATTGAAAATTGCATGTTTAGAAGAAAAGGAGGTAGCTAATACGAAAATTATATGCTTAGATGAAGATAAGGACTTAGCATGTGAAAATTGTAAAGAGCATGAATATGACATAGATATTCTTAACCATTTGCTTGACAAAGCCGAAAAAGAAATTGATGATCTTAAGAAGAATGAAATGGTATTTGCTCAAAATAATGTAAATCATAGAGTTTCTTTGAAAAAGAGTAAAACTAAAAAGAAAAGAGTATGGGTAGAAAAAGGAACTAGAGCATGTCATGTTAATAATGTATCTTGTTCTAAAACTACTTCAAATGCATGCTTCTATTGTATGAAACAAGGTCACACTTCAAATAGATGTAAAATTAAGCATTTTGGAGTTCCTAAAGGAAAATATGTTTGGGTTCCTATAGTTAAATGAACCATTTGTATATTGTATTTATTCAAAGAAAATGGATCATTTAGTATGTTTTAAATGGAATGCTTAGGTAAAAACATTTTATCTTTTCTATTGCATGAAGGTTCTTCACTTAAAGATTTTTGCGAAAAGCCTCTAAAATTGTTTTAAACAACCTAAAACAAAGTATTTTTACAAAATCCTTCTTAAAACATGTTTTTAACTGATGCAGTTTTGAAAGAACCAAATAAAATCAATTAGAATGGTCAAAGAAGTGTTTTTACAGCATTTTAATCGATACAACATGTTTTTAATCGATTAAAACCATTTAGAACTCATTATGATCGATCAGATTTTTATTATGAGCGGTCAGAATCCTTTAAATCGATTAAAAACACGTTTCAATCGATTAAAATTACTTAAAGGGTCAGGATGATCGATCAGAATCAAATTATGACCGATTAGAAGCAAATGTGATCGATCAGATTTTAATTATGAGCGGTCAGAAATTTTTCAATCGATTAAAAACACGTTTCAATCGATTAAAATCACTTAAAGGGTCAGGATGATCGATCAGATTTTTATTATGACCGGTCAAAATCAGTTATGATCGATCAAAATTTAGTTATGACCGGTCAGAACTCTTTTAATCGATTAAAAACTCATTTCAATCGATTAAAACAACTTAAAAATTTTTTCTACACTGCATTTTAATCGATTAAAAGACGTTTTAACAGATTAAAACTGCACTTTTAACAGATTAAAAGAATCTTTTCACAGATTAATTAAACCAGCAGTTTTGAAAATCGTCTATAAAAACAAGTTTAGCTTGAACTTTTTAAACACACATTGAATATAAGTTTTCACACATCCTTTAGCAATCAATCAAGCAACTGCAGTGCAAACACTTTGGAGATCAAGGATGTGATACTTGTTGATATATTATTGGATCAACTGATAGTGTGTTATGTGTAGAATTTGCTAAGATTATGCAGGGAGAGTTTGAAATGTCTATGATGGGAGAATTAACATTCTTCCTTGGACTTCAAATCAAGCAACTTAAAGATGGCACTTTCATCTCTCAAACTAAATACTGCAAAGAGATTCTCAAAAAGTTTGGTATGGACACCTCAAAGGAAGCTAACACACCCATGGGAACATCATGCTATTTAGACAAGGATGAATCAGGTTTGGAAGTTAATCAAACTATGTATAGAGGTATGATAGGATCACTATTATACTTAATTGCTAGTAGACCTGATATTATGCATTTTGTCTGTGTGTGTGCTAGATTTCAAGCTTGTCCTAAAGAATCTCACCTAATTGCAGTAAAACATATTTTAAAATACTTAAAAGGAACTACTGGATTTGGCTTGTGGTATCCGTCTGATGCCTGTATTAGTTTATTAGGATATTCTGATGCTGATTATGGTGGATGTAAAATTGATAGGAAAAGCACTAGTAGGACATGTCATTTGTTTGGTTCATCCTTAATATCATGATATTCTAAGAAACAAGCATGTGTAGCTTTATCTACCACTGAAGCTGAATATATTGTAGCTGGTAGTTGTTGTGCTCAAATTCTGTGGATGAAACAACAATTAGAGGATTATAACATATATTTAAATGACATTCCATTAATGTGTGATAATACGAGTGCAATCAACTTAACTAAAAATCCAGTAATGCACTCTAGGACTAAACATATTGAGATTAGACATCACTTTTTAAGAGATAATATCAGCAAAGGAAATTGTAAGATAGAGTATGTAGATACTAAACGTCAATTAGCAGATATATTTACTAAGCCTCTACCCAAGGATAGATTCTATGATCTTAGAAGAGACTTAGGGATACGAGAAGTAGCTTAAATTCTGCTTAATTTGACTGTTTTTGGATGATTGTTATGATTAAATTCATGTTGTAGGATATTCATAGGTTATAATGTGTAAAAACCTTAAAAACTTGATATAGCCTCTGGAATAATCGATTACTGGAAGTGATAATCGATTATTTTCCCTCAAAACGTCCAAAACAGGGTATTCTCCTCTGGAATAATCGATTATTTCGTGAAATAATCGATTAAATTCCTCTAATAATCGATTAATTGCTGGAAATAATCGATTAAAGCTGTCTGATATAGAAATAATCGATTATCTTGAAATATAATCGATTAAATGCGACCAGTTTTGCCTCCTAGCCGTTGCCAACGGATATTTTGCCATGGAATCTCTTCTATATGACCGTTGGAAGTGTTTTCTCTATAAATAGAGACATCTAGGTCAATTATACTCACTTCTAACTCTTGTAATCAAGTTTTCTTGAAATATATACTCTCTTTGCTTCATTATTCCCTCACTTGTCTCCAAAATCTCTTCAAGTTTATCTACTCTCTCAAATGGCCTCATCCTCTCGCCCTAAGATTCCTACAAGAAGAAGATCTGCACCTTCTTCTCATTCCCGTCCTAATTCTGTTGAAGGATGGATTTACGATACGTGAAGGGCAACAAGAATTTCGATGTACTGGAAGGAACGTGCCATCATTTCTCCTAAGTTTCTCATTGGTGAGCAATTTATACATAGAGGGTTTAATTTTCCAAATCTTCTTGAAATTCAAGGAGTTCTCCCATTTATCCAAATGCAAGGTACTTACTATCCCGACTTAGTTAGGGTATTCTTTTCTAGATTTAAGTTTAGGGATCAAATTGCTACATCCAGATGTCAAAGGAGTGACCATAATTCTAGATGATGATATTTGGGAAAATGTTGCTCACTTCCCAATTAGAGAAGATGCTATTAACGTTTATGGTGAGCTAGATGATTTTGACAGGTTCCTAGCTTATAGATCTTTTCTGCGGAATCCCTCCATAGAGATTGGACGTATTCTTCATGCTGGACCCTTGAAGAAGGAAGAACGCATGATTCTTCATTTACTTGTCTGGATTTTATGTCCCCGGGCCACAAATCATGCCCAATGCTCTTCTATTGATCTTCGCATTATTCATGCCATAATGAATAATGAACCTTTAGATTGGGGTGCTCTTGTCACAATGACAATGTTAAAGGCCAAACGTCATCCAACATTCAAAATTCCATATGCTCTTCTTGTATCCCGAATTCTTGAATATAAAGGAGTCAATGTCGAAGGTGAACAAGTTGTCCGAACTACTAACTTGAACCGCATGCTGGACAGCACTTTGATTCATCTACAAATGGTGCGGGTCAATGAAATCTATGTTCACAAAGATGACGTTCAAAATCAAGGTGATGCAAATGAAGACTCTGATGAAGATATGCCTCCAGCTACTGATCTTCCCTCTAACCAAATCCAAAGTGTTGGAACATCCTCTTCTCATCAAGAAACAAGACAATCCATGGAAGATATGCTTTTCGACATGAATCAAAGAATGCAATCATTCTTCAATCTTTCTGGTGCACGGCATGATGAAATTATTCGCCGTATATCCGATGTAGATGATAGAGTAGGTAGATTAGAAAATAGATTTGATACTCACTTTAATGATGAGGATAGTGAAGAATTTTAGATTTTATTTTGTTTATATCTTTGTATTGTTATGAATGAATGATTATGAAATAAAATTTGATGTTTCTTTCATGCTATGATTGAGGGGGAGCTTTCTCTAACTTGTGCATATTTTGAGGGGGAGCTCTTATGATTGATGTTGCAGAGTTCTTTTTGATTATAATCAAAATAGGGGGAGAAAAATTTAAAGCCTATGATTCAATATTAAATGTTATCTGGTATGTTTAATGTGTTTGTTAGTATGACAGATAAAACAGGTTATTACAAAGGCTTTAAAAGATAATTTTGATCATCATCAAAAAGGGGAGATTGTTGAACATTCAAGGACTTGATGTTGCAAATAATGATCATGAAGAATGTTGATTTTGATGATGATCCAAAAGCTTAAAGACTTAGAGTATTGAAGATTGAAGATTGATGATTTCTGTATTGTAATAACTCTGTTTTAGTTTGATTGAGTCTGTAATTATAGAGTCTAAGATAGCCGGTACATAGTCTATAACTTAGAAGCTTCAAAATGCTCAAATTTATCATGCAGGCTCGGCTTTAATCGATTATATAGGTAAATAATCGATTAAAACAGTGAGAAAACCACTTTCTATACTAAGTCACTGTTTTAATCGATTAAAAAGCAAAATAATCGATTATTTCGTACCGTTCCGTACAGGTAATCGATTATTTCACCAAATAATCGATTAAACCAGAGAGGATTGGGTTCTGTGTATTTGGCTCTGTTTTAATCGATTAAAACTCCATTTAATCGATTATTTCAGTCTGTTTTTGTTTTTAAATTTCAAATTAACCCTATTTTCGAAAACCCAATTACCAAGAACCCTAGTTTTGAAATCCCCAATTCCTAAACCCTAATTTCCCTACTTAAACTCTGCTTTGACACTCAGAAGAGAAGAACAACTCTTTCCATACAAAAGTTAAGTGCTGTGAGTGCCAGAGAACTGTTTGTTGCAAGGAAAGGGGGCTTTTGGAAACCTGGTGTGAGGCTAGAAGCGATAAGAATCACTAAGTGGAGTTCTTAGTGGATTGTGTGTTGTGCCGTCTCTAGGGAAAGCTGTTCTTCATCTCTTGTGGATTTCAAGAGAGGTGTTGTCTTTACTTTATCTCTTTGATTTGTAATCTGTTTATAACAATTTGTTCTTAGTGACAGCGTTAATCCTCTTTTGAGTGATTAGCAACTGGACGTAGGGTCTTTTGATCCGAACCAGTATAAACCTACTGTGTAATCTTCTCTACTCTTCTCTATTTACATTTACGCAGTTTTTAATCGGTAAAATTTGGGGAAAATTTTGAAAACCTAATTTTTATTAAGAAACCAATTCACCCCCCCTCTTGGTTTTTGTCCGACCACGCGAACATTCCGCTGCGCGATTCTAACATAGATGGCCTCAGTCAGTAGGGGTTTATGTCTGCTCAGGAGTATATATTGCCGTGAATAAGGTTGCTACTATTATACGATTGTCTTCTCATCAATCCATCCTAGAGGGAAAAGGGAACATCCGAGGTTGGAAAATGTCAATAATAGAAGACCACTTAATCTCTTTGGCTGAAAAGAAAGATTGGTCAACCTTCAACAAAACTCTAGCATTGGCAATGTTCAGAATCATATTATTCCCATTTCATGTGAACGTTGTGGATCATGCTGCAATAGATGCATTCTTTACCTGGGATGTATACTCTAAGAGTCCTATACCTGCAATTCTCGCTGATACCCTGATTTCAGTAGATTTTTGCCGACAGAAACAGGGGAAAACACTTAGATGTTGTGCTTCATTACCATATGTATGGGGCATTACTCACTTCTACACTTCAAGCTATATGGGCATATTCCCTGATCCTTTAAGGAGTTTTTCAAAAATCCCTCTTCAACATCATCAAGCTTTAGAATGGAAAACCGAGTTAGAAAACTGGAAAATAGAGCATGTATCATGGGTTTGCCCTTGGTTCCGACCCGGTTATGTTCTTATACGATGCGGAGATTACCTGAGCATACCATTACTAGGCCTCAGGGGTTGCATATCTTACTCTCCCAAGATGGCTATGAGACAACTCATGAGAACCCAGACTGTGCCAACTCAAGAAGAGCTCAGAGGGCTGAGTCTATGCCATTACTCCCATAGCTTTGAAGAAGTATCTAATGTCCGAAAAGCATGGGAAAAACCAGTCTATATAGGAGATAAAGAACTTGGAAAGGTTCAGATGTCTACATCCCATGAATATGAGGAGTGGAGGAAAAGTAGAAGGATACCCCAACCATCTGTTACATTCACTACAACATTAGTTAATGAAGAGCTACAATTGCAAGTCAATGCCTTAAATAAAAGGGTAGAAGTAATGAAAGCTCAGTTGAGGGCTTTTGAAGAGAAAGAGCAAGAATCAACCCTTATAATAGATGGTTTAAAAAGGCAGTGTAAAAAGAAGGACCATGAAATAGAGTGCCTTATGAATGATTGTGTTGATTACCAAGAAGAGACTAAACAAGCATTGAAAATTCCGAAGCTTGAACAAGATAGTCTATTCCGGGACATGAATGATGAAATAGCACATCTTGAGAGTGCGCTTGTAGAATAGGCAAAAACGATCAAGTTAATACAAGATGACCTAGCAGAAACTCGGTCAGAAGCACAAAAATGGTGGGAAACCGCTGAAAGATACATAGAAAACCTGGACAAGCTACATGATAAAGAAAGAGATGGATTAGCTCAATATGGTCAATTACTTCGTGAAAGAGACCAAGTAGTAGAAAAGTCTGACCAACAGCAAGCCTTGATCGTTCATCAGGAAGAAAAGATAAAAGAGGCTCGTCGATATAATGAAGATATGAGCCAGGCGGTACATGAGCAAGTTAAGACGCTCAGAAATCATGTGAGAGTAGTTGAAGATGAATTACGAAGAAAGCCTAATTTACCTATAGGATTCTTCAAGCTTCTCCGTTTTTGTCAACACTTACTTCAAAGCATTGTATAGAAGGATGAACACTTTCTAGATAAAATAAAAGGATTATCCTTAAACTGTCTATTGCATTCATAAGTTGCATACATTCATACATCCCTCCTCATTTTAAATAAAAGATAATGAAAAGAAAGGATTAATTGATGTGCTTTCCACAAATCAGAATAAATGGAAAAGAAGCCTTTCGTCATCAAAATCTTTACAACGGTTGATAGACCCAAAGATGATAACAAACAAGCATTGTTGGTCATTCCAATCAATAAAAGGGAAGAGACAATAACACCTTTACGTTTATTCATGCCTCGTCCTTTCCCTTATTCATCAAATAAAGTTGTACCTTGGAGATACTCAGAAGAATCACCAGTCAATCAAGATATCTCCAACATAGCCGGTATTGGGGGCATGACTAGAAGCGGAAGAATATACTCCCCCAAGGAATTACAAGATAATATTCCTAAAAATAAGGTAAAAAATAAAGCCGAAGAGGAAAAAGAATCCAAGGAGGAGACAAATGAGTTACTCCAGTACATAAGATAAAGTGAGTACTCCATCATCGATCAACTCAATCGCACTCCTGCAAAGATAACTTTGTTATCACTTATAATGAGTTCGAAGTCGCATCGAAACGCACTGTTAAAGGTTTTGAATGAATCATTCGTTCCACATGCAATATCCCAAGACAAGTTTGAAGGAATCATTGGTAACATTACAGCCAATGATCATCTTACCTTCACAAATGAAGAACTCCCTTTAGACGGGTCAAATCATAACAAGCCCTTGCATTTTCTGTCAAATGCAAGGAATATCTCACTTCCAAAGTTCTTGTGGATAATGGGTCATCCTTAAACGTTATGCCTAAATACACACTTGACAAGATAATAGTGCAAGAAACCCACATGCGCCCAAGTAACACAATTGTTCGAGCCTTTGATGGATCAAGACGTGAAGTAGTAGGGGAGATTAGTCTACCAATCCAAATTAGCCCTACTATTTTTAACATAGACTTCCACGTGATAGATATCACTCCATCATATAGTTGTCTCCTTGGTAGACCTTGGATTCATAGCGCTAAGGCAATACCTTCAACGCTCCACCAGAAAGTCAAGTTTGTGAAAAATGATAAACTCATCACGGTTCAAGCTGAAGAAGACATTTTAATTAGCAAACCGTCTGTCCAACCATATGTGGATGCAGCTGAAGAGGCTCTTGAAACATCTTTTCAAACGCTCGAAATTGCCAACATAGAAAGACTTCCTAGTAATACAAAAGTGGCCCATATGATGAAAAGATATGGATATTGTCCAGGACAGGGGCTCGGAAAGAATGCTCAAGGAATAAAAGAGCCACCAGATTTCAAAGATAATCCTTTAAAGTATGGTTTAGGGTACAACCCTACAAAAGATCAAACTATACGGAAATCAGGGAAGTCTTACCCCTCAAAGATGATATTCCGAAAAGGAGGAGTATTAGCGCAAAGGGTAGCGTTAGTCATTAGGTGTCCTCCTTCCAATTCTAAGGAATGTAAACCTAATGACTATTAGAGATCACTCCTTGGGGTAGGCCCGACCCCCGAGCATCTCTAGGGCACACATTTCCCCAAAAATTACAAAAGAATGTTATTCTTACTATCTGCTTCTTTTCTTGCTAAATATGTCTATACCCCATTTTAAATAAACAATGTTTAGATAGACGTTTTGTTCCAAATGCGTCGGAACAATCAAAGCGTCACAAAGCAAAGTCAAATATGATTGATTAACTAGAAACACGAATAAGATCTATCTCGATAGAACCAAGTTTCGACAATGTTGTGTAAAAAGAAATAATATATATATATATATATATATATATATATATATATATAAAGAAGAGCCAGTCAAGGCCAAAGGCCAAGAAAATAAAAGGGAAAAACACCGGTAGGAAACCCACAAAGGGGGCTGCACAAAAGTTAGGGTAAACCGTGCAGGAGACCCGAACAATAATAAAGGGTAGCCTGGGCAAAAGTTAGGGTTACGAAAAGTCCGCTAGGTATTCCTAAAAATAATACAAAAAGGAAACTTAGACAAAAGTTAGGACATAGCACAACATCCTGGACTGAAAACCTGAAAGGGCGGGCTAGGAAAGTTAATCAATCACAAAAAGGCGCCATAAAGCAGTAAATAAAGACGCCACATCATAAGAACAAAATGTTTGCCTAAACTAGCCTAAACACCGACCAACCTTGGTTAGCCATTCTTACAGAAACCTCTATTACAAAAAAATATATCCCTCTAAAATACAAACCCTTGTTATAAATCCTTTTCTTTCTCTTCTCTTGACCATTTCACTATAAAGCAGTCAAGTAATAAGGGGGAATGTGGAAACATAAGTGATCAATAGGAAGGTTGAAATCCCTAAGGAAAGGAAGGGGGGCATTGATATGGCAGTTGCCCTACGCACAAAAGATTGCTCTTCGGCTATAGCAAGAAAAGTCTGATACGGCAAATAAAGTACAGTTAAGCTTGTTGACCAAGAAACATGATGACGGAAAGGTACTGCACCAAGAATGCGCCCGAAGTCAAAGCACATCAGTTAAAACTTTCGAAATATTAACTGAAATAGATCCTAGGACGCATATCATGAAACATTACATGCATTAAAACATCAATGAATGGGGTCCTATCTTCCTTCTCATCAAAAAACATGAAAACCAACTTAAAAAGCTCGGGACAGCCGTCCCAAGCGTCGAGACGGTCGTCCCAAACAGCAAAATACAAGTGAGACGCGCGTCTCAGGGCAAAATTTTGAGTGAGACGGTCGTCCCACTTCCCAGACGGTCGTCCCAAGGGTAAAAATTTGAGTGAGACGGTCGTCCCAACCCCAGACGGTCGTCCCGACCTTCCTGACTCCTCCTATAAATGCTAGGCGCGGATCCTTGCATTTGCACCCCATTCCAAGCATTCTATCTTACTTCTCCTCCCTTTCTACACATTTCTAGCATTTTTGAGTGAGTAAGGCACAAAATGGAGCGTGAAGAGGCTTCATCTAGGAGAAAACACACCACGACCTCCGCTAGAGGTACTCCTGTCACCAACACCCTGCTGGCAGAATCACATCAATAGAGGTTGGCAAATATCCAACAATATTCTTGGCATCCCCTGCTACGTCTGGATTTTGAAATCCTAACTACATTCGGCTGGGATCAAGATGTCAGACGGTTCATCCAAAACATAGGATGGGATTTTCTGCTTCGTGAGCCACCCTCTCGAATCCACCGTACTGCCACACTGGAGTTCCTTGCCTCTGTTAATCTGGTGGAGATGCCGTCCACGACCCCCGGAGTGCCACCTACTCAAGTTGTTTCCTATTGGATGGATGGGGCATACCGGACCACCTTTCTGGATGACTTCAATGTCATAATGGGTTTCTGCCAACGAACGGATACGAGAACACCAGAATATAAGTCTGCGTACTGTGAGAAACCCGCTGCTCTCACTTCCACCAGCATGTGGAAAGAAATCACCGGAGCACATACCCTGCCATCACATCTGAAGGGTGCAGCTTTTTCTCCTCCGCTCCGCATATGCCACAAATTGCTAGCCGGGACCATACATAGCCGGAAGGAGAGCCAAGGAAAGGTAACGCTGGCTGATCTTTTTATTGTCTATTGTATGCGTTAGGGGCATCGATGTAACCCAGGGTATGCCTTCCTGAAAGCCTTAAAAGATTATGGAACTCGTGGCTCAACAGGAGCTATCATGGTAGCTCCCTTTCTCACCCCTTTAGTTGAATATTGGGGATGTACTGACGGAGAAGACATTCCAGCTAGCCTCCAACCAGAACCAATTAATGGGGGAACACTGGTCCACATGAACATCCTTAGTCGACAAGGATCAGGGTTTATTTTAAACCCCATAATCTCAATTTCACTAGATATGCGTGATTTCGACGCACCAGAGGATATCCCTGTGACTTCGGAGTCCCAGCAGCAATCATATGATCCAGACTTCGCCGGCTTATACCGACGTATGGATGACGAGCACGCCTACATGGAAGGGCAATTCCAGTTCATGCGACAACAGTTCAATCAACTGACCATGAGGCAGGAAAGGACGGACCGCCAAATAGAAAATATGGTCCAGACTCAGGCAAGGTTCCAACGCTGCATGCTCCGCCGCATCCCTTCGCCAACACCATCCTCCCACTCCAGCCCAGAAGCAGATGATTAGGATGTTTTTTTTAGATATTTTTTATTAGTCTAAAAGAATGCTTGAATGTATCACCCGAAAAAAAAGGGGAAGTAATAAATAAAAAGTTGTTATTTCTATTACATTCCAAAAGCCCACGTGTACAAAAAATTATTATAAAATAAAAAGGCACACGTGATATATCAAAAAGCCAGATTTCAAATGACTCGCGAATAAAAATCAAAATCGCGAAAGAAAAGGAGAAATCAAAATCATTTCAGCCGAATAAAGAGCTTCAAGGAAAATAGCTCTAAACCTTCTACCCCAATAAAAGAAGGTACATCGAAAAAGAGAGGCCAACAGAAAGGCTTGATCATCCCCAAGTGGATCCTTGCCTACTCCAAAGGCAAAACAAAACTTACTCCACGACTCGGCATCACCACCACATGAGTCGTCAAACATAGTCATTCGAAGCTCCAACCATCATTCTTCCATCCAAGAAAAAGGAAGCCATCAACATAGAAAAGCTAAAGGAAAAGTTTGATCATCCCCAAGCGGATCCTTGCCTACTCCAGAGGCAAAACAAAAAGATTACCTCGCGACTCAGCTTCATCACCACATGAGTCATCGAGCACACTCATCCAAAATCTCCGCCACTTCCCCAAAGGAGAATAAGGACTACACAAAGATCAACCAAAGAAGATATAGAGTCAAGATCTCCATATCCCCAGGGGTTCAACAAAAAAGAAAGAAAAGAAAAACCTTTCATTCCCCAATAGAGGCCATAACAGAAATAGGTTGAATAAAAATCCCCAAGTAAAGCATCTCAGAAAAATCTACAAAACGGGGAAAACAAGAAAATTCCCATCCTCCAGTTCAAAAAAGAGCTTCAAAAAGCCAGGAGCCAAGACTCCGTCATAAAAATCAAATCAAAGTTGAATCCCCAAGAAGCCAACGAACTCCTTGGTGGATCGCCAAAAAAGAGAAAAAGAAGAAAATCTCTTCCCCAGCAGATAATAAAAAAGCCTGCGTGCATAAAAGAAATAAAAAAGGCACACGCATTTAAGAAAGCCAAATATCAAAATCGCAAAAAAAGAGATAAAATCGCGAGAAAAAGGTAAAAACCCATTCCCCAGCGGAATAAGAGCATAGGCAAAGCCAGCTCAAAATAACAGCATCCAACAAGGAGTCAAAAACTCCATTCCTCCCTAGGGGGTAAGTCAAAATAGATCTCCGGGAAAGCAATCAAATCCCCAGTGGATCATCAAAAAGAAAAAACTATCCCCAGTGAGCCTATCAGCAAAGGCAAAACTACAAATTTATATCCTCAGGGAGTTAATTGCCTATAACGCCCAATATGGATATCCCCAGTGGAATGCAAAGCCTTCACTTCCAATGAAGCCTCTACCTACTCAGAGGCAAGCAAAGAGCCAATATCCCCAAGAAACGAGAAATCAACCTATGCAAGAGGCAATACAAGCCCAAAGCATAAAGCCTTCATCAATGAAGCATCTGCCTACATAAAGAGGCACAATAATAAAAAAAATCCCCAATGGATTCCTGCCTAAATAAGAGGCAACCAACAAATCAACCTCGGCAAGACCAGATGACTAAATAGAAAAGCCAAAAACAAATCATCCCCGGCAAGACCGGATGGCTAAACAGAAAAGCCAAAAACAAAGAATCCCCGGCAAGACCGGATGGCTAAACAGAAAAGCCAAAAACAAATCATCCCCGGCAAGACCGGATGGCTAAACAGAAAAGCCAAAAACAAAGAATCCCCGGCAAAACCGGATGGTTGAACAAGAAAAGCCAAAAACAAAGAAATCCCCGGTAAAACCGAATGACTAAAACAGAAAAGTCAGAAACAAAAATCAATCACTCCCCATGGAATGAGCGCATGATCAGAAACAGTAAGCCGCCAACACATCTCCAAAACCAGATGAGGGTTTGTACTCATCAAACATAGGATTGACTACCAAAAAGAGCATCTTGAGAGCCTTGTAGAACGGGGCTCGTTAAGAATCTTGCAGAACGGGGTTCGTACCAGGTGGGGGTAGGTACCCACAAGAGCCTTGCAGAATGGGGTTCGTACCAGGTGGGGGTAGGTACCCACAAAAGCCTTGCGAAACGGGGTTCGTACCAGGTGGGGGTAGGTACTCACCAAGAGCCTTGCAGAACGGGGTTCGTACCAGGTGGGGGTAGGTACCCACAAGAGCCTTGCAGAACGGGGTTCGTACCAGGTGGGGGTAGGTACCCACAAGAGCCTTGCAGAACAGGGTTCGTACCAGGTAGGGGTAGGTACCCACAAGAGCCTTGCAGAACGGGGTTCATACCAGGTGGGGGTAGGTACTCACCAAGAGCCTTGCAGAACAGGATTCGTACCAGGTGGGGGTAGGTACCCACAAGAGCCTTGCAAAACGGGGTTCGTACCAGGTGGGGGTAGGTACCCACAAGAGCCTTGCAGAACAGGGTTCGTACCAGGTGGGGGTAGGTACCCACAAGAGCCTTGCAAAATGGGGTTCGTACCAGGTGGGGGTAGGTACCCACAAGAGCCTTGCAGAGCAGGATTCGTACCAGGTGGGGGTAGGTACCCACAAGAGCCTTGCAGAACAGGGTTCATACCAGGTGGGGGTAGGTACCCACAAGAGCCTTGCAAAATGAGGTTCGTACCAGGTGGGGGTAGGTACCCACAAGAGCCTTGCAGAATAGGGTTCGTACCACGTGGGGGTAGGTACTCACCAGAGCCTTGCAGAACGGGTTGTGAAAAACTTGCTTTTATTAGAGGATAGTTCAGTTGTTGAGCACCTCGGAAGTAAGTACCCATAAGAGCCTTGCAGAACGGGGTCCGTACCAGGTGGGGGTAGGTACCCACAAGAGTTTAGCAAAATGCGGACTCGTAACGAGTGAGGGTAGGTACTCACCAAAGCCTTGCAGAACGAGGTTCATACCAGGTGGGGGTAAGTACCCACAAGAGTTTAGCAAAATGCAGACTCGTACCTGGTGAGGGTAAGTACTCACCAGAGCCTTATAAAAGAAGGCTCAAACCAAATAGGGGTTGGTACCTATCAAAAAATATTTATCATCCAGAGGATCAGCAAACTTCAGCAAAGGAGCATCCGAAGGATGACTAGGCAAAAAAGGTTAACTCCTTCACCTACCATCTAACTTTGTGGGCACATTAGGCCAACAGTTAGTCAGGCAGGTGAAGGGGGGGCAGCTGTAGACCCCTAATTTTGCCCAGCCACTCAATAAAGGCTAAGAAGACTTTCTATCTAAAGATAAAGCTTCGGTGGACATCTATCGGCATCAATCGACTTCCGAATAAAGAAAGGAAAGCTTTTCGGGAGTTCCAGAACACAAAATCTGGCCAAAACAGTCGAGACAGCCATCCCAGAAGTTGAGATGGTCGTCCCAGTCAGTCCAAACGGTCGTCCCGCATGCCAGACGACCGTCTCAACCATTTTTGTCAGTTGGGACGGCCGTCCCAGATCCCAGACGGCCGTTCCGGCCTCTGTAGACGGCCATCCCTGCTTTCTGCACCCCAGACGGCCGTCTCGAGCTGTCAGGCTAAAAAAGCTATAAATAGGAAGCTCATTTGAGCATTTTTCACACTCCAGACACTTGTCTTCTCTCCCTCCTTCGAATGAACTCTCCGATTGCCTAAAAAAGGTAACAATCGGTTAAGGAATATTCTTCCAGCATTCGATTCTTCTTAAAATTTTGGTAGAGTCGGTCTTGTATTCGGGGAGGAGAGTCTTTGTAGAGCGGGGGATTGCCAAAACGCATCCTCACAGTTAAAGATTTGCAATAAAAAGCTTGCTACGGAGATTCTTTTCACTTCTCTTCTCTTTTATTGCTTTATTTATTGCTTTATGTATGCAATAGAAAATAAAATCATGTAGATAGCCATTTTTAAAATATTGTACAATAAAATAGGGTAATAGTGTAATTTCTCTTAATATTTACTTTATGAATTAATCTGTCATAGGGAACCCGAAAGGGGCGTTTTGGGGGTGCTAACACCTTCCCCACACGTAACTAACTCCCTTACCCAACTCTGGTTATAATGACCAAGTTTGGTTTTTCTTAAAATCAATGTCTTTTTATCCTTTTCCAATGTTTATGGTCAAAACATTGGTGACGACTCCATAAGAACCCTTTTTGCAAAAACCTTGCTTTTATTAGAGGATAGTTCAGTTGTTGAGCACCTCGGAAGCAATGAACACATTTTTAAAACAAAACGCGATTCTAAACCATCTTTTTATGACCGCTCGCATAAACGTTCGAGATGTCCCTAGACGTCGGAACAGACGGCGGCGACATCGCCGCTGTCAAAAGTGGTTGTCGGTGCGATGCGATAGTTTTGATGACTCGTGTTTTCTAAAGAAGTGGTTAACGCTTTTAGGTTGTCCGATAATCAGGCTGAACCTAAAAGTGAGGTTTTCGTAAAGGGTTCTATGGAGTCGCCACCGATGTTTTTACCATAAACATCGGAAAAGGAAGAAAAAAAGACGTTGGTTTAGAAAAACCAACTTTGGTCGTTACAACTAGAGTTGGTTAAGGGAGTTAGTTACGTGTGGGGAAGGTGTTAGCACCCCACAACGCCCCTTTCAGGTTCCCTATGATGGATCAATTCATATAATAAAGACTAAGAAAAATTATGCTTCTACCCTATTTATTTATCTACTTTGCGGAATTTTAAATATCTACATGGCCCTAGTGTCTAATGCATACAAGGAAAGAAGTAAAGGAAAATAGTAAAAGAGAGAGAGAATAGAGAAAGGAACCTCCGAAGCAAGCTTTCTATTAACTCTTCAAACTTGAGGACTCTTTTTGGCAATCTATTCGCTCTACAAGCACGTTCCTCACCAGCAAAAGAGAAAATACCTCCCCACCGAGTGTCGGATGTTTCAAAAGAAGATTTTCTTAACCGATTTCTACTTTAAACGAAAATTGGAAAGCTTACTCGAACTCTGGAAAGTGCTCAGAGTTATCCCAAAGTCTTAGGAGAGCTTCTAGGATGAGAGAAGGGTGTGAGAGTGTGTGGAATGAGGGAAATGGGGGTCCTATTTATAGGGAACCGAGCCAGGAAAAGTGGACGGTCGTCTGGCTTAAGTGGATGGTCGTCCATGGCAAAAAATGAGCATCGACGACCGTCTATTTAACATGGACGGACGTCCATGGTTGAAAATATGAATGAACGGCCATCTGGTTAGCCTGGACGACCATCTGATGTTCCCAACAAAAATTCTGATTTTTATTTTCTCAAAAAACCCTCCTTATCTTAAATGGAACCTAGAAAAAGCTACTAGACTTATCAAAGTCTTGACTGTTAGATATTGTTTAGTGTAGACCCCAAATCTTGCCCGGCCTCCAATTAAAGCCAGAAAACTTCCTCTTTGAAGACGACCGAAGCCTAACAAGCCACTAGGAGAGACTATTAGGCCCCCGTACTAAGATAGGAGGGTTTTTTGGCCCAAAAAATAAAGTTCTCGCGCCTGAAGGGACGAGACCGCCGTCTGGAAAGACCAGACCGCCGTCTCGCCTCACGCCAGGGACGAGACCGCCGTCTCGCTTGTCCATACGGAGGTCTCGCCACTGCAAAAGTTGAGACGGCGGTCTGGGTTTTCCAGACGGCGGTCTCGACCCTCTGCATGGTCGAGACGGCGGTCTAGATTGTCCAGACGGCAGTCTCGACCTTGTCAGACGAGACCGGCGGTCTCGCCACTGTCAGACGCGAAAACCTATAAATAGGGGCTCCCTCCCCTCATTTCCACACACCAAGCACAGTAGCTCTCCCTTCTCTCTAGATTTTCTCTCTCTAGAACCCCTCCGAAGCATTTCCGGAGTTTCTGAGTGTCTCTAGGTATAAATTAAGCGTTCTAAATCTTCTTTAGAATCCCTCCGAGGCATTTCCGGAGTTTCTGAGAGTTGTAGAGTGAAGGGTTGCCAAAAAGCACCCACTCTTTGAAGAGAAATATAAAAAGCTTGCTTTGGAGGTGCATCCTCTCTCTTTCTAATTTTACCGCTTTTATTTAAAATTACGCATAGAAGTTAGGGCCATGTAGTCATAAACTTAAATTCGGCACAATAAAAAAGGGTGAAAGCGCAATTTTCCAGTTTAATTATTTATCCAAAGTAGCCGGCCTATCATAGGGAACCCGAAAAGGGGCGTCGTAAAGGAACTAACACTTCCTTTACACGTAACTAACTCCCTTACCCAACTCTGGTTCTAATGACCAAAGTTAGTTTTCGAAAACTAACGCCTTTTTTAAACTCCTTTTCCGATGTTTCCGGTAAAAACATCGGTGGCGACTCCACGAACCCTTCCAAACCCGTTCTTGGGTTAGCCCGGTTATCGGACAACCCAAGAACACTTTTCGAAAACCTCGTCTCTAGGTTAGCCCGGTTATCGGACAACCTAAGGACGTTGTACCCACCCATAAAAAACGCGAAAATCAAAGAGGGTCGAAAAACCCATCACGTCGCTCCGACCGCCTGGTTTTGACGGCGGCGACAGATGGCGACTCCACTGGGGAAGCCTAGAGAGTTGATCCCATCTAGTGATGGGCCGACTTAAAAATAATTAAGCCAAGAAAATAGCGCTTTTACCCTGCCTTGTATTATAACATGCTTTATTGTTTGGCTTTCAAATAACTGTTGCTTGTTTATACTTACGCAATTGATTGAAATATAAACTGCACACAAACCCTTGCACACTATAGTTCCCTCTATGCCCGGGGGCAAGTGAGACAACCATAGGGAGTGGGTGGCAGGTACGGTTCGCTGTAGTTAGGGCCTTGTGCCCACCAGTGTGATCGGAAACCACCACTCAAGGTGATAACCTTCCTCTTTTGGCAACAAGACCGACTCTAGCCTTAGTGTTGAGCATGGTCGGACGGCTGGAGAGTGGGGACCCTATAATGGGGGCACCTTGGGGGCCTTAGCCTGGTGAGAACAGTTAGAACCTACCCTGACCAATGCACTTTTCTGCAGGAAAACCCTACCTCGTGATAAAAATGAAATCTCGCCTGTTCGGGGATGATTGAATTGTGTGTGCATATGATTGTTGCATTTGTATGTTGCATGGCATAAACAAACAACAGAACAAAAACCAAAAAATATTTCACAAATAAACACCCTTATCTCGGACAGTCTGCCTTTTAGCTAGCCTGGTTTCAGGTTCTTTGTAAGCTAAGTAGCCACGCAGTTCCGACATAAGAGATAAGGGACGCCAAATATTCTTTCACATAAAGCCATATTTTATCTCGGACAGTCTGCCTTTTAGCTAGCCTGGTTTCAGGTTCTTTGTAAGCTAAGTAGTCACGCAGTTCCGACAGAAGAGATAAAAGGCTATAAAATAAGCAAATAAACAGCAAAAAAAAAATCCATTTTTCCAACATTCATACATAAGACCTGGTCCAAAAACTACACTCATAAAGCATTCATATAGATAGTTTATTATTTCAAAACAAAAATATATACCATGCATCATGTAGAAAAACATGATAAATAGAAGAATAAACACTCACATTCATACAATAAACATCATCTTCATCAAATCATACATTCTGATTTTAGAAAATGGAGGGGACAAGTAGACAAGTGGGGAAGGTGGACATTCTCCGAAACCATACTGAGAAGTTGGAACGGCTCAGTGCAACAATGTCACCAGAGGTCCGCACTGATTTTGAAAAGTCCTATGGACGAATTTTGGACCTCTTAAAGATCAGTGTCGATCAGGTCTTCCTCAGGGTACTGATTCATTTTTGGAACTCCAGTCTGCGGTGCTTTGAATTTCCGCAGTTCGACATGGTGCCCACCTTAGAGGAGTATGAAGCTATGTTGAAATGGCCTAAATCAGCCGGGGTCCATATTCGCCACGAGGCGTATACTCCTACAGCATCAGTCGCTGCCCTTATCCATCTACCGTTTCGACAGAGTACCCTGATAGGAAGAGGGAACACCCAGGGGTGGAAAGTATCGATATTAGAAGACCACCTGTCCTACCTGGCTGAAAGGACAGAGTGGGTTGCCTTCAACAAAACCCTGGCACTCATATATTTTGGAACAATCCTGTTCCCCTTCCACCTCGACACAATAGATCAAGCCGTCATAGACGCCTTCTTCGCTTGGGACGTGTGCTCAAAGAGTCCCCTGCCTGCTATTCTTGCCGACACCTTGCTCTCGGTGGATTTTTGCCATCAGAAGCAAGGAAGAATACTCCGCTGCTGCTCTTCATTACTATACGTGTGGAGCATCACGCATCTTTACGCCTCCAGTCACATGGGGATATTCCCCGACCCTTTGAGAAGTTTCACCAAGATCCCCCTCCAACGACGCCTGACTATAGAATGGAGGGATGAGTTAGAACGAAAGGACGCCGATAGTATATCTTGGGTCTGCCCTTGGTTCCGACCCGGCCCCATTCTCATCAGATGTGGGGACTATCTGAACATACCCTTGATAGGACTCAGGGGTTGCATAGCCTACTCACCTAGAGTAGCTATGAGGAAACTCATGAGGACCCAAACTACTATTTCCCGAAGGGAGCTCGGAGGACTGTGCTTCTTTGGAGACCCGTGCACGATCACCAACTCATCAACCATGAGAAAAGCATGGGAGAGGTCAGTCTACATGGGAGACAGAGAGCTAGGAAAAGCTCGGGTAACTGTCACCAGTGACTACGAGGCGTGGAGAAGAAGAAGAGGGATGGCTCAACCATCCACCACACCCGTGCCAATCGCCAACAACGAAGAGCTGCAGGCACAAGTCAATGCCTTGACCCAGAGGGTAGAGATCATGGGATCCCAGATACGGGCCCTTGAGGAAAAAGAGCAAGCATCTATCCTCACGATTGACGGTCTATAAAGGCAAGGCAAGAAAAAGGATCATGAAATAGAGCGCCTCAAGGACCAATGTGCTGACGCTAACGAAAAAGCTATCCGAGCATCCAAAATTGCTAAAACCAGTTCGGATAGCCAACTGCAAGAAATAAACGCCAAAACAGCACACCTTGAGGCCGAATCAGCTAAGCAGGCACAAACGATCAAGGAGTTGTCGGAAGGGCTCCTTAAGGCTCGGTTAGACATCCGCCAAGAGCGAGAGGCCAACAGGAGACTCACCAAAAGTCTCTCTGAGCTACGCCTTAAGGAAAAAGACGGGCTAGCTCAGTACGGCCAAGTACTGCAAGAGAAGGACTGAGTCGTTGCAAAGCTCGATGAACTACAAGCTTTGGTCGTTCATCAAGAAGCGAAGATCAAAGAGGCTCAGAAGTACAGTGAAGATATGAGCCAGGCAGTCCGCAAGCAAAGCGAAGAGCTCGCTCACCATGTCCGGGAAGCCGAGAGGGAACTACATAGGAATCAAGACCCGCCTGTAGGTTTCTTTAGGCTTTTCCGTTTTTGCCAAAAGACGCTTCGTAGTATGGAATAGGAGAATGTACACCTTCCAATGAATTAATGAAATCTTTTTCCTTATTCAACAGTTGTCTACTTGCATACATTTGCATATTTAATTTCCCCTCCTTCACACTTAATAAATAAGATAATAAAAAGGAAGGATTAACTAACACATCTTCCAACTCAGAAGAATGGAGAGAAAGCCACTCCTAATAAAGCGCACCCCAACGGTCGAGTCATCACAAGAGGGAAATAAACCTCGGTCGTTGGTCCTCAAGAGTAAAGAAGAGGGGGCAAGGACGCCAGTGCGACTATTTATGCCACGTCCTTTCCCCTACGAGTCAAATAAAGTTGTACCGTGGAGATATGGGGAATCTTCACCGATAAAAGAAGAAATAACAAACATAGTCGGCATTGGGGGCACAACTAGAAGTGGAAGAATTTACTCCCCCAAGGACACACAGGAAAATGTCCCCCAAAATAAAGGAAAAAATAAAAAGACCGAAGAAGAAAAAGAAAATAAAGAATCCCAGGAGGAGACAGAGGAATTACTCCAGTTTATAAGGCAGAGCGAGTATTCCATTATTGATCAGCTCAACCGTACACCTGCAAAGATCACGTTGCTATCTTTAATAATGAACTCGGAACCACACAGAAATGCCCTGCTAAAGGTCTTGAGTGAGGCACATGTACCTCACACAATATCCCAAGAAAAGGTTGAGAGGATCGTCGGTCACATCACGACAAACGATCACCTCACCTTCACAGAGGAAGAACTCCCCCTCGAGGGGCCAAAACATAACAAGCCCTTGCATATCTCGGTTAAATGCAAGGAATACCTCTTCGCCAAAGTTCTTGTGGATAACGGGTCGTCCCTGAACGTGATGCCCAAGTGCACACTAGATAAGTTGACTATCCAAGGAACCCATCTGCGCCCAAGCAGCACCATCGTTCGAGCCTTCGACGGATCAAAACGAGAAGTAGTGGGAGAGATCAGTTTGCCAATCCAGGTTGGACCCACTACCTTCAACGTCGATTTCCATGTAATGGACATTACTCCAGCATACAGCTGTCTCCTCGGCAGGCCTTGGATTCATGGCGCTAAGGTAGTACCTTCGACGCTCCACCAGAAAGTCAAGTTCATAGTGGACGATAAACTGGTCACAGTCCAAGCAGAAGACGATATCCTGATCAGTGGACCGTCCACCCAACCTTATGTGGATGCGACTGAAGAGGCCCTTGAAACGTCTTTTCAAGCGCTCGAAATTGCCAGCATAGAACGACTTCCCAGAAACACAAGGGTAGCCCGCATGATGTTGAAGCATGGCTATCATCCTGGCCAAGGATTGGGGGCAGATTCCCAAGGCATGAGGGAACCCCCAGAATTCAAAGACAATCCTTACAAGTATGGCTTAGGATATGACCCTACCAAGGGTCGGGCTGAAAGAAGAAAAGGGAAGTCTCCCCTCCGCACACTCAAGCAAGTTTTCCGAAGTGGAGGGGTGCAAGCGTCAAGGGCTACTCTAGTCATTAGGAAATCTTTTTCCTTGTTTAAGGGATGTAAACCCCATGATTGTTAGAGATTATCCCCCGGGGCGAGCCCGACCCCCGGGCATTTTAGGGCACATATTCCCTCATTAATTAATAAGAATGATTCTTTCTATCTGCTTCTCTTCCTTCTACTTCTGACTGGACCACATAAATAACCCTGTCTAAGTAAACATAAAAAGAAAAGAAGAATAAGAAGCGCTTCCAAATAATCAACATCTACCATTGCTATCATCATCAAGTTAGCTGATTAGAAGCACATAAAAATAAAGACTTCACCTAAGCCATAAAGAAAGTCACGCTTCGCCAATACTGTGAACAAAAAATAAATCCACAAAAAAGAAAGAAGCCCAGAGAAGCCAAAGGCCAAAGAAAAGGGCAAATTACCCGGTAGGAAACCCACTAAGGGGGCTACACAAAAGATAGGGTCGACCCGGTAGGATACCCGAACAACAATAAAGGGTAGCCTAGGCAAAAGTTAGGGTTACAAATAAGGTCCGCTAGGATTTCTCCAAAATTTTACAAGAGAGGGAACCTAGACAAAAGTTAGGACCAACACACAGTATCCTAGTTCGAAAACCCAAAGGGCGATCTAGGGAAATCAGCTAGCCATTTAAAAAGCAATGGAAATAAAACCAAAGAGCGCAAATACAAAAAGAAAGAAAAAATGTTTGCTTAGACAAAGCTTAAACACCCAGGCTTAACCTTAGCCAGCCATTCTTACAAATCCTTTTATCAATAAAAATCAACCCTCTAAAACACAAACCATTGATTTCTACCTCTTTGCTTCTTTTCTCTTGACCCTCACAACAATATTCTAGTAATTAATTTGGGAATATGGAGGCGTATAGTCAACAAGAGGATTGAAATCCCTAAAGTAAGGAAAAAGGGACACTACATGACAAAAGTGCTCTACAAAAAAAAAAAAAAAAAAAAAAAGAAAGCAAAAGAAATTACCCTTCGGTCACAAGAAGTTCGGCATGGTACAACCAAAAGTAAACACAGCGAATCGAAGGCTTTCAAGCACAACAAGACACGTTGATTAAATCCTTCCGAAAAACTAATTAAAGTAAGCATTATAGGACATCAAACATGAAAACATTTGCATGCATAAAATGTTTTTGAACCAGGTCCTATTTCTTAAAAAAAAAAAAAAAAAAAAAAAAAAAAAACAAACAAAACCCAGAAATTTGAGACCGCCGTCTCGATTCCCCTGCAAATCGAGACCGCCGTCTCGTTTTATGCAAAGTCGAGACCGCCGTCTGGAAACTCCAGACCGCCGTCTTGACCAGCAACCCCAACGAGACCGTCGTCTCGACTTCCCAGACGACGGTCTCGATCTGAAAATTTCCCTATATAAGGGGGCGCGCCTGGATGAGTTTCCTCACAACTCTCCTTGCCTCCTAAGCCTCCAGAGCCTCCAGAACTCACATTTCTACTACTCCAAGCCTTCCCTGCTCAGGATGTTCAGCAGAAGTGCCTCCAGGAAGAGAAGGGGCACCGCTGGTGCTAGCAGCTCGGCACCACCGCCACCCCCAGATCCTTCTCAGCTGTCACCACAGCACCAGGCCCGCCTGGACAACATTAGGAACTACCAGTGGCACTCCATGCTGACACTGGACTTCGGCGTCCTAGCCGAGTTTGGGTGGGAGGAGGACGTCAGAGCCCACATCGACAGCATTGGGTGGGGCTTTCTGCTACAACCCCCACCCACATATGTGTACCCCCAAGCGGTACAAGAGTTCTTGGCCTCTGTCTCCCTCATCGAGATCCCCTCCATGGCCTCAGGCATGCAGCCCACCAAGATGGTCAACTATTTCATGGGTGGGCAATACCACACCACCACCCCGGAAGAATTCAATGTGTCCATTGGATTCATCCGGCCGAGGAGGCGCCGACCGGGAATACCGAGAGGCCATCTCGCTCTCGGCCTGCCCATCTCACCTCCGCGGATATGTGGCATGATCTCACGGGAGCAACCACACTGCCCACTTTAATGAGAGGCTCCGCACTGCAACCGGCGCTCCGCATTTGCCACAAGCTGCTGGCAGGCACAATCCATGGGAGGAAGGAAAGTCAGGGTAAGATATCACTCCTTGATCTCTTTGCCCTCTATTGCATGCACCAGAGACGGCGCTGCAACCCCGGATACTTCCTCTTGAGGGCCCTTAAAGACTTTGGGAGTAGATCCACGGGGGCCATCCTCGTAGCTCCCCTCATCACCCCTCTGGCAGAGAGGATGGGGTGCCCGGGCCGGGAAGAGCTGGCCCGCAACCTACGACCCGAGCCCATCAATGGGCCAATGCTGGTCAGCATGGGAATGCTGATATGTCGGGGAAACCAGTTCGCCCTGCACCCCTCCCTGGACTTCGAGCTGGATCTCCAGGGGCTAGTGGCGATGCAGGATATGCCTACGTCTCCCGGCTCCCAACAGCAACAGCAGCAGCAGCAACCACCACCGTACACAGAAGACTTTGCTGGCATGCACCAACACATGAATGATCTGAGCCAGCAGTTCAGCCAAATAGCAGTGTGGCGAGAGCAGCAGACCCAGTGGCAGCAGACCCATGACGCTCGCCAGCAGGCCTATCAAGCCCGCCAGGACGAGATCTACCAGGAGCAGCAGAGGTTGCGGTAGGAATGGACGATATTCCAGGAGGAGTACCGTGACGAAGTCCAAGAGCAAGTGGACTTCCGATATCACGTGTACAAACAGTACCCTTACCCCGATTCCCCTGATGATAGCCCTTAGGGACCGCATTTACCTAAATAAAAGTTGTTGTAATAAAATTTTCCATGAATAAAATTTTATTCCATGCATTCTTTGCCTTCTTTTACAAAAGTCAGCGTAACAAAAAATAACTTAAAAGAGAAAAGGCATACGCTCAAGAAAAAAGCCAAAATCCAAAATCACAAGAAAAAAGAGATAAAACCGCGAGAAAAAGGCAGGATTAAGCCATCACCTCAACTAATAAAAATCGACTACCAAGAGTCGAACACAAAGAGAGATAACCTGACCAGCCAGCAAGAGTCGGATGATTACCACAAAAAATCCCCAGCAAACAACAGAGCTGGATGGACAACTAACAAAGTCCCCGGTGCAGCCTGGATGACCATCCAAGAAGTCCAAGAGCATCTACCAACATCACTCCCCAGTAAAGAGGCGCATGGTCAGAATCAGTAAGCCGCCACCATTGCCAAAGGATCAGCCACCGCAAGAAGGGGCATCCAGAGGCACCAAAACCAGACGAGGGTTCGTACTCGTCAACCAAAGGATCAGCTACCGCAAGATGGAGCATCTGGAGGCTTAACACCAGATGGGGGTGTAAACTCATCAAGCCTTACAAAAGGGGGCTTACCGGGCGGGGGTTCGTACTCGTCAAACACCAGATGGGGGTGTAAACTCATCAAGCCTTACAAAAGGGGGCTTACCGGGCGGGGGTTCGTACTCGTCAAACACCAGATGGGGGTGTAAACTCATCAGGCCTTACAAAAGGGGGCTTACCGGGCGGGGGTTCGTACTCGTCAAACACCAGATGGGGGTGTAAACTCATCAGGCCTTACAAAAGGGGGCTTACCGGGCGGGGGTTCGTACTCGTCAAACACCAGATGGGGGTGTAAACTCATCAGGCCTTACAAAAGGGGGCTTACCAAGCGGGGGTTAGTACTCGTCAAACCAGATGGGGGTTTGTACTCATCAGCCGAAGGGCTCAGCTACCGCGTCGAAGGAGCATCCCAGAAGCGCACAACACAACATTTCCCCAGAAGATCATCCGCCGCAAAGACGGAGCATCTGAAGGGTAACTGGGCAAGAGGGTCAACTCCTTTACCCCCCAGCCGATCACCTCGGCACAAAAGGCCAGCAGTCGACTGGTCGGGTAAAGGGGGCGCAGTTGTAGACCCCAAATCTTGCCCGGCCTCCAAATAAAGCCAAAAAGCTTCCTATTTGAAGACGGTCGAAGCCTAACAAGCCACTAGGAGAGACTATTAGGCCCCCGTACTAAGATAGGAGGGTTTTTTGGCCCGAAAAATAAAGTTCTCGCGCCTGAAGGGACGAGACCGCCGTCTGGAAAGACCAGACCGCCGTCTCGCCTCACGCCAGGGACGAGACCGCCGTCTCGCTTGTCCATACGGCGGTCTCGCCACTGCAAAAGTTGAGACGACGGTTTGGGTTTTCCAGACGGCGGTCTCAACCCCCTGCATGGTCGAGACGGCGGTCTGGATTGTCCAGACGGCGGTCTCGACCTTGTCAGACGAGACCGGCGGTCTCGCCACTGTCAGGCACGAAAACCTATAAATAGGGGCTCCCTCCCCTCATTTCCACACACCAAGCACAGTAGCTCTCCCTTCTCTCTAGATTTTCTCTCTCTAGAACCCCTCCGAAGCATTTCCGGAGTTTCTGAGTGTCTCTAGGTATAAATTGAGCGTTCTAAATCTTCTTTAGAATCCCTCCGAGGCATTTCCGGAGTTTCTGAGAGTTGTAGAGTGAAGGTTGCCAAAAAGCACCCACTCTTTGAAGAGAAATATAAAAAGCTTGCTTTGGAGGTGCATCCTCTCTCTTTCTAATTTTACCGCTTTTATTTAAAATTACGCATAGAAGTTAGGGCCATGTAGTCATAAACTTAAATTCGGCACAATAAAAAAGGGTGAAAGCGCAATTTTCCTGTTTAATTATTTATCCAAAGTAGCCGGCCTATCATAGGGAACCCGAAAAGGGGCGTCGTAAAGGAACTAACACTTCCTTTACACGTAACTAACTCCCTTACCCAACTCTGGTTCTAATGACCAAAGTTGGTTTTCGAAAACCAACGCCTTTTTTAAACTCCTTTTCCGATGTTTCCGGTAAAAACATCGGTGGCGACTCCACGAACCCTTCCAAACCCGTTCTTGGGTTAGCCCGGTTATCGGACAACCCAAGAACATTTTTCGAAAACCTCGTCTCTAGGTTAGCCCGGTTATCGGACAACCTAAGGACGTTGTACCCACCCATAAAAAACACGAAAATCAAAGAGGGTCGAAAAACCCATCGCGTCGCTCCGACCACCTCGTTTTGACGGCGATGACATTTAGATATTGTTAGATATTGTTAACCACAATATCAAATAATATCTTCTGTTTATTTTGTTTATTTTTGGTTACTTTTGGGATGGTATGTCGTCTTTGCAAATTCCTATATGGCCTAAAATAGTCTCCTAGGGCCTGGTTTGGAAAGTTTAGCAAGATTGTTCAACAATTTGGTATGACTTGATGTGAAACAGATCATTCTGTCTTTTATCGACACTCGAGTGCTAGATGTGTTTACTTGATAGTATATGTTGATGATATCGTTCTTACAGGTAGTGACAACCATGACATCTCTCAGTTGAAACAACATCTATGTCACCATTTTCAGACCAAAGATCTTGGCAAACTTAGATATTTCTGGGTATTGAGGTGGCACAGTCCAATGATGGTATTGTTATATCTCAGAGGAAGTATGCCATGGATATTTTGGAGGAAACTGGGTTAATGAGTTCAAAGTCTGTTGATACACCCATGGATCCTAATACTAAACTTCTACCAAATCAGGGGGAGCCTATATCTGATCTTGAGCATTATAGAAGATTAGTTAGAAAATTGAATTATCTTACAGTTACTCGTCCTGACATTTCCTTTGCAGTCAGTGTGGTAAGCCAATTTCTTAATTCCCCATGTGAAGATCATTGGAATGCAGTCATTCGTATCTTGAAGTATATTAAAGGATCTCTTGGAAAAAGGATTATTATATGGTTCTAATAACCATACAAGAGTTGTTTGATACTCAGATGCTAATTGGGCAGGATCTCCTTCGGATAGAAGATCTACATCTGGATATTGTGTCTCTATTGGTGGTAACTTGATTTCGTGGAAAAGTAAGAAAAAGAGTGTTGTGGAAAGATCCAGTGCAGAAGCATAATATAGAGCTATGACCTCAGCTTCCTGTGAACTTATTTGGCTCAAGCAATTGCTTAGAGAGTTATAATTTGGAGATGTCACTCAAATGACACTTGTGTGTGACAATCAGGCTGCTCTTCATATTAGTTCTATTCCTATCTTTCATGAGAGGACCAAACACATTGAGATTGATTGTCATTTCATTCGAGAAAAGATTATGTCTGGAGACATCAAGACTGACTTTGTTAACTCAAGTGATCAGTTAGCAGATATTTTTACTAAGTCTTTACAGGGGCCTAGAATTGATTATATTTGTAACAAGCTTGGCACATACGATTTGTATGCTCCAACTTGAGGGGGAGTGTTAGATATTGTTTGGATATTGTTTATATATTGTTAAGATATTGTTAGATATTGTTAACCACAATATCAAACAATATCTTCTATTTATTTTGTTTACTTTCGGTTACTCTTTTAGTTGTACCTCTCCCTATTATAATAGATTACCCTATGTGTGATTTATACACAAGGGAGATTAATCTCAAACCGTATTTCCTCTATATTCAACATTGACCATCTTCGAAATAAATGATTTCTGAATTTATTGCTAGGCCGGGAAAGATTTGGGGTCTACAGCTGCCCCCCTTCACCTGACTAACCGGTCGTTGGTTAGTGTACCAAGAGGCTGGCTGGCAGGTGAAGGAGTTAACCCTCTTGCTCGGTTGTCTTTCGGATGCTTCTTTGGTGCGGTTGCTGACCCTCCAGACGATAAATGTGTGTTTTCTTCAAAGTTGACCACAGGGTGTTCCCTTTGACCCTGTAGTGATGGGTGTGAACCCCCATTTGGTTGGATGTAGCCTTGGGATGCTCCTTTGATGCGGTAGTTGACGAGTGAGAAACCTCATAATGCTCCTATTATGCAGTAGCAGACCCCTTGGTGGATGAGTACGAACCCTCATCAGGTTTAATGTAGCCTTGGGATGCTCCCTTAATGCGGTAGTTGACCTCGTAGTCGACGAGTGGGTAATCTCAAGATGCTCCTTTGATGCGGTAGCTAACTCTTCGATTGTGGTGGCGGCTTACTGATCCTGATCATGCGCCGACTCCATGAGGAGTGGCTCTTGTTTTGAAAATTTATTTTTGGCTTTCCTATGTAGCCATCCAGTTTGTTGATTTCCGGGGATTCTTTGTTTTTGGCGTTTTCCATAGCCATCCAACTTGTTGGTTGCTGGAGATTTTTTATGAATGCCTCTTAGTAGGCAGATGCTTCATCGAAAGTGAAGGCTTTTGGCTTGTATTGTTTTGCCTCTGAGTAGGCTGATATTCCCTTCGGGGAGTAGTGGCTTGTGTTTGCCAGGTTTTGCCTATGCATAGGCGAACGACTCACTGAGGATATGTCTTTGAAGATTGCCTTTGCAGTAGACTCACTGGCGTTATTTTCATTTTGGTGATCCGCCAGGGAATTAGTTGACGCCCTGGGGATCTGATTCTGATTTCTTGATGGGAAATGGAGTTTTGACTCCTTGTTCGGTGTTGACGAGAGCTGGCTTTGTCAAGCTCTTATTCCGATGGAGGAATGGGATTTCTGATTTTTGGTTTACCCATTTGGGGGTTTATTGGCCTTCCTCTTTCATGGCTTTTCTATTTGACATCTGCTGGGGATGAAGAGTTTTCTCTTTCCCTTCTTTTTTTCTTTTGTGGAGCCTTTGAGGGTTATGCAGGTTTGCCTCCTTGATTGCTTGATGATGGATGCGACGCCTTTATTCTTCCTTGGGGAATGTGGCGGAGACTTGAATGAGTACGCTTGATGACTCATGTGGTGGTGCTGCTGAGCCTTGGGGTAATATTTTTGCTTGCCTCTGGAGTAGGCAATGATCTGCTTGGCGATTGAGCATTTCTGTCAGCTTTGTTTAGGTTAATAGTTGCCTTCTCTTTTATTTGGTGGAATGATGATGGTTAGAGCTCTTGATTCTGGGTGATCTTGGTTTAATTTGAGTTGTTTGATGATGAAGACGTTGTGCTTGGCGTTTCTCGTTTTCAATCACAAACATGGAGCCTAGTCTCCTCATATGCATGATTAATGTTTGTGAAAGAGGTTTATTTTTCATGGTTTTGACAAAGTCTTTTTGTGCGACTATTTGTGTGTGAATGCATTAAATGCAATCCATTTATCTGATGCATCTAGAAAAGTGACTGCCCTTTCCATTGTTGGATGCTGACGAGCTCCCTTTTTATTCGCATTTTTGTTTTAGTACTAACTTTTGTCTGGACCACCCTTTTGAGGTTTTCAATCTAGCGGGCTGCCTTAACTTTTTCCTAGGATATCTTAGCGGGCTTTTTCCTTTTTTACGAGTGCCTTAACTTTTGCCTAGATCACCCTATGCGGGTTTTCGATCTAGCAGGCTACCCTAGCTTTTGCCTAAGAATCTCCTAGCAGACATTATTCTTTTTATTTGTTAGAAATGTAGGTTGAGATCAAGAGGGGGGGTGAATTGATCTTTGAAATATTTTCGCAATTTACAGATTATCTATTTCAAAGATTAAGATTTTTGACCAGTTCTTGAATCACACACAACAAGCAATAAAAAATAAATGCAGTGACAGAATTAAAGGAGAGAAACGTTTAGAAAGATACAACCAAGGTTTATACTGGTTCACCCAATCCCAGGGCTACGTCCAGTCTCCAGCCAAATTCCAGCTGGGTTCCACTAGATTGAACGTTTTACAGATTACAACTTTAATCTCACACTCAATCTACCACAAGGACCAAAATTCCAGTTCCTGCACCTAAACCTTCACCAAGAACCAAATTCCAGTTCTTGACCAACCCTGCAACCAAATTCCAGCTACAGAAACCAGTGCCCACAATTCCAGGAACCCACAATATAGTAAAGAAAGTAAAGAAATGAATAGAAGAAACTTAGAATGCTCAAACCAGATTATGCAGCTCTGCAGTATGTGTTTCTTCTCCAAAAGAATGCAATTTTGCCTCAAGAAAGAACTTTAATGAACTTCACAAAAACTAGCGTGATTCTCTCTTGAAAGTAGCACTTATGATTGCTTGATTGATTGCTAAAAGATGATTTTTAAAAGGTTCAAGCAAATCTGTTTATATAGAAGATTTTTAAAACTGCTGGTTTATTTAATCTGTTAAAATAATCTTTTAATCTGTTAAATCTCTTGTTTTAATCTGTTAAAACTTCTTTTAATATGTTAAAAAGTTCTTGATTATTTTCCAGATTTGTTTTAACTTATACGACACCGTTTATATCAATTAAAACCCTTTGTAAAAAATATTCCAAACTATTTTAATTGATTGTTTCGTCTTTCAATCGATTAAAAAACTGCAAAACACTTTTATAAACTTTCCTAAGTGATTTTAACTGATAACAACCTGTTTTAATCGATTAAAACGCTTAGTAGAAATTCTCTTAAGTTGTTTTAATCGATTAAATCGCAGTTTAATCGATTAAAAGCATTCTGATCGATCAAAAACTCATTTTGATCGATCATAAACTCATTCTGATCGATCATATGCTGGATTACATCGATTAACAAATACTCCAAGTGGTTTTAATCGATTATTTCAAAGTTATATCGATTAAAATACTACCAGAACACTTCCCTGAACATTTTAAGTGATTTTAATCGATTATTTCGAAACTATATCAGTTAAAACACTGACATAAGGTTTTCAAAACTTCCTTTAATGAAAACAATCAATTATTTCAAAAACATATCAGTTAAAAACTTGTTATAAAAGTGTTAAGAACATTTTAGTTGATAAAGCTTGTATACTATAAGTTTAATTAAAAACCTTTTATCAAAATACTTTGTTTTTAACCGTTTAAACGCTTTTTAGAGGCATTTTGCAAAATCTTTTAAATGAAGAAACCTCATGCAACAAAGAGATAAAAATGATTATACCTAAGCAGAGATGTAGACTCATTAATCCCACTACTCTTTTATCTAAGTGACCTTTGACTGCCACAAAGTAGCCTTTGACTTCATTTTTTACTTCATCAAATCAACAAGATCTTTGCCAAAGTAATTTAATAAGATCTTCATCACTTTCAGTCTCCCCCTATTTGATGAAGACAAACACCTCTTTGAATAACAACTCTGCAGAAGAAGTCACTTGAATATATAGGTTAGTGAGTATTCAAAAAATAATGATTTTCCCATTTCTCCCCCTATATTGCTACTCCCCCTAAATAAGAGAAATCAACAAGCAAAGCAATATTTCTCCCCCTTTTGACTTCATCAAAAATAGGGAACAAAGGAACAAAGTAAATACAATGCATGGCAAAATATAGTATTTGAAAATAGTAAGAACAAGATACTTTACTCATATAAAGATCAATCAAAGTTGATTCAAACTTATCTTCATTAACACGTTTGTAATGAATACAATTAACACGTGTAAAGATAAGGGAATCATGCTTTAGTAGCATGTTACAGGAACAACCATTAACTAAAGCCTTTAATTTGTTCTTTCCAGAGTAAAAATCGATTTAAAACAGGACGAAATCGATTAAAAAGATCTTGTTACAAGTTTTAATCGATTAAAATAATGTTTTAATTGATTAAAACAGTGATAAAATTCGAAAGGTTGAAACATAAGCTGATTTAATCGATTAAATCGAAATTTAATCGATTAAAACAGTTAGAAAAATGTTGTATAAGTGCTTTTAATCGATTTAAAGCTTGTTTGTATCGATTAAAACAATCAGTTTTGAAAACTAAGTAATGTTTGATGCATCTAAAATGCCTAATTCAGTGCAAATTTTGTAAATTGATTATTAGGAAAATGATTTAAGATAATATCAACTAGATTGAGTAAGTTTTAGCCAATAGATCCATCAAAATCAGAATAGTACCTTATTTAGCTTATTTAACTGATGTAAACTAGTTTTAGTTGATACAAACACATGACATACAAGTTTTAATCGATTGATACGCTAATTAATCGATTATTTTGTTGTGAATTTTTTATGTAAGTGTTTCTTTTAATCGATTTAATTGATTGAATCTAATTTGTATCAGCTAAAATTATCAGAGAATTATGTTTGATTCTATCTAGGCTCTTTTTTATTCAACTTAAAACCTATATCATATTTAGCAAAGTTAAAAAGATTGTTCCTGGTTTACAACCAGTTAATATTACAGACCAAAAATGAAAATTAGCAATAAGATAAAAAAGATGCCATAAGAAAAGATAGGAAGGGACCCTTTTTGTCCAAAAACTCAATCATCCCAATTCCCTTGGTTGAGCTGCATATCTTCCAGTTTGGTGTAAATATCAGCAATCTGGTTTCCAAGGTTTGTGAACTGATTGTTGGTCTGCTGGAAATATTGATAGGTCATTTGCATATGATTTCTTTGGTTTTCCTGCATTGTGGCCATTTGAGAAAGCATTGACCTTTCAAATTGAGACAGAGGAGTCCCATGGTCAGGTTGTTCCATGTAGGGAATAATCTCCATATTATCATATGAAGCTTGACCACTGGTGGATTCAGGAACCTCTGCAGCAGCTGGAGAGGAAGGAATTTGTTCATCTTCTTCCTCATCTTCAGACATCCCAGCATCAACTTTAGAGATCCATTCATCATCAATTTTAATAAATCCTATTTTCCATAAAGTTGAGTCATCAATCTCATTAGATGCTTTCGGAGTTTCCACATACTCCCCTTCTAAATCTACTGCAAAATGTCTAAAAAATTTGTTTATTAACAAAGCATAAGGTAGTTTATAATCAGCAAGCCTCTTGGCTTTTACCATGTGATCTTTAATAACATAGACCCAGTTAACACGAATCCTATTTTCAATACAATACATGAGAGCTAAATCACCCTCATTGAGTATAGCATGATTACTCCCCCTTGGAGTAAGCATCCATGCAATAATGAAGGCAAGTATTCTTGATTCAAGCCTCATCTTCCCAGCATTGAAAATTCTTACCGAATCATCTTGATCTTTGAGATAGGTACGAAAAAATTGAATTTTGTTAAACTCTGGCAATTCAACAATATTACCTCTAGAGACTTTTACACCAACATCTTTGAGGCCAGCAACTTCATCCCAAATATCAGGAGTAATGACCATATTAACTCCTTTTACCTGAGATCTTAAAGTGGAACCACTGACAGTGAGATTTGCATAAAACACTCTTACCAAATCTGGTTGAATGTTGCCAGTATATTCCAGAAAATTCTTCAGTTTTTTATTCTTCAGTTTTCTTCTTAACGAAGTGAACCCTTCTTCATTTAGCCAAGCAAACCTTATGAATTTTGGAATTACAAGTTGTTTTTGATTGAAATGAGTGATAAAAGTGTTCATCTTTTCTATATCACCACTGAACCAATTTTCAAGATGACCTCCTTGATTTCCAGCAGAGGAAGACTCTCCCTTTTGTTTCTTCCTTGATTTTGATCTTTTGAACATGTTTGTAGCAGAGATTTGAGAGAAGATTTTGAAAATATGAAAACAGAAGAAAGATGAGAAGTTGAGAAATGGTTGGGTAAGTACAGAACCTGGTTTGATGAAGATCAGATTTCAAATTTTTGAAATCCAAAGAGACATAACTGCACCATTTCAGCTTTAAATGCAATTGTCCCCTTGACCAAAGACAGAGGTACAGGATTCTGGACGATGGGTACATCAGCTATTTTGTTCTTTGATAAATTTTTGACTTGGTCAACAGATGCAATAAATGTATTATGCAGATTTTGATAAATACAAAAACTTGGATTTTTTACTCTGATTTGCTAACCAATTTTTAATTAGATGTTGTAAAAATAATTTTCAGGAACAAATTAATCGATTAAACACCAAATCAACCTATTAATTTGATTTTTTATACTAGGTTTGAAAATGCAATAGTGAAATAATCGATTAATACATAAAAGAATCGATTAATTTTGTATTGGATGAAATTAATAAAATGATAACAGAATTTTAATCGATTAAAACGAAGAAGAATCGATTAAATTTAACCTATTAGTGGTTTTAAATGATATAAATCCTTTTTAATCGATTAAAACAACTAAACTAAAATTCCTGAGAGCATTTTAATCGATTAAAACTGTACGGACACCTTTTCTGGTTTTCTCTGTAAGTGATTTTAATCGATTAAAACTGTTTTATATCAATTAAAACATTCAGTTTATGAAACCAGAACCGAACATGCTTGTTTTGAACACCAAGAGACTTCCAGATTTTGTTCCTGCAAAACAGATTTAGCATATTTATGGTACCCTTATTATAATCACTGGGTCCAATCAGGTTATTTGAAAGGAATTTTCGGGAATCCACTTCATTCTACCTCTAGGAACAACATACTTCTTAATTCTACAATATTTCACAGAATGACCCTTTTTCATGCAGTAAAAACATTTAATCACAGATGATGAGTATGATTTCCTGTTACATTTGTTTTTTTGAATTTCTTGCTAGATGTAAATCCAATGCCAGATTTGTCAAAAATAAGTTTTTGTGACCCAAGAAGAATATCAAGATTATCTTGACCTTGTGTAAACTTTGAAACAGTTTGTGATAAAAAATCAATCTTCTTTTGTAATTCTGAACAATTATTACATGGTTTATTACATACACAATCAGAATTATCATGGATTAATTTTAAAAAGTCAAGATCAGTTTCATCTTCAAGAATTTTCTTTTCAAGAGAATCTACTTTATTTACTAACCAATTATTCATGCCTTTTAGCCTATCATTTTCTTTTTGTAGTTTCTTAGTTTCTTCATGCATTTCATTAAATGCTTCTTGTAATGAATTATAATTCACTAAATTTGAGGAAGAGTTAGAACTTACACTGCTGGTTTGACGATTTTGATTTGCCATTAGACACAAGTTAGCTTCTTCATTATCAGAATTTTCTGTTGATGAAGTATCATTATCATCCCATGCTACATATGCTCTTCTTTTGACTTTTTCCTCTTTCTTATCATTGTATTTATTCTTTTTTGGACACTTCATTCTTACATGACCCTGCTTACGACAACCATAACATTTATAGTTAAAAGAATCAGATTTTTTTCTCATACCTCTTGTGTTTTTCTTTATCTTGAATCTTTTTCTTGAGAAATTTGTTGAACTTTCTGACAAGCAGTCCAAGATTTTCACTTTCCTCCTCTGATTCTTGACTTCTTTCTTCAACCTTGAGTGCTATACTTCTACCTTTTTTTCAGAGACTTCTTGCTCATTGAATCTGTTAATTTCCATTTCATGTTCTCTGAGTTTGTCAAACAAGGAAGTTGTTGTCATGACGGATAAGTCTTTTGATTCTGAGATTGTTGTGACCTTGGGGTGCCATGACCTGACAAGACATTTCAGAACTTTAATATTTAATTCTTCTTTATCAAAAGTTTTACCTAAGCCCATTAGATGATTTATGATATGAGTGAAGCGCTTCTGCACATCTGCAATACTTTCTCCAGTTTGCATTTTAAACAACTCATATTCTCTTATGAGAGTATGTTTTCTGGCTCTCTTTACATCAGTTGTTCCCTCATGAGTAACCTCAAGAACTTCCCACATTTCCTTAGCAGATTTGCATTGGGAGACCTTGAAAAACTCATCCATATTTAGTGCAGAAGTAATTATGTTTTTAGCAGTACAATCACTTTGAACTTTTTTCTTTTCTTCATCATTTAAACTAGACCATTCTTTTTCTGTAATTAATGGACCATTAGCAATTACATCCCAAACATTTCTATCAATAGATTCAATAAAGATCTTCATCCTAATCTTCCAAAATGGATAATCTGTTCCACAAAACGGTAATTTGTTTTCAGCCATTAAAGATTTGGACCGAAAGCCTTGAGTATTTTTCAAGACCCTTGCTCTTGATACCAATTGTTAGAAATGTGGGCCGAGATCAAGAGGGGGGGGTGAATTGATCTTTGAAAGATTTTCGCAATTTACAGATTATCTATTTCAAAGATTATGATTTATGACCAGTTCTTGAATCACACACAACAAGCAATAAAAAATAAATGCAGTGACAGAATTAAAGGAGAGAAAGGTTTAGAAAGATACAACCAAGGTTTATACTGGTTCACTCAATCCCAGGGCTACGTCCAGTCTCCAGCCAAATTCCACCTGGTTCCACTAGATTGAACGTTTTACAGATTACAACTTTAATCTCACACTCAATCTACCACAAGAACCAAAATTCCAGTTCATGCACCTAAACCTTCACCAAGAACCAAATTCCAGTTATTGACCAACCCTGCAGCCAAATTCGAGCTACAGAAACCAGTGCCCACAATTCCAGGTACCCACAATATAGTAAAGAAAGTAAAGAAACGAATAGAAGAAACTTAGAATGCTCAAACCAGATTTATGCAGCTCTGCAGTATGTGTTTCTTCTCCAAAAGAATGCAATTTTGCCTCAAGAAAGAACTTTAATGAACTTCACAAAAACTAGCGTGATTCTCTCTTGAAAGTAGCACTTATGATTGCTTGATTGATTGCTAAAAGATGTTTTTTAAAAGGTTCAAGCAAATCTGTTTATATAGAAGATTTTTAAAACTGCTAGTTTATTTAATCTGTTAAAATAATCTTTTAATCTGTTAAAAGTCTTGTTTTAATCTGTTAAAACTTCTTTTAATCTGTTAAAAAGTTCTTGATTATTTTCCAGATTTGTTTTAACTGATACGATACCGTTTATATCAATTAAAACCCTTTGTAAAAAATCTTCCAAACTGTTTTAATCGATTGTTTCATCTTTCAATCGATTAAAAAACTGCAAAACACTTTTATAAACTTTCCTAAGTGATTTTAACTGATAACAACCTGTTTTAATTGATTAAAACGCTTAGTAGAAATTCTCTTAAGTTGTTTTAATCGATTAAATCACAGTTTAATCGATTAAAAGCATTCTGATTGATCAAAAACTCATTCTGATCGATCATAAACTCATTCTGATCGATCATATGCTGGATTACATCGATTAACAAATACTCCAAGTGGTTTTAATCGATTATTTCGAAGTTATATCGATTAAAATACTACCAGAACACTTCCCTGAACATTTTAAGTGATTTTAATCGATTATTTCGAAACTATATCAGTTAAAACACTGACATAAGGTTTTCAAAACTTCCTTTAATGAAAACAATCGATTATTTCGAAAACATATCAGTTAAAAACTTGTTATAAAAGTGTTAAGAACATTTTAGTTGATAGAGCTTGTATACTATTAGTTTAATTAAAAACCTTTTATCAAAATACTTTGTTTTTAACCGTTTAAACGCTTTTTAGAGGCATTTTGCAAAATCTTTTAAATGAAGAAATCTCATGCAGCAGAGAGATAAAAATGATTATACCTAAGCAGAGATGTAGACTCACTAATCCCACTACTCTTTTATATAAGTGACCTTTGACTGCCACAAAGTAGCCTTTGACTTCATTTTTTACTTCATCAAATCAACAAGATCTTTGCCAAATTAATTCAATAAGATCTTCATCACTTTCATTATTTTCATTTTTTCTTTTTAAATGCTTTCTTGTTTATGAGACATGATTTGACCTAGACAATTTGCACATATTTATGATTTATCAATAAAGAGGCATTTCCATAAATTGGTCAAGAGAATAGAAATGAAACAGAACTTTATTGATATGTATAAACAAAAGGTTTATTATTTTTGCATAAGGATTACAAATGAAATTTTAGAAGAATGGTTGACCAAGGTTGACTACATTTTGTAGGTTTCAACAATCATGTCTTATGATATCTGCCCCCCTGGTTCTCCTAATTGCCTCAGTTGAGATGTTCGAGCCCGGAGTGAAGACTATAAAAGCCTACTTACTTTTGGAAGGATGTTACCTTAGCCGTCTTTCAGTTTTTGACTAAGGCAACCATTGCTCTTAGGGGATTTTTTCTTTCTTCTCTTCTTCCCCTTTTCTTCTCCCTTTTTTTTGTGAAGCCTCTAAATTCTTCTTAGGACGTATCCTAGCGAGGCGAGTGGACCCTAACTTTTGCCCAGGATGCCCTTTGTGGGTTTTCATCCTAGCGGGTCATGAGCAATGTCCTTCAAGCATAATACTTCTTCACCGTATCGGGGTTGACCAGGTGTTGAAGTTCCTTTTCATTCATGTCAGCAAGGATGAGAGCTTCTTCACCGTATCGGGGTTGACCATGAAGGGTTGTCCATAATTAGCCGCCCATTTTTTGATTTTATCCTTCTGGGCTAGAAGCAGTTTCTTTACTATTAAATCCCCTTCATGGTAAATATGGGGGTTGACCTTTTTTGTCTTAAGCCTTTTTTATCTTCTTTTGGTAGGCTTGTCTATGACATATGGTGTCCATTCGTTTTTCTTCGATTAGATTCAAGTGGTTGTATCGGTTTTAATTTCACTAAGCTTCTGTCAGTCTTGCTTCCATGATAACTCGCAGGGAAGGTATCTCGACCTTTATTGTGAGTACGACCTCCACCCCATATACAAGGGAGAATGGAGTGACCCTTGTGGAGGCTCGTACGAAAGTTTGATATCCTATGAAGGGCATAGGGTAACATTTCATGCCGATCCTTATGGGCTTTAATCATCTTTTGGATGATCTTCTTAATATTCTTACTGGTTGTTCCTGATCGGTAGGGAGAGGATTTCTGATGCTGGATCTTGAAGTCTTGGCATGTCATGGTAGGACCATGCACATGCGTCCATATACTCCCTTAATAATTGTACTAACCCTTCTCTGAAGTTATCATCAATTTGGGTATCAATATTTATTTCCTTTTTTATCATTTCCTTGCCCCCAAATTAATGGCCTTGTTTTCTTCTTGGTAGGGCCATATATACCAAGCTTCTTTTATTTCTAGCAGCCTTTGCATGCCCAGGGAGATGGTCCCCTTCTCAATGTCTGACCAGATCTATTTACCTCCGGCTTTTGGATCCCCAAATAGTCATCCATCACATACATGATTGTTTTTATTTACGGTTCTGTTTAGGCTTAGATTTTATTGTCAATTATTTTGAAAGAAAATTAAGAGAGAAAAGAATGAAGAAGAATATGAATGCTTATGAGAATGCCTCATTTTATTGATAAAAAAGAAATGTTTACAAAGCCCTTTTAGTCAAGGATCTTACGACCACGGGCGGGGATCGCGAGAGATATGCAGGAAGCTTAAAAACATATGGAGCCCTAATCAGTTGACCCTCTTTACCCCACCTCACTATTCTGGTTGTGACAGAGGATTGGTATCCATGTTAGAAGCGGGAGTGTCGAAAGTGATCCACCCGACATCCTATACTTCAAGTTCAAGCAGTCTTCCACGGAATGCCCAGGGGCTACCGAGTGGTAATCGCATTTTTTGTTGAGCTTGTACCAACCGGGGTAGGGTGGACCCATCTTCTTTAGAGGGATACGTGCTAAGAGTTTGGCCTCTAAAAGCTTTGGTAGCATACTCTCATAGGAGGTTGGAATGTGAGTGAATTTTTTCTCCTATCTACGTGATTGCCCAGCTAGTGACGAAGAGGAAGAATGAGTAGCAAGGTTGATGGCATTCACGCTTCCCTCCTTCTTCTAGCCAAAGGACTTCTTGAATGAAGCATTAGATGAGGAAGGTTGCGCAATCCTTCTGCTTTTCAGTCCTTACTCTACTCTCTCTCCAATGGTCACCACATCTGCGAAAAGGGTTGATGAGTTCCTTATCATCTTGTCATAATAGGGACCCATCAATGAGTTGATGAATGTGGATATGGGTTCCTTATCTAGTAGCGAAGACTTCACTTAGGCGGCTAACTCCCTCCAACGCTGAGCATATGCCTTAAAGGGCTCATTGTTTTTCTTACTTAAAGCTTGTAGATCTGACCTATCTGGAGTCAGATCGATGTTGTACTTGTAATGATGGAGGAAGGCATCTGCCAACTATCTCCAGGTTTGGACTTGTTCCCCCTCCAACTGCATATACCAGCTCAAGGCCGAATCGGCCAAGCTGTCCTAAAAGTAGTGGATTAGGAGTTTCTCATTATCGATATATGCACCCATCTTACGATAGTACATTATAAGATGGCTCTTGGGACAAGTCATTCCCATGTACTTGGGAAAATCTGGGACCTTGAACTTGGGAGGGAATTGGATATTCTTAATGAGACACATGTCGGTCGTCTCCTTAACATGAAAATTATGTCCCTCCATAGCCCTTAACCTCTCTTCGAGGGCAGAAATCTATTGCTTGGAAACTTCAAGAGGTTGGATGATTACTGCCCTCACGTCGGGCTGCACGTGAGCTCCCTGGTCAAGCTCGTGGTCGGAGCCCTATGTGAGGCGTGATCAATGTGAGGGATCTCCTTGCGCAGGTTTTGCTAACGTATTAACTCCATTAAGTGCGCCATTTATTCTTTCATGGAGTTAAGCTCAGTAGTGAGCTTGCGGTTTTTCTCTTCTAACTACTCCATCCTCTTAGCCTTTTTGCGCGCGAGTGAGGACAGGAAGAAGACCAACCACTTTCTAGAATGCAATATGAATTAGGGTTTTTTTATTTTTATTTTGTGAAATGAATGATCATTGTGGGATAGATATGCCTTAAGACAATGGTTTTGGTATCCTCTTTGAAGCTTACGCTTCATGGAGCACCACACCCACTTCGGTGTAATAGTTCTTTCTCCATCATGGATTTGACAAGTATTACAAAGGTTACCGCACCTTAGCACATTTGTCCCTTCCTTGTGGACAGTTACAAACGTGCTTGGGGCCTCTTTTGCCTATGTCTTAAGGATATCTAATGCCCCCTACAATGGATATGCTTATGCATGAGAGTTTTATTAAGATGATGTATATGCATACTTTCCTTATGCATTTATTTTCTCTCATGGTTTTACCACTTATTAATGTGGAGGGTATGAATGATTTGACTTTGTCAAAAATCATTTTATTAAATTTCATTATTTTTAAATGAATGCTTTGACTTTATCAAAATGAGTTTTATTGTATTTTTTTCTTTTATTTGGTGTTATTACCCTTTTATCTCTTCTGTGGGTCAACGTAACTACTTAGCTTACAAAGAACCTGAAACCAGGCTAGCTTAAATGAAGATTGTCCGAGATAAGGTTGTTTATTAAGGAACATCTTGAGATGCTATTTTATTTGTATTATTTTTTTTATTTGTTGTTGTATGATTATGTTATGCAACAAATAAATGCAACAAACAAATGCACAAACAATTCACTCATCCACGAACAGAGTGACAACATTTAATTACGAGGTAGGGGTATCCGGCAGAAAAGTGCATTTTCAAGGTGGTTCTAATTATTCTCACCAAAGTCAGGCCCCCAAGGTGGCCCCATTATAGGGTCCCCTCAATCTCTCAGTCTTTGAACCATGCACGGATCTCCATGTCGCTATCCTTAGACCAAGAGAGGAGAGTTATCACCTTGAGTGGTGGTTTCCGACAATGACCTATAGGCAAATCGAGGTCATTACTACGGTCGGTCATACCTGCCACCCACTCCCTAAGTTCATCCCTCATGCCCCCGAGTATAGGGGTACTGTTGTGTGCAAAGGTTTGTGTACAATTGTTAGTTCAAACAATTGCAAAAAATAAACATACAACAGTTATTAAAGTCATAAAATAAAGCATGTTATAAATACAAGGAAGGGTAAAAGCATAATCCAAATCATTATTTAATTAAATTAGTCCATCAATAAATGGGATCAACCCTCTAGCTTCCCCAGTGGAGTCGCCATCTGTCGTCGTCGTCAAAAGAGATGGTCGGAGCGATGCGATGGTTTTGATGACTCGCATTTTCTAAAGAAGTGGTCAACGCTTTTAGGTTGTCCGATAACTGGGTTGAACCTAAAAGCGAGGTTTTCGTAAAGGGTTCTATGGAGTCGTCACCGATATTTTTACCATAAACATCGGAAAAGGAAGAAAAGAAGACGTTGGTTTAGAAAAACCAACTTTGACCATTACAACTAAAGTTGAGTAAGGGAGTTAGTTACGTGTGGGGAAGGTATTAGCACCCCACAACGTCCCTTTCGGGTTCCCTATGATGGATCAATTCATATAATAAAGACTAAGAAAAATTATGCTTCTATCCTATTTATTTATCTACTTTGCATAATTTTAAATATCTACATGGCCCTAGTGTCTAATGCATACAAGGAAAGCAGTAAAAGAGAGAGAGAATAGAGAAAGGAACCTCCAAAGTGAGCTTTCTATTAACTCTTCAAACTTGAGGACGCTTTTAGGCAATCCCCTTGTTGTACAAGCACGCTCCTCACCAGTAAAAGAGAAAATACCTCCCCACCGAGTGCTGAATGGCTCAAAAGGAGACTTCCTTAACCAATTTCTACTTTAAACGAAAATCGAAAATCTTACTCGAACTCTGGAAAGTGCTCAGAGTTATCCTGAAGTCTTAGGAGAGCTTCTAGGATGAGAGAAGGGTGTGAGAGTGTGTGGAATGAGGGAAATGGGGGTCCTATTTATAGGGAATCGAGCCAGGAAAAGTGGATGGTCTTCTAGCTTAAGTGGACGACCGTCCATGGCCAAAAATGAGCATGGATGATCGTCTATTTAACATGGACGACCGTCCATGACTAAAAATAGGCATGAACGGTCGTCTGGTCCAAATGGTTGGTCTTCCATTGCCTAAAAATAGGCATGGACAGTTGTCTATTGCCTGAAAATAGGAATGGACGGTCGTCTGGTTAGCCTGGACGGTCATTCGATGTTCCCGACAAAAATTTTGTTTATTTTCTCAGAAAACCCTCTTTATCTTAAATGGAACCTAGAAAAAGCTACTAGGGACTTATCAAAGTCTTGACCATCTTCGAAACAGATAATTTTTGAATTTATTGTTAGGTTGGGTAAGATTTGGGGTCTACATTCATCATCTTCTTCATCCACACTATTAGTGAGGATGTCATCTTCGTCATCACTGAAAGGGTCATAAGTTTTAGATGGAAGGCCTAGTATGACATGTTCTTCCATGGTTGGGTTGTTGGTTAGGGTTGAATGTGTTGGTTCAGTAGATGGGGTTGGTCCTATGAGAAGATGTGTGTATGTTTGAAGATCTGGTTCCTAGGAAGTATAAAATGAAATATTATTTTATTCTAGGTTGTTTGATGTTGAATGATGGTAAGAAGATTCAGGTTGTAACTTGTGTAGTGGTTGAGGTATATATGAAGGTGAGGAAAAAGATAATGAGATTTTGGGATGAGATGAATGACATTGAAATGTAACAAATAACTCAATGTTAATTGAAAATAACTTAGATTTGGAAATGTTGAACATGGTGTTGATGTCATCATCATTGGTAAGCTCAACAACCATTCACTTGCATACCCCGGGACCGATTCTCAATGGAGAGCAAAAGTGAATCGTCTCCACCCTTTTGTGTGGTCTTTTGTGTAGCAAATAAATGACCTTCTTTTTCAATCTCTACATGGGCATTCCTTTTCTAATGAAAATAAGTTTTGGTGTTGGTGATCGAAATGCGCCTCCTTCGATGGTATTGTTCATCACAACATCACAATGAATAAGAATGATTTGCGAATACATGATTTGTAGATATAAGTGAGAAAGAGTTTTAGAAATGGATCAAAGAAAGTTCTGGAGATGGGTGGACAGTTTCAGTGTGGATGAGAGAGACTTTTAGAGAGAAGTCAGAGAGAGTTTCAAAGAAGGGTGAAAGAGAGTTTTAAAGATCGACCGCACAAAGTTTCAAATATGAGTGGGAAAGAGTCTAAGAGAATTGGTGGAATAGTGAAGTCTCTACCTTTGGTATTTATAGGAGATTCAATTTGTTTAGTCCCAACCGACAGACTTAATACAATCAAGTACTAACCACCAAATTGAATATGGTCAATTTACAATCACTAAATTTAAGACGATTAAGGAACAACCACCAAATTTAAGAAGGTTAAGGCACAACCAACAAATTTAATAGGGTCAAGTCACACCTAATTTGATGCATGCTTTAATCAAGGTAATGATGTGGCACATGCAAACTGAGTGACATGACAAGTCATTGATGCATACACCGAATGAGGAGCTGACGTGACACATCTGTGGAACAGACCTTGCATGCACTCTATTGTGCTCACAAACCGAGGACATGATAAGGCACTTGCCATAAGTTAGTTAATACTTAGTCTGACACACACATTGACCTAGGAGCTAACATGACACACACGTGGAGTAGAGCTCTCATGAACTCTGCTCTGCTCATGGACCAAGGATGTGACAAGGCACTAACCATGAGTCAATCAATACCTAGTCTAATGCACAACTAATCGAGGAGATGATGTTGTACACACGTGGATCAGAGCTCGCATGCATTCTTCTATGCTTGCAGACTAAGGATGTGACAAGGAATTGACCATGAGTCAGTCCAGATTCAATCTAATGTACACACTGATCGAGGAGCTGACGTTACACATGTGAGGACATTGTTGCCTATAAAAATTATGAAATATTGAACATTTCTCACTAGCTTTATTGATATAAAAATGAGTATCAAATTTGAAAAAAAGTTTCAATAGAGAGAACATGATGGTGATTGAAGAACTCAATGTTTTAGGGCATGCATTAGTTATGAGGGTCGTTCTAGTTTCTGCATAATTCCTTTCCAAATTTGTCTGACTCATTTGAAAAATTGTATCCAACATTCGACAACTTCTACAGATTGAAGGCCAATCATAAAGGTTTTCTATTTGAAAACTATGTTGCATGATGCTCGTGTTTGCAAAACCAACAATTGACTATGATGTTAAAGAAATAGTACAATAGAATTTGCAATTTGCTCAACATGTGACGATGGAATTGGTTGTCTATATGATGAAGGTTGAGCCATAAAACATTGACTTTGCCATGGAAAAAAATTAAGGGAATACAAGATTACCCTTTCTAAGATTAATATTTTTTAAGTTGGTTGTAATTTATAAGTACTTTCGTATAATTTATGTTTTAGGTTTAAGTAGGCTTTATGTTTCAACACTTTAAGTTTCAGACTTATGTACTTTTTATGTTTCACACTACAAGAAAATCATTAATTACTGACGGATAGTTACTGACGGATATGCAGTCGTCAGAAAATGAGTGATTACTAATGGAAATTACCGAGTGATAACAATTAGTTACCGACGAATATATCCGTCGGTAAATATATAAATATATAAGTATCAAAATATATAAATATATCAAAACATATAAATCTATAAATATATTTGTATTTATATATTTTATATTTATATATTTTTACGGATATACATTTACTTGTATATAAATATAATTTATTTGTAAGTTATTATTAGAAAATCGTAGTAATTTAGTGGCTGAAGTATTTGTCTCCAATTCTAAGGTACTTGGATTCAAATCTTGTATTCAACTTGTTTTTGTTGCATTCGTTGCCAAGAAAACTATAGACTAAGATCAAACATCATACTAAATAATATTATGAAAGTGTCACATAAAGCTCATGAAAACCCCAAAATGATAACTTGTGTAACGTCTAATTTTATGATTTTTTCGCTACTTAAGATTCAATTTAATTTTTATTTTAACTAATTTTTTAACCGAAATTTGTTACCATGGAATTTCCATGAAAACCATGGACCAAGGTCATACATCTTAATAAATAATGTTATGATAATATCATATAAAACCTATGAAAACCTCATAGTGATAACTTGTCTAATGTGTGATTTTGTGATTTTCTTTGCTATTTATGATTCAATTTACTTGATTTTAAACAAAAAAAAAAATTAACTTAAATTTTTTATCATTGCATTTGTGAAAACAATAGACCAAGGCAAAACATCTTACTAAATAATGTTATGAATGTGTCACATAAAGTCCATGAAAACCCCAAAGTGATAACTTGCGTAACATGTCATTTTATGAATATTTCGCCACTTAGGATTCAATTTTCTTCCTTTTTAACTTAAATTTGATATCATTGTATTCATCATCGTGAAAACTATAAATCAATGACCCAACTCCGAAGATAGAGATACTGTTCATGAAAAGATTCATCTGAAGCATGCCCTGACACACTCTGTCCAAGGTCTTAGCGAAAAGCAATAGTCACGATCAACTCTCAAGTTATCAACGTCCCAAATTGTGTCCACACTATCTAGCAGGTCAACTGAGAGGATAGAGAAATTTTTTATAATAAAACTCCTCTAAAGCACGCTCTGACACACTCTACCTAAGGTTAAGCAAAAAACCAACAATCACGATTAATTTTCCATATATCAATGACCTACATTGCGTCGAAGTCATCCAATGAGCCAACTGAGAGAACAAAGACATTGTTCATAATAAGATTCCTCTGAAGCATGCCCTGACACACTCTACTCAAGATCTCAGTAAAAAGTAATGACCATGATCAAGTCTCCATACATTAACAACCCAGATTGCGTCCAAATCATCTAACAGGCGAATTGAGAGGACAAAGACATTGTTCATAATAAGATTCCTCTTAAACACACCCTGACACACTCTACCTAAGGTCTCAGTAAAATGTAATTGCCACGATCAAGTCTCCATATGACCCAGATTGCGTCCACATCATCTAACGGGCTAAATCAGAGGACAAAGACATTATTCATGATAAATTCCACTAAAACACATCCTAACATACACTGCCCAAGATCACGACAAAAAACAAAAACCACAATAGGGCTTCAATTATCAACCCATATTGTTAGAAAAAGAGGCTGAGATCAAGAGGGGGGGGGGGTAAATTGATCTTTAAAATATTTTCGCAATTTACAGATTATCTATTTCAAAGATTAAGAGTTCTGACCAATTCTTGAATCAAGTAAAACAAACAATCAAAATAAAGGCAGCAGCAGAATTAAAGAGAGTAAGGTTTAGAGCGATACAACCAAGATTTATACTGGTTCACCCAATCTCAGGGCTACGTCCATTTCTCAGCCAAATTCCAGCTGAGTTCCACTAGATTGAATATTTTACAGATTACAATTCCAATCACACACCCAATCTACCACAAGAACCAAAATTCTAATCCTTGCACCTAAACCTTCACCAAGAACCAACTTCCAGTTCTTGAACCACCCTACAACCAAATTCCAGCAACAGAAACCAGTGCCCACACTTCCAAACACCCATAATACAATAATGAAATGTAAAGAAACAAAGAGAAGAAACTAGAACACTCAAACCCGGATTATGAAGCTCTGCAGAATGAGTTTCTTCACAAAAGAAATGCAGAAATTGCCTTAAGAAAGAACTTTGAAAAACTTCACAAAACTTGCGTGATTCTTTCTTGAAAGTAGCTCTTATGATTGCTTGATTGATTGCTCAAAGGTATATTTTTAAAAGACTCAAGCAATCATGTTTATATAGAGAATTGTTCTAACTGCTGATTTAATTAATATGTTAAAACAATATTTTAATTTGTTAAAAGTCTTGAATTAATCTGTTAAAACTTCTTTTAATCTGTTAAAATGTTCTTGATCATTTTCCAGATTTGTTTTAACTTATGCGACATCATTTCAATCGATTAAAACACTTTGTAAAAAATCCCTTAAGTTGTTTTAATCGATTAATTCTCCTTTTAATCAATTAAAATTCTGCCAAATATTTTCATAAAATTTTCTAAGTGATTTTAACTTATAACGATCCGATTAAAACACTTTGTAAAAAATCTCTTAGTTGTTTTAATCGATTAATTCGCTTTTTAATCAATTAAAATCCTGCCAAATGTTTTCATAAAACTTTCTAAGTGATTTTAACGAATAACACATCGATTAAAATTCTGACAGAACTTCTTTCAAAACATTTCAAGTGGTTTTAATCGATTAATTCAAGATTACATCGATTAAAATACTGACAGAACATCTTTCAAAACACTTCAAGTTATTTTAATCGATTATTTCAATTTTGTATCAATTAAAATACTGTCAGAACACTTTCCAAAACATTTTAAGTCATTTTAATCGATTATTTCAAATCTATATAAGTTAAAATACTGCAGAAGGTTTTCAAAAATTCCTTGAATGAAAACAATCGATTAATTTGAAGATATATCGATTAAAATAGTTCCAGTGAATGTTTTAAAAGGTTTTAATCGATTATTTTGAAAACCTATTAGTTAAAAACCTGTTATGTAAGTGTTAAGAACATTTTAACAGATAAAGCTCATATAATATCAGTTAAAACAATTTCTTAAAAACCATTTAACCGATTACTTTGGTTTTTAACATATTAATCATCTTTAGAGGCATTTTCAAAAACTTTTCAAAATCTTTTAAATGATGAAACCTCATGCAGCAGAGAGATATGAATGATTATACCTATATATAGATGCAGACTCACTAATCACTCTACCCTTTTAACCAAGAACCTTTGACTTCAACATAATAGCTTTTGACTTCATTTGACTTCATCAAATCAACAAGATCTTCATTTTATCAAATGATTCAATAAGATCTTCATCATTTTCACATATTACATCTATCTAACAAGCCAATTGTTAGAATAGAGACAATATTCACATACCTTTATATATAATGTCATTTCGAGCTTTTCCCTTGCAACACTTTCACAAAGATCTTACTAAGTTGAATTGTATTTGTGCTTTTCAAACTAAGATACTACAATCTTGAATCATGTTGTGGAAACAAGTTAAGCATTGGTATGCCTCCAAACAAACAATGGTAATATTCTTATGTTCATATTGTTTATATCCTCTTTATTTACTAACTTTTCTATTATTGTAGGACCCTAAAGATAGTATTGTATCTGTTGAAAGTCCCACATCGCCTACCTCATGTCATTTGGTATGGTTTAAATACATGTTAGGCTACTCCACATATTGCTAATTGGTTTTATGTTGGAACCTTAACATGGTATCAGAGCCAAAGCCTAACATCTTTCCAGTTATTGTCATGGGCCAAAAGTTGCCCTTTAGTTGGATCAAAAGTACCCTTTGCCTGGTCTGGTAGGCTTCGTTGGAGGGGGCGTGTTGAAAGTCCCACATCGCCTACCTCATGTCATTTGGTATGGTTTAAATACATGTTAGGCTACTTCACATATTGTCAATTGGTTTTATGTTGGAACCTTAACAGTATCTTTGTATTGTCACTCAATGCCCGAGTCACATCCTTTAGTTGTTCCTATACTAAAGAAAGCAGGCTTTGGGGGAGTGGGAAGATTAAGACATCTAAAAGTCGATCACAACCTAGTCATTGCTTTGGTGGAGAGATAGAGACCTGAAACTCATACATTTCATCAACCTACTGGTGAATGCACCGTCACATTAGAAGATGTTGCACTATAACTTAGGTTAAGTGTGGATTCTCATTTGATCATTAGACCTACAATGTTCGACTAGTTGTGACATGTATCTTATAGTCGTTCCAGACAAAGGTGAAACACTCATTGGATCCATGGTTAAGCTAGAGTGACTAAGAGATAACATGTTTCCACTACTAGAAGAATGTCAGAGGAACAACTTCACACTCATTTTAGGGCATATATGATATGAATCACAAGGGGTAATTTAGGATCTTTAGAGTTAAAACCTTGTAAGAAATTTAGGAATTAGAAAGAAGGTGGAAGGAAAGAATCACTCTTCCCAAGGGAGGCAACACACAAAGGATGTGAAAGTCCTTTGATACAGC